>OX336353.1:16567150-17767150 GCA_946902875.1 Nematopogon swammerdamellus
CAAAAATGGCATATTAAGCAGTCGTAGCGACGGCGATTCGCAGTTTTCCTGTTTTCCGCCGGTTTTTCCCTCCTCCTAACCCAAAACAATAGCGCAACAAGTGGCCAGGAGGATTTTATTCAGTTTACTAATGAAGTGGCCCACTTCGCAGGGTGCGAGGGGAGCCTCTTTTTTGTTCTCGAAAAATATTTTTTCCGTCTGTTATTTTCGATATAATTTGATAACGCGCCTGCGCGCGGCGACGAGGAAGGTTATTGGATTAGCCGGGAGTTTTTGTCATAACTGGTTGAGCACTCTGTGATAGTAATTTATTTACTTGTATAGTGTTTACTTCTGCTTATCTACTATATATATGTTAGCCTCGGTAGCTCAGTGGTGCGGTCGGTCGACTGTTGTTAAGCACACCTGGGCGCGGTTAGTTCTTGGATGGGTGCCCGCTCGACCGTCGGAGGCTGACCATGGTTCGGATTCCACGCAAAGCTGTAGGTCCCTTCCCTTCTTACCTTACCAGGTGGTAGGGTTCATCCCGCCCGGGTTGCTACCACCGCACTGAATGAAACGTCGGTGGAAACGGCTATGTGAATAGTTCGTGTTTTCCGTCCAGCTCAGTGTAGCCGACATGAAATGAATGTTGTGTGTGAATGAATGTCAATGAATGCATGATGTTGTAGGTTATGTAGCCAACCGTGTCAGTTTGTGAAATTTCAACGGGCTACCTATTACGGTCCAAGAGATACAGCCCTCGGACAGACAGACAGACAGATGGCGTAGGCTTAGTGATAGGGTCCCGTGCGACGGTTACGGAACCCTAAAAAACTAATTTGACACTTTTGATTCCGTGTTTCGTTTCTCCGCGCAGGCAACTCTCGTCGCAGCATTCCGAACAAGCAACTCCCACATGCGCAATAAATCGACCACATTGGTGCGGTGCAATATTTTTACAAGGAAAGAGTTGAAAAGCGTAGAGCCCCCCGTATATTATTTCTCTATGTGTAGAGCTAACAGTAATTATACTATTGTAAAACCTTCTTACCTTACTAGGTGGTATGGTTTATACCGGCCGGGTTGGTACCACCGCACTGAGCGAAACGTCGTCGGTCGAAACGGCTATGTCAATATTTCGTGTTTTCCGTCCAGTTCAGTGTAGCCGGCGCGAAATGAAGGGAAGCACTGACGTGGCACCTAGTTTGCCAAGGTGGACGTGGCACCTAGTTTGCCAAGGTGTTATGGGCTGACATCACGGATGTTGTAGGTGATGTTGCGAACCGTGTCAGTTTCCATAAAAAACAGTAGCTCTGAGAGCACGTGAGCAACAGACAGACAATATACAGGCAGACAGGCAACACAATCTGAATCTTTTAGTAGGTACTAGAATAGCTGATGTGCAAATAAATTGTATCTTTTATTAAATAATGCCTTTTTCGAAACCGCTGCAAACGTTAAAGTAGAAAGGTACTAGTACTTCAAGCCTATGATTACATTAATTGCAAATTAAAATTCAAGCGAATACTTTTGAAATAAGTTATATTAATGTCCAACCGGGAAAAATATACATTACATAATAAAATTTAAAAATAAAATAAAATAAAAAACCTACAGTCAGTCAGTCAGGCGGCGTGTACGCGTCCACTATTGGACATACGCCTCTCCCATTTTCCTCTGGTCCTCCCAGCCTTCAGCGGTACGGAAACACTGCTCTCCGCCGTCATACTCGATGCCGGCGTCCCACTTGGCGGGTGGTCGCCCACACTAGTTACATTTTCCTGTCCACGGCCGCCAGAGTAGGACACGGTTACTCCAACGACGGTCCACACTCCACCTAATAATAAATAACACCTACACTATATACAATTTCCTCTGCACCTCTCCCCGTGCATGTCGTAAAATGCAAAAACAGATAGGTACAAGTTGCCGTGCTAAAGGATAGGATAACCTCTCATCTTGGCACGTTCCTTTCTCCGACTCATGCAGAAGATGGGTCTGCGTGCCTTTTTTTTTTTATGGAAACTGATACGGTTGGCTACATCACCTACAACGTCCGTGATGTCAGCCCATAACACCGGGTGAACTAGGTGCCATGTCAGTGCTTCCCCCTTTGATCGTGCCGGCTACACTGAACTGGTCGGAAAACACAAACTATTTACATAGCCGTTTTGACCGACGTTTCACTCAGTGCGGCGGTACCAACCCGGGCGGGTTAAACCCTACCACCAAGTACGATTAGGAGGGAAGGGACCTACAGTTTTACGAGGAATCCGAACCTCGGTCAGCCTCCAACGGTCAGCGGTCACCCATCCAAGTACTGACCGCACCCAGCGTTGCTTAACATTCAATAGCGACAGTTGACTGTCTGCACCACTGAGCTATCGAGGCTGACTACGAGGCCTTACTTGCTGCTTGATAGTTATCTTGTGCTAACACAATGGTTTACCATGGTGGTCGGTGTTGTGTTGCGCTGTAGTTTACATTTAGTTTAATCTGCCTACCGGTTTTTTTTTAGTAAAAAATATATTTATTTCTGAAAAATGTCGGGATATCGGGGATTGCCGCCTGTCAGGTGCATTGCATATTCACGTATCTCTCGAAGGACCCGAGTCTGTACTTGGGGTGGGGAAATATGTGAGAGAAAAAATGTATTTTTGTTCGTGCTCTCAGAATCTGATAGATCCATAGACGGTTGGCTCTATGGTTTTGAACTCCTCGCCTGCAACAATATAAACAGAGCCAATCTACATACACCGTTAGAGTCGTGGAAAAGTTTGGGGCACAAATTCAAAAGTTGCACGGTGTACGGTGAACTTTGCGCCGCCTTGCGGGAGGATCTTTTGTCCTTTCGACGTAAAAACGCAGCGAAATTGCGCCTTTATGTCTTAAACTTGCTGCATTTTTGTTTTTCGAAGAGACAGTAAAATAAAACGCGGTTTCCTTGTTGTTTCATTGTAACAAAATGGAAAACGTGAGCTTACCATTTATTTCAGGTAAAACTGTGGGTCCCTACAAAGGTAGGGCTAGGGACCCACAGCCACAGCACAGTTGACTTTGCTTTAGTATCACGCAGACTTTCAATTAGGGTTGTAACGAATATCCGTATTCGCATTCGAAATTCCGAATATTCGGTTCATTTTTAATATTCGTATCCGTATTCGTATTCGGTTGTAAGATACCGAATATTTTACTTCGCGTGTTTTACTAATGAAAGAGTGAGGCGCAAAAATATTGGTAGGTGTGGCGTATACGCGCAAACCAATGGGCGCGTAGTGTGTGCGGTGGGGTCCGAAAAAGCTGCTAAGCTGTTATTCCTTAAGTAAATCTTTTGTAACGCACTAATTTTGTTTAATTTTTTATTTTCAAAATGCAGTGTCAAGTAATCAAAAACAGAGAAAAACATTAAAACAAGTCCGTATTCATATAATTTTAGGACTCAATATAGGTAGATCTACATTTATAATAGAACATTTAAGTGTTTTTTTTTTTTCATTTTGATATAAATTTTCATATAATTTTTTTCAATATTCGTATTCGCGAATATAATTTTGGAATATTCGTATTCGCATTCGTATTCGCGAATGTGGAAAAATAGGCATTCGTTACAACACTACTTTCAATGCGGTCGTAAAGACGACCGCATTGAAAGTCGGTCGGATGGATATCGATTATAAATGTTTAATGTTTTAAATCGAAGCTTTTTAACGCACGTTTTGGATTGGGACCTAACTCAGAAAAAGTGAAACGTCGCGAAAGTACGAACGGAAGTTGCAACGCTCCTCATAGGCTGGGCAGCGTGTAGCGTCATCTATGAGATTCTTTTGAATTCGAACCATTGAATAAGTTAAAAGGAATATTGCATAGATGGCGCTGTCCTGGTCGAAATTAAATTAATAATTGTATTTTAAAATACAAAGCTGAACAAACTTCCCTTCGGTCGCGTGTCACATAAATCTCACCTTTTTATTTTTTATTACCATTCCATTCTCTAAGTCAGAATGAGTGAACTAGTCATTTGACGTACAATACATTTTAAACTACTTATCGGCATAATACACTTTCTCTGTCATTCCCAGTTTGATATTCTGAAAATTGTTTATCTCAATAGAACTTACAAATCCAAATGTAATTTGACAAATGAATGTCCAGCCTTAAGGCTTAAATATTCGATCCAGAAATAAAAGAAGAAAAAAAAACATCTTAAATAGGCACAATTGATGATTCGCTCTAAGCCTGTTCAAATTGACAGAAGATCCACTCTTCGCACAAGCGATGCCCGGTCCGATTCTGATACTTTGTTCCGTCGTTAGCAAACTCGTTGCGGTATTTCACGCTAGTTGGCAGTAGGTGGTATCAGACGGTTCACTTTTCGCTCATATATGTGAAAAGTCTTAACATGAAATGAAAAAAGTTCCGTATAAATACAAGATGGTATCAGACGGTTCACTTTTCGTTAATTTCTGCCTTTCAGAATCTTTCACTCGAAATAAAACGTCTAAACACGAATTAAAAGAAAAGTGCCAAAGGCATTAATTAGTAAACCAATCCAATGATATTGAATTTCGGCATTCTGCAGCATTCTCTCGCTCTCCGAATTAACTAAAGGTCATCAACACCCTTTCAATCAGTACTTTTGCATACAATTTGCCGACAATGCTGAGAAATCTATAGCGGGACGATTACAGCTTTGCACCAATCATCTGGTACTTGGCGACATGCCAGCACATATTAAAGAGCCCGTGCAACAGGTCTGCAATCATCCAACCACCGCCCCTACGCATTTCGTCCGACACTCTATCATATTCTGCTGTTTTACCTTATAGGCCAGGAAACGAACGATTCTAGCCGGAAAACTCTAAAGCAGAAAGTTTGACTTCGGAACCTTATTCTGATTAGTTAGGAGGTAAACATACTAAAAGTCCCCACCACTGGGGTGTGCGCCCTAGGGGGGGAGCACAAAGAAGGTCCCATTTTTCAGTTTTTTGCTCATATCTCAAAAACGGTGCATCATAGGAGAAACTGTTCAATTACGGAATAAGAGGTAATAAAATTCTCTACAACTTTGATGAGATGAAGTTGTAGAGAATTTTATCACCTCTTATTCCGTAATTGAACAGTTTTTCCTATGATGCACCGTTTTCTAGATATATGCGAAAAACCGAAAAATGGGACCTTCTTTGTGCTCCCAGGGTGCACCCCCCAGTGGTGGGGACTTTTAGTATGTTTACCTCCTAACTAGTCAGAACAAAGTTCCGAAGTCAAACTTTCTGCTTTCGAGCTTTCCGGCTAGACCCCTTATTTAAGCACTCATTTACTACACTATTATTTCATGCCTTTCAATGCTTTCTTAATCTCGTCCATACTTATCTCGTTATCATCGCCCATACTCGGCGTGTCGCTCACAGCTCCAGATGTAGGCTGTGCCTCCACACCGTCAGGTAAAAAGAGTCTTTCAAAATAATCCTTCCATCTTTATATAATTTTCTTTTCATCCTTTAATACACATCCCTAATTGTCCCTCATATCAGTCATTTTATATGTCCCTGATTTTCCCCGGCCTGTTTCCACAATTTTCGTTAACAGTTTTTAATCAGCAGTTGTCACAGAATCTCCTGTCGTTCTTTTGTTTCTCATCTCTTTTATTTCTTTAAACACATTCTTTCAGTCTCATTTTAGCCTCACTATACCTCTGCTTTCATATCTATACTTCATTAATAGCTCCGTTCAATCTCCTGTCAGCATTACTCGCTAATAGATCAATCTATGCTTTCTTCTTCTCATCCACTACATTTTTGACATCATCATTCTACCGAGACTTCTTGGATTTCCTTTCCATTCTTTCTCTTTGTGACGCCACGTACCTCAGTATTTTTTTTTTACGGAAACTGACACGGTTGGCTACATCACCTACAACATCCGTGATGTCGGCCCATAACACCGGGTGAACTGGGTGCCATGTCAGTGCTTCCCTTCGGTCGTGTCGGCTACACTGAACTGGACGGAAAACACAAACTATTTACGTAGTCGTTTCGACCGACGTTTCATTCAGTGCGGTGGTACCAACCCGGGCGGGTTGAACCCTACCACCTAGTAAGGTAAGAAGGGAAGGGACCTACAGTTTTACGTGGAATCCGAACCACGGTCAGCCTCCAACGGTCGAGCGGTCACCCATCCAAGTACTGACCGCGCCCAGCGTTGCTTAACCATCAATAGCAACAGTCGACTGTCTGCACCACTGAGCTATCGAGGCTCTACTGTAGTACTGAGTAGCTGTAATGTCTCGGCGATTTATCGCAGCGTTAAGAAACAACATTGAGTCGCAGTACAGCCCGCTGACTGCGCGCTGTCGTCACGCCGGACGTGCCTTATCTGCCAGCTCGCCCACTCCCGTTTAGGCCCATAGCGCACCACCGGACCAAAGACTTTGACACCTAGAAGGAGCGTCAACTTATTGAGGAGATGAAACAAAACAAAAAACCGGTCAAGAGCTAGTCAGGCTCGCACAATTTGTAGTTCCGTACTAAAACATAAATATCTGTTTTCCTCGCAAATATTACATTTTCCTCGCAAATATTACATACCCTATAAAAATATAAATTTTAGCTGTAGAAACCAAGAAGAACAGGGCGGCAATTTTTGCACATTTTTAGCTATTTAAGACCACTGAACTTAAAATTGTAAAATATTAGAATCCTTCCTTAAAATTTTAGAATCCTTATATTATGTGCGCATCATCAAGATCTATCATTGTGCCAAATTTCAAGTTTCTAGGTTAAATTAGTTATCGAGGAAAACCTCTGTGATAGACTAACGGACACAGGAGTGATCTTATAAAGGTTACGTTTTTCCTTTTAAGTTACGGAAAAATAAAAAAAGAAAGAGAGCGATGTGGGTTGAAAGAGGATATAGTGACAAGGATTGAGAAAGGGATGCTTCGGTGGTTCGGTCATGTTGGAAGAATGGATGATAGGAGACTAACGAAAGAAATTTATGAAGCAAATGTGAGTGGAGAGTCGGGAAGGGTCGCCCTAGACGCACGTACCTGGACCAGATCGGGCATGTGCTCAGAAAGGGGCAAGTGCTTAGTACCCGTAACCGACGAGCATGCATGAAGAACATTATGGGAGTGGAAGAGGCGGCAGAGGTGTGTCAGGATCCTGGCACGTGGAGATCCGTTGTCTCTGCCTACCCCACCGGGAAACAGGCGTGACGCTATGTATGTATGTAAAAACGCACGAGGACGAAAATTTCGAAGCAAGGATTACTTGTCTTAATAATATGAATTTATTTCCACAAAATAAAACCCCATGTATTGCACATAAAATCGTAAGATATTCGGTTCCAATACCGTGTGTGAACTCACCGCATTCGTTCTAGCGGCCTGGCGCCTGTGTCTTTACATTTTTGTTGTCACATTTTGCATAGTATAACTTAAAAGCGACCAGGCATGAGGGAGATATTCACTCGATTTCAACCAATCAAAAAGCTGCGCTCAAAATGGGTAAAGTGTTTAGTACTCGTACCTACTCGTAACCGACAAGTTGCGGCGAAAGTTACAGCCCTTGAAAGGCAAGACGGACGGACGAACATAAAGCGTAGGCTTAGAAATAGGGTCTCGTACGAATACAGAACCCTAAAAACGTATATTGTATTGAAAAATATACACTTGAAATGCATTTTCATTCAGACCTCTCCACATAATTTACCCCCTAGAAATGCTCCAAAAACATATTATAACCATCAATAAAAATAATTAACATTGTTCAGAACTGATGTTTAAAAGGTTTCATTTGATCCAAACCTATTCTAAAGTAAAGGTATTAAAATCTAAAGCTCACTTTGGAAGAAAATTTCAAGTTTTCAAATCAATACTCGAAAGACACTTTCATTGTGACAGAAACCGCGCCAAACTTTATTCCATCGGATTGAAACGGCAGTAGATTGCAACATTCTGTAAGTAACTACAAAATAATGGCCTCTAACGACCCAAAACCCATTTGGGACTCTCATCGATGGTCGTAAACCCGACGCAGTTTCTTCGAAGTTTTAGGCAGGGCCGTAGTCATGCTGCAATTTTGGCATAACGAAGTTTGGCAGACAAGGGGCTTATTTTATTTTCATGGGGTATATAGTTCGCTTCGCCAATGACATCTATTTTCTGGGAAATCAGTTCCTAGCTCAGCTTTAGACCTTGCTGGACGACCTTTATAGAGTGTCGGTGAAGTTGGGCTGAAGGGGCTGACAAAATCAAGTTTATGGCGACCGAGGTTATGACGGGATGACAAATGGTTATTGACGGAGAAATGATCGAACGGGTTGAAGAATGCGTACGTACCTATATCTCGGTCAAATTCTGGGGATTTTCAGAGACAAGGTCTGCTTAAGGAGGTCGAGAGACGAATTCAACTAAGTTGGCCTGCCTTCGAAAAGTTAAAATTTATCCCTCAGGTCTGACCTGCCGCAAAATTTTAAGACTCGTATTTCTGACTAGTGCGTCATCCCAGTTTCGACGTGAGCTCTAACGATCGCTGTGTCCAAGGGTTGAAAGCTGCGCAGCGACCAATGGGTCAAGCCATTCTGGCCATTCTGGGAATATCGCTACGTGACGTGGTGCGTAAGAAGGCGATCCGCCGACGTACCCAAAATAGTCGATATTGGACACCGCGTCTGAGCTAGGCACGTCGCCGAAGAGACGTCTACCGTTGGAGTTACCTCATCCTACACTGGCGGGCCGTGGACAGGAAAACCGAGTGTGGGAAGACCACCCACCAGGTGGGACGACGACATCAAGTACGTCGACAGAAAGTAGTGGTTCCTTACCGCTGCATGCCAGGATGATTGGAGGAAAATTGGAGAGGTATATGTCCAGCAGTGGACGCATATACGTTGATTGACTGAAAATGGTATTTTAAAAACTAATTCGGGATGTCACTGTACGCTGCTTCAGGAGAACAACGTTCGCTCTAGTTCCTGAGGCAGCGTATCCCTGTAGCCATTCAGCGAGCGTCCTCGGAATAGTGCCCACATCGTCACACCTGGAGGAGGGTTATTAAGTATTGTATAGGTTATAGGTTTATATTTTATTTTGTAATTAGCCTAATTAAAATATTATACCTATCCTAAGGTATCCAGTGCATCTATAGAATAGAAGGAATTTCGGTTATTTCGAACATCAAAATTAAAAGTAGAACAATTTTATTGTTTATTCGTGAATTCAATGTTACTGATCGATTAATTGATTGTAAAATAAAAAATAAAAAATTACATTGAAAATGGCTCTATCTATACAGTAATTGAATAAAATATGTAAATAATTAATAATATTATTGTTGACATACATATGCCAAAGAGCAACAACTTTGCTCCTCGACTAAGGAAGTTCTGCTCCAACGATTTCACACGTATGTAAGTAGGTAGATACTCTTATACTAAGTGGTAACATATAAAGTTAGTTAATCCCTAACGCCCATTCGAGGCGGAGCGAGACGTCAAGATATGCGAATTCAAATTGTGTCAGAGATAGAATGTGCCAGGTTATTATGAGGTCTCATTCTCTCTCATTATGAGATCTGAATACTAATTCCCTTAGAAATAAGTACCTAGTTTTCTCGAAGGATTTAAAATCTTTACTAAGCCTACGCCGCGCCGTCTGTACCTGCTTGAGCTGTATATTTTGAACCGTAATAGATCGCCGGTTGAAATTTTCCCAAAATATGTGTTATTATCGCCGATAACAAATAATATTTAAAATAAAACGAACAATTACAAAAAAATAATGAATGAATTTTTTTTTATACAGAATGTTGTAACGCCTACTACATGAAATTTAGGAAATGATTATTGGGATCAATAGTAACAAAGAAATCTATTGACTTTTCTCTGAATTCCCTTTAATAAAAAGTTACAGTTTTCATACAAACCAATTGATTAAATTTAGTGTAAAAAGGATCTAATATTCCTCACGAACTTGGGAATGAAAGGCGCGCGGTGAGTGAGCAAGCAAGGACGAGTGCGCGTAGCGAAGAGATGCGAGGCAGCGGAGCGGGCGGGGGAGCGGGCGGCGGCGGCGGGGCGTGAGTTTTTTGACCCCGACCGTTCCCGCGCCAGCACTTGTCGAAAACATAAATTTCAAAAATTAATATCTGGAAAACTAGATTCTTTAGAGAAAAACTTTTTTAACTTTTTTATATCGGAAAAACATGAGGATTGCGCTGGCGAAATTAATGTACTCGCCGTTACAACACCCTGTATATACATAACACAAATTAATGGTGGAAAAGAATTTATTATCGGTGCGCCAGTCCGACTCCCTGGTTTTTTATTCAAATGTTGTTGTGTTAAGTTGTTAGATTGTATGGACAAATCATATTTTTGCTCGAACCCTAACATTGTACATATTTATACATTTTTTTTTTTTTTTTTTTTTTTTATGGAACCTGACACGGTTGGCTACATCACCTACAACATCCGTGATGTCAGCCCATAACACAGGGTGAACTAGGTGCCATGTCAGTGCTTCCCTTCATTTCATGTCGGCTACACTAAACTGGACGGAAAACACGAACTATTTACATAGCCGTTTCGACCGACGTTTCGTTCAGTGCGGTGGTACCAACCCGGCCGGGATAAACCCTACCACCCAGTAAGGTAAGAAGGGAAGTTACCTACAGTTTAACGTGGAATCCGAACCACGGTCAGCCTCCAACGGTCGAGCCGTCACCCATCCAAACACTGACCGCGCTCAGTGTTGCTTAATAACAGTTGACTAACCAACCGCGCCACTGAGCTACCGAGGCTGACGAATTTTCTTATCCCTTAGTCGACTTTTACGACATGCGACGGGGAGAGATGCAGTGGGGCTATTCTTTTTAAGTACCGACCCCACACGGTACAAAATTAATAATTAATTTAAATTGTCGGTTTAAATTAATAATTAATATAGCGATTATTAATTAATTATTCATTTTAAATAGAAACCAATTTTGAATTAATGTATAGATACCTACGCAGATGTAAGCCTGACTTATCCGAGTGTGCCGTGATACCAAATTGATTAATAAAAATATGAATATTTAATCGTCGGGTTTTATTTTTTTTTATTGTTGTCTACATTTTCTGTTATGAAAGCAGATTTTAATTTTCGCTTCATTTTCCCTCGCCCTGCATGATTGTTTTGTACTTACTTTTCTTGTTTTCACATTCTAAACAAACTTTTAGATAATTCCTTAGAAAAATCTTCAGATTACATTTAATTTACCTACACCTGCTGCTTCACCGCTCGGAACCGGTGTAAAACTGTAAGTCCCTTCCCTTACCCCTTAATAGGTGGTAGGATCAAATTGTAGCCGACTGTGTCGGTACCACCGTACTGGATGTAAGATGGCCGCGGTGAGACAAAGAAACGGCCGATTTCACAATTTTCCGTCAAAATGTAGTTCCGGTTAACGGTCAATAGTTATATCGCTTTATCCGACAAATAACCTGTTGGACTAGACTTAACCCGATGTGGTGAAAACGTCTATTACTTGACAGATTCTAACATAGAAAGATAAACATAATTTGTCTTTCTATAATGCAAAATATAAATACCTGATGCGCCATCTGTTATTCAGTACCGTGAATATGTACTAATCGATTCTAAGCACGTTTCTTGTATGGGGACCTCCCTTAATTTTTTTTATGTTTTGCTTTTTTTTATTATTTGTTGGCACATCCGCCATAATAACACATATTCTGTGAAAATTTCAACCGGCTACCTATTACGGTTCAAACGATACAGCCCTCGGACGGACGAACAGACAGACAGACAGACAGACGGCGTAGGCTTAGTAATAGGCTTCAGTATGAATACGCAACCCTAAAAAGTGCAACTACGCTCAGTTACCCGCTGCCGGCAAATGCAATAAAACTAACGCAAAAAAAACTTCACAGTACATTATTCCATCGCCGGGCGACGGACAAAATGTCGGCATTCGAAGCGCGCTCCGGCGTCACCCCGCGCTTCAATCCACAGACATACATGCGTGAGTACAGCAGGACCCGAAGAAATGGTCAACTGAGATAGGTATTCGATGACCAATCTTTCCTAATAAATAAAGCGAAGTTTCTACGGGCGACCGGCGAGGCGGCCGTGTAACGTATTGCGTAATTTGTTTTTTTTTTATCGAAACCTTACATAAGGTGTCTAACGATGCCCATGGACATTCGGCCGAACGCTGGTGTTGCGAATGCCATGACGGCCTGACAATTGCCTATTTACGCCTCTCTTGAAGGACCCGAGACTACTTGGGGGGAAGGGAGGGAGAGCGTTCTAGAGTTTACCATTTCTGTGGAGGAAAGACCTGTAGAATCGATTGGTACGCATCCGTGATAAGTCCAGCGTATAGAGATGCAATATATGAATATCCATTATTGATGTATACACGGTTTTCAATGTTACATTCTGTCACTTCTCAAGATGGTTTTAGTCTATAAGTCTTAGTGCTTTGTCATTGGCGGTCTGAGCTGTGAGCAAAAAGTCACGTGAAGCGAAACCGCGCTTCTCGTTCCTATTAATATTTGAAAGACTATTATTTCATTGGCTTGTCTGATAAATTTTAATTCTAAATTAGACCGACGACGACTAGTTTGAACTTTTTGCTAATTTACACCCAACACGGTTGGTCACATCCGTTATTTAACCGCATTACATCATGATCCTCTCGAAATTAGTTAACATGCCTTTAGTCGTGCTAAAATTAACATACATGCCTACTTTGGCAATGCAGCAGAGCGACACGAATCGTGTACCTACTTTAGCGCGAGGTCTGACTGAAAGATTTGACTTATTGTCAAACAGCACATTGGTCAAAACAACAGCTCGTCAGCCTCGGTAGCTCAGTGGTGCGGTCGGTCGACTGTTGTTAAGCAACGTTGACAGCGGTCAGTACTTGAATGGGTGACCACTCGACCGTTGGCGGTTGACCGTGGTTCGGATTCCACGTTAAACTGTAGGTCCCTTCCCTTCTTACCTTACTAGGTGGTAGGGTTTATCCCGGCCGGGTTGGTACCACCGCACTGAGCGAAACGTCGGTCGAAACGGCTATGTAAATATTCGTGTTTTCCGTCCAGTTCGGTGTAGCCGACCGGAAATGAAGGAAAGCACTGACATGACATGTAGTTCACCCGGTGTTATGGGCTGACATCACGGATGTTGTAGGTCTGTGATGTAGCCAACCGTGTCAGTTTCCATTAAAAAAAAAATTACAATGTAATCGAAACTCAATAGCTAATCCAGCCGTATTAACGGACGATCGTTCTGGAATTTTTGCCAGCCAGGCGTGGAACTGGACGCGCGCCAGACAATCCCTGTCTCGTCAGGCCACTCTTAAACGCCTGGATCTTGTCATTATGGAAACGAATGGGATTCCTTCTGGAGATTTATCGGATCCTGTGCGGTCCGAACTGACGCACGGCCCACTTGTGGAGGGGCCGTTTAGTTTCAATTGTTTCGGTAAATTTTGGGAAGAGTTTATTTTGAAATAACGTCAACTAATGTATTTGTTTAAACAAAATACATACAAAAATACATTTTATTGAGAACCGGCATGGGTGGCTGTGCCAGTCGTGTGAAGACATTCAGACACAGCCAATAACACCACATAATTTATAGTTTTTTTTTATCTATAGCGCGACATGTGCCTTCGGTTCACCTACAAGTAGGTGTCTAACGATGCCCATGGACATTCTGTGAAGCACGTGGATTGCGAATGTCATGCCGGCCTGACAGGAGCCTTTTCACGCCCCTTTTGAAAAACCCCAGGCTGTACATACATATCACACACGCTAAATCCCGACAATCGGGGTAAGCAGAGTAATCGGTGTTGTGCTGCAAGAACTCTGGTCAATTACATCACAACACCGACCACCACGTTTCGCAAAGTATTCGAACAAGATTCAATCGATCAAGCAGCAAGTAAAGGCACGAAGACCCACCTGCTGCATGACTCGGTGGAATTACCGTGCCAAGGTGAGAGGTGGCGAGCCTGTCGCCCTTTAGCCGGCATCTTGTCCTTATCCCTTAGTCGCCTTTTACGACATGCACGGGGAGAGATGCAGTGGGGATATTCTTTTTAAGTACCGGCCCCACACGGTACCCCAGGCTGTACTTGGGAGGAAATAGATGGGCAGGGAGTGCGTTCCACATTTTGTTTTATTAGAATTCTTTTTTAAGATAGTTTAGTTTTAATATAAATTTCTTTATTACACATTTATAATATTTATATTAATTTTACATATACAACGTTAAAAATACAAAAGGTGGAAGCTGCGTTTATATTTTTTATATTAATTTTAGGTATATACCTAAAATTAATATAAAAAATATAAACGCAGCTTCCACCACATAAATTAAATAAAAAAATCATAATAATAATTCCATATAAATTATTATTTTATTATCTAATATTAATAATGTACTTGTATTATTTGAAATTTTAAACCATTGCTCTCATTGACTTATATTTACTGATTACTCTAGAAAAAAAAAGTAACACCCCTCTTCGCGAAATGAGGCTTAGTTAGGTGCCATACCAGCTATGATACGGGCGAAAAGGTCATCAGGCAATTTGTTCAACAGACCTTTTGGATTTTTTCCTTTCATACCTGAGTGTTTTCTACATTGTATTAGAACAAATAGTATCTATGTATGTATCAAAATGTATTTATGTATATATTATTTATTGAACACATTACGTACATACATACACAGCATCACGCGTGTTTCCCAGTGGGGTAGGCAGAGACAACGGATCTCCACGTGCCACGATCCTGGCACACGTCTGCCGCCTCTTCCACTCTCATAATGTTCTTCATGCATGCTCGTCGGTTTCGGGTACTACGCACTTGACTCTTTTCGAGCAACCAAAGAAAAATCGAATGTTATGATTTGATTTTTTTATCACCCGCTGTTAATAAAACTCACCAGCCTATGACAGGGACTATCGAGACAATCTACCAGCAAACATACATACATACATACAAACATACATAGTACATACATACATACATACATGCGCTGGCAAAAACATAACCCTCCTTTTGGTTTTAACGCATTCGGATAAAAATAAAGTATTAAACTGGTATTCCAGCACATACGACAAATCAATACTTTATCTCTCCATACGGCCGCGTGCGACAGAACAACTCAACTTTGCACGATATTGATATTGTGAACCTACTGAAACGGAATCAACATCAAATTGAAATATCAACCAAATATTTGGAAAGGCAACGCGAACGCCTACCTTTGCAAGAGAATTTCATGGGGGATTACTGCAAAATGCTAATACCATTGGCGAATTACTTGTTAATTTATTGTTCAGTAGTGAGCAATACAGGCAGGAACCCATAATTATTATAAAATTGAGTACGAGTTCAATAAATTATTCATACTGTTAATTTTTTAATTTTTATATTATTTCGTTGTATGCTTAGGTCGGTCGAAACGGCTATGTAAATAGTTTGTGTTTTCCGTCCAGTTCAGTATAGCCGGCACGACCGAAGGGAAGCACTGACGTGGCACCAAGTTCACCCGGTGTTATGGGCTGACATTTCGGAGATAGAGGGTAGGAGGACATGCATGTTTACACTATGTCAAAGATTTTGAGTTCAAAATTTAGAAAACATTTTTTTTCATTCTATCCGATTGCAAGCATTGTGTCCTTTACCATAAAAAAAAATTTTTTTTTTTCAATGTTGCTCGTACGTTCTATCCCCTGTGGAAGGCAATTTTTAATCAATTTTGAATTAGGGTTTATGCAAAATAATGTACTCTAATTTTGTACCAAATTTCAACTTTCTATGATCAACTGTTTTAGAAGTTATGACCTTGTGACTGACCGACAGACAGACAGACGGACGCATGAGTCACACCATTAGGTTCTGTTTTCCCCTCTTTGAGGTATGGAATTGATCCTAAAAGAAAGGGTAGACTGACCTATACACCACTTTTTCCTATCCTATCCTTACTGAAGTAAATACATTTCTATTGCATTATCTTAACTCCCCTCTTCTCTCTCTCTCTCTCTCTCTCTTATCATTCATTTGATGGTACAGTACAGATGGATGGTACATGGATGAACAACAGTACCACTGATTTATGTACATAATATATAAGTCAATTATATACATATATATATATGCGTATTAAAGTATTTATGTAATATTCGTTTGTAGTTTATCATATAGCTTTTCTTCTTAATACATTGCCACAAACTATTCTTGTTCGATTGCATATAATTCTCCCACATCCCAAAGGTTGGTTAGAATAGAATGCCTCACGGCAATAAGCTCGCATATTGTGTCTAATTTGTATAAATTGGCGTTCAATAAAGAATACATGTACTTATTTACAACAAACGGGTTTTTTATTTGATTTAGATTTGATATTATTTTTATTGTACTAAAATGGACTAGATTATTATATTTTCGCTTTCTCCGCCGCAGAGTTGACCTTGGCGTGCGCGAAATTCTCTGTGAGGAAATAATTAAAGAAATTAGCCCAGCCGAGACATTTGTCGTCGAAATAAATTCCAACAAAGGTCCCCGCCCTCAAAAGGGTCCGTAAAGGGTCCAGGGCCCGCTATATGGGCCCCGGTTCCGCCGCCTCCATTGTACTGTGGATTAACTGCAGACGTACAAAAGATACCCCGCCGTATATCAAACTAACGTCTTCTATCCGCGACGCGTTTTCCGCACCTCAAGGGCGTGGATTTACGAGAAATTCGCCGCGCGAGAAAAACTTCCAGCGAAATCTGTATTTAGACGTCCTTGAGCGAAGCGTTAGTTCGGGAGGCGCTATTTGAGATACGACTACGTGAGTGGAGGTGATGTTTTCGTAGTAGACGGGCAGAAGTGCGGAACATAACTGAATGAGAGTAGGAGAGTGAGTAGAGAACAGAAATGATTAAAATTTAAGAATGTATATACATACAATCATACTGTTCAGAACAGATTCGAAAAAAAAAATATTGTAGAGGTTGAATCACGGAACGAAGAAAATACTTAAATAAATAATAAACTTATTCAGCTAAACTTTTGCTTATTCAGAAACATCTACACATTTATATGTATATAAGCAAGTATACGTAAATAAATATTAATTTGGTCGTCGGAAAATTTGTATCATGACAAATACTAATAAATTAAAATACAATGTTAATAAATTGACAACGACCTTTTATTCCGCCTAGTACAGTTGATTTGACGAGTCATGAGCACACTTTTCATTGGTCGGTTTGACGGGATGTGACGTCGACGGCGCCGACGCTTCACACGATTGGTTCGTTAGTCAGCGTCAGTCGACGCTCGTCGCCTATTGGGCTCACACGCGTCGTTTGACTACTATCACTTGCGTGCAATGCTAGTCCACTGTCCATCTGTTTTCATGACTCGTGAAAGCAACTGTAGCTGCCATGGAGCGTGGTTTCGCGAGTAGTGGTGTTATTGGCTGTGTTTGATCTTCTTTTGAACTTTAAATATATATATTTTTAAACCCTACTATAAATAAATATGATAAAGCTGAAGTATACGATGCTGTTGAAGGGGTCCTTTTTTTTATTCAATGCATTTTCTCCTGATATTTCCTTGTATTATGTATGACGGTTATAACAATAAATAATAAGTATCTGGATCTGCAGCACGAGGTTACCAAAATGTGGCCCGTCGACTCGACGATCGTTGTGCCCATAGTCGTTTCGGGGCATGGGCTGATAGGGAAGAGCCTCAACGATCACCTTGAGAGGCTCTCGCTGAGTGGTTGGGTCAAGGGCCAGATCCAGAAGGCAGCCCTGCTCGACACTGCACATATCGTCCGGAGGTTTCTCTCCCTAGGGCCCGACCATCGGTAGCTTGGGTCCGCCCCGCCGCCGCCGCGTCGGTGGTGGAAACTCCGTTTATTTTTATATTAATTTTAGGTTTCAATTAAAAAAAAAGGTAAAATTTATAGAAAAGGGAACATGCAAATAAATGGATAAAATAATAAAAAAATTTAAAAGTAAAAAAAATTAAGGTAAATACAAGAATTTTTTCAACAAAATTTTTTTGGAAGCCACAGTTCGAATCCGACTCACAATTGGCCGTTTTTTTTTCAGCAGGCGGGGTTTTTATTTATTTTTATTTTTTTTTTTCATTTAATACTTTTTAGGGTTCTGTAGCCAGCCAGACAGACGGAAGGGCGTATGTAACGTTAATTTTCAAATAAAAAAGTGCACTCACGGTTGATGTGTTAACATCAATCACAAGCGTGACATGCCTGTGACTACTGATCTATGGTACTAGATGATCCTATCTCACTAATCACTCCCGCAAAAATATGTCATCGACCAAAGTAGCTTATGAGCTGATTTCACAATGACTGCGATGATTGTTTTATTATGGCTTACCTCGCCATAAAATGTTCGACTAGCTTTTGCCCGCGGCTTCGCTCGCGGTAGACTCAGTTTAATAGCAAATCCTATTTTAACGCAAATGTGATAATAAACGATAGCTTCTCTTATATTTTCTCTCTCTCCTATCCATACTATACGTTCTGGTTCACTGTAAGAAATCTCTGTAAGGGATAAGTCCGCCTTTGAACCTTATGTAAATTTTCCAATGTATTTTTACTGTTTAATGTTTACTGGAGCAATAAAGATTTTCTATCTATCTATCTATCTACTTTCTTTGATGCTGCTCAACCCTAAGACGATGCTATATACCCTATAGTGAGCCTCAAGAACTAACTGTTTGCATTGGTGCAAACCGCATCAAAATCTATTCAGTTGTTCCGGATTTTACCTCAATTATTCATACAGACAGAAGTTCCCTTTTATAAGAAGTAGAAAAACACGTGTGAGCAGCATTATCGCATTGATATCGTGAGATGGCTTGTAATGCGATCGTTTGAAAGTAGTCATGATGACAATTGCACGTGAAGGCACACACATGATGTGTTTACCGACAAGTAACAATTTGCATCGCGCTTTGCCGCATCTGGTATTTAGTTCGGTGCCTGTGACGCGTTACGTCAAATCTAAATTCACCCTGTTGACACATCAATCAAAATGTGTGTTTTTTTAACTATGTACGTTTGTTGGTGGCGACGAAGATAGTGGTCTTCCGGCGAGTGTGTTCCGCACCACCTAACCTGGGAATTAATCTTCAAAAGGCGTGTTAATAAATTAGACAACGACCTCTTTGTCCGCCTTGTAGCTGGCATGGCGCCTCTCTGAGCGTGGTTTCGCGAGGAATGGTGTTATTGGCTGTGTCTGATCTTCCGTTGAAGTATTGGGCACAGACACTCGCGCCGGCTGTCTATAAAAAAAAACTTGCATGCAGAATAAGGGTATAGCAACTCCATTCTTTTGATTTCGGTGTCTAGCGTGCAGACAGACAAGGGCATCTGAACTCGCTGAGATCCTATTTTCGTAAGCGAAATGGGTTTTATGATTAAAGCAGACGAGCGCCAGGCGAATGTTAGGCGGGTTCTCTCGAAAATCGCATGCATGCTGAAACGCGTGTAATTTCACTCTGACGCGTCTAGAAAAGGATTGCCATCGTTGGCCCTATTCCCGGGATAGCTCTACAATTTTAGAAGACTTTAATAATAATAATAATAATAATAATAATAAAACTTTATTTCAGGTAATACATTTTACCTATAGTTAATTAAATTATAATTAAATATGATTAAAATTGTAATTAAATTAAAATTAAACATAGTTGAAACTAAATTAAATAAACTAAAATCAACTAAAATATTATAAAATCGGTATAATATATTCGCCTATATACATTTTCAATTATGGCATTGTTGCATTTTGCCAGTCGCTCCATGAAGGCTGCTCTTGTTTTCCGTATTACGGCAAAGAAATCATCAACCCTGTTCTCAGCAAACATACCAGACGCACTACATCGCCATTTCAAACCCAGCATACACCGGAAGCCATTATTGTATTGTACACGCAACGAATTTATTGCTCGCTGCGTGTAATTACTCCATAGTTGACTGGTGTAGAACGCCTGGCAGTATGCCTTGAACAGAGTTATTTGAACCAGACGAGAGCACCGCCTGAATCTCTTTCCCAGCATGTTGCTCCGCATTGCAATAGACCGTCGTTGTCTCTCGATATCTTCATCATCACGCAGATTTTCAGTGAGTACGTGCCCTAAGTACTTAAACTTTGTGGCAATGTTCACTGGAAAACCACGTAAAGTTACAGGTGGAACATTATCTGGTCCTGCACCAGATTTGAACACAACGAGTTCCGTTTTTTTAACATTATAGGTTAGACCATGCAGGGCCGCATACTGCTCGCAGTTTGCCAGCAACCGTCGGAGTCCCTTCACAGAGGGACTCAGCAGGACCATGTCATCCGCGTAACTTATGTTGTTAACGCATGTGTCACCGAGGTGACATCCTATACCCGTGCTGCTCAACTCCTCTATGAGCCCATTTACATAGATGTTGAAACACTGTTAGCACTGACACAGCACCTGGTTTCGACCTACAAAAGGATTGCCATCATTGGCCCTTTTTCGATTAAAGATCTAGAATTTTAGAAGACTTTAGCACTGATACGGCACATGGCTTTAACCTACGAAAGGACTGCCATCATTAGCCCTTTTCCCGGGATAGATATAGAATTTTAGAAGACTTTAGCACTGACACGGCGCCTGGCTTCGACCTACAAAAGGATTGCCATCATTAGCCCTTTTCCCGGGATAGATATAGAATTTAAGAAGACTTTAGCACTGACACGGCACCTGGCTTCGACCTACGAAAGGATTGCCATCATTGGCCCTTTTCCCGGGATAGATCTAGAATTTTAGAAGACTTTAGTAGTGGCACGGCACCTGGCTTTGACCTACGAAAGGATGGCCATCATTGGACCTTTTCCCGGGATAGATTTAGAATTTTAGATGACTTAAGTACTGGCATGGCACCTGGCTTCGACCTACGAAAGGATTGCCATCATTGGCCCTTTTCCCGGGATACATCTAGAATTTTAGAAGACTTAAGGACTGGCACGGTATATAGCTTCGACAGGAATAAGGCTTAATGACTGACATCATAGAGCTCGTTATCCAAAGCTCGAAAATAAACAAACCGTTTCCAAATTTTACAACAGTTCTTTTTTTAAATCTACTTCGTTTTCGATATAAATTAACCCCTGAAATATCTGTTATGGTTATAAACTCACCCAGTTTAAGTATGTGAAATATTATTACTTATTATAACTTTATCGATTCTGCAGATCTTTCCTCTACAGACCCGGTAAACTCTGGAACGCTCTCCCTAACGCCCATATATTTTCCCCCAAGTACACTTAATATTATTATTTATTATACTTATATATGTAATATAATATATAATAATTAATAAGTCATAGTTTAGATTAGATTTAGTCAGATTTAGTATTAAATATTAAGATTTACGTATATAACTTCTTTCTTCTTCAGTGAACCCCAGACTAGGAATTTCATTATTCGTAGGGTCACCCTATGAACAAAAAATTTCATTTATTCATACACATAGACGCCAGCCTCGGTAGCTCAGTGGTGAGATCGATCGACCGCAGTTTCTGATTTTAAGCGCACCTGGGACTCGGTCAGATCTTGGATGGGTGACCGCTAGACCGTTGAGGCTGTCCTTTGTTCGAATTTCACGTAAAACTTTAAGTCTCTGCCCTTCTTACCTTACTAGGTGGTACGGTTTAATCAACCCGGGTTGGTACCACCGCACTGAATAGGTCCATCGAAACGGCTATGTAAGTAAATCGTTCGTGTTTCCGTCCAGCACAGCGTAGTCGTCAAAATCGAAGGTAAGATAGACATGGCACTTAGTCACCGAGGTATTATGGGCTGACATCACCGGTGTTGTAAGTGATGTAGCCAACCGTGTCAATTTCCATAAAAAAAATTGTTAACCCTATTCCTATAGCGTTTTAGCGTTTAGCATGAACTATAATGATTCCAGACAGTGATAAAGTAATTCCCGTCAATTCATATAAAAAATTACGACGTAATTACATCGAACTTAGTCACCCTGGCTTTCTAGAAAAATATGCTATAATATTTTAATCTAGTGAAAGATGTAATGTGTAAAACAGGGTTAGGTTTGCCATTCACTACACGGACTACGACTGCGACTCGCGACTGCGACACGACACGAAAAGTTATACATTTAAAAAATATTTCTCTTTCATAAGTTTCAAATTTATCTCATACACAATGTGAATCATATATGAACTCACACACATAGCACATTAAACTCACACACAAACCCCCTTAAGTGTACCTCATTCACAATAATTATAAGTTCTCGTTATTATTAATCTAAATAATTACATACCGAATGTATTTAATTTATGGTGGAACTATTTTGATTGAAGGTCAAAGTAATGTTTTAACGGATACATGAAATAAAATTTGTTAGATGCTTGGCTGAAACAATACTTCCCGACCAGGATTCGAAATTTGAGCACTAAACTTGCATTTGAATCCGGAACGAGAAATATTTTTCAGTTAATTTTCAGCTATACATATATCTAATAATTTTTTTTAGGCGACGTATACATGCTCATTACTGAAATAAGAACAACGTCTTGAATGCGAAGACTCACGTATGAACATCACACGAGATTGTTGTGTGTTCTTTATGGCGAAATAAATATCTGAATCTGAATCTGAATCTGATTGTCACGCCTGTGCTGCGCCACTAAATCGCTATTCACTGCAGCCACAAAAATCCTCGGTATTCCGGTATAGATGTTTTCACATAAAAAAGGCAATAATTAAAAGAAAATACATCGACCAAGTGCGTGTCGAACCACGCACAAGGTTTCCGTAGTCGGGGAGAAAGTTCACGGTTTAACCGAAAATATATTATATGTCAAAAACCACAGCACATAACATCTTATTCAATCCAATCAATTTTCTTTGAAAGTGTGAAAGTTCTACCACCTTAATTTTATTCAGAATTTTCCACTGTATTGTTGAAAAGTTAGAGGATACACACTTTTTACGACTTCGGAAGCACATATCTCACCAACTATTCACGTAAACAAAAAAGTTATTTTTAAACTTCTTTGTAATGTTTGAGACCTATCTAATGATACCCCACTCGCTTATGTGAACTGATTTTTTTTTATCTCTCAGTTACATGTACCTATGGTATGCCACCCCAAATGTTTTTTTCTTCTTAATTTCACCGCACCTTTGTATAGCGTTTCATAGAGCACACCTTCCACCCAAATTTCATCTTAGAGCCAATATTGTCCGAGTAAAATGGCTGTGACATACGGACGGACGGATAGACGGACAGGACGAAATCATAAGGGTTTCGTTTTTGCAATTCGCCTACACATCTGTAACAATGTATTCTTCGGCGCGAAATAAAAAGCTGAAACATACACCGACTAAATCGGTTGACCGTCCGTACGGTCGCATCGTGAACTTCAGGCCGCGGGCGACTGACAACGAACGCGCTCAGTTACGCGAAGCTGCGTGTCACTGATTGATGGCCTGCGGCGCGGCGGTCACTGTGACCGCGCGCCACATTTACTCTTTGCCGCGCGCGCAGTGGCTACCGCGCGCTTGCGATATGTCACCGTTTGTGTCTAGTCCAGCTAGTTTAATGTATCACTGAAAATTACCTCTACCATTTTTTATCACATAATTTTAAATTTCAGTTTCGCCGAACGCGGTATAAATTTACACTGGACGACCCAGCTTAATGCGCGGGGCGGATCTTGGCGTGTCGCCCCCGCAGCGGTTCGTCGGAGTTCTCCCTCGCACCCGCACCGTACTTGTATAGTTTATTCGCGTGGCGGGTCGCCCGCTGCGGCGACGACACGCCGAGATCCGTCCCGGGCACTATAGCTATGGACCGGATTCAGTGAAATGCGTATCCGTCTGAGAGTATAAATAATATTAACCGAAGATCGAATGAGCGCGGATACTAAACTAAACTAACCAAAAAATTATGTGTGTTAAACTTACCAAAGAGACAACAGACAATTTATAGTCTTTTGTCTGTTTGATAATTTTTAAACGCGCTAAACAGAGCACTTGGAAAACTGAAAATATTTGAATAGCAAAATCTTTGTATTTGCTTGTTGGTTTCGACTAGGATAGGACCAAAACTATTCTTAAGGTAAATAAATGTGCCTAAAGGGTCTAAGCCTAGCCGCACTTCCATGGCGAAACTGCCTCGATAGGAACCTATATCGTAACCTATTTTATATTGTAGAGGGCGCTAATAGTAGTTGATCGAATAGATATTAGCTCTATATCTAGTTAATTGAGGAGCTATTTGAAAAAGTGTCCTGAGACGACTTTTTTCAAAGCGATATATCTTAGTAATTTTAAAGCTAGGAAAATAAAACTAAATGTCAGTGTTATGGTACACTTTACAGTTTTTTTATAGCAGTTTTCTATGGGCCAAGCTTAAATAAAAGTATTAAAAAATTACAAACAAAAACTTTGTCAATCGATTTCTATTAGATCTAATTGAATTACCACCATAATTAAATAATATACCAGCTCAACGTTTAATGCGCTTGGAACCGTGGGCAATTGCTAAATGTACTCTATGATTGACGAAAATCTTATAATATACAAATTAATCCCAAAATAACTTTTAAATTGGTCTAGATTGACAACCTAACTAGCTTCTTGTTTTCTAAAATGCGAGACAGTGCGAGATCTTTTGACAATTAGTGGTGTACCCAATCATAAAGTTACGCAACTGTAAGTCAGCGCCATCTATCGGCAAATTAAATTTAAGCAAATTTTCAATGAAGTTTACAAGTCGAGATTTCGTTAGTTAAGTTACCTTTCTGTCCAGCCCTCCACAGTAAAGAAGAATTTCTTCTAGCCGTATAATTTGTACTCAAGGCTGGAATCAGTCAAACAGAAATTAATTAATACAACGTTGATAGGAGTATTTCGTTCTTTCTCAAATTCAAGAGTTCGAATAGATGGAACTAAATTGTCGGACTTGGAAAGAGGTGCTCAGTAATTTTACGAAATAAACTAAATACCCACTTACTTTACTCTACAGAACCGGTAAACTCTGGAACTTCCTCCCTGGCCATATATTTTCCCCCAATTACAGTATCGGGTCCTTCAAGAGGGGCGTTAATGGGCACCTGTCAGACCGGCATGGCATTTGCAACCCCCGGATACGACCGAATGTCAATGGGCGTCGTTAGACACCTTGTGGGTGGCTCGGCGCCAAGTCGAGCTTTAAATATAAAAGAAACGGGAAGGCCACGCAAAATTATTCTCATGTATTGAAGCGAACTTTAAATACTAATCCAATATTGTACCTAAAAATTGTATAAATAATTAAATAAATTATTATTCTCATCATAAATATAATATTTCTAAATAATTTAAAGGTTGCACCATTTTAGAACAAATTCAGTACAATAGAAATCTATACATATAATAAAATCGTAGAGGTAAGAAAGTCTGTACATTGAATGTATTCGGAAAAAAACTAACCAGGGTGGCTTAAAATGAGATACTGAACACGTTAGAACAGTTTTTAAAATTTTTGTTTGTTTGTTTGTTTGTTTGTTTGTTTGTTTGTTTGTCTGTACGCGCATCACGCAAAAACCACTGAACGGAATTAGACGAACCTTTGTATAGTGGCAGTTTATATGCCGGGTTAACATAATACGTAAAAAAAAATAACAAAACTAAAAAAAAATAACAATTATAAACATTATTGCGCGTTTAAAATCACGTAGTCCAAAGTACCTTGAGAACTGGCAGCAAATACAATTTGAATAAAATATTCATTCGAAATTTAAAAATAAGTAGATACAACGAAAATGACAGTTCTTCTTTTTTATAACTTGAACACAATAGTCTATACATATCTATTCTTTCTATACATATCATAAAATCGTAAATGCAAAAATTTCTATTTGTACGCGCATCTCGCAAAAACCACTGAACGGAATTTGACGAAACTTTTTATAGTGACAGTGTATATCCCGGATGAACATAATAATTAAAAAATATAATAAAAATCACGTAATCCAAAGTAAAGGTAAAAAACAGTTTTAAATGTCATGTTGACAACGGAGAAATGTCATCTCGACGTGAGCTGGCCGGTGACAAATTGTTTGATAAATAAAAATAATAATTGAAAGTCGAAGTTATGTCGCTGTCATTGGTGCAATAAAATTTATATATCTGTTGCCCGCGGCTTCGCTCGCGTGAAATTCGTATTTAAAAAAACGAAAGTAAGTAACTAAAGGCGGGCCCGAAGGCGGATCTGCGCTCACGTAAACGATATTCTTTCTCGATGAAAGTAACTAAGGGCGAGGCGGAAGGCGGAGCTGAGTTCAGGAAGAAGAAAAACATTCTTGAAGAAAGTAAGTAACTAAGGGCGAGGCCGAAGGCCGAGCTCTATTCTGGAAGACCATAAACCTTCTCGAAGAAAGTAAGTAACTATGGGCGAGGCCGCAGGCCGAGCTGCGTTCAGAAAGAAGCTAAACCATCTTGAAGAAAGAAGTAAGTAACTAAGGTGAGGCCGAAGGCCGAGCTACGTTCGGATAATTGAAAAACCATCTCGAAGAAAGCAAGTAACTAAGGGCGAGGCCGAAGGCCGAGCTGCGTTCAGGAAGAAGCTAAACCGTCTTAAAGAAAGTAAGCAACTAAGGCGAGGCCGAAGGCCGAGCTACGTTCTGACAAATGATAAACCATCTCGAAGAAAGCAAGTAACTAAGGGCGAGGCCGAAGTCCGAGCTGTGTACAGGAAGAAGCTAAACCATCTCGAATAAAGTTAATTAATATTAAGATTGAGTTAATTTAATTTAAATTTGATTATAAAGTCCACGCTTCTAACGGCAAATATACCATGCTTCCTAGAGCCTCGCGGTTATTCCCGGCTGGATGGCAAGAGGCCCGATGCTATCACCTTAGTGCCATGGACTAAGGGTAGTTCTTTGATGTGGGATGCCACTTTTGTTCTCACATTGGCTCCAAGTCACGTTAGGACATCTTCAAGAGCGGCTGGCGCGGCCGAGGCTGGGGCGGAGAGCCTCAAACGCAGCAAATATAGAAATATAATTCAAGATTTCGAATTTGTTGCGTTTGCGGTTCGTGGAGCAGTGAAGCCAAAAGAGGCTTGACCTGGTTGACGCAACTGGTGTCCCGCCATCAAGGGCTTATGTACTTCATTCAAAGGGTAAGCCTTGCCATCCAGCGGGGTAATGCCGCAAGTGCTCTAAGAACATTTGAAAATGCCCGTTTTGATAGTTATTTTAATGTTTGTTAGGTAGGTTTAATTCTTTAGTTATTAATATTACTTTTTTATTTTTATGAAATAAATAGATTGAGTAAACGATATTATATTCTATAGAAGAAGGGAAGTCTTTAAGGGCGAGGCCCGAAGGCGGAAGAGGGTTTTTGGTTTACCTGAATGCAGCTCGGCCTTCGGCCTCGCACTTAGTTCCTTCCTTTCTTCCAGAAGGTTTATCGTCTTCCTGAACGCAGCTCGGCCTTCGGCCTCGCCCTTACTTACTTCCTTTATTTGAGAAAGGTTTATCGTTTACCTGAAAGCAGCTCGGCCTTCGGCCTAGCCCTTAGTTAGTTACTTTCTTTAAGAAGGTTTTTCGATTACCTGAACGCAGCTTGGCCTTCGGCCTCGCCCTTAGTTACTTACATTCTTCTTTGGAATACGAATTTCACGCGAGCGGAGCCGCGGGCTCAGCTAGTTTAAAATAAATATTTATTAATATGTCTTATAATTTTATGGGGTTACATATTCTTATATAGTTTTATATGAAACCAAGCTGTTCCAGACAAGATGGCGGAAAATACTTAGTTTATTATTCTACCGCCTTCAAACTTAACTGCGGACTTACCATACCAATATTGATTTTGACATTTCCACAAAAATCCCACTGATAAGTACCACACTGTCAGACCTATATGCCGACAATGTCTGTTTCAATTTTAAATTACTCCAAATTCTACTCATATTTTAGTCTACAACGAATCTCCGTTCGATATTTGAAAGTGTCTTACATTTGTTAACGTTCTCATTCTAATCCTCAATATCAATCGGGGAGAAAAGGCGATCAAAGAGGGGGGAGGGAGGGGAGATCGCGAGGGTGAGTATCGGAATATCGGATGCTTCGCACTTGAAAGTTATTATGTAAAGTGTTTACCCAATCGTAAGATAGGCCGGGGCCCCGGGGAGCGGGGGCCTGAGAGTTTGGTCTGTTTTGACAAGATGCGAAGTTATTGGTCGAATGAGAGATGTTTACAATTTCCCCTGAAGGTCGCTCAGGCGGCTTGGGGTAATTGCGAATTGGGAATCGACGAAAGTGGCAGGTGGGCAGACTATTTAGGACGATCCCAAAAAATTGTTAATGGAACCTGATATGATTTTTACGGTTCCGTATTCATATGGAAGCATATTACTAAGCCTACGAAGATACGCCTAAGCCTAGGCCTACGCTTATGTCGAGCTAGCTCCATAATGGATAATTATTTTGGAATAAAATTTACATCATTATATAGGGAATTAAATTTTCTAGACACTAAAGCAACATTATTTGAAAAAAAAAACAAATCCTAATAATTTTTAAACAAAGAAAAACTACAAAATTCACCATATAAACGCGCGCACTGCGCTCGATTGCTCAGTGCCACCGCCGCCGACTCGAATTTTTGTTTTGCCATTATGAATCCTCCTAGCGCAGGCATCCGCGCAGCCATGTTGGCAGACTTGTACATCCGCTGTACGGCCTGTAATATGAATTGAAAATTAACTATAAAAACCAAAATAAAATGAAGAATGCTGTTCGTTAGAAAATATTTATATTTTAAAGGGAAAGTCTCGAACTTCTTAGAAGTTCACTTTTAACGTGAACACAATAATTTGAGAACTGCCGTTAACCATTTCCTGTCGTTCGCGGCGGCACGGTGACGACGCGACGCGACGTTCAGCGCGGCGGAGGGGGGGAGCGGCGTCGCGGCGGCACGGCTGCCTCAAAGCGGCTGAGGGGGAGAGAGAGCGTTGGGGGATCCGTACTATACATCGAACTACGTTAAACCGCGTTACCCGCAAATCGAGTTTTTTTTTGTTAAGCTAAGCTTTCAACGCACTTTGAGGATGTGGACCTAAATCAGTAAAAGTAAAACGTCACGAAAGCACGAAAAGGAAGTTGCAGAGCTCCTCATTGAAGTTCTAATGAAGAGTGATGGCTGCGCGCTACACAGCGCCATCTATGAGAGTATTTCGAAGTCGAACCATTGTATAAGTTGAAAGAACTGGAGGAAAATTGGAGAGGCTATGTCCAGTAGGCTGACTGAATGACTGACTGACTGACATATAATTCAAAACTATTATATTCGCTCTATTAATTAGTCGAGAGTCGAGGTTGCACCTCGAGCCGCGTTAAGGGGGAGCGCTGTTTTCTCTCGCGAGATAACCGGGATAAAACAGCGGCGCAGCGGAGCTCGTTTGTCACTGCCCTTAATGGAGGTTTTTACGGGAGCCTTTCATTCTTTCGACGTCATTTTTTTCCTCTCCCCCCCTCTCCCCACGTTTAATTGTCTGCTCGGAGGAAGTTTGTAGCCAAAGACAAGTGCCTTTTTCATCGGCGTCCCGGCCGCCGACAATGGACGAAGAAATTGGCTAATGAAAGAGAATTTATTTAAATAAGGAAGAAAATGTTGTCGGCGATGACGTCATTCATAAAGTTAAAGTTGTGGCGACGACCGCCTGAGGGATGGGCCGCTCCAAATGTACTGGGTGCCCCGGGTTTGTGAAATTCGACGGATGAGAGCAACGAGGCCCAAGATAATATGAAAATGTTTTTTTCTTCGGTTACTCTCCCGCTGGGTAAAACTTGAATCGTTTCCTAAGTTCACTTCCGACACTAATAGACATTGTACTGTGTGGGGCCGGTAATTATAAAGAATAGCCCCACTGCATCTCTCCCCTTGCATGTCGTAAAAGGCGACTAAGGGATAAGGAGAAGATGCCGTTTATAAGGGCTACAGGTTAGCCACCTCTCACCTTGGAACGGTGTTTCCACCGCGTCATGCAGCAGGTGGGCCTTCGCGCCTTACTTGCTGCCTGATCTGAGTTATCTTGTCCGAATACTTTGCTAAACGTGGTGGTCGGCACTACTCTAATTTACCAGAATACTTGTAGCACAACACCGATTACTCTGCTTACCCCGATTGTCGGGATATGGCGTGTGGTGTACTTCCGATATTACATTATTTTAAAAAGTTGCATAAAAATATTCTATAATTTTAGTAAAAAAAAAATCCTTCCACCGAGTTGTGCAAACAGGTGGGTCTTCGTGCCTTACTTACTGCTTAATAGTAATTTTTTTTTTCTTTTTTTTTAACACGCCATTTATTTTTCAATTAATTAAGTAATCAAAAAATTTATAAAGATCATAACTAAAACTAACCTAAAACAAAACTTACCTATCTAACAAAATAAAACTAAACATGAACCCATAAATAAAAAAAAATTGTATAATTATCTTGTCCTAATGCACTGCTAAACGTCGTGGTTGGTGCTGTATTTTACAGGTACTGTAACAGAACGGGTGTGTAAGGGAAATCCTTCCTTCCTTCCTTACCTATAATAAAATCCAACGTCTGCTTTCTGTCTGAGTGTCTGAGTGTCTGAGTGTATGTCTGTCTGTCCGCTTATAACTCGAGAACCACTGAACCGATTTTCCTTACCTATAATAAAATCCAACGTCTGCTTTCTGTCTGAGTGTCTGAGTGTATGTCTGTCTGTCCGCTTATAACTCGAGAACCACAGAACCGATTTTAATAAAAAAAAAATCTACGGATAGCTTGATTCTTCCCATCAACTATCTATAGGCTACTTACTATCAAGCTAAATGGGTTATGAGGTTAGCAGTGAAGTGAAATATGAGAGCGGGCGGAGCCGCGGGCACAGCTTGTTTAACATACAATACACTGAGCAGAGACGCTCGTGTCAGATTTAAAAATAACAAAAATGTCATCCGGCGGGTGGCCGAGTGGTTTGGGCATCGGCTTCTCATGCGAGAGGTCCGCGGTTCGAATCCGGTCGGCTTGCACCGATGACTTTTTTCTGAAGAAAAAAATTACGTGCATACCTACACACCTGCTGCTTCACCGTTCGGAACCGGTGTAAAACTGTAGGTCCCTTCCCTTGCCCTTACTAGGTGGTAGGCTCAAATTGTAGCCGACCGGGTTGGTACCACTGTACTGGATGTAAGATGACCGCATAGCAGCCTCGGTTGTGTTCTCCTCTAGTCCAGTATATCCAGCAATCCAGTGAAGTCTCCGGTATGGCACCTACCTTCTCGGAGGTGATATTGGCTGGTCGGAGCATGCGCTTTGGCGCCTCTGACTCAGCCACCCATACCGGATTACATAAAAAAAAATCCCGCCTCCTCGGCCGTCAGTACCATCTTTTTAGGGTTCCGTATCCGTCGTACGGGACCCTATTACTAAGCCTACGCCGTCTGTCTGTCTGTCTGTCCGTCTGTCTGTTTAACTATCAAGCAGCAAGTAAAACACGAAGACCCACCTGCTACAAGACTCGGTGGAACAAGCGTGCCAAGGTGATAGGTGGCTAGCCTGTGGCCCTTATGCACGGCATCTTGTCCTTATCCCTTAGTCGCGTATTACGACATGCACGGGGAATGATGCAGTGGGACTATTCTTTTAAAATACGGACCCCACACGGTAAAGCATGGACGGCCTAACCTGAGGCGAACACACGTACGCACACAATGCATTTCTCCTATACAAATGCTTGACATGCACCTACACATGGCCTGAGCACTACTACACTCGCAGAATTATATGCTCACCATCATGCGTGAATGTACTTGTACGCCTCAGGTTCGAACGACCTATACATTATTTTCTATTTCTAAAACTCTACCACACGGTCCAAGCGAGCCTAAAAACCGTTGAAAAATACGGCGCATTCCCCTCTCGATAAATCAATTAGTTCTGGAAGCCGACGACGACGACGCCGGAGGAGGGCGTCACCACGGCGACTTAATCAGAAGTAACAACAGCTCCTGGCAGATGTCTGCGACAGAAAGACGTTCGGAATATTGGGAGGAAAAGATGACAGTCGCGGAGGGTGAGCAGCGAATTCACAGCGGCGACGAAGTGGCGAAATAAATGATAATTCCCGAGTGTTCGAGATAATAATCGAGCCCACGTCAGTGTGCCAATACGCAATGCGTATTGTCGTATTTTATTTTTCGTTTTGGAACGTTTTAGGAGCAGCCTATGTTATCATTACGTCATTTGTGGTTTGATTAGGGTATAATGCGCGGGGCGGATCTTGGCGTGTCGCCGCCGCAGCGGTTCGTCGGTGTTCTCCCTCGCACCCGCACCGTACTTGTATAGTTTATTCGCGTGGCGGGTCGCCCGCTGCGGCGACGACACGCCGAGATCCGTCCCGGGCACTATATGAGTCGTATAGTTCCAGAACCCGCCAAATCCATTTCTCTAAAAAAAGTAGTTATAAACAGTTTCGAATAAAGTATTAAATTTGTCACTTATCTTTAAGAGATTATGTTCCTAACACGGTCCAATCCAGAGTAAATCGCAAAGAAAAATTAACATTACTTCCAGCTCCCTTGTAGTTTGTATGGGCGGCTATTTATCGAGGTCTAGTTTTTTCGTCTTACTGTAAAATCTTCCAAAACGGAGTTGGCGGGTTCTGGAACTATACGACTCATATTTATTATTGTAATGTATTTATTTATACATTACATAATATTAACTCTTTCCTTCTCTTTCTTTTTCTTTCTAAGAATATTTTATAAATAATATTATATAAAATAAAATATAAAATATGACATTATTTATTATATTTATTTCACATTACATTACATTAAATACACAAACTCAATACTTATTATTAATTTGTTGTCTCTTAGTTTGTCTCTTAGCACAACATAAGTTGACAGATTAACTCACAGAGCACTTCTAGTATCTAGCTAGTGCATGAAATGATGTCAGCCTCGATAGCTCAGTGCTCAGTGGTGCAGACAGTCAACTGTCGCTATTGAATGTTAAGCAACGCTGGGTGCGGCTTGGATGGGTGACCGCTGACCGTTGGAGGCTGACCGAGGTTCGGATTCCTCGTAAAACTGTAGGTCCCTTCCCTCCTAATCTTACTTGGTGGTAGGGTTTAACCCGCCCGGGTTGGTACCACCGCACTGAATGAAACGTCGGTCGAAACGGCTATGTAAATAGTTTGTGTTTTCCGACCTGAGTGACCTCCTGACTTCCGAGTTCAGTGTAGCCGGCACGATCAAAGGGGGAAGCACTGACATGGCACCTAGTTCACCCGGTGTTATGGGCTGACATCACGGACGTTGTAGGTGATGTAGCCAACCGTGTCAGTTTCCATAAAAAAAAAAAAAATTAACTGGACGGAAAACACGAACTATTTACAAATCCGTTTCGACCGACGTTTCATTCAGTGCGGTGGTACCAACCCCGGTGGAATAAACCCTACCACCGAGTAAGTTAAGAAGGGAAGGGACCTACAGTTTTACGTATGCAGAGTACGTATGCTTAATTTATGCAGAGTGCAACAAAAGCACAGGCCATTTCGTACAGAACTTCATGTTAACATAAAATTGTTCTTTTCAAGAGTCAACGCGATAGTTTCGTCTATTTTCCTACTTACCCCTCTCAGAGTTACCCACCCACACTTCCATAATGATAAAGTGAACAAAAAAAAAAGTTTTCCCACCAATTCGTCCAAAAACCATCAAATAAGTCATTATTGCTGCTAACAGCTTCCCTGACGAGCGAAAATGTCTAAACACATCTTGCGTAGCACAACAAAAAACAATTGTACGGGAGCCCGAGCCGAGAGGGATGGAGAATTTGTCCATTTAAGTGGGTGGGGGTGGGGTTTCGAGGGAGCTGGATGTAATGATCTGAAACTTAGGGGTGCGCTGTGGGGGGGGGGGGGGGGGGGGGGGTGAGAATCGGAGGTCTACATCTCAGTTAGATAAAGAATTAACATGGAATATCTGACGACCAATTTCCTAGCCTTAAACAGATGGCGACTTATACAGGAATATTTAGACGACGATTAGCAATTCCGAAGCGACTACAGGAGTCGAGCTTGCCGTGGCGATCATCCTCTCCCGTGAAATTACAGACGGAGGACAAATTATGGATATCATTTTTTTTTTCTATGGAAACTGACACGGTTGGCTTACATCACCTACAACATCCATGATGTCAGCCCATAACACCGGGTGAACTTGGTGCCACGTCAGTGCCTCCCCTCGGTCGTGCCGGCTACACTGAACTGGACGGAAAACACAAACTATTTACATAGCCGTTTCGACCGACCTTTCATTCAGTGCGGTGGTACCAATCCGGGCGGGTTAAACCCTACCACCTAGTAATATAAGAAGGGAGTCATATCCCTTAGTCGCCTTTTACGACATACACGGGGAGAGATGCAGGGGGCTATTCTTTTAAAGTACTGGCCCCACACGGTACAATATGTTTACGAAATAATAATATGAAAAATTCAAACAAAATCTATGTAACAGAAACAAATCTATAAATGCTTTTACTTTAAGCGAGCTAAGCTTGTCTGTATGTAAACCTATATATATAATTGGTTTCTGGGAAACGGCTCTTACGATTTGGATTAAATTTTGTATTGAGATAACGTTATTTTTTTTTTCAAGTTAATCTAGATAGGTGTAGACGCCGAGCGAAGCTCGTTCGCCCAGGTACTATACATAAAATTAATGCCAGTATTACCAGTAATCAAGGGAAGTCTCCGGTATGGCACCTACCTTCCCGGAAGTGATATTGGCGGTCGGAGCATGTGCTTTGGCCCCTCGGCCTCAGCCACCAATACCGGATTACATAAAAACATATATATATATTTTGGAAAACATATATAAAATTTGTTATCGATCTGTGGGTCCCCATTATTTCGGCAAAGTCAAGAAAACTCGCTTACATCCAAAACATATTCCAATGTCATATTTCATTTATGAGCTAGAATCCGTGACAGACAGCAAGGCTGGTTCCCTAAAAATACTAAAAAAAATTTACAATATAAAAGAAAAAATAATTCCGTAACAATGAAATCTGGGTCAAGTTTTACTCAAGTGCTCAAGGCGGAACCGTCTGCTGCAAGTTTCTATTCAATAAATTTCCTAAGTCATAACTTGTTTACCCTTTCAGCGAGGAAAACTCATTAAGACATAATTTCTTTAGGGGGATGTTGGCCTGTTAATTATTTTCTAACTTAAGGCGCTCTACATACATTCTGCCCTGAATATATTTGCGTGTCCCATTTCAAACGAATTTGCTTGTCAGCCTCGGTAGCTCTGTGGTACCGTCGGTCGACTGTTATTAAGCAACCCTGGGCGCGGTCAGTACTTGGATGGGTGACCACTCGACCGTTGGAGGCTGACCGTGGTTCGGATTCCACATTATTGTAGGTCCCTTGGTACCACCGCACAGAACAAAGCGTCGATCAAAACGGCTATGTAAATAGTTCGTGTATTCCGTCCAGTGGCCGTATTCTCTAACTTCCTACCGTCAACGTCGGTGACGCTGACTAGTTATGTCTCTGTCTAGTTCATATAATTAGACAGAGACATAACTAGTCAGCGTCACCGACGTTGACGGTAGGACGTTAGATAATACGGCCACAGTTCTGTGTAGCCGACATGAATGAAGGGAAGCACTGACATGGCACCTAGTTCACCCGGTGTTATGGGCTGACATCACAGATGTTGTAGGTGATGTAGCCAACCTTGTCAGTTTACATTAAAAAAAAAACACCACGGCATTCCTAGGAACAAGCGGAAAAAAAACAGTAATATTTTTTTTCAAGTACATACATATCACACACGCTGAATCCCGACAATCGGGGTAAGCAGAGTAATCGGTGTTGTACTGCAAGAACTCTGGTCAATTACAGCACAACACCGACCACCACGTTTCGCAAAGTATTCGAACAAGATTCAATCGATCAAGCAGCAAGTAAGGCACGAAAACCCACCTGCTGCATGACTCGGTGGAAGTACCGTGCCAAGGTGAGAGGTGGCGACCCTGTCGCCCTTTAGCACGGCATCTTGTCCTTATCCCTTAGTCGCCTTTTACGACATGCATGGGGAGAGATGCAGTGGGGATATTATTTTTAAGTACCGGCCCCACATTTTTTCGGGGTATTGGCCATTAGAACTATGAAAAAATGCTAATGAGCTTTTTGAAACTTATTGAACGAGGTATCCTGTCGTGGTATTTTTTTTTCTCATTTAGAAAGCGCTATGCGGCACCGAGTCACCCATAGGGTGTCTAACGACGCCCATGGACAGTCGGTTGTACGCGGGGCTTGCGAATGCCATGCCGGCCTGTCAAGCCTCTCTTCACGCCTCTCTTGAAGGACCCGAGACTATACATGGGGGGATACTTGTGTTATTTATACAATAAGTTTTGGTCGCGTCTCGGCTCACGTCGAAGTATTTAAATTCTCATTTCTGATTTAGTAAGCCCATTACAATGAAATATAAACTAAACATTTCCCTAAATTAATCTTTATATTTTTATAAAAACTGCACACGAAGTTAGTCAGTAGTTTCTACCTGATGTATGAGCAAACGAAGAACACACAACAGACAACATTAAAAAAATAAAGAACCAAGAAAAACATTTTTTTTTTGTGTTTTAAATATTCTCAATAATAAAATTAATAATTTTGTAGACTTTCAAAGTTTGAAGTTTTATTACATATGTATATAAATATATAATTAGTTTCGTTAGATGAAACTACACATTTTTTTTATGTAATCCGGTATGGGCGGCTAAGTCGGAGGAGCCAAAGCGCATGCTCCGACCAGGCAATATCAACTCCGAGAAGGTAGGTGCCATACCGGAGACTTCCCTGGATTGCTGGCTATACTGAACTAGAGGAGAACACAACCGAGGCTGCTATGCGGCCATCTTACATCCAGTACGGTGGTATCAACCCAGTCGGCTACAATTTGAGCCTACCACCTATTAAGGGGCAAGGGAAGGGACCTACAGTTTTACACTGGTTCCGAACGGTGAAGCAGCAGGTGTAGGTATGCACGTAAATTCTTTCGTCAGAAAAAACTTTTGGTAGACGCCGATCGGATTCGAACCGCCAACCTCTCGCATGGGAAGCCGATGCCCAAATCACTCGGCCACCCGCCGCTTGAACACATTGTAAAACTGCACCGCCGCCGCCGCAAAGACAAAAGCAAGAACTAATAATAAGAAAAAGCACAAAATATTGTCAGTAAATCAGCTACATTTCAAAATGCTTTATCTCGTAAACAGCCGCATCGTATAACGGTGGTATTTTGCAACTGTAAATTATTTTAGTTTCGCGGAAAATTTTCAGCTATTTTAATTTAGAAAACACACAATTTAGTGAAACAGAAGGTCTGTTCCCTCGGCCGGCAGTCGTTGGCTACATAACTCACAACATACCGCAACGACAGGCTCAAAATGTGGTCCGCAGTAGTCTGTAGCTCGTTTCCAGAAGAGATTGTCCAGAAATACGAGTACATTCAGTGAGCATTTGCGCCGGGCGGCGTTTATAACAACGCTACTTATGAAAAATGGCAAGCGGAAAATGCTTTTAAGGATATTTTATGGAATTATGTCTTGGAAGCGCTCTGAAACAATGCAGGATAACGCAGTGGAAGTCGGTTATATATTTAAAAAAAACACTACAAGAATTATCTTCTCTCTGTGCAAAAGTAAATAGACACCACTCCCTCAAAGGTTCAGACACATAACGCACACGCGGCTCGATCAGCACATCCAACATTCACTCACACACACTCATACACCCCCTCACACCCTCTCACACACACTTGTAAATTTTATGTTATGTTATTTAGTTATGTTAGTTAGTTATTATTATTGTTTTTTTGTATAATATGTTGATTGTCATTGTTGATTGTTTGTATTTAGTCTTGTCCTTGGTTGGAAAGGGGAGCCCCTGAAAATCACCTTCGCTGTCTCGGATAGTGAGTCAGCTGAGTGGGCTCCCTTTTCGTCACATGTTATATTATGTTCATTTGTGTTTGTAATTAATTGTGTTGTGTGACGAAAAAATTAAACAATTTCATTTCATTTCAGTTCAACAGGTCTATTCTTGTAAATTCTGACAGCGGAATCAGCGCTGATGTGGCGCTGAGAGCCGCTTTGGTAAGTGCTCTTAGCGCCACAACAGCGCTGATTCCGCTGTCAGAATTTACAAGAATAGACCTGCAGATCAGTGGACATGTGTAATCCAAAGATTGTGGGTTCGAGTGCCACTCCAGATATTTGGTAAGGATGGGCTGAAATTGTTTCTTCCGCAATATTTCCGCCCTAAGTTCCGATGCTTCAAGACGTTTTTACATCAATATAAGTTTAATGCCGGATAACATTTCAAAATGCGAGAAAAAAGTTAAAAAGCCTGTTAAGTGGGAATGTTATTCACACACAGAGGGTTCCGTAGCCATTTCCTTCTTGCATCTATATAGCGGCATTATATTATCCTATACTCTGTTTTATCCTATATACAACGTGTCCCAAAACTCTACGTTAAGCGGGAACCCGGGAGTAGGCCAGTGTAAGACTACCCAGGGAAAAATAAGAAAAAAAATCGGAGTCATTTGTTTTTTATGATATGAGCATTTTTTGAAAAACGTTGAAAATTGACATCTCGTACAACATTTTAGGTACTACGACTACAAATTTGCCAATATAATTGCTCAATTTTTTATATTGGAAGCCTAAATAACTCTGCTATTGATCAGTATCCCAAATAACACCAGAACACCAGTACTCTTTTCTATTCTGTGCCAGAATGCCTGTAGTTTTACCAAAAAAAATATTCAGTTAAATTTTTTTCTAAAAAAATAAATGACTCAGATATTTTTTTTCTTATTTTTCCCTGGGTAGTAATAAACTTCCTGGTTCCCGCTTGACGTTGAGTTTTGGGACACGTTCTATATCTTTGAATCCTATATTTATCCTCTGTTTTATATATTATCCTATACCATTGATTTTAACCACGTTTATCCTGGTACATTACATACATACATACATACATACCACACACGCTGTATCCCGACAATCAGGGTAGGCAGAGTAATCGGTGCTGTGCTGCAAGAACTCTGGAAAATTTCAGCACAACATCGACCACCAGTTCTCGGACTGGACTGGACCAGCAAAGTATTCGGACAAGATACTTAACTATCAAGCAGCAAGTAAGGCACAGAGAGCCACCTGCTGCACGACTCGGTGGAAGGACCGTGCCAAGGTGAGAGGTGGCAATCCTGTCGCCCTTTAGCACGGCATCTCGTCCTTATCCCTTTGTCGCCTTTTACAACATGCACGGGGAGAAACGCAGTGGGGCTATTCTTTTTAAGTACCGACCTCACACAGTACCATGTCACATTGCATACATTTTCGGACTATTACAGAACTGTCCAAGACCAGCAGATTCAAAGTACTTGAAAGCATCGGGAAACACATTCGCCAGTATACAATTCCACACTCTAGCTTTGCGACAGAGGAACGATTTTAGAATCGATGGGTCCTCAAAAATCCGATGGTGACAATGAAAAGGTGTTCGAATTCCCAGCGGCGAGATTTATGCAAAAAAATTCACAGATCTCGTGCATTACACGACCTTCGAGGTAAATTGAAAATGAACTCAACAAAATAAAAAAATTGGTTGTCTGTAAAGTCGGTTTACGGACGATAGTTTTACGTGATAACGTCATACAACCCTTGTTTCATGAATATTCTAAATTTGAAATATTTTCCGACCGGCCAGATATTATGGTACGAGTAACCTCGTTTTAATTTCTGCGGCCCTGGTACTTTTACAAGCCGACGCTTGGGCCGATTGTGCCTCTCTATCGCTTGTTACGCGCTCTCGCTTGCACACACAGGCTCAGATGGAACGTGACGTGATATTCGTGCGTGCAGCCGGTGTTCATCAATTTATAAGACGTTATCACGTCAAAAAGTATTACATTTATATATTTTTTATTATTTTTCAAAAACATAAGCAGCTTAAAAAATGTAAACTAAAATTTTGACAGAAAAAGAGATAAGCTTGAGATTATGTCAAACTATAGTAACAAACTAATAAATATCAAATATAAAAATATAATATAGGTTGCGAAGACAAATCAAACGAGCCCAAACATGGTGGATTTATCATGTGTAGTTTAGGAGTTCCTATGGCTTCCTTCCGGCTCCATTATCAGAACCCAACTAAAAAAATTGAGGGACCACCTACAGCACGAACCATCATCGATAGACGAATGCTTTTTTTTTATGTAGCCCAAAGTCCAAATCTAAACAGGTTTTTATTATTTTTCAATATCACATTTAGTTTTTGAGTTGAAGGAGATTTATTACGAAAAGAAAATTGAATTTTTCAAATTTTTGCTTTTAAAAAAAATAGGTAAAAAAACTTTTAAGTTAAACGGTTTTATTTAAAAAAAATTGCTGTACAAAAAACTAGAAAAAAAATCAGCTATACAAAAACTAGAAAATAATAAGGGCACAAACCTGGGCCTTCTTAAGATTTTACGTCTGGGTAAGAAATCGTACAATACTAGCGTGCTGTCTTCTCATGTCGGATGCCAAAGGGCACTTTGTGTCGCTGCGTCAGCGGAATAAGTAATAAATTGAGACTTTTAACAGACTAATATAAAAACGTGGGGCGCATGTTATTTATTACGTATATTATACGCCCCACGGTTTTATATTAGTCTGTTAAAAGTCTCAATTTATTACCTACTTATTCCGCTGACGACGCAGCGAAACAAAGTGCCCTTTGGCATCCAACATGAGAAGACAGCACGCTAGTATTGCACGATTTCTTACCCAGACGTAAAATCTTAAGAAGGCCCAGGTTTGTGCCCTTATTATTTTCTAGTTTTTGTATAGCTGATTTTTTTTCTAGTTTTTTGTACAGCTATTTTTTTAATAAAACCGTTTAACTTAAAAGTTTTTTTACCTATTTTTTTATTTACTCGTTTTTAGTTAGATTTTTTTTATATATTTTTTTTCTTTCATGTTGTTCCCACGAGTATTGGACCAATAACAGTCGACCCCCCCAGAGGTTCATATAGAGGGGCAAGGCTCTCATACAACAAGGTGTGCCCAGCCTTGAAGGTTGAAACGCTAACGAAATATAATTTTTATCCACCCTACCAATGCCACACAGTCCGTGGCACGTTTCAAACGTTGACTTGGGTGGTGTATCGCTAACGACGTATCATTTTTAGCCACCCTAACACCACACAGTTCTCGGGACAATACAGAAACCTTAACTTGGGTGGAGATTCAAACAAATATCCTGATCATTATTTTTGTTTTATTTAAGTTCAACAGTCCACCTCCTGCCTCCATCATCAGATCCTCGTCACCAAGTGTATTGGTAGAAGTATGGGACACTCGTCCAAACCAACTAAATGAGCCCAAAATCGAGGGGGTTACTAGTAACGGTTGAAGAGTTCCACTGTACACATCCTGACTCCATAATCAGACCCTCGTCACCAAGTGTATTGGTAGAAGTATGAGACACTCATCCAAACCAACCAAATGAGCCCAAACTCGAGGGGGTTACTAGTAACAGTTGAAGAGTTCCACTTTGCACCTCCTGACTCCAACATCAGACCCTCGTCACCAAGTGTATTGGTAGAAGTATGGGACACTCGTCCAAACAAACCAAATGAGCCCAAACTCGAGGGGGTTACTAGTAACGGTTGAAGAGTTCCACTGTATACCTCCTGACTCCATCATCAGACCCTCGTCACCAAGTGTATTGATAGAAGTATGGGACACTCGTCCAAACCAACCAAAAGAGCCCAAAGTCGAGGGGGTTACTAGTAACGGTTGAAGAGTTCCACTGTACACCTCCTGACTCCATCATCAGACCCTCGTCACCAAGTGTATTGGGAGAAGTATGGGACGCTCGTCCAAACCAACCAAATGAGCCCAAACTCGAGGGGGTTACTAGTAACAGTTGAAGAGTTCCACTGTGCACCGCCTGGCTCCATCATCAGACCCTCGTCACCAAGTGTATTGGTAGAAGTATGGGACACTCATCCAAACAAACCAAATGAGCCCAAACTCGAGGGGGTTACTAGTAACGGTAGAAAAGTTCCACTGTACACCTCCTGACTCCATCATCAGACCCTCGTCACCAAGTGTATTTGTAGAAGTATGGGACACTCGTCCAAACCAACCATATGAGCCCAAACTCGAGGGGGTTACTAGTAACGGTTGAAGAGTTCCACTGTACACCTCCTGACTCCATCATCAGACCCTCGTCACCAAATGTATTGGTAGAAGTATGGGACACTCGTACAAACAAACCAAATGAGCCCAAACTCGAGGGGGTTACTAGTAACGGTTGAAGAGTTCCACTGTACACCTCCTGACTCCATCATCAGACCCTCGTCACCAAATGTATTGGTAGAAGTATGGGACACTCGTACAAACAAACCAAATGAGCCCAAACTCGAGGGGGTTACTAGTAACGGTTGAAGAGTTCCACTGTACACCTCCTGACTCCATCATCAGACCCTCGTCACCAAGTGTATTGGTAGAAGTATGGGACACTCGTCCAAACCAACCAAATGAGCCCAAACTCGAGGGGGTTACTAGTAACGGTTGAAGAGTTCCACTGTACACCTCCTGACTCCATCATCAGACCCTCGTTACCAAGTTGAAATTATCATAATATTGTATTGTCACGAGAGCTCAATGTGTGTGCAAAGTTTCATAAAAATCGGTTCAGTAGAAGTAGTTGAAAAAGTTGTCGCAAGATTTGAAACAAAGATAGAAACAAATATACGAAGTCAAGCTAAATATAAAACCGTTTAAAAACCGTTTAAAAATGGTTTTTTTTCTTTTACTTTTTCGAAAATTAACTTTTACTTTCCATCTTGTAGCCCTATACTGATACGCGTCCGTCTTTTGTCTCAACCACTCGCGTAGCCCCAAAACTCGCGACACCAGGACGATATCACACTCTCAGCGAAAATGGGGGGCGAAGCGATCGAAAAAAAACATTTTTAATGTTAAAACAAACATCCAGGCCGCTAAACTTTTCCAAAACATTAATCCGCCCACAGTCTTCACGACCATCCCTTAAACGCCTGTTCCAAATGTAATTATAGCCACATTTCTTATTGCAAATTGTATTAATTTAATTTTGCCCGACCGCAGAGTCGAGCGCCACGCTGCTTGTAACTTGTAGGTAAGTACACTCAGCAATAAAACAGCAAAGATGCAGTTATAGTGCTGTTTCATACTTAGAAGGTTCCTAAATAAATTACATACATAATACTCGTACATACCACACACGCTGTATCCCGACAATCAGGGTAAGCAGAGTAATCAGTGTTGTGCTGTAAGAAATCTGGAAAATTGCAGCACAACATCGACCGCCACTTTCAGCAAAGTATTCGGACAAGATAACCTATCAAGCAGTAAGTAAGGCACAAAGGCCCACCTGCTGCACGACTCGGTGGAAGGACCGTGCCAAGGTGAGAGGCCACCTCTCACTTTAGCCTGTCGCTATTTAGCACGGCATGTCGTCCTTATCCCTTAGTCGCCTTTTACGACATGCACGAGGAGAGATGCAGTGGGGTTATTCTTTTGAAGTACCGGCCTCACAAAGGCCTAAATAAATTTTACAGTTTATAATCGCGAGCAGTATGGTAGTGAGAAAGACATGGTCCTCCCTAACCGCCATTTTAAGGACTAGGACTAATGTGACACTAACACGGTATTTTTTTTATGTATTGCGGTATGGGTGGCTGAGTCGGAGGGGACAAAGCACATGCTCCGACCAGCCAATATCACCTCCGAGAAGGTAGGTGCCATACCGAAGACTTCCCTGGATTGCTGGCTATACTGGACTAGAGAAGAACACAGCCGAGGCTGCTATGCGGCCATCTTACATCCTGTATGGTAGTACCAACCCAGTCGGCTACAATTTGAGCCTACCACCTAGTAAGGGGCAAGGGGAGGGAACTACAGTTACCGCAAGTCGGCTCTATCGGTAGCTGGCGTTGAGAAATAATCGGTGGCCTTCACTGCAATTTCTTTTTAGGGTTCCGTATCCGTCGTACGGGACCCTATTACTAAGCCTACGCCGTCTACTGTCTGTCTGTCTGTCTGTCCGAGGGCTGTATCTCTTAAACCGTAATAGGTAGCCCGTTGAAATTTTCACAGAATATGTGTTATTATGGCCGATATAACAAGAACTAATAAAAATAAGAAAAGTAAAAATTCATGGGGTCCCCATACAAGAAACTAAAAAGTATATGCGCGCCATCTACCGAAATCAGTATGAAGCATTTTAACTAAGATGCAGCATTTCATAAACACTCCATAGATGGCGTGAGTGGCGCTGACCATGACATGGCGACACGGAACCCTCGGTGCGCGAATTCGACTCGCACTTGGCCGGTTTCTTTTTGTGTTATGTTTTCATGTTCATCTTTATCGGGCCCATTCAAGCTAGTAATTAATTATCAGAGTAAACTTAAAAACACTTAAATGTCTCTTCTTAACCTGAAATTTAACATTGGGTTAACACCAGGGCTTTCTTAGGCTTATTTTCCTAATGTGACCTTCGTGCGAAGCTACAACTATATATTTGTAGTATTTTATTATATCTGCTTTAGAGCTAGCGTTACAGCTGTCTTGCGTTAACCGTGCTAGGGCTACTAATGGGGCGGTACAAGTGGGCGGCGAGCAGGCTGTCTGCTAAATTGAATTGAGTCGGGAGTTACGTGACGGCTACTGCAACCTAAAATAGTGCATTTTCTATTCTACTTGCCTGCTAATTCAATACTGGGGGCGATTTTACCAGCTGTGTGGAGAGAGAATTTGGTGGGTTCACGACCGGTTTTAGAGACAAATGACAAAATTTAGAAAAGGACTTTTGAACATACATACTCGTACATACTCGTACATCAGTCAGCCTCGGTAGTCCAGTGGTGCGGTCGGTCGACTGTTATTAAGCAATCTTGGGCGCGGTTAGTACTTGCATGGGTGACCGCTCGACCGTTGGAGGCTGACAGCGTGGTTCGGATTCCACGTTAAACTGTCCCTGTCCCTTCCTTTCTTACCTTACTAGGTAAAGATCAAGTCCACGCGGACGTAGTCGCGGGCACAGCTAATCGCTCTACAAATTTCTTTGGTTAGTCTCCTATCATCAATTTTTCCGACATATTCAGTTTTAATGTGTGTGTAACTTTTAAGCATTCTTGAAATAACAAAACTAACATACCTATAAAATAAATCTGCTGCGGTACTACGTATGATCAGCTTATTAAAATTCAAATTAAATTAAATTATCCAGAATAATATAATTACACTAAACGCATATGCAAAGGTAGTTTTCATTGTTTCAGAAATCCAACGCTTATAATGTTCTAGCAAATAGCGCACGTTAAGATCGAGCTTGATGGTCAGTATCTCTATTCCAAGTTTTTAACCCCCGACAAAATAAAAAGAGGGGTGTTATTATAAGTTTAACGTGTTTGTGGATGTGTTTATAGGTGTATGTGTGTAAGGGTGTGTCTGTCTGTGGCATCGTAGCGTTATTTTTTTTTATAAGAAAGCTTTGTTAGCTACAAGGAGGATAGAGACTGTATGTATGTATGTATGCTCGGTGGTTAGCTATGTTTGTAATCAATTCATAAAGTAAATAAATAAGTAATCAAAAAAATGTATTATCTTAAAAAGTGGACCGATTTGCATGCGGTTTTATTAAATTAAAAAACGCCCGACCCTTAAAAAGTCATAAATAATTTTCGTTTACTTATTTAAAGGAGTCGGGAGACCGCTAAGTAAATAAAATATAAAAACTCTGACATTCAATGAAGGGATAAACACTGACATGACACCTAGTTCACCCGGTGTTATGGGTTGACATCACGGATGTTGTAGCCAACCGTGTCTGATTCCATAAAAAATATATCAGCAAGAACCTGCGCGTTGTTCATCTTTTAATTATTATCATTAGAGGGGAAAGGTGTTTCGTATTGCTAAACTTGGAATAGATCTCGAGTCCACCGACGCGCGGGCGGGACTTTCCAATTGATCCTAATGGCCAGTTCTAATGGGCCATCGGATAAAGTCGGTCAACTGTGTCCCTACTGGACCTGTGCTACAGCAGCAGACTCGGTAACGATTCGGCTGAAATTGTATTAATTAGGGCGGCTCCTTTTATTTTGCTTAACTGGGTTATGTATGGGTAATGGGTTAGAATTTTGTTTTACGACAAACGAAAATATGTTGACCAATTCAACATAATGTATTATCGTAATGATTTCGGTTATGTATGACTCACAAAGCGACCTACATTCGTCGACGTATCGTCCCTCGCTCTGGGGACACCGTCAGTACTCGCAGAACTGCGACGACCTGGAGGACACCCGACACGTCGTCCAGTCAGATGTCAACAGAGTTACGATAGTATGTAACAGCGGTAAAAGCCTAAACGATCATACCAACATACATAACATACATAAGCGGCGGGTGGCCGAGTGGTTTGGGCATCGGCTTCTCATGCGAGAGGTCCGAGGTTCGAATCCGGTCGGCGTGTACCAATGAGTTTTTTCTGACGAAAAAATTTACGGGCATACCTACACCTGCTGCTTTACTGTTCGGAACAGGTGTAAAACTGTAGGTCGCTCCCTTTCCCTTACTAGGTGGTAGGCTCAAATTGTAGCCGACTGGGTTGGTACCACTGTACTGGATGTAGGATGGCCGCATAGCAGCCTCTGTTGTGTTCTTCTCTAGTTCAGTATAGCCAGCAATCCAGGGAAGTCTCCGGTATGGCACCTACCTTCTCAGAGGTGATATTGGCTGGTCGGAGCATGTGCTTTGGCCCCTCCGACTCAGCCACATATATCGGATAACGTAAAAAATCGTACGTCAACTAATTCCCCCAATGTTTCCTGAAGTATTCGCTAAGTCTATCATATTTCTTTTCAGTTAAATAGATTTCCATACTTACTTACTTATTCGTCTGACTTGTACTTCTCCCACATGATAAAGGTTAGCTAGTATAGAGAACTCCTGACGGCATTAAGCTCACCTTTTATGCTTAATTTGTATAAATTTGGTGTTCAATAAAAATGTATAACTACATATACATACAAACATTTCTCCAAAATTGAAGAGATGTATGTTATCATATAAATCGTACTTTGTACGTGGGCTGTTCCGAAAATTGTTAGCCACAGAATAAATACAATTTTTTTTTTCCTGAAACTATTTTGATTTGACGGCTAATTTAAATACAAATCTCCTTGATGAAAATTATTGGCCCCCTATGTGTAGTTCTTTTTTTAAATATTTTTAACGGTTATCCGTCACTCATATTTTATTTGCAACAATGGATGTCTCGCGAGAAGGTTTTCGTGTTATGATTTTCTATGCTTATAAACTAGGGTTAACCTTCAAACAATCTCACGAAAATTTGCAAGCTGCTTTTGGGGAGTCTGCTCCTGCGTTAGCAACAGTTACTTATTGGTTTCGTGAATTTAAACGTGGTCGAGAGGCCTAAACGATGACCCCAGACCCGGCCGACCATCAACTGCAGTCACTCATGAAAACGTCATCAGGGTAGAGTGGCTATTGCGGGAGAATCGACACATTACACATCGGGAGATTCAAGCTGAACTGAAGATTGGTATTGCGAAGTTTGTCTGCCTCAAGCTTTCGGGGAGTTGAATAGCGAGCGCCCAAGGAGCGGCGTCCGTGGCATTCTTTTTCACCAAGATAACGCGCCCGCTCACACACCGGTAGAAACATGGAATATTTGACAACTTCGGGGGTACAAAGGTTATCCCATCCTCCGTACAGCCCAGATTTAGCTCCATGCGATTTTTGTTTATTTCCCTCGGTAAAAAAATGCTTCGCGGGCGAAAATTCAAGACTGCAGACGAGGCCGTCCATGAATTTCGGCGGTTATTTTTCAACCTCCCGCAAGATACGTTTTTTAAATGTTTTGAAACCTGGTTCACCCGAATGCATAAGTGCATAGGGATTGGAGGGAAATATTTTGAAAAGCTGTAAATAAATTTTTTTCATATTCTAACTATTTTTAATTTCACTAACAATTCTCGGAACAGCCTATGTATGTAATGAATAATTTTAACCTAACCTCTATGTCGATGAACCGACACAGCGTGTATGTATGAGCGATTGCAAAATAAATGTCCATGGACGCATGAGAAACCCTTTACCTAGACTCACTCTCCCTTACTCCATTTTCCCATTCGAACTGTTAGTCCCCGTGCTAAGTGACTTCACCTACGTACACCTACGCCCACAGTGGCGTAGCTGCGGGTGGCACGAGGTATTCAACAGTTTCAAGGGAGCCCGTAATAGTACGAGGTCCTAGCGTTAAATAGCCGTGTACAAAAATAGTTCGGGTATTATTTTCCCCACTTATTTTTTTCGACCGCCCACCTTCTTCTGCGCAGACAAAACAAAGCACATAAGAAAAAAATTAAATAAACATAATAAGCATTCTAACTCCGTATAGATAGTAAAATAAGGCTTGATATCAGAATGGCCCGAATAATGCTATTAAAAATTAATCTCTATTTATTCTGTTTTTTTTTATGGAAACTGACGCGGTTGGCTGCATCACCTAAAACATCCGTGATGTCAGCCCATAGCATCGGGTGAACTAAGTGCCATGTCAGTACTTCCCTTCATTTCATCTCATGGTTTATTTCTGGTTAATTTCATTTTCATTTTTTGCAAAATACTCAGTCAACAAAAATACTCCACGTGCCCCTTTCAAAAAACGTGTTTTTTTTTCATTTTTTTTTTGTGGTGCGGAATCCTTGGTGCGAGAGTCCGACTCGCACTTAGCCGGGTTTTTTTTCTGAAGAGATAAGAAGTGGCGCGTCGACAATATGAAATCTTACCCCTTCTGCGAAACGCCGAACTACGGCACCGCCGTACGTCCTCGCGCAATGTACGCTAGCCTGCCGCCTCCCCGATGGCTTTTAGGTAACCCTCTCAAAGCTTTCATAGACTGCCGCGGTCGTCGCTCCGGCGAAATGTTCCAATTGAGGCTTTAGCGTGTGTTTTCAGCTGCATTTTTTTTTCGAATTTTAAACGCTATTTCGCGGTTTGTAACTGGCGACTCTGTTTATTGGAGCGCTCAGGAACGTTTCCATTAAGGCGTTTTTTCTATGCGAATTCTCACTGCTGTTCTACCGAAACAGTGGGAAAGCAATCCAGATGGAAGTCACCAATGTGGTACCTTCTCGAAGGTGATATGTATTGGCTGGTCGGTCCAGATATTGACATGTGTTCTATTCTAGCCCCTCTGTCTCAGCCACTCATACTGAATTGCACAAAAAAGCGCCTTAAACAGGGTGTTTCAGGATAGGCTTGAGAAACTTCAGGAATAGAAAGTACTCATTATTAGAAGAAAAAAATCATTTTCACTCAAATCGAAATTCTGTATTTCTTTTTCATACAAAAATTTAAAATTCTAGTAAAAACTCGATGGACAGTAAGATTTGGCAAAAGTGCTGTAGATCTAGGGAGTACAATAGCCAGTCCCCTTTTTCTTTTCATGTCATTCAATTTTAAGTGTTTAGAATGTACCTATTTGAAGTTATATTGTACTAGTAAAGCATGTAAGTTAGTCATTTTATGTTTATTTAATATAGGCGGACGTTAACCGTCCACCAAAGCTCGATGAAACGATTTTCACCAAAAAGTACTATAATATGACCGAATTTGGGACAAAGTTTCAGAGCTTTTCGTTTTCAAATATGGACCACTCTAGAACCCTGCACTTACGGACCCCTATCCTGAAACATCCTGTATAATAATTTAATAATTGTAAATTTATTTTATTTTAGGTCGCTGTTGTGCTCTAATTTACAAGAGTACCTGCAGCACAACTCCGATTAATCTGCTTACACCTATTGTCGGAATACAGCGTGTGGTAGGTATGTATGTGTGTACATTAATATTTTTCACATTTTTCAGAATGTTCGGCCTAAAATATTTGCCCCTCTCGCCGCTCAAATCCTCTAACATAATTATGTAACTCCCGCGACGATAATGCCATTAGGAGACGAGTAATTTTCTCAACAAATTTGCACAGAGATTTAACAAAATTTGTACAAAATAATCCGTACGGTGTCTACAAAATATCAAAAGTCAAAGTCAACAAACTGGAAGAGACAATAAGAAGACGCCGAGTCGGTGCGAGACGCGAACGAACATTTCTCGAAGCGACGTCCGCATCGCCTGTTCTGAAATTGCAAGGTCTGTTGCTTTTCTTCATCACGCATCAGTCGGTAAATTGTATTGGATAAATTGTAACTGGATTGTAAATACAAAATTGGACAAATTCAAGCGTAGTGTACTAGGTGCCATACGAATGTTGAATAAAGTATAAAGAATACAATGGTTCTTACATTAAAGTTGTTGCAATATGCAATATGTAATGTTGTCATATATGCAAAACCGAAAAATATGACAAAATTTCGTCTTCGACTAGAACTTTGTATGGTTTTTTTTTTTGTTCGATGGATAACTAAATTTTCTTTGTAATTATAATTTTACATCTGTCTAAATTAATAATCAATAAAAGGATAAGATGTAAAACCAGTGCATACAAAGAAAACCCAAGTAACATTAACTACTTAATATATATTTTTTTTCAAATCTAAAATTTACAAATAAAATCCCAAAATACTATCTACAAAAGGGATACCTCTTCCATCCTGTCCTCCGAGAGGGTGCTAAGTGTACTCATTACCCCAGTATATAACATTCCCGCACTGGATAGGCAAAACGTATATTTTTTTATGTAATCCGGTATGGGAGAGGCTAAAGCACATGCTCTGGCCAGCCACTATGACCTCCGAGAAAGGTGGTGCCATAACGGAGACTTCCCTTTGGATTGCTGGCTATACTGGGCTAGAGTAGTTCACAGACGAGGTGCGCTATGCGGCCATCTTATATCCAGTACGGTCGTCGTACCAACCCAGTCGGCTACAATTTGAGTCTCGTAAGTGGCAAGGGAAGGAACCTACAGATTTACACCGGTTCCGAACGCTAAAGCAGAAGTAGTATATAGTATATGCACGTAAATATTTCCGCCATAAAAAAACTCATTGGTATACGCCGACTGGATTCGAACCTCGGACCTCTCGCAAGAGAAGCCGACGCCCATGCCACTCAGCCATCCGCCGCTATATCGGTAGTATGAGTTAATTATTTGTAAGTGGCTGTAATCCTTATTATAAGGTACCAACAAAACATTGAGACTTGAGAAGTTTGTTTCTCAGTTCTTCTTCGCATTGAATTAGAACTGGCGGAACTATCGACATCTCCTAGCGTAGGTTACCTACCTATGGATGAAATTATAAAATCAACATGACACTTAGTTCCGAGAACAATACATTATAATGGGCTAACATCACGAGTGTAGCAAGTGACTACATAACTGTCAGGTCATTCAAAAATAGTGAAATTATCCCGTGTATTTTAAAAAGTTGACAGATTCGTCACGATTTAATTTCAATAGCGTTGTCTTTCCAGAACAGACGTATATATCTTGTCGCTTGTTATCATTTGTAGGATTTATCCGAACTCATCATTAACTGGGCGTCGACTTGGACGCACCAGACTAGACGGTACAAGCTATTTTGGATGACTACCATTTCACTTGTCGGTTATAATCAAAACCTTAATTGCCATTATTTAAGTTTGCCTGAAAGAAATCTCTTCAAGAGGTTAGTCCACTCTTTCTATCGTATGTTTTTTTATGGAAATTGACACGGTTGGCTACATCACCTACAACATCCGTGATGTCAGCCCATAACACCGAGTGAACTAGGTGTCATGTCGGCGCTTCCCTTCATTTCATGTCGGCTACACTGAACTGGACGGAAAACACGAACTATTTACACAGCCGTTTCAACCGAGGTTTCATTTAGTGCAGTGGTACCACCCAGGGCGGATAAACCCTACCACCTAGTAAGGTAAGAAGGGAAGGGACCTACAGTGTTACGTGGAATCCGAACCACGGTCAGCCTCCAACGGTCGGGCGGTCACCCATCCATCCACTGACCGCGCCCAGGTGTGCTTAACAACAGTCGACCGACCGAACCACTGAGCTACCAAGCCTGACAAACTACTACTACTAGTAGTTACTACATAGTAAGTACGAGTACTATGTTACTACATAATTATCCTTAATTTATAGCGTTCCAGAGTTTACCGGTTCTGTGGAGGAAAGATCTGCAGAACCGATTGGTACGCATCCGAGGTAAGTGCAGCGTTCAGGGATGCAATCCCTGCCCAGTACTCTCAGTGCGGAGGTGCAAAGGGGACAGCGGGATCGTGTTAAACAGCTCCTCCGAGCACTCCCCAAGTGTATTTTCTTTGCAAAAATTGTACTCTCCTAACGTAAGAGTTAAATTATCGTTTGGCCTTTGTGCTTTACCCTATGACCATGTAATAATCGGCGAAGCATCCTCCACGCTCCTACCTAAATTAATTCTCTCAGACATTATCTTAGTCCTCGTCGACAACTGTTTTTGTCCCGCTCCCTAATATCCTAGCTTGAGACCTAGGAATTACAGTGTTAACTTCGGCCTTGCTGGCTTCTAGGTCGTTTGGGTGCACCATATTGTTAGTCCTGGATTAATTGGGTGACTACGGATACTTGGGTTCTGAATTATGGTTGTCTCCTCACATCAGTGAAGAAAAGTTGTATCAGTTCTTAAAAAGTGTTTGATATAATATTTGCTTTATATCACACGCTGTATCACGACAATCGGGGTCAGCAGTGTAATTGGTGTTGTGCTGCAAGTACTCTTGTAAATTACAGCACAACACTGACCGCCACGTTAAGCAAGTATTCGGACAAGATAACTATAAAGCAGCAAGTAAGGCACGAAGACCACCCGCCCGCTGCACGGCTCAGTGGAAGGATCGTGCCAAGGTGAGAGGTGGCTAGCCTGTCGCCCTTTAGCGCGGCATCTTGCCCTTATCCCTTAGTCGCCTTTTACGAAATGCACGGGGAAAGATGCAGTGGGGCTATTCATTTTAAGTACCGGCTCCACAAGGTTGCTTTATACAATGGTCTTTTTAGGTTTCCGTACCCTGTACGGAAGCCTACAACGTCTGTCTGTCTGTCTGTCTGTCTGTCTGTCTGTCCGTCCGATTACTGTATCTTTGGAACCGTAATAGCTAGCCGGTTAAAGTTTTCACAGAATATGTGTTATTTTAGCGGATATAACAAGAAATATAAAAAAACAATTTAAAAAGTGAAAAATTAAGGGGATCCCCATACAAGAAACGTGTTTTTCAACGTTTTTTTTTTTGTGCGGAAACCTGGGTGCGCGATTCCGACTCGCACTTGCCCGGTTTTTATATAATACTTATTAGTTTGTTGTAATATTAAATTATATAATTTCATTTGATATAATGTTACATTTGCTCGAATATTGAAAATAACATAACATGTCATAATTTCAGTGTTCATAATATTTATATAATATTGCTTAATATTCATTTCACATGGTATCTATTCCTAACATTCACAATAACTTTATCTAATACACTACAGCTAGACACTTTGAACTAAAGCAGAAAAATATGATTCGAGAAAGGGATGGTACGGCCACAGAAGAGAGAATAGGGCTAACGCCCAGAAGCGACACGAGCCTGCACGTGTGAGTTTAGTTGATCTATAGATACGCACGGAGATGCGTATGTAACTTGACTTGAGCCCGCTTTGAACGATAGGGTTGGTAAACGCAAAGTACGGGTGGAATGAGCGAGCGAGAGAGTTCGGTTCGAGAAAGAGAAAGATAAACAGCGGGCGAACGCCGCGACACCGCATCGCTTGCTAAACGAAAGAACAATAAATAAATGCTAGCTCGCTCGCAGCAGGCAGCAGCCTGTGCGACGAGTCACCTCCCGTGAGTATGTCCGACCGCTCCCGTCGACCCGCACCCACCCCGGAACACACACATGCGCACGCGCGGTTGCTTACACAATACATTCAAACGTGTCGCCGGCCTGGTACGGCCGTGTTTGCTCGACTTGGCGGCAGTGCCCCCAGATATAAGATAAGATATTTGTTTCATAAATACAAAGAAATATTTCAATTCAAAGATGCACGATGCAAGATGCATGGCTGCACGCGTACCCTTCGCCCCATATGGGAACTCTTTTGGACGACCAAGCCACTCGCATTTCTGTCGCCCTTAGAGTGGGAGCGAGGGTATGTCAACCACATGCTTGCATCTGCGGCACCAACGTTGACCCATACGGTCACCACGGGCTGTCGTGCCAGCGCAGCGCTGGTCGTCGTTCGCGGCATAGCAGGATCAACATTTTAATAAAACGAGCCCTAGCCACGGCGGACATTCCAAGTTTATTAGAACCGCCTGGCTTATGTCGTGACGATGGAAAGCGGCCCGATGGCATGACGTTGACCCCGTGGAGCAAAGGGAGAGCGTTGGTGTGGGACGCAACGTGTGTGGACACCCTTGCCCCCACTCACATTGTCGGTTCCTCCATCTCTGCCGGGTCTGCTGCTCTCGGGGCCCAAAATTTGAAGAAGAGCAAATATTCTACGCTGTGTTGCTCCTTTGAGTTTTTGGCCTTCGCCGTGGAAACCCTTGGCGTGTGGTCGCCCGACGCAAAATGCTTTTCTGATCAGCTCGGAAAGTTGTTAATAGAAAAGTCGGGCGACCGCCGCGCCAAATCTTTTTTTCTCCAGCGAATAGGGCTGGAGATTCAAAGGGGCAACGCGGCTAGTGTTTTGGGCACGGTGGGGGAGTCCGCGGAGATGGATGAAATTTTTTTTTATTTAATAGGTGTTAATTTTAGTTTTAGGTTTTTTTTTTTCATTGTTATTTTGTGATTTTCTAATAAGTTGACGTTTGATTAAGATTTTTAGAAACCATTAAAAACAATATACTACAAGATAACTAACTGTAAACGTGTACAAATCCGGTCCGAATCTACTCCAACCTCCAGCGCTTCCACAATTTTCATAACTGAACTTCGAATAGCCACCAATCTTGCGCGGCGTTTGAAAAACCAACTCCAAATAATAACAGCCGAGTTCGGACGTCACCATTCCTCTTCCCGCAGAACTCGAAGCGGGAACATCGCCGAGATAACCGCGATTTATTGCCAGAAGCTTGTGTAGCATCTTAACTTCATTTTCGTCCTAATCTGAGGTAATTTCCTCCTTTATAGCGACGGCGGGAGATCTGTTGCGATAAAGGTAATTATTATTCAAATTATTTCTGGATTTGGAGCATAATTACATCCCGAAGGGGGGCGAGGAGATGGCGCTTTTTAATGTGGAATAATAAAATTTATCTTCTATAGCGTTACGAAAATGATTATTAACTCGAGTTTGAGTTGGGCGGGGTATGATTGCTTTTTGTTAAGTTACATTTGAGTTGATTAATTTTGCTACTATGAAATGGAACTTTTTTATGGTTCCGTATCCGCTACGGGACCCTATTACTAAGCCTACGCCGTCTGTATGTCTGTCTGTCTGTCCGTCCGTCCGTCTGTCCGAGGGCTGTATCTCATGAACCGTAATAGATAGCCCGTTGAAAATTTCACAGAATATGTGTTATTTATTATGTGTGCCCTATATAACCACAAATAATAAAAATAAGAAAAAGTAAAAAATTCACGGGGATTCTATAGAAGAAACTTAAAAGTGTATGCGCGCGCGCCATCTACCGAAAAGGGTATGAAGCATTTTATCTAATCATGAATTTTAATATTAAGCATATCATAAACACGCCATAGATGGCGTGAGTGGCGCTAACCATGACATGGCGATACGGAACCCTCGGTGCCCGATTTCGACTCGAACTTGGCCGGTTTTTTATTGAAAGCGCAGCATCTGTGGTGCCGAGCCAACCCTAATGCGTCTAACGACGCCCATGGACATTCGGTCGTATGCGGGGGTTGCCATTGCCATGCCAGGTGCCTATTCACGCCCCTCTTGAAGGACCCAAGACTGCATTTGGTGGGATATATATGAGCAGGGAGAGCGTTCCAGCGTACCAGTTATGTGGTATGCATCCGCGCCTGCCCAGTGCGCTATAAGCAGAGGTGGAAACGGGACGGCGGCGGCGGGATCGCGTCAAACACTCATCAGAGCACTCCCCATTGACTAAGCTATAGAACACACTTAGGCCGCCGACGACATACCTACGAAGTTGCAGATGTACAATCTGCAACTTCCTATGGTATGTCCTGCGAAGTAGTAAAAAAGTTGAAAAGTTTTAAATATTGTTTAACGTAGTATAATTATCCATAATAATTTCTCCATATAAGGCGTTCGTAATCGTCTTTTTACTCATAAAAAAATCCATTAAATAACATTAAAAATTTTTTTTAAAAAACTTAAGCCCAACTTTAATTAAACTCTACTTACAATACAAAAAACATCTACCTACTTCAAGACCCTCACAGTTCGCACACTTTTCATTTAATCGCCATTTGATACACACACGTTTTAAGTAGGCATTTAGTCCGTCTGGTATTTCGTTGGCGCATCCAATCGAATAATGCACGCAGTGTGAGCTTGTCTCTATCGGAAGTTCGGCAGAGCACACTACATACATATGTATATGCTGCACGCGCTGTACGTTCTACCACGAGCTCGCTGCATCTCCATTCCAATTTGTGGCACGCACGACAACGCACGAGACGCACACAACGTGTCGCACGAACGCACACAACGTGTCGCACGAACGCACACATCGTGTCGCACGAACGCACACATCGTGTCGCACGAACGCATACATCGTGTCGCACGAACGCACTTTGCTTTGTACTTATTCATATAACTACATACTTTTCTGAGGAGAATGCTGATTTATTTATTTTTTATTTTTTATTGAAAGCGCGACATATGGCGCCGAGCACCCGGTAACTAACGACGCCCATGGACATTCGATCGTATACGGGGGTTGCGAATGCGATGCCGACCTTGCCCATTCACTCCCCTCTTGAAGGACCCGAGACTTTACTTGGGGTGAAATATGTGCGCACGACCATAGAGAAACAGTGTCAAGGCACATCAAAAGGGGTGTTATAAGTTTGACCCATCCATCTATCTGTTTGTTTTTCTGTCTGTGGCATCGTAGACTCCGTCTCACGAAAGAAGTCCCGCGGCACTTCATTCATTTACATGACCGTAGCGGCGGGTCTGCGGGACTTCTTTCGTGAGACGGACTTCTAGAATGATGGCTGCTTGCTTGTTTTTAAAGTCCGTCTCACGAAAGAAGTCCCGCAGACGCGGCGCTACGGTCATGTAAATGAATGAAATGCCGCGGGACTTCTTTCGTGAGACGGACTCTAGCTCCCAAACGGATGGGCCGATTTGGATGCGTTTTTTTTTAAATAGAAAGCTGCTTCCGGATACGGAACCCTACAAATCTTACCGAAACCGCGATGCTACAGTGAAACTGTGATGGCGCGATACCCTGGGGCCGCTAAGTATTCATAAATTTGATCAAGCGAATTTGACGTGTCTTGCATAGCTTCAGAAGTTCAAGCCGTGCAAAGTTTTCCATGCGTCACTGCCACACTTGGAATGTACCAGCTGTTCGCGAGATAGTTCGGGATATATACGAACGGGAGAAGGCGCAGCAGTAACGGTAGCGAGCGCCAAATGCGCAATGACCGAACGGGAACGGGAAAGGGCCGAAATTGCAAGCTACCTTCAGGCGGGCGTTTTAGCGAAAGGTGTTCTAGAATAACTGGGGCGTTCAAACGTGTGCGAACCTAACGGGAACGCTTAAACGTGTATTATTGTAATAATATTTCAGTAGGTAGTGGAAGATTTCGCTTCCTATACAGTTGTCATTAAATGTCTTTTTAAAGTCCTAAAGGGAATCAAAAATTATTTCAACGTCATAGAAAGAAAGAATAGGTATTCATTCAATGGAGCTGAAAATATTGAATAACTTTGGAGTGGAACATTTTTTATTGTCTTCATTTTGTCAAATTGACAGCTACTTAAGTGTTGTAAGTCCGGAATATGTGGAAACTTAAGCCGGAGAAAAAAACTTGAATAATATTTTGCGAATAAACTCTCCTCATCAACTTTTTTCTTTTACACGCTTAAATTATACGTGAAAAAAAACTCACAATCAAAAACTCCATTCTTAAAACATACTCTGTATACAGTCAGGCTAGCTACCAGGCTGACAGAGTCAATAAAGAGTTTCTTACCCAAGTCCTCTGCATCTTCACTCCACTCAGCGGTGCCCAGAGCGAGAGCCAGACACCAACAGCCCAGCAAGACGTATCGTAAAACGCCCATCTCGCGGCCACTTCTCTTCACTTCTGTTCTCCTAGTACCCTGGTACTAGCAACGCACTATTTACACCTTCACTATGATTTTTATTGTGTCGATCGATAGTTTTTCCAGTTAAAACTGCAAATAAAAATATAAATAATAGTAATGGAAATACAAATTAAAATTAAACCAAAAATTCAAGGTTAATAATTTGTCAGCCTCGGTAGCTCAGTGGTGCAGTCGGTCGACTGTCGATCCTGATCATAATATGCATACCTGGGCGCGGTCAGTACTTGGATGGTGACCGCTCGACCGTTGGAGGCTCACCGTTGTTCGGATTCCACATAAAACTGTAGGTCCCTTCCCTTCTTACCTTACCGGTTAAACCCTACCAGGGTTTAACCCGCCCGGGTTGGTACCACCGCCAAATGAAAAGTCGGTCGAACGGCTACGTAGATAGTTCGTGTTTTTCGTTCAGTTCAGTGTAGCCGGCATGACCGAAGGGAAGCACTGACATGGCACCTAGTTAACCAAGGTACTATGGACTGACATAACGGATGTTGTTGGTTATGTAGCCATACGTGTATATTTCCATAAAAAATTAATGTAGTTACTTCTTAGTGATCGAAACTATAATTGAAATTTTCTCTGCTTGTAAATAATCAGGATTTTATATTTAACTTGATTTAACGTTTTCTATAAATCGTGACCCGCCCCTATATTCTCTTCTTAATTGGGCACCAAATATCCAAGTAAATTAAGAATGTTTACTTCAAACGAGTTTTCTACGATAAGACAACGGCAGGAAAGCATTTATAGTTAGACTATTATAAGAGTACCAAGTTAGAAAGCAACGTACTGTAAACGTAAAACATATTCTAACTAAATAATATATGAGTTAAACTATCCTCCAAGCTCTAAAGTTTTAAAGTATAGTAAGTCATCAGGGTAGCATACTTTATCTGCGCATGACAAACAGGCGGGTAGTTTGTAAAAGAAGCGACGCGACTCGTACGCGGGCGGGGAGTGGGGAGTTAGCGGCGGCGACTAAAGACCGCCATGAATAATTCAGTTGAGTTTTGGCAGCGGACGCCGCCGGTCGTACGGCGGGCACTGCACAGTCGATTTACCTGAAACAATAAAAGTTACGCTGTTTACACGAGTAACGTAATTCGCCACTAACCATATGGCTTGTTTCTGATGCCATACAATTGAATACAAATTATGAAGCTAGTATATACAGGCTGACTGGAAATTCGATCTATTCCTTGAAAGGAATACTAGAGGTTATTTGGAACAATATCGTCGCTTGTGAGGCCAATTAGCCAATCTGCCAGATTTGCTAATTGGACATAAAGGCACAGATTACCCAATAGTTACTTCGTAAATTGATAAAGGTACATTCATTTTATTACTTAATAAAATAAAAGGTAAGTCATTTTATTTTATTTCTGAGATATTGAGAATTTTGGGCCGATATTTTTATTTTAAATGATTGGTAGCTTACCAGCTTTCAGAAAAATATCAATGGAGTGCCCAAAAATAAGGATATTTTTTTACATTTTTTTTTTTTCGATTATAAGTCAGAAAATTAAAAAAAAATATTTAAATCGTACCGTAAAAAATATTTGTACCGTGTGGGGTCGGTACTTAAAAAGAATAGCCCCACTGCATCTCTCCCCGTCGCATGTCGTAAAAGTCGACTAAGGGATAAGAAAATTCGTCAGCCTCAGCGCGGTTGGTTAGTCAACTGCTATTAAGCAACGCTGAGCGCGGTCAGTGATTGAATGGGTGACCGCTCGACCGTTGGAGGCTGACCGTGGTTCGGATTCCACGTTAAACTGTAGGTCCCTTCCCTTTTTACCTTACTAGGTGGTAGGGTTTATCCCGGCCGGGTTGGTACCACCGCACTGAACGATACGTCGGTCGAAACGGCTATGTAAATAGCGTTTTCCGTCCAGTTTAGTGTAGCCGACATGAAATGAAGGGAAGCACTGACATGGCACCTAATTCACCCTGTGTTATGGGCTGACATCATGGATGTTGTAGGTGATGTAGCCAACCGTGTCAGGTTCCATAAAAAAAAAAAAAAAATCCCGATATCTCGGAAACCGCTCATTTCCGACCCCAACTGGAGGTTAAATTGTTTCAAATAACCTCTAGAATAACCCATTTCAAGGAATACATCGAATTTCCAGTCAGCCTGTATACACAGTAACATTACACTATGACACCACATAGATTCAAGGGCTGTTTTCGTGATTCAGTATGCATGGTACTGACAAACGGCGAACGAAAATCTGACAAAACCCGCACCGTCTACATTCCAAGAATGTTTCATAGGAAATAGGTACATGCATGCAATGCAAGCGCGACTCTGGGAGAAATATTTTAATTATGCAACTCTGAATGACTAATATGTACGTAATTAAAAATTAATAATATAAATCAAAATGCCTTAATTCAAAATCAAGATTAAAACATGCGAGATCCCATACAATAAGAATTAAGTTATCAACGATACAACCAAACCACAAATGATAGTTAAATAAGTAACAGCTTGTAAGATCTTTGATTTCTTGTTAGATAGTCTCATTCAGAGATACGTAATATAATATAAATTATTTATATTTTATTTTATGATTATTTTTTGGGTCATGCCTACTATATAAATTAAGTAATTTTATTTGCAAATCTAAATCAGACTTACGAAACCATATTTTTGATATAATTGTCCTCAAATCAATAAAGTGAAGTTAACTTAAAAAAAAATTTGAATTTTTTTCCAGAATACGATTCACCCAATACTGTTATGACCATCGGGTTTTTTTCCTCCATCGTTATGACCATAGACCTATGTCATGACGAACATTGTGTTACATTGCTGTAAAGCTTATCTTTGAAACTATCTAAAGAAATACAAAAGAACGATACTAAATAAAAATTGGTATTGATGTACATATTTCAAGCTCATGGGATGTTCTATATTATTCAACGCTCAAGCTAAGCAACTCCCTTGGTGGCATATTTTCAAACTCTGTAACGGTTAAATATTAATTTATGAGCACTTAAATCTGTAGACACACAAAATTTCAGCTTCAAGTTTACCTTGAAACTTGGAACTTTTCTCTCGTTAAATATTCCTTACCTTCGTCAAGAAACTTTTTAATGTACTGGAAATAAGAACACCTACACTTGTTATAAGTATATAAATCGATTTCTCATTAACTGAGATATAAACTATAATAATAATGGGCAAAGTCAGAAATAGCCTAACATAACCTATTTAATTATGTTAGTTTAATTAATTATTCGTATCTACAATAACTTTACTTTAAATTTAGTTATTAGGTATTCATTTTTAAGTTTGTTTTAGTTAGTTTAAAGGCGAGGAGGGGTATGTTCGAATATTGATTTACAATTTAAAAAGAAAGGTTTCACAAAGAGTTTTCAAGGTTTTCAAAGCAGAATCCGTCAATAAAAGCAAAGAGAAAATACATAATATGTTGAATATCTTTGTTTCATTAACTAAACTTATTAAGACGAGACGGAAGTCAACTTTCTCTATACAAAATCGTCTTTCGGCATTTATGTTTTTTACCCCCTAAACCTTATCCGATTTTTATTTATTTTTTATTATAATAGGGACAGTAGAATCTACGTTCCTGTAGTGGTTTTTTATATCTAAAGTGATGACTCAATAAAGCTCAATGAAATTCATGACATCAAATAATAATTTAAAAAAAAATTCGGTCGAAATACGATTTTTTAGCTCCAGTGTTGTAGGTACATTTCATTTAAACAAAAAAATGACAGGAATGTGGATTGGACTGTTTTCAAGACAAGAAAAAGAAATTGTAAAAATCGAATAAAGTTTAAGAGGCTAGAAAACATAAATGCCGAAAGACGATTTTGTCTGGAGAAAAATAACTTCCGTCTCGTCTTAATATGGTATAATGTAATGTAAAAAAAGAAATCATGAACACATCGGGTGCAGACTCACAGCACGCTCACAGTCACACCAGCCTGTCACCTGTCACAGTGTTGCCAGAGACACCGCCTTTCAAAATAAGTCCGCTTTCTTTATTCCACTCGTTTCTTCTCTTGACGGGAGTAGGCCTGTCTAATACTCGCCATAGCTCTAGATAACCTCGCCCCGTTATAACAGGTTTTCTGAGATTTTTTAAATTTTTCATGTGACAACACTGCCTGTCATAGTGTGGCGGTTAGAAATTATTGTGTCTTTTGTTAGAATTTTTTGATCGTCGCATCATTTTTAGGGTTTCGTATCCGTCGTACGGGACTATATTACTAAGCCTACGTTGTCTGTCTGTCCCCTTTTTAATAATTGGATGTATTCTAGAATAAACGTTAATAAACCAAATGGATCGCCCTATTATGAAAGAATTAAACGTTCGCCAAAAAGTTTAAAGTTAATTAGTATTTTTGTAAGTTATATTTCAAAAAAAGTTCTATAAGGTTTCTCGCCCGGTTCTCCCTTATAGAATGTATTATCGAATCCTACTGAGCCCTTCGGTTTTTTTTTTTCCTCTTTTGAGGTACGGACACCTAAAAATGATGACGAACCATACTGAATTTTTATATGTGTCTCAATGAAATATTGTCCATGTCGTGTGTTCTTTATGGCGAAATAAATATCTGAATCGTAATATTGAACTGAATAAAGATGAAGCCTTAGAGCAACATTGGTATGTAAAAGGATATAGTTTCGCAATTTTTTTATTTAAATTTACAATTAAACGATTTTGAATAAGTAATTGAAAATAATAATTATGTTACAAACATAAAGCATCGACGCTGACATACAGTGGATAATATCCAAACATGTTCGCCAGTCGCCCGCTTCCCTCCCTTTCCCCTCTTCTTTCAGCATAAGTAGCGTCGTAGAATCAACTGTTTTTCCATACCGACAGCATACATATGCAGCGGATGAGACTCGAGGCGACCCGTTGTAAGCAGGGACAGACTACGTGCACCGCAGACCAGCGAGGGACTTACAGCGCAGTAGGCACTGGCCCGACAAGCGGCTTAGCATTCCTGGCCCGTGCCACGTCTCGCCTGGGGCTCGTATACAGCTGAGGGATTGTGGAAACATCGATATTCGAACTGAAAACGTCGCTCGTTTGTTGATAATACTATTGAAACAGGTTAGGCATTGATGGAATTCCACCCAAAAGTTTGTGGTTTATTTAAGACAGTCCCAAAAGTTTGTGGTTTATTTAAGACAGTATCAAAAGTTTGTGGTTTATTTAAGACTGTCTCAATAGTTTGTGGTTTATTTAAGACAGTCTCAAAAGTTTGTGGTTTACATAAGGCAATCTCAAAAGTTTGTGGTTTATTTAAGACAGTCTCATAAGTTTTTAGTTTATTTAAGACAGTCTGGAGTGTAGCGTGTGATAAGGAACTTCGTTCCAAAAGAGCAGTCAAACTATTAGGACCCGTTTTCTCCGTTTTTTTTTTATGGAAACTGACGCGGTTGGCTATATCACCTACAACGTCCGAGATGTCAGCCCATAACACCGGGTGAACTAGGTGCCATGTCAGTGCTTCCCCCTTTGATCGTGCCGGCTACACTGAACTGGTCGAAAAACACAAACTATTTACATAGCCGTTTCAACCGACGTTTCATTCAGTGCGGTGGTACCAACCCGGGCGGGTTAAACCCTACCACCAAGTAAGATTAAGAGGGAAGGGACCTACAGTTTTTACGAGGAATCCGAACCTCAGTCAGCCTCCAACGGTCAGCGGTCACCCATCCAAGTACTGACCGCGCCCAGCGTTGCTTAACATTCAATAGCGACAGTTGACTGTCTGCACCACTGAGCTATCGAGGCTGGCCTCTGAGGTACGGAACATAAAAATCCGAGGAAACCTTGTACAGTATGTTCTACAGGTACTATCATGGACGCTGCTCGGAGGAACTTGCTTCCCTTATTCCTTGCCATCGATCCTATCTTCGCAGCACTCGCTGCAGAGAAACTGAGCACCCTTTTTTTGTTGACATTGGGCTTTTGAGAAACCATCGGTTCTCAAAATCGTTTCTTTGTCGCACCGCTAGGTTGTGGAAATGTCTCCCGGCGAGTGTTTCCCGAATCCTTTAACCTGGGTGTCTTCAAACTTCGTATCAACGGGCTAGACAGCCTAGCAACAGTCCGCAAATCTGCTGGCATGGCGCCTTACTGAGCGTGGTTTCCCGAGGAGAGGGGTTTTTAGCTCTGTCAACTGTACCATTGGTCCCTCGACACAGCCACCTATGTTGGTTTACACAAAGAGATTGTATTACGTCACTGGCAGCGACGTAATACAATCTCATTGGGTTTACATAAAAAAGTATGCTAAAAGTGTTGTGTAGAATGTTGACTGAAAGAAACTGCTTTCTGCAATAAATTTCGTCTTGTGCACCGCAAACGTTACTATCTTTTATGGTTATCTTATTTTTAGGGTCGATTTTACGCCTCAATTTCAACACGAATGGCAAGAATTTTCACAATGCGATCAAGTGAAAAGTCGACTCTGCGTTGCAGGGACGCACTCAGCGCCCTCTTTCGGGGCGGAGGAGAGCCTCGGCGGCGCGCGGTGTCGCCGTGAGGGGGCGCTAGCGGCGGCGACAATGCGATTACCAGTCAGTCTATGTCCGCTTGCAGACGCACTTTTATAAGCTTTTTGTACCGTGTGGGGCCGGTACTTTAAAAGAATAGCGCCACTGCATCTATCCCCGCGTATGTCGTAAAAGGCGACTAAGGGATATGACTCCCTTCTTATATTACTAGGTGGTAGGGTTTATCCCGCCCGGGTTGGTACCACCGCACTGAATGAAAGGTCGGTCGAAACGGCTATGTAAATAGTTTGTGTTTTCCGTCCAGTTCAGTGTAGCCGGCACGACCGAAGAGAAGCACTGACGTGGCACCAAGTTCACCCGGTGTTATGGGCTGACATCGCGGATGTTGTAGGTGATGTAGACAACCGTGTCAGTTTCCATAAAAAAAAGCGGCAGCTGTTGCCCGCGGCTTCGCTCGCGTGAAATCCGTATTTAAAAACAGGAAAGTATATAAGCCCGCTACCGTACCTTTATTTCGACGCTCGTAACTATTCGGTTTGTATGAGAGCCACATCTTAGCGTAACCGAAACTGAATTTTATTTAGCTTATCCTGTGTCACGTATAGTTAAATGTACTTGTACTAAGTTTCGGGGAATTCGGATAATGGGCTTAAGAGTTATGGAGGAACATACATACATACAGAAAAGATTTCTAAAAATAGTCAATTTAGTTTTAGTATCCCACATGTAGAGTACACAAACGCAGTATCTCATTAATCATATTCATAACCTAACCTAACCTAACCCAAAAAATGTCAAGTACTTTTTTTTATATTTTTGCTCATTGGAAAGGGTCTTCGTCGGAGACCCTTAGCGCATTTCTCAAATCTCTCCCTTCCGCCGCCATCTTGGATTCAGTTTTTTTTTTCAACCGATCATATCTCGCGTTTTAATTACTCACAGCAATCAACCGGGGTCGTTGAACTCATCAGGATTTAATGTATACCAAGTTGAACTCTCCTTGAGCCTCGAGTAGAACACAGCCGAGGCTGCTATGCGGCCATCTTTACATCCAGTACGGTGCTACCAACGGGCAAGGGAAGGGACCTATAGTATTTGTAGGTATGCACGTAATTTTTTCCGTCAGAAAAACTCATTAGTACACGCCGACCGAATTCGAACCTCGGAACCCAAGAGAAGCCGATGTCCAGAACACTCGGTCACCCGGCACTAACTTTTAACATATAACTTTTTAACCGACTTCAAAAAAGGAGGAGGTTCTATGTTCGGCTGTATGTATTTTTTTTTATGTATGTTCAGCAATATCTTCCCCAATTGTGAACCGATTTCGATGATTCTTTTTGTGTTCGGTTCAGTCTAGCTCCAAGGTGGTCCCATTTTTTTTTGGTCAAGATCGGATTGGAAAGCGAGGCCGCCGAGTACATTAATAGCAAATAAAAATAATTACTAAAAAAACTGTGATATAAAAAACTATTTAAAAAAATATAAAAACCGCCTTCAAAAATGTATGAAATAAAAAAATTTTAATCGAACCCTAGAGTTGAAGGCGGTGGTGCTAAAGCAAGCAAAAATAAATAACCGACCGCCTTCAACTCTAGGGTTCGATTTTTATTTTTTTAATTTCATACATTTTTGAAGGCGGTTTTTTTATATTAATATTGTTATTGTGATGATAATCCATGCTATTTAAGACCATTTTATCGATATGAAATTCACGCTGTTGGAAAAATATTTTTAAGTTCAACTTGATTCTTGAGGCCTCTATTAATTATAGTTGAAGACGCCTGACTTTGCTTACTCCTTAAATTTAGTTTCCTACCGGAAATCTATAAATGCAATAGAAGCTACATGCTGTGACAGACACACGAACAGACGGACGTACAGACACCTGACCAATTTTATAAGGGTCCCTGCCAGCGTGTCTGGCTAACGGAGCCCTAACAAGCAATCATGAGTACTGATTTTACAATTTGGTCTGTTAGCGCGAACAAATTCGGTTCGTTAAAACAATTGCAACCTGCAAAAGCAAAATGTTCTATAACAAAAATTTCACCGCTGCTTGTTACTTTTTACTGAAATTAAATCCCTCAATATTCCATGTTAGGTGAAAATAAATTAATTTTCACCCACTCTTACATTCGTCGCGAGCTCCACTAATGAGTTAACATTTATTAAATATTAATTTAAACTCGAGCTGCGCGCTGGTGCCGCGGCGAAGCCTGTAACAAAGCAAGGAGCTGGGTGCAGCCGTCTGCCCTACCACCAGAGCCGTAGCTTGCCGTGATAATGGGGGGCACGGTGTAGCTAGAGTTAAAATCGGAGGCACGCACTAGGGACGCAAACAACACGCTTCGCGGGTGCAATTAGAGTTTCTAGTATACGTAAGTAAGTTTAATCAGATAATAAAACTATTTTATGTGCAGTTTATAACAGGTTTATAGTGTGCGGAGTAGAGGTAAATTATTTATAAGTAGGTACTGGTTGCGCCGCTTTTTAGTTTTTCGCGTTTTTGTTTATAATCTTTCTTCATTTTCATTCCATTTTCACTGGCGCCACTAAATGTCAAAACGCATAACAAGAAAAATATAGTTGTTGTCACCGCACCGCAAAAAAGGCAAGAATTCCACCGCCGCTCCGCCGCGCTCTAAACCTGAAGAACTGAATATATTTTCGAACATATAGCCACCCGCAACGCTAATCAGTTACCAGAGGTACCTCTCGCGCGCGAGTGCAGTTTCACGTTTATCTACCACGCAACTCTCCAACTCAAAATCCCAGGAGCAATCGGATGCGGTGCTGCTGCCGCAGACATCAGTCCAGCAGGTCAGTGGCGCCATCGTCCATGTGGTCCTTCGAGCCGGATACCAAACCTGGTTCGCAACGCAGTTCCTGGAATTTTCCATTAAAATTTCGCTCATAAAACTAAATTTTACTAAATTCCGCTTTTCATCACGTAAATAACCGTGAATACATGCATGCAACCATCCCGCAAGTCTTTCCATTTATGGAAAATATATATTTTCGTTTTTTAGAATAAAATATTTTATATTTTGCATTTTGTTGATAATCTTGTCATGTAATTTATTTCAAATATTTGTTTCAAACATAAATGTCAAAATTAGAACTTTATGAACATAAATATTGTATTGCATTATTTTTCTAAACTTATTATGACTTGATAGAATAAATTTCTTTATTCGCTTGTTTATAATTCGAATTTCTGTCAAAATTGATTACTGAAAATGTCTACATCAGAAATGTCAATCTCAAATGCAAATCTTTTGTTGCTGAAAGCAAAAAGAGAAAGTCTATTTGAAAATGTAAACAAAACTTATAAGTTGAGTCTTAAGGTAGGCGATACACAGCGATGCGATACACGCAGCCAACAAGAGTTCTTGACTCGTCTAGAATCGCTAGAAAAGACACGCGCTGAATTTATTCAAGTCAATGATGACTATAATATTTTGATGTTAACCACCAGTGAGGGAGGTCAATTCACACCGGAGTTCCAAGCGGTAGAATCGCTCGACGAGCTTTACTGCAACATACGCGCAGTGGAGCGCAAGCTTAATTCACTTGAACGACTCGCGTCTTCTAACACGTCGGATTCAAAAATGTCCATTCGTAAACCCAAATTACCACAATTGGAACTTCAGAAATTCGATGGCTCCTATAGCCAATGGCCTGTCTTCTTCGAAACCTTTAAGGCGGTCATCCATGACAACACTGATTTGTCAGACACCGAAAAGGTTCACTATCTGGTAGGGAAACTATCAGGTCGCGCGCTCTCTGTATGCGCTGGCATTCCGCCTATCGGTATTAACTATTCAATAATTTGGAACGCGCTTCAGTCAAAATATAATGACAAAAGAACTCTCGCAACACAATATCTGAAGCAGATTATAAACTTCAAGGCTATTAGTGCCGTTAGTCCCGCAGTTCTCGACACGTTCACAGAAACGGTTTGCCCTTCTTACGCTGCGTTGAAAGAATTGAAACTGGACAACCTGACGGACTTCATCGTGACTCACCTCGCGCTTTCCAAGCTGGACAAGGAAACTGTTATTTCGTTTGAACAGACAGTCAGAGGTGTGTCTATGCCTACTTTCGCTACGCTTGAGGAGTTCATCAAGGAGCAGTCCAAAATCCTCCAAAGGACTCAAACTAGTTTCACGTCCAAAGCAGGGTCCTCTTCAACAAATCCTAAGCCGCACTCTCTTGTAGTGAACGAGAGTGATTTCAGCACGGGTTGTACAATTTGTAACTCAGAGGAGACACACCCGCTATATAAGTGTGAAAAATTCTTAAAGTTGTCTCCTCAAGAGAGATTCGAAATCGCCAACAAAAACAATCTGTGCAAAAACTGTACCTCTAATTTACATCACACAAAATTTTGCAAATCGAAACATACATGTTCTAGATGTCATCGTAGACATCATACGCTGCTTCACCTTGACAATGTGATCAACACGCAAACGCAATCTGTTCTGAACTCGCACACAGTACAGCCCCAGTCCGCACCCGCTACCGCTTCAGCCTGTCCAGGCAATGTAAAATCAATTAACGCGGGCTTACATGTGCGCGAGTCAGATGAAGATCTTAGCTTGATCGCCTCAACCGCTTCGCAATCTTCAACAATGCTGCTGCCAACGGCTTCAGTAATTGTCAATAATGTTCAAGGTGAACGAGTCCACATTCGTCTACTTATTGATAGTGGATCGATGTGCAACTTCATAACAGAATCATGCTGCAAGCAGCTTGGGCTCAAGGTTTCGCGCTCGCCATCTTCTGTGCGGGGAATAGGCCTCTCCGTGCGGCCAATAAAAGGCTACACAAATTTTACATTTTCTTCCCGACTAGACGTTCAAAATACCTACACGATTCGCGCTCTCGTAATTGACAAAATAACAGGCAAGTTACCTAACGCTGTTGTGAGTTCGCAAGATTTGCAACAATTTATTAAGTTACCTATGGCTGATGTAAACTTCAACATTCCTTCAGATGTAGACGGCCTGTTAGGTGTGGAGGTTTTCGCCGATATTCTTGGCTCCAACAAAATAACCAGTCTTTCCACAAACGCGATCGCTCAAGAAACCACCTTGGGCTATGTTTTCATGGGTAAAGTTAAATGCTCGTCTGGTCTCGAAATTCCAGACAGGTCCTTTTGTACCACAATTGAACCTAGTCTAGAATCCCTTTTACACAAGTTCTGGGAAATAGAAAATGTCGAAAACAAAATTCACTTGAGTCCCGAACAAACGGCATGTGAACGCAGCTTTATTGAAAATGTCTCACGCGACGCAAGCGGCCGTTACACGGTGGCGCTGCCATTTTGTAACGATACTTCCGAATTAGGAAATTCGAATACTATCGCAATGAAACGCTTTGTTAGACTAGAACATAAATTAAACGCTAACAGTGAATTAAGATTGGGGTACAACGCTACTATACAAGACTACATCGACAAGGGATACCTGTCAAAAGTAGATTGTCCGCGCACATCAGAAAAAACGCAGCTATGTTATCCCGCATCACGCAATTTACAATCCTAATAAGACAACGTCCAAGATAAGAATAGTTTTGGATGCGAGCTGCAAGACCAGTTCTGGGACTTCGCTAAATGACATATTACACACAGGTCTTAACCTGCAGACGAATATTTTCGATCTATTAATACAATTAAGATTATTTCCTATCGCGCTATCTGCCGACATACAGAAGATGTATTTCCAGATTGTAATTCGCCCAGAGGACCGTCCCTTTCAACGAATTTTGTTCAGATTTGATCCTAGTACCCCTATAGATACATACCAGTTCTCTCGCTTGCCTTTCGGTCTAAAATGTGCGCCTTTTCTGGCACTTAGAGTGTTGAGGCAACTTGCTGAACATGAGAGGAATAGCTTCCCTCTCGCCGCTAAGGCTGTGTCTTCGGGCAGTCTGTACATGGATGACCTAGTTGTTAGTGTCAAATCTGTAGCTGAAGCTCAACAACTTCACTCTCAGCTAGTAGATATGTTCAAGGCCGGAGGATTCGAACTGGTCAAATGGATCTCTAACTCGCCTGAAGTCATGGCGTATGTTCCCGCAACGCATCGAATCTCTGACGTCGTGCACTTCGACGATAGCTCAGATGCCAAGGTCGTCGGCATACAATGGAAACCCGCTGAGGATTATTTCTTTTTCCAAGTACGCCCTGATGACAGCCAGTGTACTAAGAGACACATTTTATCGACCGCTGCCCGTCTATACGATCCTATAGGTATCGTTGCTCACGTCACTGCCTTCATCAAACTCCTAGTGCAGGAATGTTGGAAATTTAATTTAGATTGGGACCAGGAGGTGCCTGATCATATTTCTAAAATGTGGAATCAGTTTAAAGAGGAAATTAATTCACTCGCAAAAATAAAAATACCCAGACATATAGGTATAGTCGAAGGGTCCTATATCGCACTCTTATGTTTCGCCGATGCAAGTGAGAAATGTTACGGTGCTAGTGTATATGTTCGGACAGCGTCTGATTCTAATGCCACAGGTCACACCGCGCTGCTGTGTGCTAAGTCTAGGATAGCCCCACTCAAAAAAGTTTCACTCGCGAGACTCGAATTATGTGCCGCACATTTACTGAGCAAGTTAGTGAAGGCGGTACTAGACGCCATCGGTGATTGTTGTACGATCCAACGAATTTTCGCCTTCTCTGATGCTAGCGTAACTCTTTCCTGGATACATTCCTCTCCACATCGGTGGCAGACTTTCGTGGCCAACCGAACCGCTTCAATCCATGAAGTGCTACCCGCTTCACATTGGTTCCATATCCCTGGAACTCAAAACCCCTGTGACATTCTATCACGGCCAACAACTCCAAACAAACTAAATAATGAGACCTGGTTTAGTGGCCCAGTATGGGCCAACCTTCCGCTTTCCCAGTGGCCCATAAAACCATTTAGTCCGGAAACCTTATCAGATGTACCTGAAGCAAAAATTATTGCACTGCCAGTACCCACGGAACCCGAAGTATGTCCGCTACACTCCCTCGCTGATCGCGTATCCACCTGGACAAGGCTACTCCGCATTACTGTTTACATTTTGCGTTTTTCACGCAGACTGTTGTCTTGCGGCAGAATTTCCGTACGTGACTTAGAAGCCGCTGAACACAAATTATTGCTCTGCGTTCAAATGAGGCACTTTTCGCATGATATAAGTTCCATTAGAGTAGGCAAATCTTCATCGCTAATCAAACTCAATCCATTCATTTCTGAAGACCTAATCAGAGTGGGAGGACGCTTGGATAATTCTTCTTTAGAGTTCGAGCAAAAGCACCCTGTTGTTTTGCCTGCTAAAAATAGAATAGTGGAATTGATAATTATTCACTACCACGTAACAAACTTTCATACAGGTCCTCACTTGTTGTTATCACTTCTTCGTCAAAACTTCTGGATACTCGCTGCTAGAAATATTGTGCGAAAATTAGTCCAAAATTGTAATGTTTGTTTTCGCACTCGACCTAAACCAACGTTTCCGTTAATGGGTAACTTGCCTCCATGCCGAGTAAATGAAGCTAAATGCTTCTGTCATACAGGTGTGGATTATGCAGGCCCTTTTTACGTCACACTATCCCGACATCGCGGTGTTAAAAGTCAGAAAGCGTACATGTGTCTTTTCATATGTTTGGTGACAAAAGCGGTACACCTGGAGCTTGTCTCCAATTTAACTACAGAAATGTTTCTCGCTGCGTTTAAACGCTTTATATGTAGACGGGGTCCCGTATCCGTAATTTATTCGGACGGAGGTTCAAACTTTATCGGTGCCAAGAGGTACTTAAATGAACTTTACACGCTGTTAAACAGCGAACAATACATTGACACACTCAGTCAAGAGTTGTCTAACAAAAGAATCGAATACAAAATAAATCCTCCACTTGCCCCTCATATGGGTGGAATTTGGGAATCTAATATAAAAAGTGTAAAAACGCATCTTTACAAAGTGATAGGGATGCAAATCCTCACTTATGAAGAACTCTCAACTGTTTTAGTACAGATTGAGGCTCTTCTAAACAGTAGACCATTGTGCGCTCTCAGCTCTGATCCGCGAGAGCCAATGGCGCTGACACCAGCGCACTTCCTTACCGTAAGTCCACTGCAGTCTCTTCCCTCTAAGGAATTTGTCGCACCCACTCAGCCTTCTCCCGTCAATAGGTTCGCTCTTCTTGATCACCTTCTCCAATCTTATTGGAAACGCTGGAGACAGGAATATTTAACTTCCCTCCAAACGAGAGAAAAGTGGAACACGCCAAGTAAACCAATAGAAAAGGGAATGGTTGTAATCCTTAAGGAAGACAATGTTCCGCCACTGCATTGGCCACTAGGAGTCATCGAAGATGTGTTCCCTGGTAAGGACAGAATAATACGAGTCGTTCAAGTTAGAACAAAAACCGGCAGCTACCGACGCCCAGTAGTACGAATCTGTCCGCTGCCTAATCAATAATAATTTTATTTTCAATTCTCTTACTTATTTGAATTTTGTTATTGTCTTCGCTTGAATATAATGTAATTTACCTTTCTTATACTTTGTTGTCTGCGCTTACGCATAGTTACGCAAGAATATAATTAATTTTAATTGTTTCTTTTGGAGAAACACTCCAAGGCCGGGGGGATGGTTGCGCCGCTTTTTAGTTTTTCGCGTTTTTGTTTATAATCTTTCTTCATTTTCATTCCATTTTCACTGGCGCCACTAAATGTCAAAACGCATAACAAGAAAAATATAGTTGTTGTCACCGCACCGCAAAAAAGGCAAGAATTCCACCGCCGCTCCGCCGCGCTCTAAACCTGAAGAACTGAATATATTTTCGAACATATAGCCACCCGCAACGCTAATCAGTTACCAGAGGTACCTCTCGCGCGCGAGTGCAGTTTCACGTTTATCTACCACGCAACTCTCCAACTCAAAATCCCAGGAGCAATCGGATGCGGTGCTGCTGCCGCAGACATCAGTCCAGCAGGTCAGTGGCGCCATCGTCCAGGTACTAACAAAATTATATGACTTGAGATGTTTGTTTCTCAGTTCATTTTCTTATGCAGTGCAGTGCAAGTGCAGATTACGTATCTATGTATTGAAATTGTACAGTAAGAATAAAAAATATAATGTTCCTCTTCATAACCTAAAATAAAAGTCGTGACTATAGAGTTTTTAACTTCAATATAAATGAATGGATAGGAGGAAACTGATCTAAGTATAAACAAATTTGATTAGAAATTACCTACGTTGATTTAATAAATCACCTTCCGAAGTTATATTGGTAAATTTATAGAAATAAAAACAAATATTCATAAATAAAAAAACGTCGATTTAAATTGTCCCCCCACAACGCGCTAGATAAATTTATTAGGAATCATCGGAACATTGTTCTATTTCTACACAGTAAGTAGATACATAATTTTTAGGGGCGCGAAATCAAAATTCAATGTAACACACCTAACTCATAGGGTAGGAACGAAGGAGTGTGCCACCAGTGAAGTTATTTAGCGTAAAACACTTTTTTCAGTTTACCCGTTCCAGACAGATAGACATACGGACGCTGCTTTTCATAGTAGTAGATATATTCAGTAGATTATTTTAGGGGCGAGACATCAAAATCTTGCGTGTACCCCTGACAATCCTACATAGTTACGCCACTGACTAGGCACACTTGTTTTAGTCAAACAACACACACCTAGTAATTAATTACTCGTAGGGTAGGAACGAAGGAGTGTACCGCCACTGCCAACATCTTTGTACACACCGCAAAGTTGACACGCCTCTTTCATTAAATGCATTCTCCTGCGCGACGTAGGACGGCTGCTGGTGCGAGTGTTGGTGCGTCGGAAGTAGGTCTCATTTGGGGAAATTAATATTTTAGTCGGAAGTCATTTGGCGTGAACAATTTCTTAGTGCTTTTATTCAGAAGATATTTGGCGTAAATAATTTTTCAGTGCGTCGAAAGAATGACATTTTTTTTGTATACAGGATGTTGTAACGGCCACTACATTAAATTTAGGATATCATCATTGGGATCATTAGTAACAAAAAAAGTCAAGTAACTTTTTTCTGAATTCCCTTTAAATAAAAAGTTATAGTTTTCATACAAAATAATTGATTTATTTAGTGTAAAAAGGATTTAATGTTCCCCACCAACGACGCGGGAATTAAAGGCGACCGGTGAGCGAGCGAGCAAGGACGAGTGTGCGGAGCGTGGAGATGCGCAGCGGCGGCTCGACTCCTAAGTTTTCGACTCCGACCGTTCCCGCGTCAGTACCCGCGCGCGTCAAATTACACTAGACGAAAATATAAATTTCAAAAATAAATAACCCCAAAACTGGATAGTTTAGAAAAAAAAACTTTATTTACTTTTTTGTCTCGGAAAAACATGAGGGTTGCGCTGGCGAAATTAATGTACTGGCAGTTACAACACCCTGTATATGGCCTACTTATTGAACAATTCAATGCTTGTAAATTGGTTCAGCCGTTTTTGAGTTTACTCGTTACAATCAGATAGGTCGTGCCTTAATAATGTTAGGATGTTGTTTTTCCAGCTTGCCAGAATTTCTACTCCAAAATCAGATTTTAAGTCGCCAAACGCCATTTAGTTACTTGACACCATACTTTCGTGTCACGTGCCCGGAGCTAATTAGAAGTAAGTAGGTAGCTATTATTATGATTACTAGCTGTTCAGTAATAGCACACCTAAAATTACACTTTCTTAATACAGTTTAATAGCTAGAATTTCACAAAATAATTAACAAAAAGGTGTTGATTGCATTTTACGCTCGTTTGCGTTTTTTTTAACCTAGCATGGCTGACTAGATCTCAGTCAGCCTGCTGATGCAGCCAGAGTGATTTCAGATCCAACGCCATCTTCCTGTCTGAACTAAGTGCCATTGCACTGCCTTTCCATTCGCTCGTATACACTTCACCATTGTTAGTGTGCAGAATTCCTCGCGGTATTTTCCTGAAGTGAAGTGAAGTGAGGGGAGGGATCCATAGATTCTACCAAAATTCAAAAAGTTGTATTTTATTTCAATGTACGTTACCTACGTTTCTAATATCTCACCTCTTGCGGTCACACAGTCCAGTCGTTAAATTGTGAAACTAAACAATTTAAATTTAATAATGGGTAGGCAGTATAGGGATTAAGAGCTACTAATATAAATAAACACAGACTCGTATCTACATTCATTAGTCACAGAATGTACGTGACACGCTGTACATTCGTTCATAATGATTGTTTCCAGTAGCGAAGCTAGCGGGTGAGTAAAGGGGGTCTTAACTCCTTGCGGCAACTTAGGGGGGCTGTTAAAATTCCTTCTAGGAGGCGGCTAATCCTTATGTGGAATGCCGAAACTCACCATAAATGGAATGTTGCAAATTTTTCAGATTGAGAAACTTTTACCACATTTATCTACAAAGCCTTAAAAATCTCTAAATGAGTATTATTTCGTAGATCTACCCGACTTTATGACTATTTATATTTTGTATGTCACTAAATTGATCAGTAACGATGGGCATATTTATACATTGGATAAATACAAACATGTAATTCTGATAATAGCTTTGTACCGTGTGGGGCCGGTACTTAAAAAGAATAGCCCCACTGCATCTCTCCCCGTCGCATGTCGTAAAAGTCGACTAAGTGATAAGGAAATTTTTCAGCCTCGGTATCTCAGTGGTGCGGTCAGTCGACTGGTTTTAAGGAAGCTTGAGCGCTGTCAGTAGTATAGTTCGTGTTTTCCGACTTTTTTATACTTTTGGAAAATCTGATACAGAAGAAAAACAAAAAGTAACCAAAAACAAAAAACAGGGTGGCACCGCAAATAACACTTTTTAGTTAAAAACCTACTTTAACTCGTGAAATATCACGAAAAATCGGTTGGCGTGTTATAGAATTATTCCTCCATATTAGGACCCATTTTCAATAAAAAAAAAAATAGAGGTGGCTCTTAAATGGTTTCAAAAAAGCTAAATACGGCACTGCATGTTTTCATCCCCGGCGGGGCGGGGCGGTTATCGCGTGTTCCAGCCGAAGTGACCGCATGGCTTCGTGTCGCCGCGTTACTATTATTTATGTTAAATCTAATGCTCTGCTGAGCCTCCGTATACGCTACACAAGGCTATATCGTTGCGCACTATACCAAAAGTTTTTTAATGATTGAAATGTTCATTTCAATTTTCAAATTAACATAACATATTTGCTGACGCATTTAAGACCTTAAAGATGATACCCATTAGCTACGGCCAATTCAAAATTCGCTCTCGCGAATTTCGTAGAATTTTATACAATATTTCGGTGTATTTTTCAAGCAAAATTAGAATTTTAGGCAATTACAACAATACCGTCATGCTAAACAATTTATGGAATATTTTGGTTCTTTTCCTAAATCAAAAAAATGCTTGTGTAAGTTGTAAAGCGAATTACACTTAATTTTTGACGTGATGATGTCACGTCTTATAAATTTATGAACACCGGCTGCACGCACGAAGAAGTGTAACGTTCCATCTAAACTTGTGTGTGCAAGCGAGAGCGCGATAGAGACCTTTGTGTGCAAGCGAGAGCGCGATAGAAAGGCATATACAATAGTAGAAAATACAAAATATATTTCTCCGTCTTTTGCGAGCCTCGAACCCGCGGTCCCTGCGACCATCACTGACCAGACGTGTTATCCACGCAGGCTATCGACCGTGTACTTATCGCTGCAAATTTTCTCAACAGTATGTGAATTTAATATGTGAATTTCATGGAGCGACATCTAGCGTCCATATCTAGCGTCAATATTAAATGAAATACTTCAGCCAGCCGTATACTTGATATAGCAGTTAGGTAATTGTTGCAACGTTGAACATGTAGATGGCGTTATATAGGTTTTTTAAATATAAATTAAACAAAAATTAATAGTCGTTATTTTCTCATATTTTTTATTAGTTATTATCACATCTTTATCATGTACTTAAATTAATTTTACATGGTAAATATCCGCCGGAACTGATTTACTTTATGACATCATCACGTAAAACTAACGTCCGTAAACCAACTTTACAGACAACCAATTTTTTTCGGATAATTATTCACACCAATTCAAAAAATTTAAACAATTATGTCCAAGATTGAGCCTCTATTTTAATAATAATGAGTGTTTTAAGGTAGTGTATTTTTAAATTCTTATAACAAAACTGGTTTTGAAAGTTTGAATAAAATCATCGATATTATGTACAGAATTACACAATGTACCTATAACAACTAAGGGTACTAATACAGGCCTGATTTACTTTACCATATACAGGATGTTGTAACGGCCAGTACATTAATTTCGCCAGCGCAATCCTCATGTTTTTCCGAGACAAAAAAGTAAATACAGTTTTTCTCTAAAGTGTCTAGTTTTGAAGATATTAATTTTAGAAATTTATGTTTTCGTCAAGTGTAATTTGACGTGCGCGGGGGGAGGGTGCTGGCGCGGGAATGATCGGGGTCGAAAAACTCACACCGCGCCGCGCCGGCCGCCGCCTCCGCCGCGCGCCGCGCATCTCCTCGCTCCGCGCACTCCTCCTTGCTCGCTCACTCACCGCGCGCCTTTCATTCCCACTTCGTGCGGAACATTAGATCGTTCTTACACTAAATTAATCAATTAGTTTGTATGAAAACTGTAACTTTTTAGGGAATTCAGAATAACGTTATTTGACTTTTGTTACTATTGATCCCAATAATAATATCCTAAATTTAATATAGTGGCTGTTACAACACTCTGTATATTCGCAGCACTCGCCCCAGAGTATGAACACCCCTTTGTTAATGGCATGGGGCTTTTGAGAAGTCATTGCTTGTTAGGGTTCCTTATAGAGCATGGTCATCATCATATCAATGATATGCTGTCTCTGGGCAACATACATTGTTATGCGGATGACAGTACGGCACACGGATCCTACACCAGTCACCCTTCAGCCAGTCGGGATGTTGTGGATGAGAAGAGGCGAAGACTTGTGTCTGAGCTCGAACACACACTCGGCTCTATTTCCGAATGGGGCCGTAGTAATTTGGTCGAGTTCAACGCTTCCAAGACACAAGTTTGCGCGTTCAGTGCGAAGAGAGCGGCGTTCACACCGGCTCCTTCATTCCAAGGCACGTCGCTTAAATTAAGCGAACACCTCGGGGTCCTCGGAGTCGAACTGTCGCACGACCTGAACTTTCGTCGCCATATCGAGGGGAAGGCCAAGCTGGCTTCTAAAAAGCTAGGCGTACTCAATAAGGTGCGACGGTACTTCACGCCGGACCAAAAGCTGCTTCTGTATAAATCGCAGATCAGGTCCTGCTTGGAGTACTGCTCGCACCTGTGGGATGGCTCTGCCAAATACCAGCTTGCGCCTCTGGACTCAATCCAGCGTCGAGCCGTGCGACTAGTGGGTGACCCCGAAGTGTCCTGCGATCTAGAACCACTGCAACACCGTAGGGATGTCGGCTCCCTAAGTGTGTTCTATCGCTTATTCCATGGGGAGTGCTCGGAGGAGCTGTTTAATGCGATCCCGCCGTCCCCTTTCCACCTTCGCACCACGCGCACTGGGCAGGGATTGCATCCCTACACGCTGAACTTACCGCGGATGCGTACCAATCGATTCTGCAGATCTTTCCTCTACAGAACCGGTAAACTCTGGAACGCTCTCCCTGCCCATATATTTCCCCCCAAGTACAGTCTCGGGTCCTTCAAGAGGGGCGTGAATGGGCACCTGTCAGGCCGGCATGGCATTCGCAACCCCCGCATACGACCGAATGTCCATGGGCGTCGCTAGACACCTTGGGTGGCCCGGCGCGCTGTCAATAAAAAAAAAATGGTTTAAGCAGACCCTTATTTATTTTTTTTTGTTTAATGTGGGCCCTGCTTAAGTTTCAAGATAAATTGCACATACCGTACGGGGTTGTGTCACGAAAAACGGCTTCGTCAGTGAAAAGTAAATGCAAACGTGTTTGACCCAGTGCCTTTAATCTGACTCCCGCCAGTTTCAAGGGCGGGCCAAATGTCAAGGGATTTTTTTTTCGGTGTTTATACTGAATCTAATTTGGTTTAATGAATCGGGAGTGTATGACGAAAAGGCTAATGTAACTAAGTAGGAACCGCTTTATTCGTGGAAAAATAATTTTAATTATTGAATTCGTTGTAGTCACTGTTTTATTTTGCAAGCCTGTAAGTATGTATGTATGTATGTATATATTTTATCAGCCTCGGTAGCTCAGTGGTGCGGTCAGTTGACTGTTGTTAAGCAACCCTGAGCGCGGTCACTTGGATGGGTGACCGCTCGACCGTTGGAGGCTGACCGTGGTTCGGATTCCACGTAAAACTGTAGGCCCCTTCCCTTCTTACCTCACTAGGTGGTAGGGTTTATACCGCCCGGGTTGATACCACCGCACTGAATGAAACGTCGGTCGAAACGGCTATATAAATAGATCGTGTTTTCCGTCCAGTTCAATGTAGCCAACATGAAATGAAGGGAAGTACTGACATGGCACCTAGTTCACCCGGTGTTATGGGCTGACATCACGGATGTTGTAGTTGATGCAGCCAACCGTGTCAGTTTCCATAAAAAAAAAGCTCCAATGCATCTCTCCCCGTGTATGTCGTAAAAGGCGACTAAGGGCTAAGACAAGATGCCGTCTTTCCACCGAGTCATGCAGCAGGTGGGTCTCTTTGCCTTACTGGCTACTTGATAGTTATCTTGTCCGAATACTATGCGAAACGTAATCATCTGTTTTATTATATAATTTACCAGAGTACTTGCAGCACAACTCCGATTACTCTGCTTAACCCGACTGTCGGAATACAGCGGGTGGTATTTAAGCATACGTGGGCTGTTCCGAAAATTGTTAGCCACAGAATAAATACAATATTTTTTTCCTGAAACTATTTTGAATGATGAAAATTATTTGCCACCTATGTGTAGTTCTTTTTTAAAATATTTTTAACGGTTATCCGTCACTCATATTTTATTTGCAACAATGGACGTCTCGCGAGAAGCTTTTCGTGTTATGATTTTCTATGATTATAAACTAGGGTTAACCTTCAAGGAATCTCACGATTTACAAACTGCTTTTAGGGAGTCTGATCCTGCGTTAGCAACAGTTACTTATAGGTTTCGTGAATTTAAACGTGGTCGAGAGAACCTAAACGATGATCCCAGACCCGGCCGACCATCAAATGCAGTCACTCATGAAAATGTCATCAGGGTAGAGTGGCTATTGCGGGAGAATAGACACATTACACATCGGGAGATTCAAGCTGAACTGAAGATTGGTATTGCGAAGTTTGTCTGCCTCAAGCTTTCGGGGAGTTGAATAGCGAGCGCCCAAGGAGCGGCGTCTGTGGCATTCTTTTTCACCAAGATAACGCGCCCGCTCACACACCGGTAGAAACATGGACTATTTGACAAATTTGGGGGTAAAAAGGTTATCCCATCCTCCGTACAGCCCAGATTTAGCTCCATGCGATTTTTTTTTATTTCCCACGGTAAAAAAAATGCTTCGCGGGCGAAAATTCAACACTTCAGACGAGGCCGTCGAAGAATTTCGGCGGTTATTTTTTGCAAGATACGTTTTTTAAATGTTTTGAAACCTGGTTCACCCGAATGCATAAGTGGATTGGAGGGGAATATTTTGAAAAGCTGTAAATATTTTTTTTTCATATTCTAACTATTTTTCATTTCACTAACAATTTTCGGAACAGCCTATGTATATGATTGACTTCATTCGACTGACTTTGAGCACAGCCACCCATGCTTAAATTGCCTTGCCATAATACACATGCATAAATTGGTTTTAAATTATACGTCTGAACCATTTCAAACGCAGTAGAGGATGACACGCCAGACGTAAGAGAACCGGGATGTCCACTTTTCTCATACACCAGGGGAAGTCTCTTTCCAACCCGTAAATCTTGCACTACCATTTAAAAATGTTTTGTGTGCAAAAGATATCAATATCTATGTCCCTATGTTGTCATTTTTTCGTTATTTCATTTATTTGATTATAAAAATGTGAAAATATAGCAATTTAAGGCCAAAATTTCATATTTTTTATATGGAGAACTTTAAAAAAAAAAAAAATTAAGACATTGGGACATCCAGTAGGCTTTTGTTAATAGCAAAAAATATATATATGACTAAAATTGAGGAAGAACAAAGACATGAAAAAAGACTTCGCCTGAATGATGATGATTCACAAATATTTTGTGGGCAGTTTCATTCTGAGCTGCAGTTGCAGCGGCGCGGCGCGGCGCACAGCGACAGCAATACGATGAAGGAAATTCGAAATTTGAAAAGGGTTCGCAGTACACGATGCTCTTACAGCGTACCTGTGTTTTCGGGATACCCTTGCTAATCCGCTTTGAAGATCGCATTGGGGGGACATGGCATTCGTCCTTTAGCACCTTAGCGATGCGGTAGGGCATTATTTCGCAGACCGCTTGCTTCTCAGATGTCTCATGACCAAGGAGCAAGAAGGTGCTACAGATTTACGCTCCACTACGTCAATGAATGTATTTAAAAATTTGAAGAATCTTTTCCTATCCTTACTGAAGTAAATACATTTATATTGCATTATCTTAACTCCCCTCTTCTCTCTCTCTCTTGTCATCCAGTTGATGGTGTTGAACAACAGTACCACTGATTTATGTACATAATATGTAAGTCTATTATGTACATATTAGGTATATGCGTATTAAAGTATTTATGTAGTAATCGTATGTAGATTATCACATTGCCTTACTGCTTGATACATTGCCACAAACTATTCTTGTTCGCCTGCATGTACTTCTCCCACATCCCAAACGTTGATTCGAATATAATGCCTCACGGCATTAAGCTCACCTATTGTGATTAATTTGTATAAATTTGTGTTCAATAAAGAATATATACATACATATACTTCGATGGAGGCGAAAAGAAAAGAAAATACAGGGAGAGCAAGAGTAATACGCAACGAGTTAGAGAGAGGGACGAGCAGAGGAGCGAGAGAGAGGACTGACGGAGAGGTGAAGTAAAAAAAATTGGAAAGAAACAGAGGAAAAAATAAAACAAAAATCCGACTGCGTAAAGAAACCAAACAAAAAGGAGAAAAACAATCTAACGAATTATATTTTATGAAACCCCTCCACTGTTAGTCGCAATAGTCGGGAACATTTATTGCTACATTTCAAACTAGCTTTTGCCCGCGGCTTCGCTTGCGTGAAATACGTATTTAAAAAGGAGAAAGTAAGCAAGTAAGTAAGAAAGAAGGCCGAGCTGCATTCCTTTGTTATCTTTATTTCGGCGCGCGGAACATTGCGGTTTGTATGGGAGCCACATCTTAACGTTACCGGAACTGAATTTTATTTAGCCTATCCTGTGTGGCGTATAGTTAAATATGCTTGTACTAAGTTTCGTCGAATTCGGATTATCGGTTTAAGAGTTATGGAGGAACATGCATACATACATACATACAGTAAAGATTTCTAAAAATCGACAATTTAGTTTTAGTATCATAGAACATAGCTCATAAAACTTACTCCATGACTATCCCTTATAGATGTACTAGCTGTGCCCGCGGCTCCGCCCGCTCTCATATTTTACTTCACTGCTAACCTCATAAGCCATTTAGCGTGATAGTAAGTAGCCTATAGTTGATGGGAAGAATCAAGCTATCCGTAGAATTTCGTTTTATTAAAATCGGTTCAGTGGTTCTCGAGTTATAAGCGGACAGACAGACATACACTCAGACACTCAGACACTCAGACAGAAAGCAGACGTTGGATTTTATTATAGGTAAGGAAGGAAGGATTATTAGTATTGATGATGATTATAGACAGGCGGACAGACGGGAAGACAGGCGGACAAACAATCATAATATAGACACCTGACCAGTTTCATAAGGATCCTTGCTAGCATTCCTGGCTACGTATTCCTAAAAGAATCTGTTAAGGGGGGGTACTAGGCAAAAGCACTTCGTATTTCCCTAATCATACCCATATTTCAAGTGATTTTACTATAATTTATATGCCTATAGTTAGGTAAAGATTCAAGGTATAATGTGAATACATTATTTTTCATTTAATTTTATAAATTCCTTTTAAAATATGTGGTTGAAAAGTGGTAAAATCGTTAAAAAATGCCTTTGCTATTTCCCTCGCCATTTTTTAAAATGCATCTAATACGAAAAATGCTTCATTGAGCTTAGAGTCAATAAGACTAAGAATCATCTAAATAAACGCAAACGCTTACAGAATAAATGGTTTTTCACTGAACTATCTTTGAACATTCTAAATTTTGGACCGTTGCCGTGCGCGAGCGTTTTTTGTATGGACGTATTTGTGACGAAATAGCAAATGCATTTTCGAACGTTTTTACCACTTTTCACCCACTTATTTTTCAGAGAATTTACAAGATTAAATTACAATAATCTATCACACATTATACCTTGAACCTTTACCTAACTATGAGCATATAAATTATAGTTAGATCTATTGAAATATGGCTATAGTTAGGATAATATGATGTGATGTTTTGCCTAGTATATGATGTGTGCCCTTAAGTGCGAGTTTTACTCGCGCACGAAGGTTTCCGTATCTATCCGCTATTATCCTCCTATCTTTTTTCTTTCAACAATGCAATGTATAAAAACCTGTGGCGCCATCTATTATTCAGTAGTGTGACTAATCGATTTATCGGACGTTTGTTGTATGGGAGCCCCCCTTAATTTTTAACATTTTCTTTTTTTATTATTTGTTATTATATCCGCCATAGTAACACATATTATGTGAATATTTCAACGGGCTACCTATTACGGTTCAGGAGATACAGCCCTCGGACAGACGGACGGACAAACGGACGGCGGAGGCTTAGTAATAGGCTTCCCGTACGGGATACGGAAACCTAGAAAAGAGTGGAAGAAGAGAGAGCGTGGAGCGAGGAAGAACGGTGAGAGGAAGTAAAAAGGAGGAGAGTGAGTGAGAGAGTTGAGAATCGCGATGTTGGCAATCGTGTCTGTCTGTCGCGGTTTCAACGATCCTTCCGCGTGCACCTTGATCTATCTTGAATTATTAAACCTAGCCCTAAGCTACGCCCCAGTAACTGTCTGTTATTCCGTAGTGAGGGAGTCGAATACAGAAGTACATAATACATATATAATCTCGCAAGCAAGGGCTCCCTTTGTTGTGGAGGCCCTTTGATCATTCTGTGTATTTCTTGGCTGACCCTGGAGCGAAAAAAACATGTAATCCTTAAAATTATTACTTTGAAATAATAAAGCAAAGATATATTTTGATAGCAATTTCTTAACGTAATTTATGTGCGAGAATCACGTCGCACCGGCTTGCAGCTTCGCAAAAAGTGTATGTGCTAAAGGGCGACAGGTTAGCCACGTCCCACCTTGGTACGGTTCTTCTACCGAGTCATGCAGCAGGTGGGTCTTCATGCCTTACTTACTGCTTGATAGTTATCTTGTCCTAATACATTGCTAAACGTGGTGGTCGGTATTGTGCTGTAAAGAGTACTTGCAGCACAACACCCATTACTCTGCTTACGCCGATGGTCGGGATACAGCGTGTATGTATGTATGTATTGATTTAAGTACCTACATATGTACATACAGCGTCACGCCTGTTTCCCAGTGGGGTAGGCAGAGACAACGGATCTCCACGTACCACGATCCTGACACACCTTTGCCGGCTCTTCCACTCTCATAATGCTCGTCGGTTACGGGTATTACGCACTTGACATATTTGAGTAGATATCGACATATTTATTTTGGAGACTAATCAAGAGTACTACGTATGGGGCGGGTTTAGATATTGGCAGGTGGCGGTGGGGGGAGGGGGTGCGGGAGGAGGGGGAGGGGATGCGGGGGGAGAGGAGGGGGAGCTTTTTATATCGATTTATGAACCTCCCCCCTAAGAGGGGGGCCGTTTAGGGGGGGGGGGGGGGGGGGCATACAAAGTACGTCCGAAAATGAGAAATGAAGCATATCAAACAATGAAGGGAGCAGATAAAGTTTTCCGTTATTTGCCTCCCAACCCCCCTCCCCCCCCCCCCCCCCCCCCCCCAAATTCAAACGTATAAAAAAACTGAAGTGCGGCCCCTCCATCCTTGCGTAACAAAGCGCAGGCACCCATGCTCGCCTCCGCAGCTTCGGCTTTTTGGTCGCCTTCGGAGACCAGCCTCAGCCGCTACAGCTCACATCAATATTTTTCTAACATCCTAAACTAGAGGATAAAACTACCAGCAATTTGTTATCAAACCTGCCATTAACTAAACCTCACCCCTACGAACAAGCACACGTAGCGTGGGACGATCCCCCCACGGACTTATTGCAAAATGTAATTTCTTCCAGTTGACATTGTATCCAACGACAAAGAAGTTCCCACATTCATTGTAGTGCTTTAATTACAACTATTACCTACGTCTATAAAAAAAAATTCAATAAACCCTCACTTCTATTCTATTATTTAATACAGCCCAGACAATTACATTTACCCAAGCGATATCGCTAGCACACCACGCCGGCTTTGAAGACTTTGAAAAAAACTTCTCTCGCATCAGCCAGCTGATAATGCGATCATGTCCCACCCCCGCCCGCCCACGCTCAGCGGTGGCCCGGGGGCGGGCGGCGAACAACGCGAGCTTTTTGGGCGGATAAGCGTCAAAACTTTAATCATAATGTGTGAGAAGGCCATTTTAGTAATCCGCTCTTCGGATGTATAATTGATATAAAACATTTTATATTAGATGTAAATAAATATAATTTCTGTTTTTAGGGTTCCGTATCCGGTACGGGACCCTATTACTAAGCCTACGCCGTCTGTCTGTCTGTATGTTTCTCTGTCCGTCTATCTGTCCGAGGGCTGTATCTCTTGAACCGTAATAGGTAGCCCGTTGAAATTTTCACAGAATATGTGTTAATATGGCCGACATAACAAAAAATAATAAAATAGGAAAGAGTAAAACATTCATGGGGGTTCCCATAGAAGAAACGAAAAAGTTTATGCGCGCGCGCCATCTACCGAATAGAGTATGAAGTATTTTAACTAATCATGAATTTTAACTAATATGAAGCATTTCATAACACGCCATGTGGCGCTAACCATGACATGGCGATACGGAACCCTCGGTGCGCGAGTTCGACTCGCCGGTTTTTTATTTTATAATAATTATGTTAGTACTGAGCGAGCATATAGCTAGCTTTTTGTATTAGATTTTGATTAGCATAATAAATAAAATCAATACGCCTTTATATATTGTCAGCCTCGATAGCTCAGTGGTGCAGACAGTCAACTGTCGCTATTGAATGTTAAGCAACGCTGGGTGCGGTCAGTACTTGGATGGGTGATCGCTGACCGTTGGAGGCTGACCGAGGTTCGGATTCCTCGTAAAACTGTAGGTCCCTTCCCTCCTAATCTTACTTGGTGGTAGGGTTTAACCCGCCCAGGTTGGTACCACCGCACTGAATGAAACGTCGGTCAAAACGGCTATGTAAATAGTTTGTGTTTTCGGACCAGTTCAGTGTAGCCGGCACGATCAAAGGGGGAAGCACTGACATGGCATCTAGTTCACCCGGTGTTATGGGCTGACATCACGGACGTTGTAGGTGATGTAGCCAACCGTGTCAGTTTCCATAAAAAAAAAAAATATATATATAACAATAATAATTTATTATTAATCAATGTATTAATAATACACTTTATAACACTCAATGTGTGTCAAGTTCGGGTTTATTGCCTTAGGCAATTTCCTCCAGTCAACCCGATGGACCTATGTTTTTACATAGAATCCGAACAATGGAGCAGTGGGTGAAGGTATGCACGTAATTTTTTTTTTATTTGAAAAAAGTCATTGTTGCACGCCGGTTGGTTTCGAACCTCGGACCTCTCACAAGAGAAGCCGACGCCCAGACCACTCGGCCACCCGCCGCCTATGTATTATTTTTTTATTTTTTTTATTTTATTTTATTGGGAAAACATACAGTCATCGTAAAAAGGAGTAAGTACTAACATTAATTACACAGAGACCAGTAAAGTTTTCTACATAAAGTTATCCGTATTAAGTGCGTTCATGATTAATAAATTAACCTAAAAGAAAGAAAACATCAAAAACTAACTAATACCAACACACGAAAATCAACCAATTACTTAACCATAGGAGATACGTTGATAAGAAGTACATACCTACCATGTACCTTATGTAGATAAACATTCTAGAATTTACGAAATATAATAGATAAAGAAATCTCAGGTTACGTAAATTATTTTTAATTTGTCTCTAATGAAAATGTATTTAAAAAAATACTTTATGCACCTACCTACTTACCTACGCCATGCATAATTAGACTTTTCTGAGTGCGTTACTACCAAAAGGCCTAATAAAAATTTGAATTTTCATATAAAATATCGGTACATATTGTCAGCCTCGGTAGATCAGTGGTGCGGTCGCTCGACTCTCGGCCGTGATCATAACCACACCTGGGCGCGGTCTGTACTTGGATGGTTGACCGTTCGACCGTTGCATGCTGACCGTGGTTCGGATTCCACGTAAAACTGTGGGTACCTTCCCTTATTACCTTACTAGGTGGTTGGGTTTAACCCGCCCGGGTTGATACCACCGCACTGAATGAAAGGTCGGTTGGAACGGCTATGTAAATAGCTCTTTTTTTCGTCCAGTTCATTGTAGCCGGCATGACCGAAGAGAAACACTGACGTGGCACCTAGTTCACCAAGGTAGTATCACGGATGTAGTTTTGATAAAAAAAATTAAAAATTTTACTATCTCGTCAAATTTACTAGAATCATAGTTATAACCTTCATTCCATTGATGCTCCACTGCTAGAAATAGTCCTGCCTCGCTATTATGAGGGCCAAAGATCATATTAAACACCCACTGTAACCCGGCCGGAAATGTACCGGTTTGAGAACGATATATTATTACTTATGTATGTACTTACACTAGAAAAAAACTGTAGTATTTTTAACCGACTTCCAAAAAAGGAGGAGGTTCTCAATTCGTCTGTATGTTTTTTTTTTTTTTTTATTTTTTTTATTTTTTTTTTTTGTATGTTTGTAACACGATTTCTCCGTCAATTGAGGGCCGATTTAGAAAATTCTTTTTTTGTTAGTTAGGTCATACTTCCGAGGTGGTCCCATTTCAATTATATCGACATTGGTTCAGTGGTTTTCGAAAAATCAGCATAATACTATGGTGTGTGGTTACCTTCAGCAAAACTTGTGATGTGGTCGTTTTCGGCAATTTTCAGTTTGATAAATTAGTATGGTGTGTGGTTACCTTCAGCAAAACATTTGTGATGTGGACTTATTCAGCAATTTGCAGTCTGACACATATGGCGAATAATTCTGTACCACTTCAATCGATTTCGATTATTCGATTTCGATTATTCTTTTTTATGTAATATTACTAAAAAGAATGAAATAAAAACTGTTTTAAAAAATATTAAACCGATTTCCAAAAAACAAAAAAAAATAAACTAAAAAGTATTAAATACCTAATATTTTGAAATTTTCTCTGTCCTGTTGAAATACATGAATCGATATACTAGTGATACATATTCGGACCCTTGTTTCATGAATATTCTAAATTTGAAATTTTTTATCTTTTCCGACCGGCGCTTAATTTATTATGGTACCTGGCCAGTACCTACTGTACCGAGTACCATCGAGCTGGTTTGATGATGGAGACAGAAGGTGGCCATAGGAACTCCTAAACTACACATGATAAACCCATCGTGTTTGGGCTCGTTGCATTTGTCTTCACGAGAAATTTACTTTAGACCTAAAAGATTCTCAATTCGACGGTATGTTTTCTTTTTTTGGATGTTTGTTACGCGATTACTCCGTCAATTGTGGGCCGATTTTGAAAATTCTTTTTTTTTTTTATTTGAAAGGGGATAACCCTGAGGTTTTTGAAGTGAAAACTTCTTTAGCGGCTCTTGGCACTTTTTTAGGTGGGTAAAAATGTATAACTCGCGACATCGCGTCAGCGTCATTTTTAAAATGAAACCTTAAGTCATTGCGTTAAGGGTTAAGTTAGAGTGGCACGGGATCTGCCGGCACTCCCGGAGTGCAACTGTTAAGTAGGGTTCCGTAACACGTTTATGTCTGTCCATTCTACTAAGTTCTGCAAAATGAATGTAGGGTTCCGTAACATATGCATGTCTATCCGTTCTACTAAATTTTACAATTTTCAACCAAGGTCCTCCGACGGTTATTTTATAATAAAAGTAGGCTTCCGTAACACGTTTATGTCTGTCCATTCTACTAAGTTCTGCAACATCACCTACAACGTCCGTGATGTCAGCCCATAACACCAGTGCCATGTCAGTGCTTCCCCCTTTGATCGTGCTGACTACACTGAACTGGTCGGAAAACACAAACTATTTACATAGCCGTTTCGACCGACGTTTAATTCAGTGCGGTGGTACCAACCCGGGAAGGTTAAACCCTACCACCAAGTAAGATTAGGAGGGAAGGGACCTACAGTTTTACGAGGAATCCGAACCTCGGTCAGCCTCTAACGGTCAGCGGTCACCCATCCAAGTACTGACCGCACCCAGCGTTGCTTAACATTCAATAGCGACAGTTGACTGTCTGCGCCACTGAGCTATCGAAGCTGACGTGGTCCTATTTTAATTGGGTCAAGATCGGATTGGAAAGCGAGGCGGAATCGCGAGGCCGAAGGCCGAGCGATTCCGCCGAGTACATTAATAGCAAAAATTACTAAAAAAAACTGTGAAATAAAAAAAAAGTTTAAAAAAACATAAAACCGACTTCCTAAAAAAAGGAAAACTAAAAAACTATTTAAAATAAAAATATAAAAACCGCCTTCAAAAATATATGAAATAAAAACCTAAAAAAAAAAACGAACCCTAGAGTTGAAGGCGGTGCTAAAAAGGCTACACAAATCACAAAGGATATTATCATCCACTCATGTTTTCTTTCATGCATCATTTTTGCTTGCTCATTTTTTTTAGGTTTTTATTTCATATATTTTTGAAGGCGGTTTTTATATTTTTATTTTAAATAGTTTTTTAGTTTTCCTTTTTTTAGGAAGTCGGTTTTATGTTTTTTTAAACTTTTTTTTTAATAGCTATACAGATCATCTCACGATGTTTTCCTTCACGGGAGCAGTAGGCTATCCTTCTATTTCTTACGAGTAATTAGGAATGTGGAATAACCTCTTTACAATGTAGTCCAAAATTTTAATATAGTTGTAGTTTATTTATTGTACATAGCTGTACACAGATGTTTGTGTCTATTTTCAAATAAATAAAATCAAATTCAAAATCAGGTTTGTAACCCCAATGCGTCTAGAATGAAAACCGCAGCATGAAACTACTAACCATCGCGCCACCTTGTAAAAACACCATTTTCTCTATTCGTTCTAGCCACATAATATATTCAATTCAATTCAATTCTTTTATTCGCCTCTTTAGTACATTTTATCAGAAATGTTAAACAGTGTATAAAAAATATTCTTATTCTATTTCTATATAAGCAAATAGAATAATCATATTTTTTGTACAATTGTTTACTTGTCAGAGTGTATAAAATGTAATATACCAATTTACATATTTTTTATAACCATCACCGCTGATCCATCCACAATGCCTAGATGTTAACGAAATGTGTAAACTTACCTCAACACTCTTAGCACGAACCCTTAAATACACACACTTAAATATACATATTAATTAACTTATTACACATGTCTATAAATTATATTATATTCTCTCCATTCTTTAATTCTAAACACGTCACATTTATTATTTTTTTCGCGTAATTATATAATTTGAACCCGCGCGCCCTGTATCACACCCCCGCAACAGAGGGCACGACCGTTCGCAAGGAGAGCCGAGCGAATACTGAAGGCTGTATTTCGAAGGCTGTTACAGGTTGGCCTCGGAAGAGGTCGCTAGCGGTGCTCGCTTCAGGTGACGAAATGCCTCAAGAGGCTGGAGTCAAGCAGGGCCGGCTTATACCGGGAGGTGTACACAGTGGAGTGGGATTTTCAAAGTGGCAATTAACCAGTTCATTTGAAATCGGTTCTCAATCTATGGTACGCGTACCAACAGTGGTATGCGGAATGCTTCGAGGTAGTAGGCGAAAAAAAATTAAACATTATGCTATGCAAAAGTTAATAAGCGGCAATAATAGTATAATTCATTGATTTTATAATTATATTATATTTTACAGTAACAAACGATAAGTAATTTACATGAGGGGCAAAGACGGACTTATCCCTCACAGGGATTTCTCCCAGTCAACCTTTGGATGTTTGAGAGTCGTATGTTGCGGGATATACTAAGTAGGTAGTAGCAAAACACTTGAGTGTGGGAATGTAAAATATAATATAAGGAAAACAACTATGAGAAACTATAATATACACTTTAAACATTAGATTTGAGTCCGAGATCACATATAAGTCATTTCGGAATCTAACCTAAAAATATATTTCTTATGGAATTTAGTACTGAAAAACCTTGTTTAAAATATTCTTCGGAACTCACTATGAGAATTGGAAAGTGGGTTTTTATTGCTAAGAACATCAGAATTCTAATTATTTTTATGTTCATCAACAAAACTTTCGAAATTAGGATTATGATACTATTTTTTTATGGAAACTGACACGGTTGGCTACATCACCTACAACCATCCGCGATGTCAGCCTATAACACCTTGGTGAGCTAGGTGCCGTGTCAGTGCTACCGTTCGGTCGTGCCGACTACACTGAATTGAACGGAAAACACAAACTATTTATATAGCCGTTTCATCCGACATTTCATTCAGTGCGGTGATACCAACCCGGGCGGGTTAAACCCTACCACCTAGAAAGGTGAGAAGGGAAGGGACCTACAGTTTAATGTGCTGGAATCCGAACCACGGTGAGCCTCCAACGGTCAAGCGCTCACCCATCCGTCCACTGACCGCGCCCAGGTGTGCTTATGATCCGACCGACAGTCGACGGACCGCGCCACTGAGCTACCGAGGCTGACAATAATATCTCGAGTATCCTACGAGATGCTGCGATTGTCTGCCGCCCGCACGCGTATGTCTCCTAATTGAAATCGTTAAGGCAGTTCCGCCTCGTTGCTAATCGTTATTGGGTCGGGAGCTGTTGTTCAGTCGACGAATAGGGAAAATATTAATGTCGATAAGAAAGTATTTACGTGAGAGCTTGGCTGCACTGTTCGTGTCCTTTATTTCTTGTCTGTGTCGGTACAGGACAAAGGATTTTATCCCTATCTCTTCTCTATCTCTATCTCTTCTCTATATCTATCTCTATCTCTATCTCTATCTGTATCTCTATCTCTATCTGTATCTCTATCTCTATCTCTATCTCTATCTCTATCTCTATCTCTATCTCTATCTCTATCTCTATCTCTGTCTCTGTCTCTGTCTCTGTCTCTGTCTCTGTCTCTGTCTCTGTCTCTGTCTCTGTCTCTGTCTCTGTCTCTGTCTCTGTCTCTGTCTCTGTCTCTGTCTCTGTCTCTGTCTCTGTCTCTGTCTCTGTCTCTGTCTCTGTCTCTGTCTCTGTCTCTGTCTCTGTCTCTGTCTCTGTCTCTGTCTCTGTCTCTGTATCTGTCTCTGTCTCTGTCTCTGTCTCTATCTCTATCTCTATCTCTATCTCTATCTCTATCTCTATCTCTATCTCTATATCTATCTCTACCTCTATCTCTATCTCTATCTCTATCTCTATCTCTATCTCTATCTCTATCTCTATCTCTATCTCTATCTCTATCTCTATCTCTATCTCTATCTCTATCTCTATCTCTATCTCTATCTCTATCTCTATCTCTATCTCTATCTCTATCTCTATCTCTATCTCTATCTCTATCTATATCTATATGTCTATCTCTATCTCTATCTATATCTATATCTCTATCTCTACTTCTTATAAAAGGGAACTTCTGTCTTTATGTTATCTCTCTCTGTTTATCTTTAATTGTAACACAAAATATTGTATTTAGTCGAATAATTGTTAAGATGTATTTTAACAATAATTCTAATAATAATTTTATTATGTCCTATACAATGTTGCAAAGTTAGTATCGGAGCGGACACAGTAGTTGTGTTTTACAGATAGAAAAGAATATTCCTAAGTCGGGGGATAGATAACGGTAAGGGTGAAATTATATTAGCGGTTAGGGGAATAATATTTATTTCCTAAGTCAATTTATTACCTTGCGAAGGTTTAGTTATTATCATTGAATCGCAACATATTTATGTCTGCGATAAAATCACCGACGAGCGTGTATGTATTATTTTTTTTATAATACAAATTATAATACTTTATACTAAGAAAATATGTTTAGGGTCAAAGTTAGTCGTATCACAAAGGTGTTACGAAATAAAGTAGTTAGTAGAAACGTAGAAAATAAGTTATTTCTCCATAAACATTTTATAGAAATAAGTAATAATAACATTTACATGAGGCGAACTTATTCCTTACAGAGATTTATTCCAGTCAACCTTTGGATGTTTATATAGTGAAATGTAGGTGATTATTTTGTAGATAGAGTTAATAATACTTATTATTAATACATTTAAGATGCCGGTGCCAGTTAAGGTGCCAGTTAAATAAAAGCTATACTTAAATGAATTCATATAAATTAAAGTACATATCAAAATCGTGTAGGTATTTTAAATTTCACGCTCCGTAATTTTTCACTCGAGGTAAATTTTAAAATAAGCTGGAAATAAAAAAAAAACAAATATTAATTACAAAAAAATAACATAACTTGGCAGCAATTTTAAATTTAATTAATAAATGTTTATTGTGCATTTTCGCTCCGAGCCACCGCGAGTTTCGTCGTTGTCACAACAGACCCATGTCAACTACAAAATTGTGTCCTAGGCTTGTGTCTCGGCGCGCCGCGCCGCTCCGGATCATAAGAAACTTTCATTATATCAGCCGCTCCGCCTCTCTTGTTTGTCATCCATTAAAATGGCTAATTGGCTCATAAATTAAGGGTCAACCTTGTGGTTGTTTATGGTTGTTTGTGGAAAATTTCGTGTCAAACTTGTGTATTTATGGCGGGTGAAACACGGTTTGAACTATTAAATTATTTTTTTTTATATTTTTGAGCGGAAAAAATATGACCAGTCTCTGTTCGCTAAGTCAACTCGTTCGCTTAGAAAGTTTCGCAGAAGATTATCTTATTTTTGTCAAGTAGCGGTAATTTTTAAGGTTCCGCATCCGTGCGGAACCCTATTACTAAGCCTACGCCGTCTGTCCGTCCTACCTTTAAGGCTGTATCTTTTGAACTCATGAATAAGAATGGGTAGATTGCATACATAACTAGTACAATTGAACTGCGTGTAGGTAAATTCCAAACATTGAAAATTCAATGACCTCAAAAGAAAAAGAGGTCTGAATTAGTTCACTGCACTCTCCAGTCTCACTGTCCATCGAGTTTTTATTACAATTTTCAACTTTTGTATGACAAAAAAAAACAACGGAATTTCGATATGAAAATCACTGATAAGGATTTTTTTCTTCTAATAATGAGTACTTTCTATTCCTGAAGTTTCTCAAACCTATCCTAATACACCCTGTATAGTTCGAACTCTAAAGTAAAACAATAAATAAGAAAAGCCGGTAAAATACGTGGCAGTGCAGAACCATGTACGGAACCCTCGGTGCGCGAGTCCGACTCGCACTTGGTCGTTTCTTTTTGTTTTTTTTTTTTTTTTTTTTTGGTAACCATCGAAACTTTGACCTGCCCGAAGTAGAAAGTTCGTTGGCCTCTAATGTAATGATTCTTTCGGGTAGTAAAAATTAAGTTTTTGTCAGCCTCAGTAGCTTGATGGTACAATACATCAACGTCCGAACGTGAACATTAAGCATACCTGGGCGTTATTACATTTTTTTTTTATTTTGGTTAGTAACTTGTATACGCCATAATAACAAATATTCTGTGAAAAGTTCAAGCGTCTGCTTATTGCCGTTCAAAAGATGTAACCATTTAAATGTAGGTCAGACGGACATACAGACATACAGACAGACGGCGTAGGCTTAGTAATAGGGCCCCGCGCTGATAAGGAACCCTGAAAATGTTAGGTGTACAGTTACGCGACACGCGACAGTAAATTATGCACATCGGGCATTAGAAAGAAACAATCCGGTTGTATAGCGTCGTCCCTGTCGCACGAACTCGAAGACAGCGACAACGCTCTACAACCGAATCGTCTCTTTCTATAGCCCAATATGCATGCATTAAGGCTCCCCCACATAGGTGCGTTATAAGTTATAACGGTTGATATTATCGCAATGCGTTATTGCGATATCTGTTTTCAGTACATACATATTGTATGTGGACGCATGCGATCTTACACACTGCTACGATAATAATATCGACGGAACGCAGCGTTATTGCTTTATTGCGATATTTGTTTTCAGTAGGTACATATTGTATGTGCACGCATGCGATCTTACACACTGCTACGATAATATCGACAGAACGCAGCGTTATTGCGTTATAACAATATTTGTTTTCAGTACATATTGTATGTGGACGCATGCGATCTTACACACTGCTACGATAATATCGATGGAACGCAGCGTTATTGCGATATTTTGTTCTTAGTACATTTTGTATTAGAGCGCATACGATCTTGCACACAGCTGCGTTAATAACGCTGGTAGAAGTAGTGAAGTATCGGACGATAAAAACGCAGCTGTGTGGAAAGAACGCATAACGCATTAACGCAATATCGCAATATCGCAAAGACAAAGACAAAGATATTTATTTGCAAGTCATAGAGCACACAAATACACAGCTGAAAATATACAGTGCACGTACAGTCCATGAGGCACGTCAAGCCCTGGTATGTATGTATGGATGTATGAATACTCGGAATTAACTAAACACTTACTTAGGATACAAATTGTGTACCTATTCGTTTTGTTTTAAGTATTTAAATACATTATCAATTCACTTTATAAATTCGCATAGCTTATATAAGCATTTTTCATGCAACAGATTGTTCAGACGGGTGCGGAATTTCTTGTGATCTATTTCCGTTCTTAGGTCCTCAGGTAGAATCTCACACAACTTTGGACCTATCACCCTAGGCAGCTTTTCCGCCATTGCCAACCGATGTGGAACTGGTCGGAGGCGACCCGTGTTCGTTGTAGAGTATGCCGTTTCATTTACTTCAAAAGTTCCAATATTCTGTCTTACATATAGCGCGATTTTCTCAACCGTTCACTTCGAAAGAATGCGGCGCGCACCCTCCGCTCTCCGCCCCCACCGCAATTGCCCATCAGTACGGTGGAGGCGGAGAGCGGAGGGTGCGCGCCGCATTCTTTCGAAGTGAACGGTTGAGAAAACCGCGCTATACATGACTATTTCACGAACATATTTTTTTTTTTATTGAACCTGACACGGATGGCTACATCACCTACAACATCCGTGATGTCAGCCCATAACACAGGGGGAACTAGGTGCCATGTCAGTGCTTCCCTTCATTTCATGTCGGCTACACTAAACTGGACGGAAAACACGAACTATTTACATAGCCGTTTCGACCGACGCGACGTTTCGTTCAGTGCGGTGGTACCAACCCGGCCGGGATAAACACTACCACCTAGTAAGGTAAAAAGGGAAGGGACCTACAGTTTAACGTGGAATCCGAACCACGGTCAGCCTCCAACGGTCGAGCGGTCACCCATCCTGACCGCGCTCAGCGTTGCTTAATAACAGTTGACTAACCAACCGCGCCACTGAGCTACCGAGGCTGACGAATTTTCTTATCCCTTAGTCGACTTTTACGACATGCGACGGGGAGAGATGCAGTGGGGCTATTCTTTTTAAGTACCGACCCCACACGGTACAAATACAATATGCGAACATATAAGGAAACAGACATCATAATTTTTAGATCCCTGAAATATTTTCTACACGATGTAGTTCTGTCAGTGTTAACCATGGCCCGATATTATCAACCGATAATAACGCACCTGTGTGGGGGAGCCTTTACTACCGCCTACTGTACCTCTGTACCTACTTTTAGCATAGATCTTTATAGATAGAGAAAGGAGGTATAGAAGAATCTCACGATTGCCCGTTCCACGCCTCGCCTCCGCCATTTCCTCACTAATGTCAAATTATACTAAGCGTTCAGTTCCATAACGAGCGTGAGCAGCGCACAGCGAGATAGAGGCCACGACGTGTGGGAGAACGTCATCATATCCTTCCTTCCTTTTCCTTACGAGTCGAGTAGGTATCTAAAACCATATGGTGGCGCCTAGCTCTTACCACACGGGATTCGCTGAAGACAGCTCTCGAAATTGAATGACTCGTGGATTGTAATAGGGTTTATTAATCCTGAAAATTAATTGTCTTGTAGTTTGTAAGTAAATCTGTGTAAAATTGAAATATTATGTAAATGTGTATTTTTGTTAATGTTGTTTAAAGTTCCTTATATTTAATTTAATTTTAGTATTAATATGGGCTAGGCTTAAAAACAGCGGCCCTTGAGTTGAGACACTCGAGTGGCCATATGCTGCGCCTACGCCCTTTCTTTTGTACTCTGTAGCTCCATCTCTGTTAAGGTGTTTGTAATATAATGTATGTGTACAACTGAATAAAATTCTATTCTATTCTATTCTATTCTATTCTTACCTTTAATAAAATCCAACGTCTGCTTTCTGTCTGTCTGTCTGTATGTATGTCTGTCTGTCCGCTTATAACTCGAGAACCACTGAACCGATTTTAATTAAAAAATTCTACGGATAGCTTGATTCTTCCTATCAACTATAGGCTACTTACTATCACGCTAAATGGCTTATGAGGTTAGCAGAGAAGTCAGCGGGCGGAGCCGCGGGCACATAATTATAATACGCACCAAATGACAGATTTTATCAGCCTCGGTAGCTCAGCGGTGCGGTCTGTCGACTGTTGTTAAGCAACCCTGAGCGCGTTCAGTACTTGGATGGGTTACCGCTCGACCGTTGTAGGCTGATCGTGGTTCGGATTGCACGTAAAACTGTAAGTCCATTCCCTTCTTATATTACTAGGTGGTAGGGTATTTCCCGCCCGGGTTGGTACCACTACTGCCGTGAATGAAACGTCCGTCGGTCGAAACGGCTATATAAATAGTTCATGTTTCTGTCAGCCTCCAACGGTCGAGCGGTCACCCATCCAAGTACTGACCACGCCCCGGTGTGTCGACCGACCGCACCACTGAGCTACGGAGGCTGGCATAATGATCCAAATATGAATCTGTACTTCAGTGCTTGAAGGTCAAATCGTATGTCGCGCCTTCAATAAAAAAGAAAACTCGTGAGTACGGAGTCCCCAATTTCGTCGCATTTCCGTCGCACACCAGCGCCATCTCTTGAGCTATCCGCGCGAGCAGTGAGCGCTTTTAATTTTCAGTAATGCATCTGCCACTGAAAGTGCTCGCGCCCATTCACGGGGCACTTTTGTCACTTCGCTAGGCTCGCTCGGCCTGCAGCCTTGTGGTACTTAGCAGCGGGCCCGCATTCTGGGATATCGGCGGAGTTTTATCGTCAGGCCAGCGAAGGCCAACACCGTAATGTAAACACACTTTGTACCGTGTGGGGCCGGTACTTTAAAAGAATAGCCCCACTGCATCTCTCCCCGTGTATGTCGTAAAAGGCGACTAAGGGATTTGACTCCCTTCTTATACTACTAGGTGGTAGGGTTTAACCCGTCCGGGGTGGTACCACCGCACTGAATGAAAGGTCGGTCGAAACGGCTATGTAAATAGTTTGTGTTTTCCGTCCAGTTCAGTGTAGCCGGCACGACCACGGGAAGCACTGACGTTCAAGTTCACCCGGTGTTATGGGCTGACATCACGGATGTTGTAGGTGATGTAGCCAACCGTATCAGTTTCCATAGAAAAAAAAAACACTATTATCTATCTGTGGGCGCAATGTGCATACATACATACCACACGCTGTATCCTGACAATCTGAGTAAGCAGAGTAGACGGTGTTGTGCTGCAAGTAAACTTGTAAATTACAGCACAACACCGACCGCCACGTTTAGCAATGTATCAGGGTGCACTTTTCAGGGCAGCCAAGTCCGCAACAATGGTAGTCTGGGCGTCCTGGGTATGGAGGTGTCCAGGGACGTTGGGTTTCGATCGTTCATAGAGTCCAAGGCGAAACTAGCGTCTCGAAAATTAGGGATCCTTTACCGATGTCGGCGATTTTTCACGCCGGTCCAACTGCTTACACTCTACAAAGCACAAGTAAGACCGGTGATGGAATATTGCAGTCATCTTTGGGAGGGTTCCCCTGAGTACCCTCTTTCAGCGTTGGATTCTATTCAGCGACGAGCCATTCGCCTCATTGGTGACTCTGTACTCACAAAGGACCTTCAACCTCTATAGCACAGACGTATCGTTGGGTAATTGAGCCTGTTTTATCGGTACTACTAATGGCCGCTGCTCTGACGAACTTGCTTCCCTTATCCCTCCTCCGCCTGTTCGCCTTCGCCAAACCCGCCATACTCTCGCGGAACACCCCTTTGTAGTCGACAGAAGAGTTATTCGAACTGCACGATTCTCTAAATCGTTCTTGTGCCGCACTGCAAAGGTGTGGAAAGGGCTCCCAGGGAATATCTTCCCCCACTCCTACAATCCACGGATCTTCAAATCGCGGGTTAATAGCCTTTCCCCAGCAACATTAGTCCACCTCCAAGCCGGACTGGCACCTCCTCGGGGGTGAAATTGGCTGTGCCTGAGGTTGCGACCTCGGACAGAGCCACCCAGTTCGGCAGCAATAAAAAAATAATAATAATAAAAATTAGGACAAGATAACTATCAAGCAGCAAGTGAGGCACATTACTGCCGCATGACTAGGTGGAAGGGCCGTGCCAAGGTGAGAGGTGACCATCCTGTCGCCCTTTAGCATGGCAACTCGTCCAAATTTAAGTGTTTTTGAATCGCTGAAGGGATTTGCAGTTTGACGATCGGATACGAAATATATAAGGTGCTTCGTTATTCATGTCAAATGTTTCGGGAGGGTTACATACACACTCAAATAAACACGTTACGCAATAAAAATTATATGTTTTTAGCATTACTTTTCGAGAAATTTAATAAAACATGTTTGCTACCTAAACATTAACCTGTGTGGAACAGTAGGTAACTTGCATTGTACGGAGTCAATGACCGTACTATGTTCAAACGCAGAACAGCTGTTTGTTGTAAGTAAGTCACAAGGTCACCATCACCATGATTGGTTTTTACAGCTACTTATTTGATTTTATTTTTTTGTTAAGAGAAAAAATGATCCTATCATATGTTTTTTTTTTGCGTAAAGTGTTTGTTTGAGTGCGTATGTAACCGTCCCGAAGTTATTGACATCAATAACGAAGCACCTTATACATCTCTCCCGAAATTAGGTCCCAGCGTAGTTTGTTTTCTATTTTCTTGCAACTAAAAATCTCATAAAGTCTTGACTTGACATCAGAATAGCTGCATTATTTTGTTCGTTGCTCTAAGAGACGATGGTCCACTCACGTGTGAGTCACATGTCACGTGCCACGAGAATCGTTTGTGAAGGATGTGAGAGCATCACTTTTGTACTTGCTCGTTTGACTCATAACAGAAGGGGCTGCTGTAATGTAAGCACCCGGGGGTGTGACAAAACTAGTTTTAGGATTCAGTTACCTTTTTATTCTTCTGTTTTGTTGTGTTAAACTTGTGAGTGTGTAAACAAAATGTGTTAAACTTGTAAACTAAAATTATGTACCGTGTGGTGCCGGTACTTTAAAAGAATAGCCCCACTCCATCTCTTCCCGTGTATGTCGTAAAAGGCGGCTAAGGGATATGACTCCCTTCTTATATTACTAGGTGGTAGGGTTTAACCCGCCCGGGTTGGTACCACCGCACTGAATGAAAGGTCGGTCGAAACGGCTATGTAAATGGTTTGTGTTTTCCGTCCAGTTCAGTGTAGCCGGCACGACCGAAGGGAAGGCTGACGTGGCACCAAGTTCACCCGGTGTTATGGGCTGACATCACGGATGTTGTGGGTGATGTAGCCAACCGTGCCAGTTTCCATAAAAAAAAAAAAATGCTAAACTTGATTTTTAGTTTTCCGTAACCCGTGTGGAAGCTTACGCTGTCTGTCTGTCAAACTTCGCTACCAGTCTGTATGTCTGTCTTTCTGTATGTCCCAGTGCCTTCTAAACGAAATTTTTTTAAAGCTATGCGTCTTTTTTTTATTGAAAGCGCGATATATGGCCGCTGGTCTAACGAACGACGAAGTTGTCTAACGACGCCCATGGACATTCGCTCGTATGCGGGTGTTGCAATACGGGCCTGACAGGTGTCCATTCACCCCCCCCCCCCCCCCCCCCCCCCCCTCCCCCAGAGACTTTACTTGGGGGGAAATACATGGGCAGGGAGAGCGTTCCAGAGTTTACCGGTTCTGTAGAGGAAAGATATGCAGAGCCGATTGGTACGCATCCACCGTAAATCTAACGTATAGGGATGCAATCCCTGCCCAGTGCGCGTGGTGCGGAGGTGGAAAGGGGATGGCGGGATCGCCTTAAACAGCTCCTCCGAGCACTCTCCATGGAATAAGCGATAGAACACAATTAGGGAGCCGACATCCTTACGGAGTTGCGGTGGTCCTATTGACCGTGGTGGCTGCCTCAGCTGAAATGAAAGAAAATTGCTTTAGGTTTACTTTACGAATGATTTTATCTTAGCCCAGTTCCCTTGCCCCTTACTAGGTGGTAGGTTAAAATTGTAGCCGACTGGGTTGATACCACCGTACTGGATGTAAGATGGACGCAATGCAGTCTCGGCTGTGTTCTCCTCTAGTACAGTATAGCCAGCAATCCAAAGGGAAGTCTCCGATATGGCACCTCTCTTCTCGGAGGTGATATTGGCTGGTCGGAGCATGCGCTTTGGCCCCTCTGACTCAGACACCCTTACTGGATTAGATAAAAAAAAGCCTAAGGTTGCACTCCGGGAGTGCCGACAGAAGTGAAAACTTAAACATCAACGTTGTGCATTTTTAACCGACTTCAAAAAAGGAGGAGGTTCTATGTTCGGCTGTATGTATTTTTTTTTATGTATGTTCAGCAATATCTTCCCCAATTGTGAACCGATTTCGATGATTCTTTTTGTGTTCGGTTCAGTCTAGCTCCAAGGTGGTCCTATTTTTTTTTTGGTCAAGATCGGTTTGGAAAGCGAGGCGGAATCGCGAGGCCGAAGGCCGAGCGATTCCGCCGAGTACATTAATAACAAATAAAAATTACTAAAAAAACTGTGAAAAAAAGACTATTTAAAAAAATATAAAAACCGCCTTCAAAAATGTTTGAAATAAAACCGCACCACCGCCTTCAACTCGATGGTTCGATTTTTATTTTTTTATTTCAAACATTTTTGAAGGCGGTTTTTTTATTTTTTTAAATAGTTTTTTTTTAATATTTTGGAATGGTTATGGAATAATTTCGCACGAATTGTTTTATTTATCTGTATAAAAGTACTATCATTTATGTGGTAAAATACAATATTCATTTATTGCGCTATCGTAGACAAACATGACAATTTATATTACATAAAAAATTTAACACTACAGAACTATTATAATTATTTTACATCAAAAAGTTGATTTCTCAGAAAAATCAACTTTCATCCATAATTTCAACGAATCTTACGCTTTTTCGATCAGGCTACGGATCTGACGCGAGTGTAATATTTTTTACCCATCTAAAAAAAGTGCCAAGCGCCGCTAAAGAAGTTTCGAATCTTACGCTTTTTCGATCAGGCTGCGGATCTGACCCGAGATCTGACGTGAGTTTAACATTTTTTACCCATCAAAAAAAAGTGCCAAGCGCCTCTAAAGAAGTTTTCACTTCAAAAAGTTAATTTCGCACAACCTAATCAACCTTGCCCAAAATCCCAGGTATCACTGTATGTATGCATTCTTAATTGAACACCAATTTATACAAATTAGGCGCAAAATAGGTGAGCTTAATGCGGTGAGGCATTCTATTCTAACTAAACTTTGGGATGTGGGAAAAGATGTAGGCGAACAAGAATAGTTTGTGGCAATGTATTAAACTGTAAAGAATTATAAACTGCAAGCGAATACGTTTAATTAACCAGTAAGTACTTATATTATGTAGTGTATAATATTATAGTTTATCATAGTTATTTTCCTTAGGAATATTATATTTTACATTCCCACACTCAAGTCTTTTGCCTGTACTTATCTTATTATATCTACTTATTACTATACCATACGTTTTTCGGACTCACTTTTAAAGTTTCGTCCCTCGCTCCGGGGACATCATCAGGACTCGCGGAACTGCGACGACCTGGAGGACACCCGACACGTAGTCCAGTCAGATGTCAACTGACTGATGATGTCCCCGGAGCGAGGGACGAAACGTCGACTTTAAAAAAGTGACTCGCTTTAAATACCGCATAACCGAAAAACGTATACAATGTGTAATAGCGGTAAAAGCCTAAACGAACATATATCTACTTATATCCCACAAGTCACAACATACGACTCTCGAACATCCAAAGGTTGACTGGGAGAAATCCCTGTGAGGGATAAGTCCGCCTTTGTAAAATGTTTTGGAGCAATAAAGTATTTCTATCTATCTATCTACCTATCTACGACTGGTAGATAGGTAATCTTCGAATATTTGTTTCTGCATTAAGTAATGTATATTTTTATTCCATTTCATGAAAGCACACCTGAAGGAATCGCCTTAAGGTCTAGTTAGCACGATCAGTGACAACTCTACCCACTCCTCCGCTCTTTTACCTTCACTAATGAACACTTTAGTTAATTGCGACCTCTCCCTGCTTCGAGGCTTCCATACGCAACGTAAAAGCCTGCGTACCAAAAGCGTAGATGCTTAGAACAATGTCGTCACCTCTGATTGGCTACGTCAGCTCTTAAATCCGTAAAATCCTCCCTTTACACTTTTTTCCTGCTGGAACTAGAATCCATGCCAGTGCTTCCGGTTGGTCTGTTGAGGCCAATTTGGCCTGTTGAACCGGCCAGGGTTGGGTATTACTATTCTTGAATATTTTTTTTTTTTTTTTTTTTATGGAAACTGACACGGATGGCTACATCACCTACAACATCCGTGATGTCAGCCCATAACACCGGGTGAATTTGGTGCCACGTCAGTGCTTCCCTTCGGTCGTGCCGGCTACACTGAACTGGACGGAAAAAACAAACTATTTACATAGCCGTTTCGACCGACCTTTCATTCAGTGCGGTGGTACCAACCCGGGCGAGTTAAACCCTACCACCTAGTAATATAAGAAGGGAGTCATATCCCTTAGTCGCCTTTTACGACATACACGGGGAGAGATGCAGTGGGGCTATTCTTTTAAAGTACCGGCCCCACACGGTACAATTGAATTTCACTATAGTCTATATATATACCGTCTCGCCAAATAGGGCTGAGCAGTATCAAAATAGGATAGGCTAAGCAGCCGGGGTTTTTATTGACATCGCGATATTAGGCATCCGGTCACCCATAAGTTGTCTAACGACGCCCATGGACATTCGGTCGTATGCGTGTGTTACGAATGCAATACCGGCAATACAAAGATGTGGCTGTGAAGGGGAAGGAGAGTGGAGGGGTAAGAGGTTTTTTTTTATGTAATCCAGTATGGGTGGCTGAGTTGGAGGGGCTAAAGCGCATGCTCTGACCAGCCAATATCACCTCCGAGAAGGTAGGTGCCATACCGGAGACTTCCCTGGATTGCTGGTTATACTGGACAAGAGGAGAACACAACCTAGGCCATCTTACATCCAGTACGGTGGTACCAACCCAATCGGCTACAATTTGAGCCTTCCACCTAGTAACGGGCAAGGGAAGGGACCTACAGTTTTACACCGGTTCCGAACGGTGAAGCAGCAGGTGTAGGTATGCACGTAAATTTTTTCGTCAAAAAAAACTCATTGGTACACGCCGACGGGATTCGAACCGCGGACCTCTCGCATGAGAAGCCGATGCCCAAACCACTCGTCCACCCGCCGCTAATGGTTAGTGGCGAAATGAGGGCAGGAGAGGGAAGGGTTGGAGAGTTATAGGGATAGAGGAAGGGCGAGAAGACGGAGAGAGAGGGGAAGGGAAGAGAGGGGGAGGGAGATGGAAGTAGAGGGGTTGAGGGAGGGAAGGAAAGGATAGATACGGAAGGAGAAGGCAGCGTTAGGGAAGGGGCAGGAGGGTAGGAGGGAGAGGGGTTAGAAGGACGGTTGGAGGGGTATATGGGAGGAAGATGGAGGGAGGGGGGGGTGGAAGGGAAGGGAGCAGAGAGAGAATATAAAAAAGCTGATTTTTTATTGTCATGTTTGCGTTTAAATCTGATTTGCTATTAAACCAAGTAGAAACTAAACTCTATTACAAATAGTTTTAAGGGAATCATTAGATTACGTCAGTATGCGAAGTCGAGGTGTGCAGCACGCAACAATTTTAGATACTCGCTTTACCTACGATGCGACGAGATACAGGAATTTCAGACGCTATACGCTTGTCAATTCATTTGATACTCTACGCTAAGAAGATCATGCAAAATTCAAATCCACAACCATGTAGACGGACCCCAAACACACAACGGCGACCCGACGCTCTATGACTACTCGTATCAAATTCGCAACACGCGCCATTTGCATAATCTGGCATTTAACGTACATTACCCACAGATTAAGAACATCTGAGAGACGATTCAGAATAATAAATTCAACAACTTGGGAGTAAGAGAGAGCACAGCGGATTTGCCTAATGCACTAATACGCGGACGGTGGTCGTCGGCCCGACGACCCGACGACGACGTGGTCAGACTCGCGGCTAGCCCCGACCAACCGCTGGCTCAGACCCGTTGCACTGCCGAATAAGTGATTTGGACGTGAAACTAGGAATACACATAAGAATCTCCGCGGATGGTCGGCGCGATCTTGACTCGAACTCTTGGTCCGTGGTTCGAATACGGCAGAGACGTGCGTAAATATTTGTTTTTCTGACGGAAAAATTTTCCTACATACCAGGTATCTCCCCTAACTGCCATATGAATGATCAATAAACAATACAATACAATCTGGGGGCACGGCAGTGCCCCCGCCAAGTCGAGCAAACACGGCCGTACCATCCTTTTCCCGAAGCAACTCAGGGTACTTTTAGCCTCCCTGTATCTTTGTTGTGGATAGAGATAAACACCTAAACGGACAGCTAAAATATTATAACAATAATATGAACGAACCTAATACCAGTTTGTTGTAAACTGAAAAGGAATCTTTACGGAGCGATCTGTTTGTGCTGTGCGATTGCCAAGTCAAGGTGTTTTTTTTTTTATATATAAATGAAGATGTTGTTGAATTCGGGCTTCAATTATATGAAAAGACTTGGCTCTGCATGCGATCTTACAACTTTTTACGGTGGAAAGGTTGCGTGCGAGACTTGGCATCTTTTTATATTATATGTTTTTGGTGGAACAATATGTTCTGAACATTCATTCAAAATGTTGACTAGTTCACTGATTCCCACAAATCACTTGTTATTTGCGCAAAATATATACTTTTCTTGTTTCTTTTCGTGTACTGTTTTTTCTTTAAATTTGTGTACAGCTGAGATATCTTAATCTCATCAATTCGGTATACCTAAATAAATTCGAACTTTTTATTTTCAAAAATCATTTTTATTTCGTGACAATTGCTTAGAAACGCTATTTATATATAACGTTATATATATATATGAAATTAGGTTCTTACCTTACTAGGTGGTAGGATTTAACCCGCCCGGGTTTGAACCACCGCACTGTCGGTTGAACCGGCTATGTAAATAGTTCGTGTTGTCCGTCCAGTTCAGTGTAGCCGACACCGAAGGCAAGCACTAACATGGCACCTAGTTCATCAAGGTGTTATGGGCTGATATCATGGATGTAGTAGATGATGTGTAGTCAAACGTGTTAGCTTCCATAAAAAAAAGTTTTATTTCATCACGACCTAATTGATTAGAATTCATTGAAAAGTCAATGTTAGTATTAACCTAGAAATCTGCCTCTACTTCAGATCTTTCACTTGTCCAATGTTAACATCGTGAACATGTTCATGATCATGGTCATGTTCGTGATCGTCATGGTCATGGACATGATCGTCGTCACTAACGTGATCGAGATGATGATCATCATGGTCATGCTCATCGTGGTGGTGATCGTGGTCTTTCTCATCATTGTCATGATTCGTGTGTTCGTGTTCATGAGCATAATTGTCATGTTCGTGATCATGACCATGATGGTCGTGATCGTGGTTATGACCATCATGATCGTGATCGTGGTTATGACCATCATGATCGTGATCGTGGTCATGATCGTGGCCATGATCATCATGGTCATGACCGTGCTCATGAGCATTATTGTCATGTTCGTGATCATGACCATTATGGTCGTGATCGTGGTCGTGTTCATGATTATCATGGTTGTGATAGTGATCACGATCATCTTGGTCGTGATCGTGGCCATGATCATCATGGTCGTGATCATCATGGTCATGATCCTGGTCATTCTCATCATCTTGACGTGCAATTTCCCTGGCGTCTACCTCAACATTGGGTTCTTCTTCCACTACTTCTTCTTCTTGAACTTGTTCATGGTTATGTTCATTTTCAATGCGGTGCGATCTGCTATAAGGATGATTGTGGTGGTCATCGCCGTGATGGTTTTCCCCATGGTGGTCATCGCCGTGATGGTTTGCTCCGTGGTGGTCATCTTCAAGATCAAATTTCATTTCTCTAGCTTTTGGCTCTTCAGTCTTGTCTTCTACAGCATGATTATGACTGTGATGGAAGTAAAATCCGTGAAGACCTGGTCTTATCTTTATTCTTGATTCCGGTCGAGACATGTTTTCTTCTTCTGTAGTTTCTGTATTGTCTTCAACGGCGTGAACAGTGTGGTGGGGGTAAAATCCGTGATGCAATCCGAATAGGCCCGGTCTAATCTTTATTCTTGTTTCAGGTTTAGCACTGTTTTGTTCTTCTTCTATAGGCGACACGTTGTGAATCAATAAATCAAGCAAAGGATTTTCTGGTACATCATCCCCTTGGAAATTCAGGTTAGTATCGTATGGACCCCATTGGTTTGAAAAATAAGGATTCCAGAATGATGGGTCTTGAAAATTGGGATTGTTCGCAACCTGATTCGAAAAATAGGGATTCCAAAATATTGGGTTTTGAAAATTCGGATTGTTCGCAACTATGGGGCCCTGATTCGAAAAGTAAGGATTCCAAAACGATGGGTATTCTCCTTGAACGTTTGGATTGTTTGCGACTTGAGGCCACTGGTTCGTAAAGTATGGGTTCGAGAATTGCGGGCCGCCGTAGTAAGGATTCCAGAATTCTGGATACATTTGGGCTTGGGACGGTAGTTGGTTTTCATTCTGTGCAATTGGAGCCCAGGGATTGAATCCAGACTGTTGCGGCGTCATTTGCTGGGCATCCTGAAAGCAAAGAAAAAATTAGGTTACCTAGGATATATTTTTTTTTTTATTATGTGTGTTTTTTCCTTACATATATTTCGATACCATTTAAAGAAATGTTTATATTCATTTTATCTTTATTGTATCTAGTTTGTTGTTTCATTTTGATAAATAGTTTATTATTTATTGGTTAGTTATATAGCTGTAGGATGGTTAGTTTTAAAATGGTATTAAAATTCGTAGTTTTTAATCATTTACACAAGGTGATCATTGCGCTTTCGTAAATCGTCAATTCAACATTAACGCGAGCGGAGCCTTGGAGAAATAAATATAATAACATTATGTGGTCAGTCAGTCAGTCAGTCAGCGTGTAAGCGTCCACTGCTGGACATACGCCTCTCCAATTTTCCTCCAGTCCTCCCGGCTTTCAGCGATACGGAACCACTGCCTTCCGCCGACGTACTTGATGTCGTCGTCCCACCTTGCGGGTGGTCCACACTCCGTTTTCCTGTCCACGGCCGCCAGTGTAAGACACGGTTACTCCAACGGTCATCGCCTCTTCGGCTAACGTGCCCAGCACACTGCCACTTGAGCTTATGTGGTATGTGGCATAAATAAATAAAAATCTTCCTCTGCATGAAATTATATTACAGAACCTATAAATTATCCCTAATGTTGCCGTGATGTATGCTAACTAAACAGAAGAGGCAAGGCGCTATGTAAAATGTTACCTGTCAGTAAACAAGTGTGCGTGACTTCACATACAATTATTTCATTACTAATACATCCAAAAAAATGTAGTCGGGTGTGGATGGATGGGAAGAGCGGAAGACTGCGCGTGGTGGCGTGCCTTGGAAGAGGCATATGTCCAGCAGTGGAACGATACGGGCTGATGATTTATTGATTGATTGATAATGCATCCAAAGGATCGCATTAAAAGCCATCTCATGCTAGAATGCGATGGCGCTCTTCCCTCACGTATTCGCGTTCATAAGACGATAAGGTGAGCAATACAACACATGGATCAGTCAATTTGAACTCAGCTCATAAGCTGATTTGGTCTGTGACATGTTTTTTTCGGGAGTATATGTGAAAGGCTCATCTATTACCTACTATATAGATCAGTGGCTAAACCCATCAAAAATACCAAACTAACCTCCACTGAAGAATCCTCATCTTCTGCTCTCGTGGCCCCCGGCACCACTGCCCCGAAGGCCAAACCCACCACAGCAGCCAATACCAACAGATACTTCATTTTTCTATCTCGATACATCGAAACTCAGGCATAGTGCATTGAGAACAAACGTTATATAGAATCTCTTATCTTTAAGATAGTGTTGTACATTGACAGGTGATGTTAAAATCGTACGTATGTAAAAATGGGTTTTTTAGAGCAACTGCGTGGTTATGCTAATGAATCATAGGAAGAACCAAAATTTGTGAATCAGCTATTGTTCTTATAGCAATGTTTTCGGTTACGCTGTATACTGAAAGCGACTCACTTTTGTCGACATTTCGTCCCACACTCTGGGGACACCTCAGGAATCGCGGTAAAGTCCATCTCACGAAAGAAGTCCCGCAGACGCGGCACTACGGCCATACACCTTCCACTTATTGCCGCGGGACTTCTTTCGTGAGACGGACTCTACTGCGGCGACCTGGAGGACACCTGACACGTCGCGTCGTCCAGTCAGATGTCACATTCCGGTCGCCCCTGACGTAGATTGTAGCGATGCGAGGGTACTTCGGCCGATGCGGGTAGGTTCGACATGTTGTGCTGGAAAAGGTCGGTGCACACGTAGCTCACTGTGTCTATGGCTGCCAGCGCTTGATGCTGGTTACCACCCGAGCCATGCTTCGCCAGCAGAGGAGTCCACAACGAAGACAGTACCATGTTGTCTTCTCTGTTGAAATTTTCACGTCTGGAAATTTCAATGGATTCTCGAACCAAACGTGGTACATAGTGTGTATACCGCGTAACCGAAAACATTGCTATAATGTGTAATAGCGGTAAAAGCCTAAACGGTTTTTGTTATTTAATAAAACTTAAATACTTAGAATAAACATTTTATGGATTTTGTTAAATTACTGACAGCAGTTTGTGGAGCTAGGAGTATGTGGCTAAACGTATGTATGGCCCCATCTACTTAGGCCGTTTTTTAGGTTTCCGTATCCCGTACGGAAGAATATTACTAAGCCTACGCCGTCTGTCTGTCTGTCTGTCCGTCCGTCTGTCTGTTCGTCCGTCCGTCTGTCTGTCCGAGGGCTGTATCTCTTGAACCGTAATAGGTAGCCCGTTGAAATTTTCACAGAATATGTGTTATTATACGGACAACAACAAATAATAAAAAATAGAAAATGTAAAAAATTAAGGGGGGATTCCCATACAAGAACCATGTTTTTTTTATGTTTGTGGTGCGGAAACCTCGGTGCGGGAGTCCGACTCGCACTTTGCCGGTTTTTTCTCTTTCCACTCAACCGCCGACCACCGATCACGATACCGTAACAAATGTATAGACCGCCGCGTCGGTCCGACACTCGTGGTCCGACATGTCGGATGTCCTTATCGGTTGCTATGGACAAACGGCCTTAGGAATTCTCCCGCACGAAGGTTGACATAGAAAGAAAGAGGTATTATTTTATGTTTATTAGGGTTCCATATCCATAAGGAAACCTATTACTAAACCTACGCCGCCTGCCTGCTTGTCTGCCTGTCTGTCTGTCCGTCCGTCCGTCCATCCTAGTACTCGTATCTATTGAACCGTAATAAGTAGCTGGTTGAAATTTTCACAGAATATATGTGATTATGGCGGATATATATACAAATAATAAAAATCTTGCTGCTTGATAGTTATTTTGTCCTAATACTTTTCTAAATGTGGTGGTCGGTTTTGTGCTGTAATTTACAAAATTATTTACAGCACAACAACTTTACAAATTTACCCTGATTCTCGGGATAAAGCGTTTCGTATGTATGAATATAAGCAACAAGACGTCTGTCTAAATAAAATACGCATTGGTGGTTATTGTATATTCATTTAATACAAAATCCATCTAAAAATTTATAACAAAAGCGCGTCGCGGCTGTTCGAAATTCAAAACAAGCTGAAATCAAAGTTAGTTATTATTTTAATTTCCCATAGGCATCTCGTAGGGCTCAATCGCACCGAACCAAACGCTGCTTTTGTACAAATCGCAGAACAGGTCCTTTTTGGAGTACTTCTCGCAACCTGGTATTTGGCAGAGCCAACCCACAGGATGGCTCTGCCAAATACCAGGTTGCGCCTCTGGACTCGATCCAGCATCGAGCCGTGCGACTAGTGGGTGACCCCGAAGTGTCCCGCGATCTAGAACCACTGCAACTCCGTAGGAATGTCGGCTACCTAAGTGTGTTCTATCACTTTTTCCATGGGGAGTGCTCGGAGGAGCTGTTTAACGCGATCTCGCCGTCCCTTTTCCACCTCCGCACCACGCGCACTGGGCAGGGATTGCATCCCTACACGCTGGACTTACCGCGGATGCGTACCAATCGGTTCTGTAGATCTTTCCTCCACAGAACCAGTAAACTATGGAACGCTCTCCCTGTCCATATATTTACCCCCAAGTACAGTCTCGGGTCCTTCAAGAGGGGAGGTTATGGTCACCTGTCAGGCCGGCATGGAATTCGCATACGACCGAATGTCCATCGGCGTCGTTAGACGCCTTATGGGTGGCTATGCGCCATAAATGTCACGTTGTCAATAAAAAATAATAAAAAAAAAGCCTCAGGTGCACTCCGGGAGTGCCGGTAGAAGTGAAAATAACACCGTAACATTGCTTAAAAAAAAAAAAAAACTTTAAGTTTTAAGTTTATTTATAAAGAAGGTTTATAAAAAATAAAAAATTAAAAAAAATAAGGAAAAAAAATATATATTAAAAAAAAATTATGAAAAAAAAAATAAAAATTTATAAAAAAAAATTTAAAAAAATATATTAAAAAAAAAATTATGAAAAAAAAAAAAAGTTTATGTAAAATTTTGTAGAACACACATGCATTTGTTACGGAACCTTACATTCATTTTGCAGAACTTAGTGGACAGACATAAACGTGTCACGGAACCGTACTTTTATTATAAAATAACCATCGGAGGACCTTGGTTGAAAATTGTAAAAATTTTTAGAACGGACAGACATGCATTTGTCACGGAACCCTTCATTCATTTTGAAATAAATGTTAAATTTAGTAGAACGGACAGACATGCATTTGTTACGGAACCCAACATTCATTTTGCAGAACTTAGTAGAATGGACAGACATAAACGTGTTACGAAACCCTACTTAACCGAAACCGGGAGTGCCGGCAGATCCCGTGCCAATCGTAACTTAACCCTTAATGCAATGACCTAAGGTTACATTTTAAATAATAATGACGCTGTCGCGGTGTTACGAACAGAATTGATCCCGTGCCACTGTAACTTAACCCTTAATGCAATGACTTAAGGTTACATTTCGCTTTTCGAGACTGACGAGGAAGCGATGACGCGAGTTTAAATTTTTTTACCCAAGCGCCGCTAAAGAAGTTTTCACTTCAAAAATCGCAGCTTTGGAAGGGGCTCAAAAGTCACACCAATTCGCAACTAGAACCTTGCTTGTACGCCTCCCTCACAGAACAGCGATCGGCGGCCTTCTGTTGCTCTGTGGCTACCTTGTATGTCTGAGGACATATAATTTACATACATACATACAGCACGCTGTATCCCGACAATCAGGGCGAGCAGAGTAATCGTTGCTGTGCTGCGAGGCCTCTGGTAAATTACAGCACAACAGCGAACACCACTTTTAACAACGTATTTGAACGTTAAAACTATCAAGCAGCAAGTAAGGCTCGAATACCCACCTGCTGCATGACTCGGTGGAAGGACCGAGCCAAGGTGACAGGTGGCTATCCTGTCGCCATTTAGCACGGCATATCTCGCCTTACACTCGCCGGTAGACCACCGGTAATTTCACAGCCTAGCGGGGCGACAGAGGTACTATATTGAGAAACGGTGGGTCCTCAAAAACGTAATGTCAACAACAAATAAAAAGGGTTGAGTTTCAAACCATGCCCGATTCTATAATAAAAAAAACCAGCCAAGTGAGAGTCGAACTCGCGCACCGAGGGTTCCGTATCGCCATGTCATGGTCAGCGCCACTCACGCCATCTATGGCGTGTTTTATGAAATGCTTCATATTAGTTAGTTATTCATGATTATTTAAAATGCTTCATACTCTTTTCGATAGATGGCGCGCGCGCATACACTTATTAATTTCTTTTATGGGAACCCTTTGAATTTTCTACTTTTTCTTATTTTTATTATTTTTTGTTATATCGGCCATAATATAACACATATTCTGTGAACATTTCAACGGGCTACCATTATGGTTCAAGAGATACAGCCTTCGGACAGACAGACAGACAGACAGACGGCGTAGGCTTAGTAATAGGGTGCCGTACGACGGATACGGAACCCTAAAAACGTGCCATAATTCTAAAATTTGGTAATGCAAAGCAACGGTCACGAGATTTCAAGTCAAGGCTACCTTATCATAAGATCTCAAGTGGAGTTCTCCTGTCGATACTGATTGTCTCAGGTCGTCGGAAAAGTACAAATGCGATATGAATCTTCTTCCGACGAGACAAATTTGAAAACCACGCGCTGACGGATTCCTCACTCAACTGGTGAGTAATGCCATCCAGAGGAGAAATGCATGCATAACACCGGGTGAATTTGGTGCCACGTCAGTGCTTCCCTTCGGTCGTGCCGGCTACACTGAACTGGACGGAAAACACAAACTATTTACATAGCCGTTTCGACCGACCTTTCATTCAGTGCGGTGGTACCAACCCGGGCGGGTTAAACTCTACCACCTAGTAATATAAGAATTTTCATTCAGGTTTATCATTTTTTTTTTATTTATATTATGTTTATCCTATTACTTTAAGTGAGCTAAACTTGTATACAGGCTGTTTCAGGATTGGATTTCGTAACTTCAGGGTTCGAAAGGGGTTCATATTTAGTACACAGTAGAAAAGTTCTGAAATTTTTTTCCATATTCGGTGATTTTATACTACTTTTAGTGAAAATCGTTTCATCCAGATTCCGCCTTTATTAAATAAAAATAAAATGACTAACTTAAATGCCATACATAACTTATAGAATTTATCTGCATGTAGGTAAATTGGACGTAGATACACCAAAATGTACCAACCCACAATTTCGTCAAAAATGAGTTAAATATACCAAATTGTATCTAAAGACCAATATTTCATTGCAAAAATGTACTACCCTAATTTAAGAACGCTGCGCGAGATAGCATGTGGGTTGGTCTGGTGAATTTAAAAAAATCAATATAAATACATTGCCAAAATGTACCAAGCAGTTTGAAAACACCTTAAGTATGGGAATTGACCAAGAAGGAAATTTACCAAAAGGAACCAAGCAGCTTGGAATATTTTTGCGATGGATAAAATAATCATGAAAGCAATCTACATATTATGCGAAAATGTCTCAAGAGGCTTGGAACGTTTTGGCTTATTATAAAATATTATGAAGTGGAGTAATTATTTATTTTTCCAAAACATACCACCACGTGGCTTGGTCGATTTTCGCAAAAAACAAAAAAAAGTTACAAGCAACGATTATTAATTTTGCGAAAACATAACGTATGTTGGACATACACGAAAACCATTTTAACTACTCACACTGCAAGATAAAGACGACTCGTAACTCGCGTAAAGGAAAATAAAAAAAATTATAACTCCTAAATTTTTCACTTTTTTAAAACAATCAAAGATATTGAGTCAATCTACAATATAAAATATAAATGTTTAAAATATATATTTAAAAGTGCCCTTTATAAACCCCCTAAAAACGCCAAATGGGAAAGAAATAGCTTCTAAAAAATTGACAGATATTAAAGTCTATACCTATAGATTTATTCCACAAGATTGCATTGGTTTGTATTGCTAGTTTTAAGTATTTTTTTTTTCTATCTTTCCTTTTTATAATACTAAAGCTTTGCTGGTATATTTTGGTGTAATTATTTTATTAGACAACCCCTATTATGCAAAAACGTACCAACTGAAGTTTTTCATGAAAAACTATTTGAATTGATTTTGTTTTAGCCCATTTTTCAGTGTCAAAAAATATATTAAAATCTATTCTAAATTATTGTATAAAATAGTTACTGAAAAGAGCTACTTCGGATGAATAGTGCACAAGTAAACTTTAAACTCAATTATCTCAAAACTAGTTGATTGTGGCTTGGTACATTTTGGTGTATCTACATCCAATTACAAACTCTTAAATTTGAAAAACATTATAAAAAATGGGATTGGACTTGCACTCCCCATAGAGTATGGCAACCTAACCTAACCTAACCTAACCTAACCTAACCTAACCTAACCTAACCTAACCTAACCTAACCTAACCTAACCTAACCTAACCTAACCTAACCTAACCTAACCTAACCAGAGATTCCAGGCGTTTACGTCCCCTGCGAGCACCACGTTCCTGGTTCCGATTCTGCCCAAAACGTGACGGATTCTCTGGAGGTACCCCTCCATGTCTTCGTCTCCCTCGAAGTAGACCGATACGATTCCGAGCGACAACTGTCCTGCCTTGAGAAGGACGGCCGAGATGTTCTCGTCGACAAGCTGTGGGTCGTGGATGACTTCCAGCCTGTCGCCGACCACGATCACGGCCGCCTTAACGGGTTTTGTGCGATTTGACATTTTCTGTATGATCTTAGTCCCGGGGTGGTGTTTAATATGGCCCACACCTCCCACGTAGGGTTCTTGGACGATAGCGATGTGGAACCCTTTTTCTCCCGAAATTTTAATAAGTTCAGCCGTCGCTAATTTTGAGCGTTGGAGGTTCGCCTGTATGATCCGCAGATTGCTGCTCTCCGGGGTCTGCTTCGAGGGGGGTTTGCTAACTTGGGTGCTGGTGGTCAATACGTCATCCTTAACAATAGGAAACCTTCGTTCTAGCCAAGAAGTCCCACTTTTGCTTCTCGGGACACACATCACTGAAGGCGTTATGTTGAGTGTCGTCGTGCTTTCCTGATTTTGTGCAGTTTATGCATTTTGGTTTTTCCGAGAGTCTTGGGCATTTCCCTTTTATGTGCGGGCCTCCGCAGTGGCTGCATAGTTCCTCCCTTTCCTGGCATACCGTTTTTGTATGCCCGTAGCTCAAGCATTTGGAGCACTGTACGAGGGGCGACTGGTCCACAACTTCTCGCCTTTCCAGGCCAATGTAGACTTTCCCGGCTTCTGTGAGCGCTTTCCAGATTTCGGGCGAGAGCTCCACCACGGCATGACAAGTGAGAGGATTCCTGCCCTGCTTGCGATAGCGTACTCTCACAGTGGCGGCACTGAGGTCGATGCCTGCCAGAAGGTGTTTGTTCTGGACCCTCAGCAGGTTCTCAACCTCGCTGTCCTTGTGGTAACTCATCATGTCTCGTATGCATACGAGTGGGTTTCTGGTCCTGACTTTTTCAACCTGCAGTCCGCCGCTTTGCACACTCGTTTTTACCCTTTCTAACTCGTCACTTTCTTCACAACTTATCAAAACCTTTTGGTTCTTTGCCTTCCGAAGCCTGTCTATCTTTATCCCAGTTTTTTCAACCTTGAGGGCCGTTCTTATTTCTGAGACCACCTGGTCCCCGGTGTGCTCCGGATTTCCAGAAGAGACGATAATTGTGTGTAGAGGCACCGGACGTTCGGGTTTTCGGGCTGGCCTTGACAAGGCTTGAGCATAGGTCACCGGGTGTTCGTGGTTCATTTCCTTTATGCTCCCCTCGATGCCTGTGAGCCTTTTCTTTACCTCCTCAATGGCAACTTCGGAGCACCCCAGACCTCTGAGGGATTTTGCCTCCTTAAGGATGGACGCAATGTCCGTTCGGGCCTCTTCGAGTTGCTGGGCACTTGTCGAGAGTGCCAGCTCGTCGGAGACAGGGGGTGCTGGCAAAGTAGGGCCCTCACGGATAATCTGCCCAAGGGAGTCTACAGCGTGACGCAGGGTCTCCAGTTCGCCTGTGACAGGCCTCAGCGCCTCCTGGATGCCGGTGGCGGAGTTCTCGCTGCGGACGATCGTCTGCCCCCGCGCCCCCTCCGCCAGCCAAGCCACCGTGGTCTGCAGTTCCGCTACGCCCTGCAGCAGGGGCCCCAGCTCCTCACGGACAGCGCCTGCGACCTCCAGCACACCAATGCCGCCAGCCTCCCGAACCGGCGGAAGCTCTCTGACTGAACAGGTGGTCTCGCCGCGTGCCGAATCGTGATGCATGGCGTCCATGATTAGCTGGAGGCCGACCAGCCAACCGGGCCAGCCAGGGGCAGTGCTGAAAACAACATAAGGGGGGAGGAGTACCATAATTTTCTTGAGGAAATGGACTTCCAAATCTTGAACACGGGAAATGTACCAACGTTTGAGGTGTATCGACAAGGCAAATTATACCAGAGCTCAGTCGATGTTACCACATGCTCGGAACAGCTGCTCGCTAGAGCGGGCGGCTGGAAGGTGGACAGAAACCTGACAACTTCCGACCACAACACCATCACCTTCACGATTCGTCTAGACAGGGCATTAGAGAGATTAAAACCCCAGTCTACACGAATTTTCAACACAAAGAAGGCAAAGTGGTCGGAGTTCAGATCCGCATTCACCGAAGCGTTGGTAATAAATAACATTTCGCCTCAAACGCTGCAAGACATTAACAGCCCTGAAGGTCTGGAAGAAATCATAAACACCTACCAACGTTCCATCCTCAGCGCATGTGAAGCCACGATTCCGAGGATGAGTCTAGGAAAAGGGAAACCGACACCACCGTGGTGGAACGAGACTCTCACCATTTTGAAGCAGGAAGTCTTGCAAAAAAAGAGACGAATTCGAAACGCAGCCCCGACCAGACGCGAAGCAGTAATCCAGGAATACGTCGAAGCCAAAGTGCGCTACGTTCACGAGGCTGAGACTGCCCAAACCGAGAGCTGGAAAAACTTCTGCACGACCCAGGACAGAGAGAGCATGTGGGATCTACAGGGTTATTCGTAAAACGGCAAAACGGCAAGATGACCAACTTTTGCGAGGTCCATCAGGCGATACACTTAGCCCAAAGGACTCCGCAAGGCTTCTCGCGGAGACATTTTATCGGAATGACTCTCTAGAGGGTGAGCTGGCCTACCACGGTGCAGTACGTGGGAAAACAGAGCAGACCAGAGTCGAAAACATTAAAGGACTCGCGGAGGACGACCCATCGTTTACAACCTCGGAGCTGGAGCTAGTGCTAAGGCACACGAATCCAAAAAAAGCTCCAGGCCCGGATGGGTTGACCTCCGACATCTGTACTGCGGCGATCAACAGCGATAGGGAGGTGTTTATGGCACTGGCAAACAAATGCCTGACGATAGCCCACTTTCCTAAAAGCTGGAAGATAGCCCACGTTTGCATCATTAGGAAGGCCGGTAAGGAGGACTACACCCACCCGAAATCTTATAGACCGATCGGCCTCCTCTCTGTCCTTGGGAAAATAGTAGAAAAATTGATGATGGGTCGACTGCAGTGGTACCTCCACCCAAAACTTAGCGATAGGCAGTATGGGTTCATGCCACAGAGGGGAACCGAGGACGCCCTCTATGACCTAATTGAGTATATCAGGTCAGAGATCAAGGAAAAAAAGATCGTCATAATGATCTCCTTGGACATAGAGGGTGCGTTCGATAACGCCTGGTGGCCCATAATGAAGTACCAGCTCCAGAAAAAGGGATGCCCAAGGAATCTGTACGCCATGGTTTCTTCCTACCTCTGCGACAGATCGATCCGCATTAGCTACGCAACGTCAACCTGGGAGAAGGAAACGAACAAAGGCTGCGTCCAGGGATCCATAGGCGGGCCAACATTCTGGAACCTAATCCTGGACGACTTGCTCCAGACGATGGCCGAACTGGGAGTCAGATGTCAGGCTTTTGCGGACGACGTAGTTCTGGTATTTTCCGGGCACAGGGTCAATGTCCTGCAGGAAACAGCAAATAGTACACTGCAGTCTGTAGTGGAATGGGGGGGTCGCAACAAGTTAAACTTTGCCGCTCACAAGACGAACGCCATGTTAATGACGAGGAAGCTCAAATACGACAACCCCGACCTACGGATGGCAGGCATGCAGTTAAACCTGGTCGAAGAGGTCAAGTTGCTGGGACTTGTGATCGACCGAAAGTTGACCTTCAACGCGCATGTCAAAGCGACGTGTCGGAAAGCCGCAGACATCTACAAACAGCTGTCATGCGCGGCGAAGGTCAACTGGGGCCTCAATAAGGAAATTATTAGGACTATATATGTCGCGGTGATAGAGCCGATTGTGATGTATGCGAGCAGTGTATGGGCATCGTCAACAGAAAAGTTGATGACCAGGAAAAGCCTGGACTCACTGCAACGAGGATTCGCTCAGAAGCTCTGCAAAGCATACCGCACGGTGTCTTTGTCATCGGCCCTGATCCTGACAGGCCTGTTACCGCTGGACTTGAGGATCCAGGAGGCGGCCATGCTGTACAGGTCAAAGAGGGGCCAACTGGAGGAACTGTTGCCCCCGGGCAGGCAGATGGAACAGAGAGCGCATTTCGCAAATGTTGCCCATCCCGCCGCGCAACCTGCGATGTCATACGAACTTATCGAGGATGGAGACGACTCCCTCCACCAAGCGATCGGCCCCCAAATATACACCGATGGTAGCAAGATAGAGGGGAAAGTCGGAGCTGCCTACACTTGGTGGGAGGACGGCAGGGAGGTTCGCAGCTCAAAGTTCAGACTCGAACCATTCTGCACGGTATTCCAATCAGAGCTGTATGCGCTCTTAAAAGCAGTACAGGCGGTGAAGCGCAGCAAGGCGCCGTCAGTGAGCATCCTGAGTGACTCAAGGTCTTCGCTCGATCTGCTGGCTAATCCCAAGTCGCTTCACCCACTGGCGGAAGCCATACGAGGCTGTGTTGGGGAGATCCGTGCGGAGGGGAGAAATGTGCTCCTGTTCTGGCTGCGTGCCCACACGGGTACTCCAGGAAATGAGAGGGCAGATGAGCTGGCCAAAGATGCAGCTCTCCACAAAAAGACCGCGCCCGATTACGACGCCGTCCCGGTGTCGCACGTGAGATCGCGGATCCGAAAGGAGACTGTCCGGAAGTGGCAGGAAAGGTACGTGGCATCTACTACGGGTTCAGTGACAAAGGTGTTTCTCCCAGATGTGGCTCAAGCCAACAAGATAGTGAGGCAAACCACTCTGAACCCTGTACATGTCACGATCTTGACTGGACATGGAGGCTTTGCAGAGTACCTGCATCGCTTCCACATTAAGGACAGTCCCTCTTGTGTCTGCGATCCCGAGAAGGACGAGACGGTGTGGCATCTACTGTTGGAGTGCCCACGCTTCGAAAGGGAGCGCTTCGATCTGGGCGCTAAGACCAACACCGCGATAAAGATCGAAACGCTTCCTCACCTGTTCCAAGACGGCAAAAGCAGGCCTGCATTTTTGGAGTTTGCCGGAAAGATAGCCCGGGTGGCAGCAAAGAGGAACTCAAGTAAATAGTAGCTAAGCGCTTGCAGTTTTATCTTTGAAAGAATGTAGCCCTAACTTGTAGAATGTTACTAAGTAATTGCCACTTTTTTTGTTAATCGTGTAGTTAAGAAAAAAAAAAAAAAAAAAAAAAAATGAAACTGTAATTAAGAGTATGTATCCACACTACATAATATATGGAAAGTCAGGGTAAATGGAAATGTAAATAGCAGTTGTACACTTTGCATTGTAATCTTAAGTGCGTAGCCATAAATCGTAGCAATGTTGTTAAGAAAGTGCTAATTGTTGTCAATGATGTCTGTAAGGATCTGTGGAATTACGAGTATATAGTAAAAAAAAAAAAAAAAAAAAAAAAACTCAAAAACAACATATATACATAAATAAATAAATTATATGGAATAAAATAAATATTTACGATAACAAAAAAAAAAAAAAAAAAAATCAAGAAAGAAAGAAACCCCACAGCATAACAGTAACAGTATCAGCAAACCTTGTAGCGTGTATTCTAAATAAGAAGTAATAATATGTTAACCTATGCAGAAAAGAGCATGGACTCTGTGTCTATGGAAAATAAAGCTATTCATAATAAAAAAAAACCTAACCTAACCTAACCTAACCTAACCTAACCTAACCTAACCTAACCTAACCTAACCTAACCTAACCTAACCTAACCTAACCTAACCTAACCTAACCTAACCTAACCTAACCTAACCTAACCTAACCTAACCTAACCTAACCTAACCTAACCTAACCTAACGTAACGTAACATAACCTAACCTAGACCTAGACAGCACTGAGCACTGTTGCCAAATCTCTCCGTTCCGAACTCACTGTCCATCAATTTAGGACAATTTTAAATTTCTGTATGAAAAGAAAAACGGAATTTCAATTTGATTTGATAAGGATTTTTTTCTTCTAATAATGAGTACTTTCTATTCATGAAGTTTCTCAAGCCTATCCTGAAACACCCTGTATAATTAGTTTCTCAGAAACGGCTGTATCAATTTGGACCAATTTTTCTATTTAGATAATGTACCGTGTGGGGCCGGTACTTTAAAAGAATATCCCCACTGCATCTCTCCCCGTGTATGTCGTAAAAGGCGACGAAGGGATATGACTCCCTTCTTATATTACTAGGTGGTAGGGTTTAACCCGCCCGGATTGAGACCACCGCAATGAATGAAAACTCGGTCGAAACGGCTATGTAAATAGTTTGTGTTTTCCGTCCAGTTCTGTGTAGCCGACACGACCGAAGGGAAGCATTGACGTGACACCAAGTTCACCCGGTGTTATGGGCTGACATCACGGATGGTGTAGGTGATGTAGCTAACCGTGTCAGTTTCCATAAAATAAAATAAAAGATGCCGAGCGAAGCTAAAGCCTTGCATAAATTTAAATACTAGACTATACCGACTATACCGGCATTTATGTAAAATATATGCTCAGTTTTAGCAGCAGCAGTTTTAGCAGTTAGAGCACCATCGACTCTTGTACATATAGGATAATCCCAGTATGTATAGCAAAGTTTCAACCCGGGCGAGTAAGAAATTGAATCTAGAGCACCATTATCCTCGTATTTTTACCAAGAGAAGCTGCATTACAAACAGCTCGTGTTCTACTTCGAAGCGTTCACAGAGCCGCCATTTTTATTCCCTTTGCAGAGGCAACAAGCGGAGAATTCTTCAGTCGCAAACAAGACGTGTGAATGGCGCAGACCAGCACTCGGACACGGCACCCACTTGCCTAGGCAAATAAGAGGAGATCGACTATCTGGACACATGCAAAGAGTTTGTTTTTAATTCCGGAAGCCATCAGTTGCGGGTGGAGGCGCGGGATACCGGGTGATGCCAGACCGGAGGAACATATGACTTATATATTTTTATTAGAAAAATGCAAAGCGAAAATCATTGGAAAAAATACATCCCGGCCAGGATTCGAACCTGGGTCTCTGGCTTGAGCTTGACTTTGGTGACGAAAGCATAAGGTTCAACGTTGAGCCGAGCAACTTGACTGTTCGCAAAAATTATGCGACATCATGAAGGTGCAAGAGAGCGAAAATTTGGAGATAATACGTAACGGTCCGGTGGCGTAGTTGGTTATCGCGTTGGCGGCTCAAGCCAGAGACCCAGGTTCGAACCCTGGCCGGGATGTATTTTTTCCAATGATTTTGCATTTTTCTAATAAAAAAAAATATATAATATAAAGCGAGTACGTGCTTAGTATTACCATATAAACATAAAATAACATATGACTTATATGTTATTTTATGTTTATATGGTAATATGAACATAAAAATAGTATGGGAGGCGCGGCCCGCTCGATTTCATGTCACTTATTGCCTTGATTTTTGAGTCAGATTTGCGAAAAATTTTGTATGGGAGGCTCCTTTCATGTTTTATTTATTCTTAAGACAAAACAAAAACGATGACGTTGATTATATTGTACATTATACATATGTTTCAATGACATATTCTTAACGTTGTGTGTTATATCTTTATGGTGAAATAAATATTTGAACCTGAATCTTGTTTTATTTTAAAGCTTTTAACAATAATTGGTTAATATCAGCCCCATAGTACCTAAGGGATAGAGAACGCTTAACGGAATTCAACACAATTCCTAAATCTCTCCCACATGGGCTCGCCAAAAGTTTATGTATACTAAAAAAAAAACAAATCGAGACTCGATTTGTTTTTTACCCTAAATGTCGTTTGCAATTGTAACTTTAGTTTTAATCGTGTTATCTGCTTGCACTACCCATACTTCTTTCTCTTTTAAACCGACTTCAAAAAAAGGAGGAGGTTCTCAATTCGACTGTATTTTTTTTTTAAGTTTGTTATCTCAGAACTTTCGTCTGGGTGAAGCAATTTTGATGAATCTTTTTTTATTTGAAAGCTGGTGCTTCCCGTGTGGTCCCATTTTTATTCCCATCACCCAAAGGTTGACTGGAAGAGATAACTTGCAGTTGATAAGTCCGCCTTTGTGCACTCCTGTATTTCTTGTATCTAGTCGTGTACTGTTCTTTTTTCCATTGTGTGCAATAAAGAGTTTCTATTCAATTCTATTCTGCAAGAAACCTTACGGAGCTTCCGACGCACGCATCGGGCTAACGTAGGTATCCCGACAAATATGGTGGCGTAAGGGATCCGCTGATCCGCTGGAAGATAAGTCTTTGACGGAATGTTATCGCGATGTGCGAGCTTTCACATCCAGTGACGTCACCGCCTTGAGGCCACACGGGCCCTGAGTTGAGCCGTCCTGAAAAATGGACGGATTTGCGCTGAAAAACTGTAAAGCAGAGAGGGGTTGACGTACGGACGTACGGCCGCGGTTTCTGCGGAGTTTGTAAAAAGGTTTTGGTGCGAACGCTTTGATAGAAACAATCGGGGATAAGAAACTGAAAATACTGAAGAATGTACCTACCTAGTCGATGTTTGAGCTCGTTCCGGAGTTGGGTTAAGTATGTAATTATTAAATACTAACGTTTTCCCGCGGCTTTGCTCGCATAGCCTATGTTCATCTTGAAGGTTCATTCTAAATATTTGTCTAAGAATTTTTAAAATGATGTGAGTATTATCGGATATTAGGTACCTCCTACATTCAAACTTACATACGAACTTTACCTCTTTATAATATTAGTTTAGATAGTGTAGATATAAGTTTAAATAAAAAATTATAGAATTAATAATAATAATTAACGGCCTGCACCCGTCGGCGTGCTTGGAGGTTTGTCACCCGCCGCGCCGCCGCCGGCGGCGGTATTACCGTTTTTATTTAATTTTTGTATTAATTTTGTATATTTTTATTACAAAGTAATGTAACTATGTGTAATAAAACATATGTGTAATATAACTATGTAAAATTAATGTAAAATTAAAAAAAAGTTAAATAAAGATTGAATGATGATAATAATAACCCCATTGCATCTCTCCCCGTGCATGCCGTAAAAGGCGACTAAGGGATAAGGACAAGATGCCGCACATAAGGGCGATAGGTTAGCCACCTCTCACCTTGGCACGGTACTTCCACCGAGTCATGCAGCAGGTGGGTCTTCCTGCGGTGTTCGTGCCTTACTTGCTGCTTGATAGTTATCTTGTCCTATTATAATGCGCGGGGCGGATCTTGGCGTGTCGCCGCCGCAGCGGTTCGTCGGTGTTCTCCCTCGCACCCGCACCGTACTTGTATAGTGTATTCGCGTGGCGGGTCGCCCGCTGCGGCGACGACACGCCGAGATCCGTCCCGGGCACTATACATTACTAAACGTGGTGGTCGGTGTTGTGTTGTAATTTACAAGACCACTTGCAGCACAACGCCGATTACTCTGCGTATCCCGATTTATATATATAAATGTATGTGTTTTAAAAGTACAGTAAAATATATTAATTATATTATTTATTGTATAATTTCATCCATATAGGTAGATAACCTACGAGTACGCTTGGACATGTCGAAAATTCCGCCAGTTCTAAATTCAATGCGAAGAAGAACTGACAAACAAACTTCGCAAGTCACAATGTTTTGTTAGTACCTTATAAGTATTATAATTATATTATAGTAACTTACAAATAATTAACCCTTACTACCGCTCACAAGAGCATTTAATATTTACAGCATAAACATGAATACTTCAAAATCTGACCACACTGCCTATTTAAATTACCTATATCTGTTGTATAGTGCCATCATAAATTTTGATACTTCATATTATATCAAGTCAAATAAAGAAAAAAAAAATAATTTACGTTTATTACAAAGAAATGAAATAAATAAGTCATATTAAAAAATCTAATGGTACAAAGTGTATCCGACTGTCAAATTGTCAAAGTTTGTTAGTGGGAAAAACAGTAGTCAAACTCTTAGATAAATTTACGGTCAGTTAATGCATCTTAGTGTAATATAATAACTCTTTTCAATTAACATTATTTTAATCCGTCGTTTAAAATTATTATCATCTAATTGTTTTATGTTAAAAGACAGTTTATTATAAAATCTAACACTATTACAAATAAAGCTTATAAAATAAATTTAAGTATAATAATTAACCCATATCTACGACCGCTCACAAGAACATTAATATTTACAGCATAAACATGTATACTCAAGAATCTGACCACTCTGCCTATTTACATTACTTATATCTGGTGTATAGTGCCATCGTCAATGACAATATACTAACGTTGAAAAGATACATATTCAGGTCACATGAACCAAAATAGTATAAGAAAATTTTTATACTCTATTTGAATTTGTCTGAGTATAAATTAATTACCAAAAGAGACCAACCATAAATTTCCTCATAAAAATAATTCTTCATTTCTATAATGTTACAAACAGCTTTGTTCTTCGATGCCATTTCAAGTAATGTACACACACCTTCCAAAATTATCAAACGTGCTTTCCGACGCTCTCAGGAGTCTATAAGTCGACCAAAATTACCCGCAGCGCGTTCGAAGAATATGAGCGAAATTTGAATAAGTGTCTGACAACACGATACGTCTTCCGTTCGCTGCTTCTGGAGCACGCGCCTACTAATAAGGGTGAACGAAATGAGTAGGTTCTCAATTTTAGGGCGAAATGTACCTGTCCTTATGATATTTTCCAAATATTATGTTCCACTGAGCTTAATTTTATTTTATTTACAATTTGACGTGTTACATATTATTATAATAGTTCGCAGAATACCTTGTGAAAAATTAAAAATTGTTTTAGTTATATTTAGATACATTTATATTGCATACATATCTGAAGGCGGAAACAAGACTCAAACCGTGCTACCCGAGCACTGATGATTGAAACACAAACCGTATGCAGATGTAAATAGGTGCGAGATTCATTCTACTCGTGCGGTGGCTGATACGTCGCGCCGAAGATGAACGTTTGCGCGAAAATCAGAGTATAATATATTAAATTTCACGTGTTGGAAACATGGAAAAAAAACTTTTTTTAGCTACGATTGTAGGGAAAAATATAATCTATATTTCTATGAAGGTCTCGTATTGAAACAATTTATGCTTCTCAAGAGAATTTAACTTGAAAGTACAATTTTCGTACTTTTCGTTATTTTTTGGAGATTTATTTAACACCTACATGTGCATGCTTAGTAGGTACTAACTTATAAAAATATAAAACTATTTTTAATTTTATATATATTTTTTTTTTATGGAACCTGACACGGTTGGCTACATCACCTACAACATCCGTGATGTCAGCCCATAACACAGGGTGAACTAGGTGCCATGTCAGTGCTTCCCTTCATTTCATGTCGGCTACACTAAACTGGACGGAAAACACGAACTATTTACATAGCCGTTCCGACTGACGTTTCGTTCAGTGCGGTGGTACCAACCCGGCCGGGATAAACCCTACCACCTAGTAAGGTAAGAAGGGAAGGGACCTACAGTTGAACGTGTAATCCGAACCACGGTCAGCCTCCAACGGTCGAGCGGTCACCCATCCAATCACTGACCGCGCTCAGCGTTGCTTAATAACAGTTGACTAACCAACCGCGCCACTGAGCTACCAAGGCTGACGAATTTTCTTATCCATTAGTCGACTTTTACGACATGCGACGGGGAGAGATGCAGTGGGGCTATTCTTTTTAAGTACCGACCCCACACGGTACAAGGTACAATATTAACCTTATATATCAGAAAATTGCATTCTATAATCATTAGCCGGGTACTGACTCAGCGAGGCCGCCTCGCGAATCAAAAGGCTCGGTCGGTCAGTACGCGCCTCGCCCGAGTCAAGAGCACGCACCGCGCCGCCTCGGGCGAGGACTGCCGCGACCACAGATTTTGGAAGGATAGAGATATGCGAAGGAGGCGTGCCCGCGACACGGTAAAATGGGCAGATTTCCCCATATTAACGATCGGTGTGTGCGTGAGCGCGTGTGGATGCAACGCTTTGGATTGGCCAAAAATCGCTCGTGCGAATGTATTCGTTGCTATGCGGCCATCTTACTGGATGTAAGATGGCCGCATAGCAGCCTTAGCTGTGTTCTCCTCTAGTCCAGTATATCCAGCAATCCAGGGAAGTCTCCGGTATGGCACCTACCTTCTCGGAGGTGATATTGGCTGGTCGGAGCATGCGCTTTGTCCCCTCCGACTCAGCCACGAATACCGGATTACATAAAAAAAAATCGTGCGTTCGTCCGTATGAATTGTGATTGTGTGCGATCGTAAACTGGCGACAGCGGTTCCGATACGAAGTGGCGTTCATTCATGACATTTTTTTTATTTATTGACAGCGCGACATATGGCGTCGAGCCACCCATAAGGTGTCTAACGACGCCCATGGACATTCGGTCGTATGCGGGGGTTGCGAATGCCATGCCGGCCTGACAGGTGCCCATTCACGCCCCTCTTGAAGGACCCGGGACTGTACTTGGGGGGAAATATATGGGCAACGAGAGCGTTCCACAGTTTACCGGTTCTGTAGAGGAATGATCTGCAGAATCGATTGGTACGCATCTGCAGTAAGTCCAGCGTGTAGGGATGCAATCCCTGCCCAGTGCGCGTGGTGCGAAGGTGGAAAGGGGACGCCGGGATCGCATTAACCAGCTCCTCCCATGGAATAAGCTCCCCATGGAATAAGCGATAAAACACACTTAGAGAGCCGACATCCCTACGGTTTTGCAGTGGTTCAAGATCGCAGGACACTTCGGGATCACCCACTAGTCGCACCGCGTTCGGCGTGAAGTACCGTCGCACCTTATTGAGTACGCCCAGCTTTTTAGAAGCCAGCTTGGCCTTCCCTCGATATGGCGACGAAAGTTCAGGTCGTACGATAGTTCGACTCCGAGGACCCCGAGGTGTTCGCTTAATTTAAGCGACGTGCCTTGGAATGAAGGAGCCGGTGTGAACGCCGCTCTCTTAGCAATGAACGCGCAAACTTGTGTCTTGGAAGCGTTGAACTCGACCAAATTACTACGGTCCCATTCGGAAATAGAGCCGAGTTTGTGTTCGAGCTCAGACACAAGTCTTCGCCTCTTCTCATCCACAACATCCCGACTGGCTGAAGGGTGACTGGTGTAGGATCCGTGTGCCGTACTGTCATCTGCATAACAATGTATGTTGCCCAGAGACAGCATATCATTGATATGCAGAAGAAACAGCGTGGGTGACAACACAGATCCTTGTGGTACGCCGGCGTTCACTGACATGGCATCCGACGAGCCATGTTATGTCATTCCAAAATCTTTGGCCGCGACTGATTCGGCCGGCGCGACGTCGTTATTTTCTTGTGCTGAAAGGTGCCTCAAGTGTTCCTCGCTCGCTCACGCACGAACGGAATCTCTCGGAGCTCGCACGCGCAGTCTCATCTCGACATCTCGCGTTAAACTGAGAGATGTTCGGACGGGTTATAGCTGGGCTTTTCCTCGCGCGGCAGCCTCGCGGCCTTGGTTTTGTAGCGAGGCAACCACGCGCGGCTGTTCGCTCAGTCAGTACCCGGCTATTGGCTACGGAATCATCTGTGTGTGAACAGCGTTTGCACTTAAGGCCCCGTCAACCTGTATTCACTCGTACTCCTCTTTCAGGGCGCTGTTTTCGCTGGTTGGAGTAGGATGCAACGCAATCAATCAATCAAAAATTAGGTTTTTATTTTTTTATTCCAAAACTACGGATCGAAACAAAAAAGTAAGAAGCTACGGATTTAGATATACATTTAACAAATAAAATATATTTTTTCCAAAGCCCTGATTTGGTCGCGTTAACTATAATTCATAGGCATGTTCATGATTTTTTCTATCAAGCGAAGTTAATCAAATCGTATTTTCAAAAAAAGCTATCGATCTGCGCATGATAAATGAAGTTTTACATATATTAAAACTGCATGAATCTGTCAGGTAAGTAATATTGGCGGTACACTTCTTGAAATTCGAGTCAGACGCAGTCTCACATCACCTTAACAGGCTTTAATTCTTTTAATATTACCTACTGCTACTTTTGTTTGTAGGTAGATAGGTAGCAATGAAATACAAATTTCTAAGCCCGTATTTCCATTTCAACGTATATTCAAAAACCAATTTAAAACTTTAATTGCATACGTATAACCAAAGGAGTATCATCCGCAAGCACACACTAGGTACGTACATCAGTGGCGCCACTCTGCTAGAATGCCTCTAACGTATCCTGTCGCTCTTATTCTTGACTAGCTTTTGCCCGCGCCTTCGTCCGCGTGGATTTTAAAAAAAGAACAGAATTCGAAATTGAACTTTTTACGTGACGTTGATAGGCTTTTGTTTTTCTTGTCTTTTATATTCTCTCTCTCCCGTCCATACTATACTTTATTTGATACTGCTGAGCCCTAAGGCTATTTAGCGTGATGGTATATAGGCTATATGTTATTCTGATATATAAGCTATAGTACGTAGTATGATATAAATCCGTTCAGTAGTTTTTGCGTGAAAGAGGAACAAAGATCCATACATCCATCCATCCTCACAAACTTTCGCGTTTATAATATTAGTAGGATGTATCTTTGAAGAACTTTTCCTTAAACGTTTCATTCTCTGAAAAACGTTTCCTTCTTAGGATGAACCTTATCGCCATCAGCTTAGAAATGAGTGATACTTCGGATGATATAACCTATGTCGAACATAGAATCGACAACAGCGCGTCGTGGAATTTCCTTTCCATTAGTTATTCGAGTATTATCTCTATATCTATCTTCTCTATCTCTATCTCTACTTCTTATAAAAGGGAACGTCTCTCTGTATGTATATATGTATGAAGTAAACTTCGGAACCACTGAACAGATTTTGATGCGGTTTGCACCAATGGAAATAGTAGGTCGTGCGGCTCACTATAGGCTATATACCCTCACGCACGCTAAATAGCCTTAAGGCTGAGTAGTATCAAAGAAAGTATATATGGACGGGAGAGAGGGGGGGGGGGGGGGGGGGGAGAGAAAGAGAAACGATCGTTTAAAAAAATATTTGAATTTAAATTGCATAAAAAGGTCGTGACAATATGACACGGCTGTGTGTAGGAGACGGGGTGCTCTGGAGCCAGGGAGCGTGATGTATCAGCGCCGAGCATCAGCACCTGTTCCCTGGCCTCATTACCGTGCCGCACTGTGTAACGCGCTAAATGCAGATTGTAAGTAGCCCGGCCGACATTCTTCTTCTGTGCGTTAACTTTGGCGCAACGAGATTCACATTTTAAGACGAGACGGAGGTTAACTTTCTCCATACAAAATCGTCTTTCGGCATTTATGTTTTTTACCACCCCTAAACCTTATCAGATTTTTTAAATTCTTTTTTTTTAATAAGGACAGTCGAATCTAAAGTGATGGATGACTCAATAAAGCTTGATGAAATTAATGACATAAAAAAAAAAACATTTTTCGGTCGAAATAAATTTTTTTTTGCTCCGGTGTTGTTGTTATATTTCATCTAAACAAAAAAATTACAGAAACGTAGATTAGACTGTCCTTAAGACAAAAAAAAATGGTTTGTAAAAATCGGATAAGGTTTAGGGGGCTAGAAAACATAGATGCCGAAAGACGATTTTGTATGGAGAAAGTTAACTTCCGTCTCGTCTTAAACGAACCAACTGAATTACATCGATGCACATTATGCATGTCAGCTCATGATGTGGGATTAAGGATAGTGTGGAGTTAAGGATATAATCAATACACTGGCTACGTCAAAGATGTTTCGTGGCTCTACAATTAAACAGTTAATAGGTAACTTAAATCAATCTAGATACATATTTATACGCTAGAAAAGGTGACGTCACCAACTATTATTATAAAAATAAATAAAGGCTTTCACGAAGAAGTTGGGAAAGCTTCTCGTGGGGAGGACTGGCGACCGCCGTTCCAAAGCCTTCCTTAAACGGCGGATTGGTATTGAAATTCAGAGGGGTGACGCGGCGAGCGCGCTGGGTACACTTGGTGTCGGCAGTGTTTCTGATTGCATTTTATATTACGACGATTACACCACCTTCGGCTAAAATTTAACTGCCAATTAACCGCTGTCAAATGTATGATAAATGCCACTTTAACCGACAAATAACAGTCGGGCTAGACACGAACGGAGGTGGTTAAAGGTACTTCGTGCGTGTCACTTCTGAGCATGAAGTGTTTTATTTAGAAAGGTATACATGGCATGTCGACTAGTCGAATTTCGTGTAAATTCGCTCGCAAAAGCTGATTTAATTTATTTGACGTGATAACGCTTCCTGCCGTAACACCATAACGCCAAATGCGTAAACCCTTCGGAATAGCGCTAAGAGGTGGGAGGGCGCGAGCCGCCCTTGGATTAAGGAGTCTTAAAGAAGAGCACGTATAATCTGTTTGAACGATAAATATGGTGACAAAGTTACTTGAAGTCACGAAAAATAATGTCACCTTTAAGCTGATGGAACATGGCCCGGCAAACGCTGAGTTGGCTTCGCTTTTTACCAACCTGGGTTCGTATTTTTTGTGTTCTCAGGTTTTAGGAGAACTAGACAGGCTAGACGAAAACCTAGATTACCTTAGAGCCTAGAAACTATTTTCCGCAAAGAAGTTAGATTTTTGCTCCAAAAATAGTGAACAAAGGCACTCATTGCCTTACTTGCTGCTTGAGAATTAATAATACTTTGCTTAAACGTGGTAGTCGCTATTGTGCTAGAATTTACCAGAGTTCTCGCAGCACAACACCGATTACTCTGCTTACCCCGATTGCCGGGATATAGCGTATGGTGTTGTAGGAGGGGTAAAATAATGACGCCCACTACAGAACATTATTAAAAATTTTAACAGTGTTTTCTTTGTATGTGCTTTGCTGGTTTATTGTGACATTCCAGAAAAGTAATTTAAAAGCTGCGGGAAGTTCGCAGGGTGTAACCTAAGAAATAATGCGCACATCAAGCCGGGCAATTTGTCAGCCTCGATAGCTCAGTGGTGCAGACAGTCAACTGTCGCTATCGAATGTTAAGCAACGCTGGGTGCGGTCAGTACTTGGATGGGTTACCGCTGACCGTTGGAGGCTGACCGAGGTTCGGATTCCTCGTAAAACTGTAGGTCCCTTCCCTCCTAATCTTACTTGGTGGTAGGGTTTAACCCGCCCGGGTTGGTACCACCGCACTGAATGAAACGTCGGTTGAAACGGCTATGTAAATAGTTTGTGTTTTCCGACCAGTTCAGTGTAGCCGGCACGATCAAAGGGGGAAGCGCTGACATGGCACCTAGTTCACCCGGTGTTATGGGCTGACATCACGGACGTTGCAGGTGATGTAGACAACCGTGTCAGTTTCCATAAAAAAAAATAAAAAAAACAATCCCAGGCTTGCATCCCGCGCCGTCCACGTGGAAGGTAATTCCAAGCCTACGCCCCGTCCGTCTGTCCTAAGTTCAGTGCAGGGTTGTTGCGAACATCAGCATCAGCATTACCATCCGCGGAACTTCAGCATCATTTTCAATATCAGCATCGCATCAGCATCCGCATTGATCGATGCTGATTATTAATGCTGATGTTCGAGTCGTGACATGATCGCGGAGGGGCGGAGCTGAAGACGAAAAAGCAGCACATGCAGTTCCAAATAGTTCCAAAGTTTCATCCAATACTAATAAACTGTAACGTAGCCATTTTTACTAATTCCGTTATATTTTTGAAATCATTTCTTTTTATGTACAATTTGTACTCCGGTGCCATATTCCCGAGCATATTCCTGTAGATTCTATATATTTGGTTTTCCTTATCCAACATTCTTGCCCGTCTCATTTTTATTGTTTGCATATCCGTTACATGGTCGGAAACTGTAACGTAGCCGTTAACCTCCGTTCCAATTTTGGAAGGATAGGTTCTGTTTCCTAGTTTCCTAACAAATTAAACGCTTGTTTTCAAAGGATAGATTAAATATTTTTATTCAGAGTGCAAAGTTAAATCAACAATAATAATACAAGTAAATCAACAATAAGAGAGAGAGAGAGAGAGAGAGAGAGAGAGAGATAAGATTAACGGGGACCCACTAGAGGCCCACCGAACTAAGGTTAGCAAGAGGACCCTCTGGAGGCCCACCAAGCTAACGGACAGCGTGAGGAATCCAATACTAATAATTTAATTGCTAAGATAATAACTGGCACTGGTATCAGATTGATCGTTTTTTTTTTTATTAAATGTCACAAAATTATTAACACATCTTTTATCTCAATACAAACCAAAACTTTGGATATAAATTCATAATATTCATATAGTTAAGTATTTTTCCCTTTTTTTAAAGAAAATAATTAAAATCAGCATTCGCTGATGTCAATGATAAAATATCAGCATCAGCATCACCGTCAGCTGATGTGAAAAAAAAATGTGCATCAGCAACAACCCTGGTTCAGTGTAGCCGACATGAAATGAAGGGAAGCACTGACATGGCACCTAGTTCACCAAGGTGTTATTTGCTGATATCACGGATGTAGGAGGTGATGTAGCCAACAGTGCCAGTTACCATAAATATATATATATATATGGATGCCTTCTGCACCGCGCATATTATTATGAAACGACAAAATGTTATTGCACTCAAATGTGAAAGACCTAGCGGTGGCTCGTCGCATTGGATAATTTGGGCACAGATTACTTAATAGTTACTTCGTAACAGATAAATCACTCCATAGAAAATGTTGCTACCTTCGGGCTTTAATAGCCTACTGCTTCACTTCGCCAATCGCTGCGTGCGAAAATGTACCTTAACGATCGAGTGTAAAGTGATTATTGCTTTGCAGCTGCGCGCAGTTGCGTGGGCGAGCGTATATGTATACTTAGCGCGGCTGACGAATTTTCACTGAAATAGACCGCCGGCGGCCCGTCGGGCGGTAGGTAGTTAGCGCGCGCAAGTACATAGAGTGCGTGAGGCCTGATTTGGGCCACTAAAACAATTTATAGCGTACAAACGCGCCAGGTATATCTAATTGTCCAAAGTTTGATACCCGTATTTAACCAGCTCACCTTATTACTCCGTCTGTTTCATTCTATAGTGAGCCCGGAGTTGAAACGAAGCGCATTTCTCACCAAAAGCCAAGAAAATTTATAATATAAATAGATATAGTAGTTTATGTTTATGTACATTTTCATACATTTTTTAGGGTTCCGTATCCGTCGTACGGGATCCTATTACTAAGCCTACGCTGTCTGTCTGTCTGTCTGTGCGTCTGTACGAGGGCTGTATCTCTTGAATCGTAATGGGTAGCCCGTTGAAATGTTTACAGAATATTTTTTATTATGGCCGATATAACAGCAAATAACACAAATAAAAAAATTAAAAAATTCACGGGGTCCCCTTATAAGAAACTAGCTGTGCCCGCGGCTCCGCCCGCTCTCATATTTGTCTTCTCTGCTAACCTCATAAACGATTTAGCGTGATAGTAAGTAACCTATAGTTGATGGGAAGAATCAAGCTATTCGTAGATTTTTTTTTATTAAAATCGGTTCAGTGGTTCTCGAGTTATAAGCGGACAGACAGACAGACAGAAAGCAGACGTTGGATTTTATTAAAGGTAAGGAAGGATAAGGACTTCTCATGCCAGTGCTTTCATTCGGCTTGGACTTGACAGCACCATCGTTGCGCAATTTCCCGCAAGCCCGTGTTCACTATACAGCAAGGCGAGACAGGCTGGACATTAGGATTGGGGCCAACTTTCTGTGGGGGCTTAACTCGTTCCTAACTCGTTTATTGTTCTGCTCAGATTGAGTCCGACGCTGTCCGCTGCTGTAACGCTATACTCTGTTCGCCCAGTGTTGCCAGTGGCTCATCACAGGTTACCGCGCCTCCCACCCAACCCCCGAGGGAGTGAATGCACGTTTACATAGCTCAGTCTTCATTTGGAATTCAATCGACACGGACGCGTTCTTGCGCGCAACGCAATTCTTAGCGTAATTTATAAACATTGTTGCCAGTAGTATTTATAATAACTGAGAGATGTTCCGAATACTATTGGCGGGTTTCCGAAAGTATTCCATCTAAATTTGTATAGATAATTTAAAAAGAATTGCCCCACTGCATCCCTCCCCGTGCATGTCGTAAAAGGCGACTAAGGGATAAGGACAAGATGCCGTGCTAAAGAGCGACAGGATCGCTACCTCTCATCTTGGCACGGTACTTCCACCGAATCATGCAGCAGGTGGATCTTCGGGTCCTTATACTTGCTGCTTGATCGATTGAATCTTGTTCGAATACTTTGCGAAACGTGGTGGTCGGTGTTGTGCCGTAATTTACCATAGAGTTCTTGTAGCACAGCACCTATTACTCTGCTTACCCCGATTGTCGGGATTCAGCATGTGATATGTATGTATGTATAATTTCCCAGAATAATACGAATCTCGGTATTTTTTTTCGTCTTATTTGAGGAATTTAACTATTTGTACATTATTTCTTTGCAAACTTTATTACCTAATATATTTTTCAAAAGGATTTTCTCTGATAACGGAGACTCCGATAACAAAAGCCCATTCTGTTCGGACCGGTTCAGAGAATTCGCCTCTATGTAAACGCTCATTATTTGCTATCACTCACTCTCAACACTGGCCGAACAGAGTATAGCGTAAATATTAAAAAAATATAAATATAATATAAATATATAAAAAAAACAGCTTGATTGAAGCGGCACCCCAGTCTTCTTCTAATCAATCAAGCACAGTTGGTCATCCAGAAACTTCGCATATATTCAAACTCTAGGCTCTTAAAAATATCGCAATACAGGAAGAATTCTATGTATGACCTAGTCTTGTGTCGAGTACCGAGTCGAATCGAAAGTTTTTCATAATCAAAAGCAAGTGTTCAAGGTGATTTGTTTCGAACGACAATCTTCTTACAATAATTTTAAACACCAATAATATGTGGCCTGTGCATACACCGCCCACAGATTTATTAAAAGGAAGACTGTATGACAGCGTAAAATTCGAGGTCTGTGTATGAGACATACATACAATATCAACGAATCAATATCAATATCACGAAAGCTTTTGTAGAGACAAATCGAAAGAACAATAAAATACCTACATAACTGTCTATACCACAGAGCATCAAATACCTACCGAGGGGCGCGCGCATTTGATGCTCTTTGGTCTAGCTAGACAGATAGAAAGGTGCGATAGAACAGAATTCAGGGGGCGATCAGAACTGGAATGATTGACCGTTACCGGTGAGGCTGACAATTATGTTCTGAGTCCAGATTCCAGTGCATCTGTAAAAAAAATGTTGTTTTTTTTTGCAATGATGCATTTATTTTTACGAAGCGAGGCATACATGATTCGTCCACCAATTCATAAGTTCTAACGGTGCTCATGGACACCCTTTGCGGGGTTGCGAATACCGTGCCGGCCCTACAGTGCCTATTTACGCCCCTCTTGATGTCTTGAAGGACCAAAGACTGTACTTGGCGGAAAATACATGGGCATGGAGAGTCTTCCAGAGACAACCGGTGCTGTAGATAAAATACCTACAGAACTGAAACTTCTATGCACCTATGAAATTTTGGTCATCACCTAGCCAGTTTCAAAAACTTTTGTACGTTCAAAAATGTTCATTGAGTCTATCGCCATTTCACTGAGCACACGATGCGTTCGCCACTCCCCGCTAGATGGAGCCGGGTGCACAGGGGGCGCTACTACGCGATCTCGTTTGTGATCGCAACTAAAATAAGTTTGAAAAGCAATTGAATAACGAGCGGTTGCCTCTGGCCGTGCAAGGGGTGCGTCTGGCGGTGAATAAGAAAATACACTAGTATTTTATTGCATACTTATATTCCTTATATTATACAGGATGTAAAAACGGCGAGTAGGTACATTAAATTAAGGAAATGATTATTGGGATCAAGAGTAACAAAAAAGTCAACTAACTTTTTTTTGAATTCCCTTTATATAAAAAGTTACAGTTTTCATACAAACTAATTGATTTATTTAGTGTAAAAGGAATGTTCCGCACGAACATGGAAATGAAAGGCGCGCGGTGAGTGAGCAAGCAAGGACAAGTGTCCGGAGCGAGGAGATGCGTGGCGTGAGTTTTTCGACTCCGAACGTTCCCCCGCAAGCACCCTCCCTCCGCGCGCGTCAAACTACACTAGACGAAAACATAAATTTCAAAAATGTATATCTCCAGAACTAGACACTTTAGAGAAAAACTTTAGTTACTTTTTTCTCTCAGAAAAACATGAGGATTGCGCTGGCGAAATTAATGTACTGGCCGTTACAACACATTTCCACGATCAAGTATTTTGCTACTACAGATCAATAAGGTATTATGTTTTACTAGAGCTTTTACTCGGGCAACGGGCAATGCTCCGCCGAGGTTGAGGCACAATTTACGAATTGGGGCACATCGGAACTAGTCGATCGCGAGCGGCCGAACTCTCCGCACGCGCCACCGCCTGCGCGCATCGCGCGGCATCTCGCGCCAGTCATACCAAAACTAGGTTAGATTGAGGGTAAAGTATGAGGCAAAGGGGGGACGGGCTACTCCCATCAGTCAGACTCACTGCGGCCTGCCTGCGCTGCCCGCCCACCTTACCCCCGCACCGCAGTCGTCTTTATATCTTTCTGGCGGCGCCCGCTCTGTACTCATATTGCCTCTCCCTCGCACAGCGCTCGTCAGTGTTCTCCCTCGCACCCGCACCGTAGTCATATAGTGTGTCCTTCGCACCGACTTGCCTTTGTAAATGTGCGTCGCGATCCGCCGCTGCGGCAGTGACCCGCCAAGATCGGTCCCGCAGACCGCTATTTGTACCTACTTATATTTCACAACACACAATATTATCGTTTGTTTCTGTAAATTGTTATTAGGAGCAATAAAATATTTATATCTATATATCTATGTTTTTCTCATAGGTAGTCTTACGTACCTATTGTATTCTGTGGTCTTATCAAAGAAATATTACGTACTAGATAAATCACTCGGCCAACTAACATGTTCCACCGAGTTGCGGTTCACGATGCTCAAGTCTCTTAGTCGAGCGCGAGAGGCCGCAGCGCGCAGTCGTCGCCTGCCTGCTGCGATCGCGCCTCGCCTACTTTAAACTCATACATTTGTCGATGCGAAGGTGCGATGGCGAATCTGGAGATGAAGTGTTAGAGTGAAAAGACAATATGCACACCGACGCACGAGTGCGATCGTTCTCCCTACCCCTTGCCTCTATCCCGCAAGCTTTCTGCCCCGCGCGAGCCCCCCACACCGGCCGCCAGACCGTCTCCCACACGCTTCCCGCCCCGCGCGCGCTCCCCTCTTCCGCTCGACTCTGCGCTCCGCCTCCCCGCTACCTTACCCCATACCTCAGCCGCTGGAACACCGCTTCTCTGTATATTTCTTCGGAGCGATAAATCTTTAAAATATTTCATCTAAGGGTCTTATGAACGAAAAAAAAATACATTTCTAAGTAGTCTGGACGTCGTCGTCCGCTGCTCTTGCGAGTGGTTCAAGGTTCGTATCCGGCCGGCGTGTACCAATGAGTTATTTCTGACGGAAAAATATTACGTGCACACCTACCACCTGCTGCTTCACCGTTGGGGACCGGTGTAAAACTGTAAGTCCCTTCCCTAGACCCATACATGGTGGTAGGCTCGAATCGTACCCGACTAGGTTGATACCACCGTACTGGACGTAGGCAGTTAGGTGATACCAAGGTAGGCTACGCCACCTATATCACAGATGTTGCAAGTGCTCTAGCCAACCATGGCAGTTTCCATTTGTCATTAATTGTCAGCCTCGGTAGCTCAGTAGTGCGGTCTGTCGACTGTTGTTAAGCAACCCTGAGCGCGGTCAGTACGTGGATGGGTGACCGCTCGACCGTTGGAGGCTGACCGTGGTTCGGATTCCACGTAAAACTGTACGTCCCTTCCCTTCTTACCTTTTGGTAGGGTTTATACTGCCCGGGTTGGTACCACCGCCACTGAAGAAACTTCAGTCGAAACGGATATGTAAATAGTTCGATTTTGCCGTTCAGCTCAGTGTAGCCGACATTAAAATGAAGGGAAGCACTGACACGGCACCTAGTTCACCCGGTGTTATGGGCTGACATCACGGATGTTGTAGGTGATGTAGCCAACCGTGTCCTTAAATAAAAAAATAAAGTATAAGCATGAAAATAGAAAAAAAAAATGTTAAAACAACAAAATCACATCGTGTCGTGTCTTCCAGCCACCCCTTCTTTTATTCTAAGGATAGGGCTGTAAATTTTGGCGAGCGTCGTCGTGCGCCCGACTTTATCTTAGTTTTCCACCTCACTTGAGTTCCGCCCCGACTGCCGACCGACGCGCTTTAATGAGGCCTTATAGAACTGCGTCTGAGTGATCACATGCTCACAATATACAACAATAAACTATGTATAAAAAATCTAGGGATAGTGAACACATAAATACATTTATAATTTTACCTTCAACTTTTAATTTCATATTATTTTTTTATACATTTACAATTATAGTTTTATTCTACACTAATAACACACATAACACAGCGCATAAAAAAGATTAGTTAAACAGATACTTTCCTACTAACCCAAACCGAACAAACCAAAACAGACGCAAGTCTAGTGTTTTTGTCTCGAAAATAGGTTAAGATACATATTTACTCAGTTCTAAATGTAATTTTTGTAAACATATGTAATTTTTTGACATTGGAAATGTCTTCGATCGCTTCAGTATAGTCCCCGATTGCAAGCGAGAGTCCGAATTGTCGTTAGTTTTAAGGCTACGTAAATATTTAGGGTCAATATTTAGGCCAAATGACGCGTATAGACGAAGGCTACAAGATTATAAAAAGATATATTTAAAAAGTTTGAGAGTTTTTGAGAAATTAGCAAAAAACCGCTTAAAATAGCCGTTTTTAGGGGGTTTAAGAAATGCAATTTTAAACATATTTCTAAATATATATTTTAAACTTTTATATGTTTATATTGTAGATTGACTGAATATCTGGGGACGTTTTTTTTATTTAAAAAAAAGTGAAAAATTTGGGAGTTATGATTTTTTTTAATTTTCCATTAGGCGAGCTGCGAGTCGTCTTTATCTTGCAGTGTGAGTAGTTAAAATGGTTTTCTTGTATACATATACTTGAAAATTAAGAATTTTGACTTAATTTATTTTGAATTTTTGAAAATGTTTGACAATTTTTCTAAATTTCAGTAACATTTTAAAAAAATTCTAAACTTTTAAAAATGTTTTGAAAATTGACATATTTCTTTGTTTTTTTATTTTCTTGTTTTAATCGAAGTATCATTCTAATGACACAAATGTATAATATTGATAAAATTAACCTAATAAATAAATAAAAAATTAAATAATATAAACATATTTCTTATATTTGAATAAGTCATTTTCAATGTACCTGAAGCTCATGTAAAGCATGAGATCTGTGAATTTTTTTTCTGAATTTTAGCGCCCCTCTACAATCACGCTGTATCCCGACAATCGGGGTAAGCAGAGTAATCGATGTTGTGCTGCGAGAACTCTGGTGTAATCAGCACAACACCGACCACCAAGTTGATCAAGATATTATAGGACACTAATTTTTAACAAAAAACTAAAAAAATTACAAAAATAAATTTAAAACTAACAAAAATTAGGACCATATTGTGTCTTATAAAAATTATAATGAATTGCGTAAATGTTGTGGAACCGTGCAAAGGCTAGAGGTAGGTATCCTGTCGCCCTTTAGCACGGCATCTTGTCCTTATCGCTTAGTCGCCTTTTACGACATACACGGGGAGAGATGCAGTTGTCTCATTTTGATTTCCTAATTTAACAATCCGCTTGTCCTCATACAACTACTGTTTGCCCGACGAGCCGGCCACATGCTTAGGCAAGACTTTTCTAATAATGTCACTCCTCTCCTCTCTCCTCTCCCCCGAGTTCGGTGGAGGTATTCCTTGATGACATTCTGCTATGATGAAAATGTCCTTTAGGGTGTCCTTTAAGAAAGGGTGGATAAAGGAAAGCAGTACGCAGACAGTGCCCTTTTTACCCGACTGCTGCGAAGGCAAAAAGAGAATAATGTATGTATGTGTGTTCGATGGTCACAAAGCCAAAACTACTTAACATATTTCAACGTCTCGATCATCCGCTTGCCATAGGCTGGATTGAGTTAGGAAAAAATAAAAATTTGCCGACAATAAAATTCTCAATATATCTAATTAAATTTGCCGACAACAAAATGCTCAATAAATCTTATTAATTTTGCCGACAACAAAATGCTCAATAAATCTAATTAAACTTGCCGACAACAAAATGCTCAATAAATCTAATTAAATTTGCCGACAACAAAATGCTCAATAAATCTAATTAAATTTGCCGACAACAAAATGCTCAATAAATCTTATTAAATTTGCCGACAACAAAATGCTCAATAAATCATATTAAATTTGCCGACAACAAAATGTTCAATAAATCTTATTAAATTTGCCGACAACAAAATGCTCAAAAATTCTAATTAAATTTGCCGACAACAAAATGTTCAATTAATCTTATTAAATTTGCCGACAACAAAATGTTCAATAAATTTAATTAAATTTGCCGACAACAAAATCAATAAATCTTTTTAAATTTGCCGAAAACAAAATGCTCAATAAATGTAATTAAATTTGTCCACAACAAAATGCTAAATAAATCTAATTAAATTTGCCGACAACAAAATGTTCAATAGATCTTATTACATTTGCCGACAACAAAATGCTCAATAAATCTAATTTAATTTGTTGGCTACAAATGCTCTGAAGTAGTGAAGTAAGTGAAGACAAAAAAACTCTGAATTAGTCAATTTAGTGCTTATGGCATTATAACTATTTAAGTTTGTATCCTAAACGTATTTTAGAATTCGCATTCTTCTGAACGTAGAAAGAAAATCCCGGCGCGGCGCGGGGCGAGCTGGGGCGAGCCGCGACTCGGGAAGGGAAAAGCGGCGGTAATGAACAAGTCGCCTACGAACCCTTTGTGCGTGAGCAGTATTCGCACATAACAGCCGTTTTTAACAATATTCGAGTTGCTTTGATAGCTGCCAGTCTAACGAGCTACAGATTATCAGACTCAATATTTGTTTTTATGTAATCTGACACGGTTGGCTACATCGCCTGCAACATCCACGATGTCAACGCATAACACCGGGTGAACTAGGTGCCATATCAGTTCTTCCCTTCAATTCATGTCGTCTACACTGAACTGGACAGGAAACATGAATTATTTGCATAGCCGTTTCGACCGACGTTTAATTCAGTGCTGTGGTACCAATCCGGGCGGGATAAATCCTACCACCTAGTAAGGTAAGAAGGGAAGGGGCCTACAGGTTTACGTGGAATCCGAACCACGGATATGTGTCAATATTGTTAAAATTGATCATGAAAGTTACTTTTATGATTTAACAAACCAGCTTTCTAATAAAAAAACCGCATCCAAATCGGTCCGTCCGTTTAGGAGCTACGATGCCACAGACAGACACACCCATACACACATAAACTTATAACACCCCTCTTTTTTCGTTGGTGGTTAAAAAATGACAACGATGATCCAGGTATAAAGCTAACCTAAATTAGATCAACTTGAGATTAAATATTCTGTCCACTCGCCACTCTAAATCCGCCCAAACTGCAGTCTCCGCTGCGCGGGGGCGGGCGGGTCCGCGCCTGTCTCGCACCTAATTTCACGCGAAGCCTAGCGCTGTAATTACCAACCAAATTTGTCCCGCCCTGAAAAATGTCCGCGAAACAAACAAAAGAATGACAAATGATCTTAAAGTTCAGACGGGCCCACTTTGTCTTACTTTGCCCCGTGATTTAGAAGCCTTTTTTGCCTTTGTGGGACGTTCGCTAAGTTTTTGGTAACATAAACGAATAAGCTTGGACTTGTTAAGGAGAATGCGGGAGACACCAGCGGGAACGTGTGGGGCGGTGAAGAACGAATAAATTTATTAGCAAATTTCATTAAAACTATAGAATATTTACGTAGAAATCCCCTAACATTTTTACACGAACGAACGACGACGATGAAGCCTAAATGAGCGTTATGATTTTGAAGTTAGTTTCCTCTTCTGAACCTTAAATACATAACCAATATCAGTAAATACTTAACAGATCTTAATAAATGCTTAACCGATCTCAATAAATACTTAACCGATCTCAATAAATACTTAACCGATCTCCATAAATACTTTTTTTTTTTTAAACTGACACGGTTGGCTACTTCACCTACAACATCCGTGATGTCAGCCCATAACACCGGGTGAACTTGGTGCCACGTCAGTGCTTCCCTTCGTTCGTGCCGGCTACACCGAACTGGACGGAAAACACAAACTATTTACTTAGCCGTTTCGACCGCGTTCTCAACAAATGCTTAACCCATCTCAATAAATACTTAACCGATCTCAATAAATACTTAACTAATTTCTATAAATGAGGCATTGTGATATTTGTCTCGATAGTACGCGTACTAGGTGGTGGGGTTTAACTCGCCCGGGTTGATACCACCGCACTGAATGAAACGTCGGTCGAAACGGCTATGTAAATAGTTAGTAGCGTGTTTTCCCTTCAGTTAATTGTAGCCGGCACGATCGAAGGGAAGCACTGACATGGCACCTAGCTCACCGAGGTATTATGGGCTTGACCTCACGGTTACGGATGCCGTAGGTGATGTAGCCAAACGTATCAGTTTCAATTAAAAGAAAATGCAGCGTATACGCAGCCTTAATGAAGCAACAAACTGGAAGCATATTTTACTCACAGATTTCCTTCAATTTCCGTTGCACTGAGTGAGTATGCCAGGTTATCCTTACCTATAATAAAATCCAACGTCTGCTTTCTGTCTGAGTGTCTGAGTGTCTGTCTGTCCGCTTATAACTCGAGAACCACTGAACCGATTTCAATAAAACAAAATTCTACGGATAGCTTGATTCTTCCCATCAACTATAGGCTACTTACTATCACGCTAAATAGCTTATGAGGTTAGCAGTGAAGTGAAATATGAGAGCGGGCGGAGCCGCGGGCACAGCTTGTCTCATTATGTAATGTATTTCGACATACGATTGATATGTGATGCTGCGCCGCCGCCGCCGTCGGTCTAGCTAGATAACGATAAAAACATGTTACTCATATGATTCACATTGCCGAGCAAATCTATCGTCTACTCTGTTAGGGTTACGTGAGGAGTGACAAGCCATTATAGGGAAAGGTGTACATGAGAATTTGAAAGAGTAATAAAGAAGTTTATTTTCAACTAACATGAGCCCGTGGGTCCGCTCGCGTGTTTTTTTTTTTGTTTTATGTTTTGTTTTCTTTTTTATGAATAAAGCGACATGTGGCATCTTTACACCTACAAGTAGGTGACTAACGATGGCCATGGATATTCTGTGGTGCACGGGGATTGCGAATGGTTTTCTTTTGTAACATTGTCAGTATGTTCAGAGACTCAGCTCTAATACTCGTGTGAATAATTAATTATAAAAATAAAAATATATAAATCTAACTATAAATAAGAATATACGTCCATAACATAATAATAATTGCAAAACATCGCAGATCATATTGCTCGAAAATCTATTGAGTAATTTTCGAGTAAATCACATGAACACAAACCGAAGTGGCGAATATTCCCGACTGAGCTCACTACCGACCCCACTGCTCTGAATAAATGTTACAGATCTCGTAAAAGGTATAGCACAAAAAAAAACCACATTTCCCAAAAAAATTATGTATGTGTATTGAACACCAATTCTTTGTTGAACACCGATTAATACAAATTAGGCGCAATATGCGAGCTTAATGCCGCGAGGAATTCTATTCTAACTAACTTTTGATATGTAGGTGAAGTATATGCAGGCAAACAAGAATAGTTTGTGGCAATGTATTAGAATGAAAAAAAAATTATGACAAACTACAAACTAATACTAAATAAATACTTTAATACGCATATATTTCAATTTCAATTTCAGTTTTATTTTCATTTAATTTTAAATTTATTTAATCTTTTAATTACCTATGTAATTTTCTATCGTTTTTATTTACCGTGTTCAAATGCATGTGAACCGGAGGAATTCTAATCTTGGCTATTAAGTTTTTATATTGTTGATTTTTAAATTTGTTATTAATATAAGCTGTGGAATTCTCTAATATATAAATAAATAAATAACTAAACATACATGTATATAATAGATTTACATATTATGTACATTAATCAGTGGTACCATTGTGCAACACAATCAACTGAATGACTAGAGAGAGGGAATTATTACTTCTACGGATTCCTAAAATTTGCGTAATGCTGTCAAAGACCTTTGTCACTACCAATTGTATCACTTTTCAAATGTTGGGAAATCGGAAATTTCACTGAATCATAGGTTCTGCCTCTCTCTCTCTCTCTCTCTCTGAATATGTGGGGAATACCATTATTATATTGTTTCAGACTTATTGAGGATTTGTGAGAACTCTTATGACATGTACCTTTTTTGATGGACACATCAAAAGAAAGCCTAAAAAGATATTACCTGTAAGACGAGTTCATTACATACAATTACATAATTACATATAAGCTAATTTACTAATTGATGAACTTATTAATACTAATGAGCTAATTACATACATGATAATAATACATTTAAAACCAATGGATGATAGGAGACTAACGAAAGAAATTTATGGAGATAATGTGAAAGAGTCGGGAAGGGTCGCCCTAGTCCCACTTACCTGGACCGGACATGTGCTCAAAAAGGGTCAAGTGCGTAGTATCCGTAACCGACGAGCATCTATGTATGAAAACTCAAACAAAAATCTCTCGCTCTCTCTCTCTTTCTCTTTTCCTTTTTAATAATTCTTCTAATAATTTAATCCTCTTTTTCTTCTTTCTCTGGAGGAAGAAAGAAAATTATACCTTTCTAATCCTTGGTGCCATAACAATCCTTATAAACGCGAAAGTTTGTGAGGATGGATGGATGTATGGCTCTTTGTTCCTCTTTCACGCAAAAACTATTGAACGGATTTTGATGAAACTTTACAGTACTATAGCTTATACATCAGAATAACATATGGACTATATACCATTACGCTAAATAGCCTTAGGGCTCAGCAGTATCAAATAAAGTAAAGTATGGACGGGAGAGAGATAATATAAAAGACAAACAAGAAAAACAAAAGCCTATCAACGTCACATAAAAACTTCAAATTTCGAATTCTGTCTCTAGTTTCGAATCTAATGCTACATAAAGAAACAAGAGAACATGATACATAGAAAGAACTCTTATCAGGAGAAGTCCTTTTTTAGCATCAATCTCCTTGAATACATCTCACACAATTAATCACAATATTATCAGAACTCAGTACATCACCGGGATTTGTTTCCGAAGAACTGGGAAAATTCGAAATGGGATTTCTAACACACGATTGAAAAATGCAGAAATGTGCGCTTCTTTCTCGTTCGGTTTCTCCCATATTTCTATATCTGCGTATCTTTCAACTGCAAGGTAGTAGATAAGATTATTGATCGGAGTTAGTATAAATGGTAATGCTCAATGTTCGGTGAGTACATTCTGAACCCGCCTCAGTATGAAATATTTTGTGTTGATCTTGGCCGTAGTGGCTCTGACTTCGGGAGCGGCGTTGCCGAACCCTAGATCTGCTGATGAGCTCACTGGTTACAGAGAGGAAGATGTTACTGAAGCCGATTTGGACGTAAGTAAGCTGCATTTATCCCGCTACGTACTTCAGTCGGGATCCACCAACTCGCTGCAGATCTGGAGGAACTATTTTTTTAATGTCAAACGAATTAGGATCAAAAAGTTTCTCATGATTTTTATTTTGTACCACATTGCGGTGCTACTAACATATTTACAAACAAATAGAGGTCGTTTCACTTTGTTTACAATCTTATAGTAACTTTTATATTGACCCCACACGGTACATCCGTGTGGGGTCGGTATGTACCGTGTGGGTTCGGTACTTTAAAAGAAATGAAATGAAATGAAATATGTTTATTTATCTTATTTACACGATTATACAATTGAATGAATAACTTAAATAAGATAAATGGGTGTCTGTCTCAGCTTATTGCTGCGACAGCGGGCGAGCCTTCTGTCGCAGCACTGATTTTCAGACAGACCCCTCTTTTTATATATTATAAAAAAGAACATAACAAACACAATTGCGATAGGGATACAGATAAATACAGTACAATAGCCACACTGCATCTCTCCCCGTGTATGTCGTAAAAGGCGACTAAGGGATATGACTCCCTTCTTATATTACTAGGTGGTAGGGTTTAACCCGTCCGGGTTGATACCACCGCACTGAATGAAAGGTCGGTCGAAACGGCTATGTAAATAGTTTTCCGTCCAGTTCAGTGTAGCCGGCACGACCGAAGAGAAGCACTGACGTGGCACCAAGTTCATCCGGTGTTATGGGCTGACATCACGGATGTTGTAGGTGATGCAGCCAACTGTGTCAGTTTCCATAAAAAAATATTATTGCGATATCTATTTCCTCCCAAGTAAAGCCTGGGGTTTTTCAAAAGGGGCGCGAAAAGACTCCTGTCAGGCCGGCATCGCAATCCCCGTGCATCACAGAATGTCCAAGGGCATCGTTAGACACCTACTTGTAGGTGAAACGATGAGATATGCCGCGCTTCCATAAAAGAAAAAAAATCTAATGAGCAATATCATAGTTTTTTTTCTGGTCCATTTTAGCAATGACTATATTCCAAGCATAATACAGAATTTTGATATTTTACATTTTCAGGAATCTGTCGACGAAATCTCTAAACAGTATGGCCAATTCGTGCCAGGTTTGGGTTACGTGAGCTACTACAGTCCCCTGTGGGCCCACATCAAGGATATGAGCGCTGAGGAGCTCAATACATTCATTGAAGGACTACATGCTCTTCATCAGGCTGAAAACGAAGAAGAGCAAGTATGTTAACATGGGCTATGTTAGAAAATAGGCTTTTTGGTCCATCTTCCTATGAGTGCCTATTCTCGCAACTTTAATTTTATGAACGAATATAAGCTGAAGAGTTAGGATAGTATATTTTTATGAATGACGTATTTAAAGTCTCAAGTAAAAATCAATAGAATGAAAACTCCAATGATCAAATCTAAATAAGTTCCGCATAGCTGGTTTTTATACTTATCTATCCTTAATTTCCCAGGTGGCGCCCAGGCGAAAGGACAATGCTTACGGTGAATACGTTGAAGGACTTGGCTTCGTCAACTACCACAATCCCCTCTGGTCGATCATCAAACACTTCGACAGCGAAGAGCTCAAAGCGTTCGTCTCACAGCTCCATCAACATGATCATCGCCCAATCCCATATGCTCAAGAAGAAGAAGCAGTAGAATCTCCTAATTATGACCAGAATGTCGAAGAAGCAGCAGATGTACTTAATGTAGAAGAGAACGCGTCTAATGGTGAAGAAGCGAAGGCTCAAAATGAGCAAGCTGACGAAGAAAACCAGGAAGAAGTCCCTGATGAAGCCCAGGAAGATTCCGATGGCGCACAAGAAGAGAGTCGTGATGGAGAGGACGGGCAAATTGATGAAGAAAATGAGAACCAAGAGGTGGCCGATGAAAATGATCAGGGTGAAGGTCGCGATGGAGAAGACAATTCTGCTGAAAACGAAGAAGATGTCGAAGCTAAGGCTGATGAGGATGGTGATGTTGCTGCGGAAGAACTCCATGAAGACGTCGATGCTAGACAAAATGAAAATGATGAAGACAATGACGCTTCTGAGGCCGAAGGTGACAACGACGACGCCGACGTCGAAGAACAAGCTAAACAGTAACTGAATGGTCTGAAACATACACTGTTAAAAATCTAGCTAGTCGTTTTAGCACCTAATTCTTGAATACTCCTGAGGCAGGCCTAAATATTTCATAGTGATTTATTAATAATTAATAAAGATTTATGAAAATATGTGATGTTTGTTTACAGTTCACTTTGTATTGTATATCATTTAGAAAATGTAATTAGAAGAAACAAATTACAGAGCCGTCCAACCTGCGCTTATAATTTCCATAATCCCAGTCATAACATGGAAAACTCTGGTAATATTGACTCAAAATACATTAATGTAACAGTACTGTTAGGTAACTTATTACAAATATACAGTGACGATCTATTACATCATATTATTGTCATAACTAGATGCCATTTGAGTATTGCGCCTTGCTTGTGTTTTTTTTTCTTGCTGGTTCATTTTCGTACTCTTAACACAAACAAATTGGATGACATAACATTTTGACAAATTCAAGAGTTCGTTTCGCGTGATGGGAAGGGGCCTTTAGTTTTATGCGTTTATGGGATCTCAACCATGAAACAACTTGAACAACACGAAAACATTTATCATGTGTCAAAATAATGCAAAACTAAACTAAAGCGGCTTTTGTATAAATCGCAGATCAAGTCCTGCTTGAAGCTCGCACATGTAGGATGGCTCTGCCAATAACCAGCTTGCGCCTTTGCACTCCAGCTTCGTACCGTGCGACTGGTGGCTGACCCAGGAATATTATCATCTGTAAATGCCTTGTTACGTACTTAAACAAAATAAATACATAATAGAAAATACTCTATTTTGTTTTTGATTATACTTCTAATAAACAAAACACAATGTACTCTTTCAGCTACTTCGTCATTTTACTAGCTAGTCGTTTTGCTAGTTAGTCATTTTGCTTTATGGTCGTTTTGCGAGTTGGTCATTTTGAGATTTAGTCTTTTCGTTACTCGATCAAAATGCGATTAAGGCGTTCCGCGCCCGACCCTCTAAAACCACTACAACTTCTTAGGGGTATCGGTTTTCTAAGTGTATTTTATCGATTATTCGATGGGAAGTGCTGGAAGGAGTTGTTAGACTCGATTCCACCGTCCTCTTTCCACCTCCGCACCACGCGCACTGGGCAGGGTTTGCATCCGTACACGCTGAATTTCTTCAGATCTTTCCTGTAGAGAACCGATAAACTCTGAAACGCTACCAAATATTCCCCAAATAAGTCTGTGATTCTTCAAGAGGGACATGCTCTTGAATAGGCTTGCTCTTGTTGCCAGAGCAATAAATTTTTGCAACCGCTTAGCTAGAGGGGAAGATCGGTTATCACAACGTATTTTTATCAAATCAATCATTCGAGTCAAGTTTACACACGAGAGATATAAAATCATGATCAATATTACCGATTACTAGGTACGTGTCATTCATATCATATGTCTAGCATAAACACAGATCACAGTTATTGATTGAGATAAGTATGTAGGCCACTGTCAAGCGATATGGCCCGGTTGCTATGCATAAAACAAACCCAAAAAAAATTTATATTTTTTATGTTTTGAGGGCCGGAGGTTTTGGTGGTTTACAGAATTTAGAAAAATAAATTTTTCTTTCTTAGTCGCAATTCTGAATCTAATCTACCGATGTCCGATCGTCTCGGCTCGGAGCAGCACGACGTTTCGGCCGCCAACGCAACCGGAGTTTCGATGGAGGAATTATTCTTCTTTTTACGAAACCACGGTTATGTGCGCCATGGTTACGTACAAAGAATTGGTTCTTCCCCGTCGGCTGTCTGTCTACGAAAGTGACCTTTGTCTTATAATTATTGAAACTAGGCAAGGCTGTATTTAATAAAACATCAAATTGCAGAATTATTATATATTTTTTTTTATTATTTATTATTTTAGAAATCACGAACTATGTCCATCGACATTCACTCAGTGCGGTTGTGCCAACCCGGATGGTAGGGTACGGGAAGGGAAGCAGAGTCTATTAATAAATCAAGAGGAAACTCTATAGCAATACTTTCCTCTTAACAGTTCTATAAAAACTATACGCCAAAAATGTGATTCTTACTACTTGGGCGTATACATCGCCGAACAAAGCAACGGATACAGGGTATACACGCTAGCCGGTCTTCCGGTGAGATTGTTTCCTGACCTCTACAACCTGCGTGTCTTCAAAAGGCATTTAAACAAATTGCCTGATGAAAATATGTTCCACCTCATACCTAGTTGCCTGACGATTCACGCTCTCACCACGTTTCGCGCAGACAATCAGCGCTCTATATTAAAAAAAATAAATTGAGGATAGGAACGAATAAATTTTGCTTCTAAAGCAAAATAGATATTATAGAAGGTTTGTGATTTATAATAAGAATTGCATTGTAAATTTCAATATGTATATTAAAGATCAATACACTCTCTCACTGGCCAAATATGGCCATGACTTCCTCAACCATGAGCTCTACGCTTATCCCATTCGCAGCCAATGCTTCGACCTCACTCCTGAAGACAGCGCTCTCCCACAGAGCGTTCCACAAAGCGATAAACTCTTCGCTCTGCAGGTTACTCATCGTTGTGCGGAATTCCTCGTCGTTCTCCATCTTCTGATCGAAGAGAGCGGACAGACTTTCCTTGGGGAGGCCGTCGATGACGTCCCTCATCATTCCATTGAAACCGGTGCCTGTGCGACGAGCCGAAACAGTCTTGTATGCTCGCCTTGTAATTCCTTAAATGGAAAAAGAATCTTTCAAATATACTAAAATTATCTGATCTAAGAATTGCGGAATCTAATTGCATAATCGCCATGCCATTCTGATTTCTAGTTGTTTAGTAAATCTCGAACATAAATCTGCGGAAAGACAGACATACAGACAGACTCATATTAAAATTTTCTTAAATTTCTAAGCGAAATTGTCTTTTTCTAATCACACAAACAGAAGATAGCATCTTTGGCTGCCATTCTAATAAAAACATGGAAATTGACGTTCGACTTATAACTTTTAGTAACAATGAACGTTTTTATTTCACGCTCCGACTTGCATCCACCTAATAAATTTTACGACCGTGTAACGTACGTCAATATATGAATATCTTTGTAACTCGAGAACCACTTTATCAATTTACATACGTCATATAATATCATGGATTATGTCATATTTTGTTATGGCATTAACTGGGTACGTTTTATTTTATTGGTATGTTTTATTTGAGTCCAATAAATATATACAATACAATACAATGCAATATATTATTATAGTATCACTTACTACGCCTTAATTTGACTATACTTTGCTTTACTGCTTAATACATTGCCACAAACTATTCCTTCGCCTGCATATACTTCTCCCACATCCCAAAGGTTAGTAGGAATGGAATGCTTCGCGGCATTAAGCTCACCTATTGTGCCTAATTTCTATAATTTAGTGTTCAATAAAGCATACATATATACATATAAGGTGCTTTGTTATTTATGTCAAAAATTTCGGGAGCTTTACATAGACACTCAAATAAACACGTTACGCAAAAAAAATTATATGTTTTTAGCATTACTTTTCGAGAAATTTAACAAAACATGTTTCCTACCTAAACGTTAACTGTGTGTAACAGCAGGTAACTTGCGTTGTACGGGGTCAATGACCGTACTATGTTCAAACGCACAACATAGTACGATTGGTTTTTACAGCTACTTATTTGACTTAATTTTTTTGTTAGGAGAAAAAATGCTCCTATAAACATACGTTTTTTTCTTACGTAAAGTGTTATTTGAGTGCGTATGTAACCCTCCCGAAATTTTTGACATAAATAACGAAGCACCTTATATATACTTTATTTCACACGTCATTTTCGTTCACATTCTCACTTCATACCAGTACGACCCGAAATTTATGTATTCTACGTCAAAAGTTTTCTAACTCTGGATGACTAGACGTTTTGTGTTACGATCGTCTGTTTGTGAAATAAACTTATTTGCCTCAAGTACTGAAATATTTCGAACAAGTTTGTTCACTGATTGTTTTGACTATTGTACAAAACTCGTCGAGACTTCTGAGGAACAGTTCGAAAACCGAAAAATTAATTGAATGTAGTATTATCTTTGACTCCCATCTCGAAGCGGGGTACCAAAGTAATTCGGGCGAAACTAATGTAATTAAAGTTATGACTCTAAACGGGCCAAGTTCCACTGTGCAAACAACGAGCTGTGTTGAGAAATCGCTGGTACAGTATTTCGTCAGATTGAGCTTGGATGAGAAGAGCGGAAGACCGCGTGTGGTGGCGTGCCTTGGGAGAGGCCTATGTCCAGCAGTGGACCGATACAGGCTGATGATGATGATGATGATGATGAGCTTACCCAATGCCTCGTTTAGAAGGTCGATGTAATTATAAACGTTGATATTGTCAGCCTCCAAGAATTCTGTTACCTGCAAAGGACATAAATATATAAACAACATTTACTCTTTCATGTAACCTCCTTTTCATATAACCTCCATTTTATGTAACCTCCTTTTCATGTAACCACCTTTTCATGTCAGCCTTGGTAGCTCCGTGGTGATATGGATCGCCATTTGATCGTGAAATTAAGCACATGCGGGCGCGGTCAGAACTTGGATCGGACCGTTCGACCGTTAAGGCTAACCGTGTTTCGTACCCAACGAAAAACTGCAGAGCTCTTACCTTACCTTATCTTACAAGGTGATAGGGTTTAACTCTTCTAGATCGGTGCCACCGCACTAAATAAAGGACGATCGAAGCACATATGAAAATCGTTCGTGTTTTCCATCCAGTTCAGCCTAGCTGGCAAATTCATAAAGGTAAGCATTGACATGGCACCCACTTCACCAAGGTTTCATAAAAAAGTAGTTCGACGAGCTTCACGATGACAGAGTAACAAAGATGGTGGAAGTGAAATGAAGCGTTGGTTCAAGGCGACGACCGTTTTATAAAGGGACTAGCTGAGCCCGCGGCTCCGCTCGCGTGAAATTCGTATTCCAAAGAAGAATGTAAGTAACTAAGGGCGAGGCCGAAGGCCGAGCTGCGTTCAGGTAATCGAAAAACCTTCTTAAAGAAAGTAACTAACTAAGGGCGAGGCCGAAGGCCGAGCTGCTTTCAGGTAAACGATAAACCTTTCTCAAATAAAGGAAGTAAGTAAGGGCGAGGCCGAAGGCCGAGCTGCGTTCAGGAAGACGATAAACCTTCTGGAAGAAAGGAAGGAACTAAGTGCGAGGCCGAAGGCCGAGCAGCGTTCAGGTAAACCAAAAACCCTCTTCCGCCTTCGGGCCTCGCCCTTAAAGACTTCCTTTCTTCGATAGAATATAATATCGTTTACTCAATCTATTTAGTTCATAAAAATAAAAAAGTAATATTAATAACTAAAGAATTAAACCTACCTAACAAACATTAAAATAACTATCAAAACGGGCATTTTCAAATGTTCTTAGAGCACTTGCGGCATTACCCCGCTGGATGGCAAGGCTTACCCTTTGAATGAAGTACATAAGCCCTTGATGGCGGGACACCAGTTGCGTCAACCAGCTCAAGCCTCTTTTGGCTTCACTGCTCCACGGACCGAGGGTTTCAACCGCAAACGCAACAAATTCGAAATCTTGAATTATATTTCTATATTTGCTGCGTTTGAGGCTCTCCGCCCCAGCCTCGGCCGCGCCAGCCGCTCTTGAAGATGTCCTAATGTGACTTGGAGCCAATGTGAGAACAAAAGTGGCGTCCCACATCAAAGAACTACCCTTAGTCCATGGCACTAAGGTGATAGCATCGGGCCTCTTGCCATCCAGCCGGGAATAACCGCGAGGTTCTAGGATGCACGGTATATTTGCCGTTAGAAGCGTGGACTTTATAATAAAATTTAAATTAAATTAACTCAATCTTAATATTAATTAACTTTATTCGAGATGGTTTAGCTTCTTCCTGAACGCAGCTCAGCCTTCGGCCTCGCCCTTAGTTGCTTACTTTCTTCAAGATGGTTTAGCTTCTTCCTGAACGCAGCTCGGCCTTCGGCCTCGCCCTTAGTTACTTGTTTTCTTCGAGATGGTTTTTCAATTATCCGAACGAAGCTCGGCCTTCGGCCTCACCTTAGTTACTTACTTTCTTCAAGATGGTTTAGCTTCTTCCTGAACGCAGCTCGGCCTGCGGCTTCGCCCATAGTTACTCACTTTCTTCGAGAAGGTTTATGGTCTTCCAGAATAGAGCTCGGCCTTCGGCCTCGCCCTTAGTTACTTACTTTCTTCAAGAATGTTTTTATTCTTCCTGAACTCAGCTCCGCCTTCCGCCTCGCCCTTAGTTACTTTCATCGAGAAAGAATATCGTTTACGTGAGCGCAGATCCGCCTTCGGGCCCGCCTTTAGTTACTTACTTTCTTTTTTTTAATACGAATTTCACGCGAGCGAAGCCGCGGGCAACAGATATATAAATTTTATTGCACCAATGACAGCGACATAACTTCGACTTTCAATTATTATTTTTATTTATCAAACAATTTGTCACCGGCCAGCTCACGTCGAGATGACAGGTCTCCGTTGTCAACATGACATTTAAAATTGTTTTTTACCTTTACTTTGGATTACGTGATTTTTATTATATTTTTTAATTATTATGTTCATCCGGGATATACACTGTCACTATAAAAAGTTTCGTCAAATTCCGTTCAGTGGTTTTTGCGAGATGCGCGTACAAATAGACATTTTTGCATTTACGATTTTATGATATGTTTAAAAAGAATAGATATGTATAGACTATTGTGTTCAAGTTATAAAAAAGAAGAACTGTCATTTTCGTTGTATCTACTTATTTTTAAATTTCGAATGAATATTTTATTCAAATTGTATTTGCTGCCAGTTCTCAAGATATAATTATGTACTTTGGACTACGTGATTTTAAACGCGCAATAATGTTTATAATTGTAATTTTTTTTTATTTTTTTTATTTTTTTTTACGTATTATGTTAACTCGGCATATAAACTGCCACTATACAAAGTTTCGTCTAATTCCGTTCAGTGGTTTGTGCGTGATGCGCGTACAGACAAACAAACAAACAAACAAACAAACAAACAAACAAAAATTTTAAAAACTGTTCTAATATGTTCAGTATCTCATTTTAAGCCACCCTGGTTAGTTTTTTTCCGAATACATTCAATGTACAGACTTTCTTACCTCTACGATTTTATTATATGTATATAGATGGCAATGTTGTGTGCGACTAAGACATTAATAACATTATCAAGGACATTTATATAATGTATATATTTGGGTATAATTACTTATACTTGTACTTAGTACTTATTTTATTTAAATTATAATTTGTAATTTATCCATCCATATAAAATATCCAAAGGTTGACTGAGGGAGAAATCCCTGTAAGGGATAAGTCCGCCTTTGCCCCTCATGTAAATTAGAGTGTTTTCATTTTACGAAGGCACGAGGGGTATGAGGTAGGAAGTGGTGTGAGACCGCGCGGAGCTCAGTAGGGAACGACTCGGTTCGACGGAGCGACGCGAAGGCGTGTAGAACGTGTGTAGCGACCGGGCAACGAGTTTGTTCTCTACTCTCGCACCACTTCCTACCTCGTACCCCGCGTACCTTGGTAAAATGAAAACACTCTACTTATCGTTTTTTTTTTTATGGAAACTGACACGGTTGGCTACATCACCTACAACATCTAAAAAATGTTTAAAATAATACTTTAAAATGTTTTGGGGCAAATAAAGTATTTCTATCTATCTAACAACAACAATAAAACGACTTACAGCAACGAACTCTTCAAGTCCCTCCATCTCTCGGATAATATCGACGAAGCCCTGTGTCGACAAGTAGCTCATCGCCTGCACGAATTCCTCGTCGTTTTCGTATTCCGAGAAGATGGAGGCCAAATTCTCCCCAGCCTCGCCCGCGATCACGTTGAGAAAGTCGGAAAAATTGTCGTCGAAACTCGCTCTGCCGATCACTCCGCCGCGCGCGACCGCAACGAGGACCAGGAGACAGAGAATGACCTTCATGATGACAGAGTGACAGAGGTGGCGGAAGTGAAATGAAGCGTCGTTGTTTCAAGGCGACCGTTTTATAAAGGATGATAATCTTTGAGTGCGACTTAAGATTTCGTAGCTGGAGATAAATTTCTGACAGCCCGCTATCGCTTGAAAGGTGAATTAAATTATGTTCTAGAATGAATCAGAATCTGTAAAGTTTGTACTTATGATTCATCCTTAAGACGACCGTGTTAGGTACTTCTATACATCCGCTCATCCACATCTATATGTACTTTTTCACCAGAAATGTGAATATCTGTAACCTGTCTTAATTCCTAAGTTCATTTTCTTAGGGTGGCATACTCAAGATTCGAGAGACGGAAATGACATCTAAACTAATAGACTCTAACAGTAGGTCTGTAACGACCTATGTGCCATAATCGATTCTATGGTCGTTTATAACTCGTGAACTACACGATCAATAATTCACATAGGGTTTTCACTGGCGTTCTTTGGCACATCAGGATCCGCACCGCTCCGCCGCTGCCGCGCAGCAGTATATTGTATATTGTATATTTTTTATTAAGCATTCATTAGACAGCATGACTGTACTCGAATTTGTCACAATTTGTTCTATCCGATTCGATTACACCCACGAAGAAGAACCGGTAAGAAACTTCGCAGGGTTTTTTTTCATAATAATTTTTACAAGCATTTAGTGACTATCCACATAATAACACCGCCTACAGTCGATTGAAAATACAGCTTGAGAGCAAAATCAAAAACAGATTTTTGTTTTGTTTTTGAAGTTCTGACTGCAAGGACTTAATGACGACTTATGTGACGTTTTCTTCATACAATTTCATAAAAATTTTATTGGGCCTACTCTTGTAAATTACAGCGCTACACCAACCACCACGTTTAGCAATGTACCTATTCGGACAAGATAACTACACGTTTAGCACGGCATCTTGTCCTTATCTCTTAGTCGCTTTTTACGACATGCACGGGGAGAGATGCAGTGGGGCTATTCTTTTAAGTGCCGGCCCCACGCGTTACATTACTTTATTATTTATAAAAAAATAATATTTATGTAGCGTTCGCGCTTCGCGCTTATCGGTTTTTTTTATATTCTGTGGTTCCAGTCCAGCTGATGCACTCCTGTGGCCGCACCGTCAGCATAATTATACCCGCAATGATTTCCCTGGCGAGAGGCGACGACGCGGCGGGGGAGAGGGAGAGGGAGAGGGGCGGAGGGGGAAGCGACGAGACGTCAGCAGCCACGAGATGTCACCGTTGATTATAATTTTTTTCATATTTTTTCGCTAACTGTACAGAGCGCGATCCCAAGAGAAGAATGCGCGCATTTTTTCTTGTGGATTTTGAGCTAGAGTCACGCTGTCGAAGAGAAAATCCATATCATTTAGTATTAAGATTAAGAACGCTCCGTGTGTGGCCCGGTACTTGAAAATAATAGGCCCACTGTATCTCTCCCCGTGCATACCGCAAATGAGGGATAAGGACAAGGCGCCGCTGCTAACGGGCGATAGGATAGCCACCTCTCCTTCGACACGGTCTTTCCACAGTCGTGCAGTGTTTTCGTGAACAGAACCGCTGTTTTCGTGAACAGAACCGCTGTTTTCGTGAACAGAACAGCGGTTTTCGTGAACAGAACAGCGGTTTTCGTGAACAGAACAGCTGTTTTCGTGAATAGGACAGCTGTTTTCGTGAACAGAATAGGTGTTTTCGTGAACAGAATAGGTGTTTTCGTGAACAGAACAGCTGTTTTCGTGTATAGATTTTTTTTTTATGTAATCCGGTATGGACGGCTGAGTCGGAGGGGCCAAAGCGCTGTTTTTTTCAATTTTCGAAAAATGTTTTCGACTTTTACAACAAATTTTGTTATCATCTGAAAGCCATTGAAATTCTGCGTGTTTTAAGCCTTCATACGTCCTTGTGGCCCTAAACCACTATATACCACGGGGCAAACACACTTTCAGCGAAAATGGAGCCCTATCGGAGCGATCGAAAAAACATTTTCAATGTTAAAAAAATCATAACTCCCATACGTAGACGGAAATCGAAGCAAAAAAGATTTGAAGCGAATTTTGAATCATAAGGCAAAGATGACATGTCGTAATCTGCTTTATTGATATTTTAAATGTCTAAATTGGTGTATCAGGCAGGTCCATGGATGAGGTCAATTGATCCGTTGTTCGATGGGAGTTCACGTAGGCGGGTCACATGAGGAAATAATGCTGCAAGCAGAAAAACAATTGGATAATTATTATTTTAAATGTGATCGGTTAGGTTAGTAAAAGTGTCACACGGAAACTTCAGTTTGGATTGCTGAATATTCCTAGACTAGAGAGGAACACAGCCAAGTTTGATATGCGGCCATCTCACGTATCAATATCACATATCACATAGTGGTATCAACCCGGTCAAATACGAGGTTTACTCGCACATGGAGGGTTCCGTAGATCCGCTATATCATACCTGTCAAAAAACCATATCCGTATATCTCTTGTCTTTCTACAATGCAAAATATAAACTTATGTGGCGCCATCTATTATTCAGTAGCGTGACTAATCTATTCTTAGCACGTTTCTTGTATGGGGACCGCCCTAATTTTTTCACGCTTGGCTTTTTTGATTATTTGTTGGTACATCCGCCATAGTAATACATACATATTCTGTGAAAATGTCAACCGGCTACCTATTACGGTTCAAAAGATACAACACTCGGACGGACGGACGGACAGACAGACAGACGACGTAGGGTTAGTAATATGTATGTTATATTCTTTATTGAACACCAATTTATACAAATTAGGCACAACAGGCGAGCTTAATGCCGCGAGGCCTTCTATTCTAACTAACCTTTGGGATGTGGGAGAAGTACCTCGCCTGTAGGTACTTCTCCAACAAGAATATTTTGTGGCAATCTAACGACTGTAAAGAAGTATGTATGATAAACTACATACGAATACTACCTACATAAATACTTTATACGCATGTATTTATATCAGTACCAATATTAAATCCGTAAGGTATGGTCATGGAGTAAGTTACTTTGTTTTATGAGATACTGAGTGTGTAGACTATATGTATGATATTAAAGATAAATGTACGATTTTTAGAAATATTTTCTGTATGTATGTATGTATGTTCCTCCATAACTCTTAAACATATCATCCGAATTCGATGAAACTTAGTACAAGCACATTTGATCATACGGGACACAGGATAGGCTAAACAAAAATTCAGTTCCAGTTACGCTAAGATGTGGCTCTCATACAAACCGAATTGATCCGCCCGCTGAAATAAAGGTACGGTAGCGGGCTTACTTATTTCCTTCTTTTTACCCGACTACGGCGAAGCCAACAGGAGGGTAATGTGTTTAGCCTGAATGTTTGTATGTATGTATGTATGTATGTATGTATGTATGTATGTATGTATGAGGGTTAGAAAGAGCGTAGCGCCTAGAAGAAGCGTCGATTCTCAATGAAAGTTATACCAAAATGTTCTAGAACATCGCGAAATTGACATAGGATAGGTTAGTACTCAATCCTAATAACGAATTTGTGAAAATCAGCACAAAATAATCACGTACATAGAAGGGAAGACGGGACGGCCATTTGTTTACATGCAAACGTCAACTGGCAAAGAGAATATAACCACTACGTCAACTGGATGCTTAGTTTTCATTGTGGATGGCGACATCTAGAGTTTGGTTGCCTGACCAAAGAGTATTGTACTCTCAGATCAGGAAAGGAATTGTCAGGAATCTGTGGTTCTGTTGGGCAAACCATCTTAGTCTGTCAACTCTGGGACAGTAATCTGTGTTGGGGGGTTACTATGACAACCATCTTTGTTGACGTCAGTTTGGAAAATAATGGAATTTATGATAGGTCAACTTTGTCATAGGTACATAAAATGCAACTAGCTCATTTATTCTACATTGTGGCAGAGCGGTCAGCGTTATTTCACAAGTGAGAAGTACATGATTATAACGGGTCACAGGAAGAGCGATTCGGAGAAGGTAACGTTCTCACGCATTGAGAAGCCTGAAGGATTTGTTGACACAATTCACATCTATTGATCAATATGAAGAAGTCAGAATTTTAAGTCAATGGAAGAAGTATTACAACAATTTGATAAATATCTTTATGCCGAAGAAAAACATTGTATTCGAAAGATATAAGTTCAATTCTCTTGAACAGAAACGCAAAGGTCATTTATTCCTATAAACAGCGCAAATGTACTACATTTAAACATAAAACAAATCATATGTAATGTGTATATTTATGTAAATGGTTTAATAAAATACCAATCCGAATTTTATATTTATAAGAGTGTTTGTTTTATTTCATATAGTCCACGTAAAAGCCCAATAATAACTTGATAATTTAAACTTCTTTCTTTAAGACCTGTAAGCATCTCTCCCCGTGTATGGCGTAAAAGGCGACTAAAGGATATGACTCCCTTCTTATATTACTAGGTGGTAGGGTTTAACCCGCCCGGCAGTGGTACCACCGCACTGAATGAAAGGTGGGTCAAAACGGCTATGTAAATAGTTTGTGTTTTCCGTCCAGTTCAGTGTAGCCGGCACGACCGAAGGGAAGGCTGACGTGGCACCAAGTTCACCCGGTGTTATGGGCTGACATCACGGATGTTGTAGGTGATGTACCCAACCGTGTCAGTTACCATAAAAAAAAGAGTTATATTCATTGACTTAAAAAAAACTTGCTTTAAAATGCTTTAGGTTATTTCTATGGTTATATTGCTATTTCTGAGGATAATTTGTTTCTCATAATTAATTTTTTCAGATCCGTACCGCAGGTGCCAATATATTAATTTGAGAAAGTTATCTTCAGAAATAACAATATACCTCTATATATCTATACATATTATGCTTACTCATCATATTGTACCCAACTCCATGTATTGTACATTGTACATGATGTAATCAAACATGACAGCACAGATTACCAACATGACAGGTAATAAAATTGACAACTTTAAAAAGAAATCTGTGGTATTCACTGAATGCAGATGTCGCTGTATATCCCTTACTATTCAAATTTCAAGTCTGTTCCGAGATTTTGTACTGGAACAAATTCAGTATATTTTTATGGAAACTGACACGGTTGGCTACATCACCTACAACATCCGTGATGTCAGCCCATAACACCGGTTGAACTAGGTGCCATGTCAGTGCTTCCCTTCATTTAATGTCGGCTACACTGAACTGGACGGAAAACACGAACTATTTACATAGCAGTTTCGACCTACGTTTCGCTCAGTGCAGTGGTACCAACCCGGCCGGGATAAACCCTACCACCTAGTAAGGTAAGAAGGGAAGGGACCTACAGTGTATCGTGGAATCCGAACCACGGTCAGCCTCCAACGGTCGAGCGGTCACTCCTTCAAGTACTGACCGCGCTCAGCACTGCACTGCTTAACAACAGTCGACCGACTGCACCAATGAGCTACCGAGGCTGACATGACAGTATTTAATTTAAAAACAAAATTAAATTTTAAACAAAACATTATATTATTATTGTATGTTCTAAAAAGTGTGAAATAAAAACTATTATTAAAAACAAAAAACCCGACTACGAAAAAGAAAAAAGGAAAAAATAAGATAATTTTGTAATATATTGGGACAAAGTGCAGTTTAGAATACGTACTAGCAAAACTTAGGAAGTCGAATACTTATACGATTCTGAAAATATAGCATTAGGTATCGATCAAAATTAATTATGTACTTGAACATAGTCAATCTGCTTTGATAATATGAACGAAAGGTCCTTCCAACACAATTAATAATACAGCCGGAGTCGGAGTCAGCTAGATTTTCAAGAAGTTTTGCTGACTCCGACTCCGGCTGTATTATTAATTGTGTTCGAACGACCTTTCGTTCATATTATCAAAGCAGATTGACTATGTTCAAGTACATAATTAATTATGATCGATACCTAATGCTATATTTTCAGAATCATATATTCGACTTCCGAAGTTTTGCTAGTACGTATTCTAAACTGCACTTTGTCCCAATATATTACAAAATTATCTTATTTTTTCCTTTTTTGTTTTTCGTAGTCGGGTTTTTTGTTTTTAATAATAGTTTTTTTAAATAATAATTTCACGCGAGCGAAGCTGCGGGCAAAAGCTAGTATATATAATAAACTTACATACTATGTACATTAATCAGTAGTACTGTTGTGCAACACAATCGACAATTGACAAGAAAGAGATAACATTTGTACCGTGTGGGTATAACCTAATAATAAATAAAATACTTTAAAAGAATATCCCCACTGCATCTCTCCCCGTGTATGTCGTAAAAGGCGACTAAGGGATATGACTCCCTCCTTATATTACTAGGTGGTAGGGTTTAACCCGCCCGGGCTGCTACCACCGCACTGAATGAAAGGTCGGTCGAAACGGCTATGTAAATAGTTTGTGTTTTCCGCCCAGTTGAGTGTAGCCGGCACGACCGAAGGGAAGCACTGACGTGGCACCAAGTTCACCCGGTGTTATGGGCTGACATCACAGATGTTGTAGGTGATGTAGCCAACCGTGTCAGTTTCCATAAAAAAAATAAAAAAGGAAAATTGTACCGTGTGGGGTCGGTACTTAAAAAGAATAGCCCCACTGCACATCTCCCCGTCGCATGTCGTAAAAGTCGACTAAGGGATAAGAAAATTCGTCAGCCTCGGTAGCTCAGTGGCGCGGTTGGTTAGTCAACTGTTATTAAGCAACGCTGAGCGCGGTCAGTGATTGGATGGGTGACCGCTCGACCGTTGGAGGCTGACCGTGGTTCGGATTCCACGTTAAACTGTAGGTCCCTTCCCTTCTTACTTTACTAGGTGGTAGGGTTTATCCCGGCCGGATTGGTACCACCGCACTGAACGAAACGTCGGTCGAAACGGCTATGTAATAGTTCGTGTTTTCCGTCCAGTTTAGTGTAGCCGACATGAAATGAAGGGAAGCACTGACATGGCACCTAGTTCACCCGGTGTTATGGGCTGACATCACGGATGTTGTAGATGATGTAGCCAACCGTGTCAGGTTCCATAAAAAAAAAAAAAAAAAAAAGATGATATAGGCTTCTGTATGGATACGAAACCCTGAAAAAAAAACCCGAAAGACCTCAGGATCGGCCTGCTGCCAGCACTTGTGGATGTCGTAGGACAGCTGACAGAGGTCCGGATCGCCTTCCCCTTTGATGTGAATGCAGTTCTTTCCCATGTTGTATGCGATCCTCTTCATCTTCTCCGGGATGAAGGTCATCATCTTTTCGTAGTGGACCTCGCCCGTTGACACATCCAGCTGCCGAAAATGTAGGTATAGATAACAAAGAATAGAATAAATTTAAATCCTATATTCCATTGAAGTTCCCATTTATTAAATATGCAAATATACATATTAAAAGTACTATAACATTTTTAAAAGTACTTACTATACCTCTCAAAGGAATAATAAATTGATGTATTTTTTTTTTATATATGAATACGTTTATGTATTAAAATTTATTTTAGCTATGGAGTATTTACACCGTGGTCCAAAATAACGTTGACAAAATTTAAAAGAACATATTTCAAAAATGGAATGCTTTGCATTCCATTTTATTTTTGTCTATCGTTTTTTCATTCGTTGGCGCCATTTTAATATTGTTTGTTGGCTAAAAATTGTTAAAATATATTTATTACGCTATGTCAGAGCAGCGTGGAGCCATAATTTCATTGTATGAACGTGGAAAGCGGCAGTGTGAGATAGTGAACATCTTGGTGTTAGTCGTCAGCTAGTTTCTTTGGAAATTAAACGGTATGTTGAGCTCGGCAACATCGGAGACCGTCCTGGGAGAGGATGTAAGCGCACTGTTCGAACTTCTAGGAACCAACACATTATCAAACAAAGATTAGTCCGGCATCCACAGACAAAGGTGAGAAAAATGTCGCGAGACTTGGGAACAAGTCGCTCCACCGTGCAGCGTATAGTGAAATGTGATCTCCATTTGGTACCATACAAACTCAGAAAAGCGCAATTGCTTACAGAGAAAGACAAAAAAGTTCGCCTTGAGAGATGTCGTTTGCTTAAACAACGCTCCGCTGCTTCGAATTGGAAAAATATCGTATTCTCTGACGAAAAATTGTTTTCGATAGAACAAGCCCATAATCACCAAAATGACAGGATCTGGTCTTCCACTCGTCCTGGAGTTGCTGTAGTTATTCCACGTCGCCAAAACGCGAAAACAGTTATGGTTTGGGGTGCAATTTGCGCCACTGACAAAACTCCCCTCGTTTTTGTAGAAAAAGGTATCAAAATTAACCAAGAAAATTATCGACGAGAAATCCTTGAATCTGTAGTTCTTCCTTGGAGTCAACAGCACTTTGGTAACCATCCATGGATATTCCAACAAGACTCTGCTCCAGCTCACAGGGCCTTAAGTGTTCAATAGTGGTGCAAAAGCAATTTCCCTGATTTCATCAGCTTAAAAGAATGGCCACCCTACTCGCCTAATCTGAATCCCATGGATTACAGTTTATGGTCAATGTTAGAGGCAAGGACCTGTACTACACCTCATAGAACTGTTGATGACCTGAAGGCTTCTCTTACACGCGAGTGGGACAAAATATCTGTTGAGGAGGTGCGGAAAATTGTGGAAAATTTTACCAAGCGTTTGACTCTTTGTATTCGCGCTAAAGGAGGTTATTTTGAAGACAAATAGGAATTCTTGTATAAAATAAGTTGTATTTTTATAATTTATAAATTAATTTAATTTAAGTTTAAAGGTAATAAAATTATTTCAAAAATCACTTGTCAACGTTATTTTGGGCCAGCCTGTATATTATTTAATTTATACTTATATAAGTATATATGTCTCTATGTAATAATATGTAGTTTATGTTTTATCTATGTTCCTTTATGTACATAATACTCGTATTATAGTGTTATTTTAGGTGTACAAGTTGTCTTTGTTGTTTTTTCATTAATATATGAACATGTTGTTATTGTAAATGTTTTTTTTTCTGTAAATACCCATATAAATGTTGCAATGGGTGGTTGACCGGCAGAGATTTCCTTAGGCAATAATTCCGTCATTTGCTGTATCATGTATATCGTCGTAGTAGAGATAAACAGAGCTAAGCCACACATGCAACATTTCGAGATATTGACGATTAAAGATTTAAAGTCTCGAAAATTTATATGTTTTTAGTTGTATCTTTCAAACTACATATCATATTTTCCCAAAATTTTTACACGTGGTAGTAATGTACATATTCTAATGGGATAATATGAAGTTTGGACCCTATCATTTGTAGTTTTTTAGTTATTAAGGGTTTAGCACTTAACCTCTGTTTACTACTCAGAAAATGTTCTATCGCGTAAGCAGGATTGTGGTGGAGCATAATGAAGCTATGTTGGTTATCTCAGTTATGCATTATAAGTTTCATCCATTTAGAACCAATTTTCAGTGAATGTTGTTGGTCAACAGTATTTATGTGGCTAGGCTTCGTTCGGTAGTACAGAAATATTGAAAAATTAATTGATAGTAAACCAATACTATGACGCCTAAAGTTATTTATCTTTTAAAAAGTTTATATGGAATTTCAGTTAACATCCCTTTATCATTATTGAAATAACGTACTACTAACCTCGTAATCGCTTGGCTCTCTTTTCCACTATAATCTCCGTCTCATTCTGAGTATTTTGGCATTAAAACGCATTTTCGCCAAAATGTGGCTTGGCTCTGGTTTCCTCTACCACGACGACATATAAAACAATAAAGAATAATAAAAAAAAAATATTAATTTTACAAGAGTCGGACTTATTAGGGCCTAAGACAATCTCTATTTTTTTTATGGAAAGCGAATCCTGCGTCATCATTTCACCTACGAGTAGGTGTCTAACGATGCCCATGGACATTCTGTGATGCACGGGGATTTTAAATGCCATGCCGGGCTTTTCACGCCCCTTTTGAAAAAAAAAACGCCCTTTTTTCAGGCGGGAATAATAAACATTCAAACTCACCACTTCAAATTCAAGGAACATGCATTTCATGTAGCACTGCAATAAAACAAATTAGCATTTGAATAATTATTTTTTTTTTGCTATAAACAAATATTTATGAATTCATAATTGATGAAGCGGTAGCTCAGATCGGTCGACTGTCGTTCTTTATTATAACTGGGCGCCCCCACAACTTGGATAGGTGACCGTTCGACCGTTGGAGGCTGACCGTGTTTCGGATTCCACGTATAAATTGTATGTCCCTTCCGTTCTTACCTATAGGTCGTAAGGCTTAACCCGCCCGGGTTGGTACCACCGCACTGAATGAAAGGTCGGTCGAAACGCCTATGTAAATAGTTCGTGTTTTCTTTCAGTGAAGCCGGCACGCGCAAAGGGAAGCACTGACATGGCACCTAGCGCACAAGATCTTACCGGCTGACATCGCGGATGTTGTAGGTGATGTAGCCAACTGTGTCAGTTTCCATAAAAAAAAGAGTGTTATTCACTTAAATTCTTCGAAAATTTACACATTAGGTAGGTAGATCCCAAAGTAGCAAGTACAAATATAATAAGAAGACCTACTTAATACATTTATTTTGACTATTTTAAAGCTATTATTGATCCCGCAAAGCAAAGTGTAAAATTTGAATTAATTCTTCAAATATGCTCATTTGTCATACAAGTATGCTCTCAGCCTGTAAACTGGCGTGCACTTAACATTTTTTAAAGGGCGAAGTTTACCTTTAATTTTTGGTCTTCCGGCATTTTACCCTCGCTAAAATGTTGCAAAATTCCTGAAAGAAAAGTTTCGCGTTTAAAATTTATGAAACGTTTAAACCACTTCCTTAAAACGAAACTGAATGTGTTGCGGACACGTGAAAGTTACATGCGACCATGTCACCGGCGCTTTCGGCCGTAACGCATAGTATTTATGAAGGGGGATTAAATCAGTGAGGGTGAAAAGGTTCCATTCGCGAGTCTCCTACCTCTATCGACCCCTGTCTCTTCCCTGCATTTGTCCATGACCGGCTTTATCGCTTCCAAAAACTCTGGTGTGGGAAACTGTAAGCAAAGAAAGTTTTATAATTAAATAACAAAAGTTTTTGAAAAATTTCGACGGCTTTTAAATTTTATGTAATTTTTAAGATGAGATAGAGACAAAGTGAATGGCTTTGGTAGGTATTGCGTTTCAGGGTTGCGTGCAAAAGGACCTTAAGTACTTTATAACGCTCGTGTCCGTGTTTTAAATGCTAAGAATGGAATAGAAACGATTGCACATATTTAAAATAAAATAAACAAATAAATAAAGGAATTAATTATGAACGAATTCTTGAAATCAACTTTAGCTGATGACCAGTAAAAATAAAAAAAGATCAATTATTAAAATATGTTTATGGTAGCACCACTTATGTACATAATGTTTTAAATTTTAATAGGGTTTGTACCCAAAATATAATGTTAAGAAAATGAAATCATCAAACATTATCACACTATTTCTAAATAATTTATTTAATAAAATATTATACTTTTACTATTGTTAATATTTTATATAGTATATTTTTTTTTATTATTTAAAAATCGCGTGCCATCATCGGAAAATATGTTCAATTGCTTATTCATACCTGGAGACACTTTTCAATAATCTGAGAGCAAACACACTTCATGGGGATTAATTTATTATTTAAAAAAACGAGTTATATAAATTTTTGTTACGCAGTTATATATAAAGTTTAATTACGCAGTTCACTTTTTTAACCCATTTAAAAAAAAAAGTAAGAGGTTCTCAATTCTTCGAAATCTTTTTTTTTTCATGTATGTTCAGCAATAATTCCTTACCACGTGGACCGATTTTGATTTTTTTTTTTTTGTCAAATAGGATCCATTAGAAAATCATCAAACTCTTCAATTTGCATGATCATGTGCAAGAAAAATGGGCGAATAATTTATATACCGCGCCAACCGATTTCGATAATTTCTTTTTATGCTGGAAAGGAGGTACTTCAGGGGGGTCCGATGACATATGTCAAACTCGCTGTCAGTCAAGTCATTTTTACGTTTTTAATTAAAAAGAGTGATTTATCGATTATTTTATAAAACTGTACGCAATTAATATTACAAATAAATTTATGAAAAGCTTACTTCATCTGCATTTGTACTGCAAACTGCTAAAATCACCAGCAGCAAACCTATTGGCAACATGGTGACACCGTGAATTGGCGGCAAGACCCTCATTCTGACATCTTTTAAAGTGGTGCTATAATAGATAATTGGCAGGTGTTAAACTGCCAATTAGCACCTGCAATGATTGTTGCTTATTGTGTTATGGCTTATTGTGGCTTATTGTGGCTAATTGTGGCTAAATTGTAGGACTGGCGTTGCGCTACATTGAAGTGTGACTTCAATTTGGATCAAGTGTAATTTCTGAACCTCTGCCTTATTAAAACTTCTGGAAATCAGGCTTCGTTGTATTTATGGCATTCCTGAACTCAAGACTTTGGCAAGGGAGTTTTAGAAGAAGCGAATACCCCGGCATGGAACACTCTCTGAACTGTTCGTGACGCTTCTTCCTGGTGTCAACGACTTGAACTTAATTAACTTAATGAACTTAATTAATTTTTAACTTAATTTTTGAAGAACTGATCAAATACATTCCGTTCCGGAGTCTCCGGAGTTCCGATCTGGAGTCTCTGATCCACAGTCTGTGGATCAGAAACTCCACCACAGACGATTTGTAAGTTCACTCAGTCTGTTCTCAATGTACTTACTAGCATGGACGCTGCTCGAAGGAACTTGCATCCCTTATTCCTTGTCAACCCACCTATCTCCGCAGCACTCGTAGCAGAGAAACTGAACATCCTTTTGTCGTTGATGGGCTTTTGAGGCACCATCGTAATTGTTCCTCTGTCGTAGCACCGCTAGAGTGTACGTACACACCCTACAGGTGTACACATCTACTTCTAATCAACCGCCATTCGTGATTGTAAGCACGCCTGGGTGTAGTCAGAACAACAGACCGTTCGACAGTTGAGGTTAACCGTGGCTCGGATTCCGCATAAAACTGTACGTCCCCTTCCCTTCTTACCTTACTCGGTGGTATGCTTTACCCATTCCGGTTTGGTACAACCGAACTGAATGAAAGGTCGGCCTTAGAGTGTAGCGGCTATGTATGTAATTCGTGTTTTCCGTCCAGTTCAGTGTCTATGTAGCCGGCACAACCAAGGGGAAGCACTGAAATAGCACCTATGTAGTTCACCAAGGTGATATAGGTTGACATCATAGGTGTTGTCGGTGTGTGTGGTAGCCACACCGTCTCAGTTTCGGTTTAAAGAATCTTTATTGATCTCAAAGAACGTTATAACATTCGCTTATAGAGATTGGTACATTTATGCGGTTACAAATAAGTATAAAGTATATAAAATAGAAAAGTAGTAAAATAAAATTATTGTAGGTAGATACCACAGAACAACGATCGGGCCACACCGCCCGCGACAAGAACGGAATTTTTTGCTCTGCGGTAGGTACAATAGACAAGGTTAGGTAATCTTATAAATATTCTGAAGACAGACGGACAGACAGAGAGACACATAGAACTGAAGACAAGTAGGTAAATCATCCTAAAATATTGATAATTTCTAATTATTCAAGAAGTATATTTTGGCAGCCGTTTTTAACATACCTAGTGTTTGATTCCAAAATTTTTATATTATTTGGGAGATCCTTGTATATATATATATATGTTTCAATAAATAATCATTAAATAATTAATCCTGTCATGTGACTACTGGTTAGATTTCATTACAAAGTAAGACGCGGCGCCATTTATTGACAACCGTCAATTACAAAATAGCTGCTGTGATTATCGCTCGAAGTAAATGAGCAGGTAATCTGTCAGACTCGCCCAGTGTTTAATTACTGTTTCGGTGTATTTCTGTGGATATGCCATAGTTGTGCGTTGTATTTCTATGAAATTTGAGGTTACTACGGTTTTACTGGTCCACAAAGTCGCTCAGCGAGCTATGAGAAAAGCAATGCTCGGCGTTTCTTTGATCGATCAACAATCGACCAAATTAGCAAATTCAAGTGGCAGTGGGCTGAGCACATCTGTCGCAGATCCAATAACCGTTGCGGTAGACGGGTGCTTGAATGCAGGCCACCGAAGGGACCTACAGTTTAACATGGGACCCGAAGCACAGTTAGCCTCAGTGTGCGAACGGTCACCCTTCCCAGTTCTGACCGCTCCCGTGCTTAATTTCACTATAGCACGTCATTCTATTGAACCACAAAGCTATCGAGGCAGACAATAGTTTCTGAATATTACAGTCTGTGATTGATTACAGTGAAAACCACAGATCATATAAGTAATAGCTATTACTTAGGTGTTCTGTGGTGAAAATCCATAATAAAATCCGTTGAAACAGTCTTTACAGATTTATGTATTTTTTTTTATGTAATCCAACATGGGTGGCTATGCCGAGATACCAATGGTGCAGTCGACAGAGCCAAAATCACCTCTCCTCGCGAAACCACGCTTAGGTGCCATGCTAACAGATTTGCGAACTGTTGCTAGGCTGTCTACTGTCTAGCCTGTTAATATTAAGTAATTAACCAGACAGACATACCGACAGACATACAACAGACGTTGTAGGTATTGTCTTTTATTTTACGTTGGTATTTTACGTAGAGTTTGGAAATTTATTTATTTAAATTTTAATGTGTTTAATCATATTCCTCTATGTTGGTTGTGCTTTCTCGCGGTGTTTCTGTGTGTGCCAATTTTTCCTTAAATATTAATAACTTTGTCAAACGATAAAACATAAGTTAAAACTGTAAAAATTAAACAAAATTCAAATAAGTACCAAAGTTGAAAAGAAATTCAAGAATTCTCTGCCTACCCCACCGGGAAACAGGCGTGACGCTATGTATGTATGTATGTTGAAAAGAATTTGTCAAATAAAATATACTATACACTAGCAATATGCAGTTGGGCCTGATATATTTCAGTTTAATATTGTTACACTAAAATTTATTCATATTTGAAAATATTACATTGTGTTGTGTGTAGCCGGCATGAAATTAAGGGAAGCACTGACATGACACCCTGTTCACCCGGTGTTATGGGCTGACATCACGGATGTTGTAGGTGATGTAGCCAACCGTGTCTTCCATAAAAAAAAATTGAGTGCAATATAACTTACAAATAGCTTCCGAATATATGCAAAATAAAAGATTTTCTTATACCCGTATTATCTTAAGTCATTCATCAAAATTCCTATTGTGTTTTTAAATGCACCATCAGTTGTGGCAAAAAGGCATATCCTCACCATGACCACGACTTAAAAATATATAACATACTTACCTTCATTTTGTGACCTTCACCGGAAGCATTAAAGTATGTTTCACGCCATCGTAATGGTACATCAGAATGTCGGTTTTCCTGAAAGTCGGACTCTTCGTTGCGATGGCCGCTCTCGTGGTGGCTGATGTTGTACGTATACGTAGCTTGCTTTTTTAGGGTTCCGTATGGAACTAAATTTACTACACCGTCTATCCTACCTTTAAAGTGCTGTATCTTTTGAACTGTAATGTAGGTGGTTGAAATTTTCACAAAATATGTGTTATTATGGCGGATATCTTAACCATTAATAAAAAAAATTCAAAAAGGAAAAAATTAAGGGGTCCCCATATAAGAAACGTGCGTGTGTGTTTTTTTTTTTTTCATAATTTAATTTTTTATTCGTGCTCTATTTTGGTTTTTGTTGGAATAACCGCGTCCGGAATGTAGGCATTAACGGCCTTCGCCGGCCGTGGACAGGAAAACGGAGTGTGGGAAGACCACCCGCCAGGTGGGACAACGACATCAAGTGCGTCGGCTGAAAGCAGTGGTTCCGTACCGCTGAAGGCCGGGAGGACTAGAGGAAAATTGGAGAGGCGTATGTCCAGCATTGGACGCTAACACGCTGACTGACTGACTGACATTCCTGCTCTATCATAAAATGCTTGCAAACTGTGGAGTAAAACAACAAAAATAAAATATATTGTGCGGTGGTACGGAACCCTCGTTGCGCGAGTCCCACTCGCACTTGGCCGGTTTTTCGGTCCAACTTAACTCGGATCATGTTATATTGTGTTTTTTTCTTGTATAATATTTTTAGAGGAAAATAAAATATTTTCTATCTGTCTACCAAAATGTCATGTTTCCAAGAAACCGTTTTCAAGCATTCGACATCTTTCTAGGAAATAGGAACATTATTATTTGACCGTGAAAAGTTCGTGAGGTCTTTCTAGAAAATTGTTTTTGATTTCAGGACTGGCCACCGAAATTTACTTTGGACAAGATAAAGCCTATCGCTGACCAGTGTCTCGGTGCAAACCCTGTACCTGATGGTAATGTCAATTTTCTTTCATGACTTCCTTCCTTCCTTCCTTACCTATAATAAAATCCAACGTCTGCTTTCTGTCTGTCTGAGTGTCTGTCTGTCCGCTTATAACTCGAGAACCACTAAACCGATTTTAATAAAACAAAATTCTACGGATAGCTTGATTCTTCCCATCAACTATAGGCTACTTACTATCACGCTAAATGGCTTATGAGGTTAGCAGTGAAGTGAAATATGAGAGCGGGCGGAGCCGCGGGCACAGCTAGTATGTATATAATATACTAGCTGTGGGCCGCGGCTCCGCCCGCTCTCATATTTCACTTCACTGCTAACCTCATAAGCCATTTAGCGTGATAGTAAGTAGCCTATAGTTGATGGGAAGAATCAAGCTATCCGTAGATTTTTTTTCTACCAAAATCGGTTCAGTGGTTCTCGAGTTATAAGCGGACAGACAGACACTCAGACACTCAGACAGAAAGCAGACGTTGGATTTTATTATAGGTAAAGGATATATTTACTTATATATGTAGGTACAATAACATTAGGTACTTACTAAAATAAAATGTTCGCAGATGTCCTGAAAAGCGCTCGGGCTGGAAAACTAGCTGATGACCAAAAACTTAAGGTACATACGCTATTGTAAATTAAATATCATTGAAATATATACCTACATTTTAGACATGGTTGACCTACAACAGCTATTATGTCATCCCATAATAACTTGGTAAATAGGTGGCATGTCAATGCCTCCGTTTTGTCGTGCCGGCTACGCTGAAATGAACGAAAAACACGAACTATCTACATAACCGTATGGGGCCGGTACTTTAAAAGAATAGCCCCACTGCATCTCTCCCCGTGCATGTCGTAAAAGGCGACTAAGGGATATGACTCCCTTCTTATATTACTAGGTGGTAGGGTTTAACTCGCCCGGGTTGGTGCCACCGCACTGAATGAAAGGTCGGTCGAAACGGCTATGTAAATAGTTTGTGTTTTCCGTCCAGTTCAGTGTAGCCGGCACGACCGAAGGGAAGCACGGACGTGGCACCAAGTTCACCCGGTGGTGTTATGGGCTGACATCACGGATGTTGTAGGTGATGTAGCCAACCATGTCAGTTTCAATAAAAAAAAATAAAAAAAAACCATATTTATAAACCCTACCACTTACTAAGACAAGAAGGGAAAGCACCTACAGTTTTGCTTGGAAAAGAATAAACTTTCATTTCTATAAAAATAAAATGTTATGCTCGACTTGGCGGCTTGGCGGGGGCAATACCGTGCCCCCAGATCCCTAATGTACCTATATAGGATGCCCATAATAATATCATCTCCCTTAGAGGACTTAGATTTCGATTCACTTTTTTTTTTATTTAATCCGGTATGGGTGGCTGAGTCAGAGGGGCCAAAGCACATGCTCTGACTAGCCAATATCACCTCCGAGAAGGAAGGTGCCATAGCGGAGACTTCCCTGGATTGCTGGCTATAGTGGACTAGAGGAGAACACAACCGAGGTTGCTGTGCGTCCATCTTACATCCAGTACGGTGGTACCAACCCAGTCGGCTACAATTTGAGCCTACCACCTAGTAAGGGGCAAGGGAAGGGACCTACAGTTTTACACCGGTTCCGAACGGTGAAGCAGCGGGTGTGTAGGTATGCACGTAAACTTTTTCGTCAGAAAAAACTCATTGGTACACGCCGACGGAATCGAACCTCGGACCTCCCGCATGAGAAGCCGATGCCCAAACCACTCGGCCACCCGCCGCACTTTACGATTTTTGTATATTTCAGTCTGATGACGTACCAACGTTGGTTTTAGTTATATCTGTAGTTTATTTGCTCGTAATATTGTACCTAAGTACATAAATATACAGGCTGTAAAAACGGCGAGTACATTAAATTTATGAAATGATTATTGGGATCAAGAGTAACAAAAAAGTCTAATAACTTTTTTCTGAATTCCCTTTAAATAAAAAGTTACAGTTTTCATACAAACTAATTGATTGTTTTAGTGTAAAAATGATCTAATGACAACAGGGCGGCGCGGAGGGGGGAAGAGCGGGTGAGACGTGAGCGCATCGGACGGAGGTGTTGGCGGGAGGGGCGGGGGTTAGCTTTGTGAGTGGAGGACTGGAGGTCGGCAGGCGGAGGGTGCGGAGCGGCAACAACCCCTTAAATTACACTAGACGAAAACATACATTTCAAAAATTCATATCTCGAAAACTAGACGTTTTAGGGAAAAACTTTATTTGCTTTTTTGTCTAGGTAAAACATGAGGATTGCGCTGGCGAAATTAATGTACTCGCCGTTTTAACACCCTGTAGAATCAGTATCTTAAAAACTGTTATTTAATTTTAATTTGTGTGGTCTAATAATATTTGCTGAATACCTCTAACATTTATAATTTAATTCATTTATAACTGGCTTTTTCCCGCGGCTTCGCTCGCGAGAAATTCGTATTTAAAACTCGGTTTGTATGAGATCCACATCTTAAAATAACCGGAAGTGAATTTTATTTAGCCTATCCTGTGTCCCGTATAGTAAAATGTGCTTGTACTAAGTTTCATCGAATTCGGATGATCGGTTTAAGAGTTATGGAGGAACATACATACATACAGAAATTATTTCTAAAAATCATAAATTTAGTTTTAGTATCATACACTGAGTCTACAAACCCAATATCTCAAAAAACAAAGCAACTTACTCCATGGCAATCCCTTACAGATTTATTATTAGTATTGATTGATATTGATTGATGATATTGATGATTGATTGATTGATTTAATTGCGGTGTAACCAAACTGCTCACTTTATTATTGGGTGACGGTGATGGTAATCAGTAATGTGTGATACACACACATAGGCGCCGACTACGTGGGTGCTCAGGGGCTCCAGCACCCACGAGGTGTGAGCAGTTATAAAAACTGATCAGTAATAGGATTCGTGCAAATGTGTAAATGCGGCAAATGCAAAACATTGTGCGAACGTTCTGCGAATCCATGCTGCCGGGTGGCGGGAGAATTAGTGAAAAATTGGAGAAGCATATGTCCAGCAGTGGACGTCAACACGTTGATGATGATGATGATTGTTCAATAAAAAAAAATTGCATGAGCACCCACGAGGATTTCTAAAAGTCGGCGCCCTGTTTACACACAAATTAAATCGATGACATCATTCTTACATGTTTCAAAATTTCACACAAATTTTATTTGTGTTTTCAGGAGTTCCTGTTGTGTGTTTTTGACTCCATTCAAGCGGTAAGTTTACCAAAATTGTATGAATACGAGTAATTATACGAGTCACCGAGAACGCTGTGCTACCCTGATAGTTCCGCCCTAAGGCGCAGAAGGTTTTTTTTATGTAAACCAACATGGGTGGCCGTGCCGAGTGGCTGCGAAACCACCCTCAAAGAGGCGCCATGCCAGCAGATTTTCAGACTGCTGCTAGGCGAATACGAACTAATACGGCTGTGTACGAACTTTTACATAGCCACTTCGACGGACCTTACATTCAGTGCGGTAATAGTAAGGTAAGAAGGGAAGGGACCTACAGTTTTACGTGGAATCCGAACTACGGTCAGCCTCACTCAACGATCGAACAGTCACCCATACAAGTTCTGACCGCACCCGGATCTGTTTATTCACGCTCGCGCGTCGGTCCAGTGCACCGCCGAGCTAACGAGGCTGACAAATCATTGTGGTAAGTTTTGACCCATAAATTACACATAACAACCATAATATTGACGGCTATGTAAATAGTTCGTGTTTTCCGTCCACTTCATTGTAGCCGACATGAAATGAAGGGAAGCACTGACATGGCACCTAGTTCACCCGGTGTTATGGGCTGACATCACGGATGTTGTAGGTGATGTAGCAAACCGTGTCAGTTTCCATAAAAAAAATAAAAAAATTACCCATAAATAAGATGTCTATGGAAATTCGGTCGCGCGCGGGGTTTTTTTTTTGTGTAAACCAGCATGGGTGGCTGTGCCGAGAGACCAATGGTGCAGTCGACAGAGCCAAAATCACCTCTCCTCGCGAAACCACGCTCAGTTAGGTGCCATGCCAGCAGATTTGCGGACTGTTGCTAGGCTGTCTAGCCCGTTAATACGACGCTTGAAGACACCCAGGTTAAAGGATTCAGGAAATACAGATTGCGAATGCCATGCCGGCCTGATAGGTGCCTATTCACGCCCTCTCTCGAAGGGCCCGAAACTGTATTTGGGGGGGACGGCGCGTCTTGCCCTGATTCTTTCGCTTTTCACCCAGATTGACCACACCACCGGCGAGGTGCTGTACTATCGTCTGCTCGAGTTACTGCCCGATGCGGCCACGCAACGCTACGCCTTCGAGCTCTCGAAACACTGCATCAAGATCCATGAGCCGAAGGCCGTCGACACCGCCTACCAATTCGTCTTGTGCATGTTCGACACGGGCAGCGTGAGTATTTTGATATATTTATACAGGGTGCGCGGGAACTGGTGTAGTTCCTTTAAGGAGGCTTTTCTACGCTTTGTAACACGCTTTGTACATAATTAGTAAAAGAAGCAGGGTTCTAGGTACGCCCGTTGCGGAGATATAATTTTTTAAAGTTACTAATGTAGTGTAATGTTGTAATGCTCTAATCGGGCGCGCGCGGGGTACGGGGCAGCGGGCAGCGGGAATACGGACGGACGCAACGCGAGTGAACGCAAACCACACGCAAACAGATAGCCCGCCCCGCCCGCGTACCGCTCGCCTTGCGTTTCACAGTCGCGCGGTCTATCTAACTAAAGGCGCCCACACATTGTAGTATGCATTTAGTTTGTTAGGAAATCCTAAAATTTTAATGAAAGCACATATTTAAGAAATTCTTTCACCAGTGCTTTTGTTACAAGGCGTAGAATAGCCTCCTTAAAGGAATTACAGCTGTCCGGAGACACCCTGTATACTCTGAATCAGATATACAGATAATTGAGCTAGGCTTTTGACCTGTAAAGTTTTATCAATACTAATAATAAATCTGTAAGGTATGGCCATATGGAGTAAGCAAAGTATACGTCGCTGCACACAAACTCTTTGGGAGTAAGTTACTTTGTTTTATGAGATACTGCGTTTGTAAGCTCTATAAATGATAATAAAACTAAATTGACTATGTATTTTTAGAAATCTTTTCCTATGTTACTCCATAACCTCATAAAGCGATCATCCGAATTGGATGAAACTTAGTACAAGCATATTTAACTATACGTGACACATGATAGGCTAAATAAAATTCAGTTCCGGTTACGCTAAGATGTGGCTCTCATACTAACCGAATTGTTCCGCGCGCCGAAATAAAGGTACGGTAACGGGCTTGCTTACTTTCTTCTTTTTAAATACGAATTTCACGCGAGCGAAGCGCGCCGAAATAAAGGTACGGTAGCGGGCCTCGCTCTTAGTTACTTACATCGAGAAGGTTTATCGTTTACCTGAACCTAGCTCGGCCTTCTTTCTTACTTTCTTCTTTATAGATACGTATTTCACGCGAGTGAAGCCGCGGGTAAAAGCTAGTTTTATGTAGAAAGCAAATGCAAAAATATTTACTTATGTACTAATTATTGTTACTTTTTTTCAGAAATACGCGTTCTTCTAAGATCCGGTGACAGAAGAAAGTATGGAATTAAGTGTGTTTTGAAAATTCTGGCTTTGGTTCAATTTCGTTCAAAGGTGAAGGTAAATTAAATAAGAATGTCTTCAAATGTTTTACCTTAGATGTCTTCAATAAAAAGTTGCCCAACAAGAACGATTTTTTTTCTTTTGTGTACCTACCAATTTAATGCATATGTAGCAGACATGTACTTTGTATGTCCATTTTCTGACTTCATCCCAATTTTTTTTTTACATTTAGTATTTAGTTTATTGCAAGTTGTGATTTAGATAAATTGACAGTTATGAGTTTTATTCTTCTGTAATCTAAATCAGGCCAACTGGGACAAAGTGCGTTAAAACAGCATTACCTTTGCCCTGAAAAAATTTGCTCGCATATCACAAACAGAGCACATTCAGTCAGTCAGTCATCGTGTAAACGCCCACTGCTGGACATACGCCTCTCCAATTCTTTTCCAATCCTCCCGTCTTGTCCCACTCAAGCGTCTTGAACACATCTTATAGTGCGTTAGTGAAGAGCTTGGGTGAGATCACATCCCCCTGCCTTACGCCTTTACCAAGGAGGATCGGTTGGGTGTTTTCATGAAGTCTTACAGTCATCGTCACGGACTGATACAGGTTTCGGAGTACCTCGATGTAGCGGTGGTTGATTCAGCACCTCAGGAGAGAGTTTTCGACGGCCCATTTTTCAACTGAGTCGACCGCCTTGCCGCCTTCTCATAGTCGACAAAGGCTGGGAAGAGCGGCTTATTGTACTCCTCACACTTTTGCACCACTTGTCTCACATTAAATATGTGATCCATGGTGCCGTATCCTTTCCTAAATCCAGCTTGCTCACGAAGCTGATCCAACATTTGTGTCAGCCGACTCGTGATGACTCTTGAAACAAAAAAACACCTGCCTCCAAACTGGTAAGCTAGGTGAGCGACATCTCCGGACATCCAAAATTCCCATTCACCTCAAATCGGACCGATCGCATTTAAGCGATCGCCGCCATCTTGTTTATGAAGGCCATCTCATCAGCCAACATCGACGTAGCGCCATTTGCATCTCTAAACCATAGGAGTGATTTATTGCCTGGTGCACGCACACACACAAACAAAACACACATGCTAATAAACTCCTCCAAGCTGGTAAGCCAGGTGAGGGACATCTCCGGTTATCCAAAATTCCCATTCACCTCAAATCGAACCGATCGCATCTAAGCGATCGCCGCATCTTGTTTATGAAGAACATCTCATGGTCTGACATCTACGCAGCGCCATTTGCATCTCTAAACCGTAGGAGTGATTGTTTACCTGGCGCACGCACACACGCAAACAAAACACACCTGCTAACAAACTCCTCAAAACTGGTAAGCTAGGTGAGGGACATCTCTGGTCATCCAAAATTCCCATTCACCTCAAATCGGACCGATCGCATCGAAGCGATCGCCGCCATCTTGTTTATGAAGGCCGTCCTCATCAGCCGACATCGACGCAGCGCCATTTGCATCTCTAAACCGCAGCATCAGCGAGTGATTGATTGCCTGGCGCAGCTTCTTTCCTTACAATCTAAATGCTAATTTACTCATGCAAAACGTTCGGGAACTTCCTTGCCTGGAAAATTGCCTTATTTGGATTTATTGGAATCACGCGTAGGTACCTACGTTGTTCCGGCAATTTCGCAAAAATATTTATAGTTAAACGTTAAAGATAGTATTTCTAGAATATGAAGTTGCGTACGCTGAAATCTATTGAATTTTTATCACGTAAGTGTAAGTAATATAATACTCTACTGTACTGTGTGGGGCCAGTAGTCCCACTATATCTCTCCCCGTGCGCGTCGTAAAGGCGACTAGTTAATAAGTGGTCAAGGTGCCGCCGTTCTAAAGGGCGATAGGCCAGCCATCTCGCACCTTGGCATGCATGATCCTTCCACCGAGTCATGCAGCAGATGGGCCTTCGTGCCTTAGGCCGTTTTTAGTGTTGCGCTGGTGGCTGCCGGTCGCTGGTTGTTTTTAGTGTGAGGCGTGTGTGAGGCTGACGTGTGACGCAATCGCGTTGGTACAATGAGGCGAAATAAATTGCTAACGATTCTCCTGTACTACTTATTATTAAAGCGACGACGTGAAATAAGAAGAATTCACGTGCAGCCTTTAGTGGCAACCAGATTACTCAGTTCTTGTATAACTCATTAGCTGCATCCCACAGCAAGGGTCTGGACTCCACCTCAATTATTACTCTTTCTGTATCGATGTTCATCGTATGTACCCGCGACGCGTGCCACCAGCGCAACAGTAAAAGCACGCATTGGCTTGTGTAGCGCTCGCGCGCGCCGGCGAGGCGCGAGGGCTCGCGCGTGCGATCTTGCTACGCGCCGCGTGCGCTTACCAGCGCGCTGGTACACGGGTCACTCTAAAATGTACTTACAAAATTTAAGTTTGGCAACACGCGCGCGTGCGTCCGGCGGCTACCAGCGCAACACTAAAAACGGCCTTATTTGCTGCTTGCGTTATCTTGTCCTAATACATTGCTAAACGTTGTAGTCGGTGTTGTGCTGTTATATACAACAGTACTTACAGCACAACACCGAGAACTCTGCTTACCCCGATTGCCGACATACAGCGTGCGGTATGTGTGTATTATATTATAATACTTCAACACTGTGCTGAAGGCGAAATTTAGAATGCTTGTCTCACAATGTTTTACATCACCTAAGTAAGTGACGGGTATAAAAACACAAATAAATTTTACTTTTGGAAAACACAATTAATTCAACCACAACTAGTTTGTTTATTTGAAACGACCAAATATTTTAAAAAAGTACCTACAGTGTCTAGCTAGGACATAATTAGAACCTTGTCAAAGGCGTGCCAGCCGTAACAGACGCAACGGCTTTTCTCCGAGGATCATTGAGACCATTGACTAAAGATTATAAACTGGAAACCAAGTTGGTTTCCAGTTTATAATCACCAACAACTTATATTGAAAATGCATTCCAACAACTTGTATTGAAAATGCACACACACAAGAACAATCAGTTGGTTGGCGCGATTCAAATCAATCTCGCACGCACGTCGTGGTCGTCGCTCGGTCCGCCACCTGAAAGCTCTGGCGGCTCCTGCGGTTCCTGCGGCTCCTTTCGGCCAGACTTCGGCTCGAAGGAAAGTGTGGTATGAGTGATGTTTTGGTGGTAAAAAAATAACTCTATAAAGCCTAACCTAATGTTGAGGCGGTGAATGTCATTTTTGTTACGTTTCGTTTCGAGCCGAGTCAACCCGAGCCGTGTTTCCGAAAGGAGCCGCAGGAGCCGCCAGAGCTTTCAGGTGTCAAACCCGTCGTCGCTAGGTTTGTTCAACTTGTTCAATATTTTAGTGTTCGATAATTGGGCAATCTCACCGGCCGATCGTCGGCCATGCAATTTTATCCATCATGAACATTATGGTACAAAATTAATTCGTGAGATACCATTTCAATCCTGTTGTTAAATTGTAGCGTGTGTGTTTCATCGTCGTACCAAATACGGGAGTCTAAAAGTTAGTTTGTAACTTAACGTCAACGTCAAATTAAATGTCAAATTGTCAATAAAACTTCCGCTTTCCGCTTCACGCCTCGCTTTGGTTGGTTACATTACATTATTATTACATTTTCTTGCGTTCTCGAACTCCCCTCACGCCAGTCTTCCGGGCGAGGACTGCTTCTGCAAGATGTCCTACCAACTGTACAGGAACACCACTATCGGCAACACACTGCAGGAGAGCTTAGACGAGCTCATTCAGGTTGGTTTGTCGGCGCAATCGTCAATGTTTTCTACATGATCATCGGCCCTCTAGTGTTTTTAGAGTTTTACATACATATTCATCATGATCTATCTGCCATTGTTGGTGTTGGTTTCGTTGTGGAATCGCTGCCGCGCCTGCAGTTTGGACTGTTTGCAAACCCTGTTGCATCCTGTTATCATAACCTGCCTATGTCCTCCACTAATACCATAAGGCGGCCAATTTCCACCTGTTGATAAGGGGATAACGTGGAATGCCTGGGATTTGAAGTCAATGTTAACCTGTGGACTCCCGTTGAATACCACATATAATAATGCTGACCTCCGCAGGCTCCCAGGAAATTTTCGGCAAGCGAAATTTCGCGCTCTTAAACTTTTTATTGAATCTGACACGGTGGCTACATCACCTACAACCCATAACACCGGGTGAACTAGGTGCCATGTCAGTGCTTCCCTTCGATCGTGCCGGCTTCTCAGAACTGGACGGAAAACACAAACTATTTACATAGCCGTTTCGACCGACGTTTCATTCAGTGCGGTGGTTATCAACCCGGGCGGGATAAACCCTACCACCGAGTAAAGTAAGAAGGGAAGGGACCTACAGTTTTACGTGGAATCCGAACCACGGTCAGCCTCCAACGGTCGAGCGGTCACCCATCCAAGTACTGACCGCGCCCAGCGTTGCTTAACAATCAATAGCAACAGTCGACTGTCTGCACCACTGAGCTATCGAGGCTGACAAATTGTTTCGTAATGTATTTTCTTCCTCTTCATTATTTATTACAATTTTCATTTCATATTCAAAATTTGTAAACAAGCTCTATACCGCTTTATAGTAAGTAAATCTCGATAGTACGCAAATCTGCAGCAATGGTGCCTCGGTGAGCGTGGTTTTGCGAGATAAGGCAGATATAGCTGTTTCGAGCACCTTTGTTCTCCCCTCGGCACTGCCACCCGTACTGGTTTTTCATTGGCAAATTTAAATTTAGCTGTGAATGTTCTCTGTGATATATAAAATTAAACAAGTTTAAATTGTTTTCAGTATGGGCAGATAACACCGGCGTTAGCAGTGAAGGTACTTCTGCAATTTGACAAGTCCATCAACCAGGCTCTCAACACGAGGGTCAAGTCACGGCTCACCTTCAAGGCGGGAAAACTAAATACATATAGGTAGGTATGAAACATTATTTCCTCTTTAGAACCGCTTACGCTGTCTGTACGCAAGTGTTTGCACAAAGTCTCGAAATCAACGGAAAAATCAAAAAAATTTTTGCTCTAGGTTGGCGACAAACTAAATCAGATCAAGAAGGGCATATCTTGACCTTTTTGTAGAAGTATAATTGACGTGTTCCTATTCACACCTCTCTTTGAAGGGCCCGACTATACTTGGGGGGAAATATGTGGGCAGGGAGAGCGTTCCAGAATTAACCCGTTCTGTGGAGGAAAGATCTGCAGAAGCGATTAGTACACATCAATACCTACCTACTAATAATAAATCTGTAAAGGGTGGTCCTGGTCATGGAGTAAGTTAGTTTGTTTTATGAGATATTTCGTTTTTAGACTCTTTCTAATAAGTTATTTTTATATAAAAAATATTTGTTAAATGGACTCTATGATACTAAAACTAAATTGGCGATTTTCAGAAATCTTTTCTGTATGTATGTATGTATGTTCTTCCATTTACTCTTAAACCGATCATCCAAATTTGATTAAACTTAGTACAAGCACATTTAGCCATACAAGACACAAAATCAAGTTCCGGTTACGCTAAGATGTTGCTCTCATACAAACCGAATTGTTTCGCTCACCGAAATAAAGGTAGGTAGCGGGCTTACTTACTTTCTTCTTTTTCTTCTTCTTAATTTCACGCGAGCGAAGGCGCAGACAAAAGCTAGTATTGAGTAAAGGTAGCGGTGTGAAACCCTTTGGGTGTCCAGATCCGTAGTTTTTTTTTATGTAATCCATGTGACTGAGTCGGAGGGGCCAAAGCGCATGCTGCGACCAGCCAATATCACCTCCGAGAAGGTAGGTGCCATACCGGAGACTTCCCTGGATTGCTGGCTATACTGGACTAGAGGAGAACTCAACCGAGGCTGCTATGCGGCCATCTTACATCCAGTACGGTGGTACCAACCCAGTTGGCTACAATTTAAGCTTACCACCTAGTAAGGGGCAAGGGATCGCTTCACTTTTGTTTGTGTCGGCTACACCAAAGCACCCTGGTTAAAATAGACATAAGGAGAAAGTTATTATTGTTGTTTGAGGTAAAAATGTATGGGCAGATCCGTAGTTGCGTTGCTTGTTGTTGTTGTTGTTGTTGTTTTGGTTTGGGGTTGGCTCTAGGCCTGCAACCTAATCCCGCTTGGTTGGGGACCTTCGTGCAAAACCCCGCAGTCTCCAGCTACCCCAGCCAGCCTATGTCTTCCATGAAAGCCACAAGTCGACCGGGGTGTCTGCAGGCCGCTTATCCCTTAGTCGCCTTTTACGACATGCACGGGGAGAGATGCAGTGGGACTATTCTTATTAAGTACCGACCCCACACAGTACTGGTTGCGTTGCTAAGAGTGTGTGTATGTCTTTGCAGGTTTTGTGACAACGTGTGGACCTTCATGTTGAATGACGTGGAGTTCCGCGAGATGCAGGAAGTGGCAAGAGTCGACAAGGTCAAGATCGTCGCGTGCGACGGCAAAAGTAAGCTATTTCAATTTAATGTAGCCGACACAAACAAAATTGAAGCACTGACATGGCACCTAGTTCCTACTGGAGCGATGGTTGACATCACGGGTTTAGCAGGTGATGTAGCCAACTGTGTCAGATTGCATAAAAAAAAATCAAGGAAAATTTTGTAAAACCCGACTAAAAAAATTAAGGAAATAATAAGGAAAGTTTTTTTTTTTATTGAAAGCGTGATCTATGGCGCCCATCCACCCATAAGGTGTCTAACGACGCCCATGGACATTCGGTCGTATGCGGGGGTTGCGAATGCCATGCCGGCCTGACAGGTGCCCATTCACGCCCCTCTTGAAGGACTCGAGACTGTACTTGGTACGCAACCGATTGGTACGCATCCGCGGTTGATCGAAAATAGACTCGAATAGACAGGAAATCTGACTACAAAATGTTTGATCAACATTCCTTGTTGCTTGCTTCGGTTTTCGTACCTAGTTGAGTTTTATAACTCGCTAGTCCCGGCCTCGATTAATACCCTCCTCTACTGCCGATGGGCCCAGATATGTTCGGTGAAGCCATCGCAAGCTTAGATCCACACCTTCCTTGTAATTTAATTTTTTATTTCATTAATTTTAGTTCTAAACCATTATTATTACACCAGTGCTAATATTACGCACTCTATAATCAACACCGCTTTTCGACGACGACGACCCATTTTCTTTACAACTCTTAAGCAGCCTGCTTCCTACTACTACTACTACGCTAGATGCAACTTTTGTTTGGAAACTTCCACCACAGTAGGATTTATTTTCAAAAGAGTTACCATCGCACCGATACAGTTAAAAAATTTTATGTTTGAATTTGGTGTCATACCTTGAACACTCATTGTTTATCGTTTATTGATCATTCTTATGGCAGTAAGACTGCACTCAAACTTATCACAATTTGTTCTATCTGGTTCGATTACACCCACGAAGAAGAACTTGGCAGGGTATTTTTTTTTCGTATGTATATTATTACAAGTATTTTAGTGACTAGCCACATAATAACATCGCTTACAGTCTATCGAAAACACAGCTTGAGAGCAATGTTAACAATTTTACTGAGAGTTCTGACCACTGAGAGTTCTGACTACTGAGAGTTCAGATTCCACGTAAAACTGTAGGTCCCTTTCCTTCTTACCTTACTAGATGGTAGGGTTTATCCCGCCCGGATTGGTACCACCGCACTGAATGAAACATCGGTTGAAACGGCTATGTAAATAGTTCGTGTTTTCCGTCCAGTTCAGTGTAGCCGACATGAAATGAAGGGAAGCACTGACGTGGCACCTAGATCACCCGGTGTTATGGGCTGACATCACGGATGTTGTAGGTGATGTAGCCAACCGTTTCAGTTTCGATAAAAAAAATTAAAAAAAGAGTTGGCTTGGAGCTGGCTACTGAGAGTTCTGACTATTACTGAATATCATCCTTATCAGAGAAAATAGATTTATAATTTTTTTTTACATTCGTATTAATAGAGTTCTGAATACTTCGAAGGTACGGCAACTGTTTATAATGAATTATTGTTATGTTTAGAAATATTAATTGCAATGTGTTGTGATTGTGTTTCAGATGTGGAAGAGGGAAAGAGATAGTAGCTGCTCACTCACTCACACACACACTGATATGATATTAAGATTGACCAATTTCGTATCAGGCCATGGATAGAATTAAATAAAGTAGGTTGTATTTTTAATAATGAAATATATCCTAGGATTAGGTATTCTATTGCCGTTAATTTAGTCGTCGGTTTCATATGAATCGCACCCTGGCTAAAATAGACATAAGGAAAAAGTTATTATTGTTGTTTGAGGTAAAAATGTATGGACAGATCACATACAAAATAATTCACAAATTCTGACACACCGAATCGATACTAGCCACATGCAAAACTGACTTTATGGAATATGACACTGCCTCTATTACTGTTTTTGGAAGGGAAAAAAAAAGAAAAAAATTAATTCTGCATTCATTTATCCCATAACCCATAAGATGTCTGACGACGCCCATGGGCATTCGGTCGTATGCGGGGGTTGCGAATGCCATGCTGGCCTGACAGGTGCCCATTGACGCCCCTCTTGAAGGACCGAGACTGTATATGGGCAGGGAGAGCGTTCATTGAGTGACTAATGTAAGTTTTTATTTATTTTAGCCAGAGTGTGAATTTTTTAATTTATTTCAATGAAGTACTAATTTCTACTATGTAAACGTACATGGAAGATAGTCTGCCTCCAAAGTTATTAAGCTGATCGCAAGTAGGAACATTAGTACATAATCTGTTAACACTTCCCTTTTCAGTTTAATACTTTCCAAACTTCCGACAATTCAATTTTTTTTATTTTTTTTTATTAACTAACGCGACATGTGGCATCGTTTCACCTACTGGTGTCTAACAATGCCCATGGACATTCTGTGATGCACGGGGATTGCGATTGCCATGCCGGCCTGACAGGAGCCTTTTCACGCCCCTTTTGAAAAACGCCAGTCTGCACTTGGGGGAAATAGATGGGCAGGGAGTGTGATCCACATTTTCCCGGTTTTGTGAAAGATCTACAGAACCGGTTGGTGCGCTACGTGGTAGGTCGATTGAATAGGGGTGCATCCCCTACCCAGTACGCGTAGTGCGGAGGTGGAATGGGGACGGCGGAATCGCGTTAAACAGCTCCTCCGAACAATCCCCACGAAATAGACGATAGAACACACGTAGGGGAGCCGACGTCCGTATGGAGTTGCAGTGGTTCTAAGTCAATTAATTTAAAAAATAAGTTTAAATATGGCCTAATGAAGGATCTAAAAAGGCATTTGGCAATTCGGCATGGCACTCGCAATACCTGCGCAATATCTCAGAAACTTATGAATACTAAAGAAATTTTTATTCCTACTTCCTGTATCTAAAACTTGACTGGTTGGTATTGTAAATAACACTTATTCAAATAGATGAAATTCCTATAAGACTGTACATACATTAATACACAAACGGGTCAAGCAGAGTAATCGGTGTTCCGCTGCAAGAACTCTTGATGTGTTGTATATAGCACAACATCGACCACCACTTTTATCAAAATATTACAATTAAAATTATCTGAATACAGTTACCTAAGTGCTGTGTGACTTTGGCAGAACCGTGCCAAGGTGTGAGGTGGCTATCCTGTCGCCCTTTAGCGCGGCGTTGTCATTATCCCTTTATAAAGCTGCATGTTGGGTAATCTTTGAGTGATCGATCGCTAACTCTATTAGATCTACACAAGTTCCATTATTTTCATCAGTGTCACTAGCTGTCATTTAGTGTTGAAGCAAATCTGATTGTGTGAAGAAATTGTATATTGAATACATACAGCCCCAGATGCAGGATCGAATGGCTAGATGGGCGATGAAGCGGCGTTGCTGAGGTGTTCTATGTACCGATTTAAGCGGCGGGTGGCCGAGTGGTTTGGGCATCGGTTTCTCATGCGAGAGGTCCGAGGTTCGAATCCGGTCGGCGTGTACCAATGAGTTTTTTCTGACGAAAAAAATTTCGTGCATACCTACACCTGCTCCTTCACCGTTCGGAACCGGTGTAAAACTGTAGGTCCCTTCTCTTGCCTCTTACTAGGTGGTAGGCTCAAATTGTACCCGACTGGGTTAGTTCAGCCTCGGTTGTGTTCTCCTCTAGTCCAGTATAGCCAGCAATCCAGGGAAGTCTCCGGTATGGCACCTACCTTCTCGGAGGTGATATTGGCTGGTCGAAGCATGTGCTTTGGCCCCTCCGACTCAGGCACCCATATTGGATTACATGAAAAAATAATGTTTTTGCCGAATGGCAGGGGATTTCAACATTTTAACGCGCTCTCGTTGGCTGTCAATGTTGACACTTGTCCGCTTAAGCGGCAGGTGGCCGAGTGGTTTGGGCATCGGCTTCTCATGCGAGAGGTCCGAGGTACGAATCCGGTCGGCGTGTACCAATGAGAATGTACGACTGGATTCGTACCACCGTACTGGATGGAAGATGATCGCATAGCAGCCTCGGTTGTGTTCTCCTCTAGTCCAGTACAGCCAGCAATCCAGGGAAGGCTCCAGTAGTGCACCTACCTTCTCGGAGGTGATATTGGCTGGTCGGAGCATGTCCTTTGGCCCCTCTGACTCAGCCACCCATAACGGATGACATAAAAAAAAACTTGTCAAGCCTATTTTTGAATGTGTTTATGGTGGGTACTTCCCTGTTTTTTTTTTGTTGTGTGAAAAAGGGTTTTCACACAACAAAAGGGTGTTTAAAAGGGTGAAGTACGGAAGCATTGGGAATTTTGTTTTATATCGAGACCCGATTACAAATTGTAATGTAATATTAATTAAATTAAAATTAATGAGGGTATCCAAATGTGTCTGCATTGTAATAATGATATGATTGCCACTGTATTTGTGATAAATAAAATCTGTTAATTTCATTATGGTCTTTATTGAAAACATTCCTCTTTCCATAAAACATTAAAACGGCTAGTGGCCGAGTGGTATATGCATCGGCTTCTCATGCGAGAGATCCGAGGTTCGAATCCGGTCGGCGTGTACCAGTTTTTTCTGAGGAAAAAATTTACGTGCGTAAATTTTGTTACCTGCTGCTTCACCGTTCGGAACCGGTGTAAAACTAGGTCCCTTCCCTTTGGTCCCACCGCGCTGGATGTAAGATGGGCGCATAGCAGCCTCTGTTGTGTTCTCTAGTCCAGTATAGCCAGCAATCCAGGGAAGTCTCCGGTATGGCACCTACCTTCTCGCAGGTGATATTGGCTGGTCGGAACATGTGCTTTGGCCCCTCTGACTCAGCCACCAATAATGGATTACATAAAAAAACGGTTACCCCAGCTTCATCACCCAAAGTGTAAGTAAAGCTATTAAAGTTACCATCTGAATATGTAAAACTGGGGAGATTGATAGGATTTAAGAGAAGAGTAAAAAATACCTCATTAAAAAAATGTATTATTTACATGAATATTATAACCAGAGAAGGAAGGTGTGGATCTAAGCTTGCGATGGCTTCACCGATCATATCCGGGCCCATCGGCAGTAGAGGAGGGTATTAATCGAGGTCGGGACTAGCGAGTGGCCACTCTAAATTTCCCACGCATGCTTCACGTTTCGGCTCGCTTCAAGCCCTCGTCAGCTAGTCTGCGTTGACTAGTTACGTTATTGGTTGGATTGTATTACGTCGCTGAGCGACGTAATACAATCCAACCAATCGCAACCGTGGCTGATGAAGCCCCTTTTAAATTCTTGGGCAAAAGGATCACCAGCAGAGGAAAGCAAAGGATTGGGAATTTGGAATTTGGCAAATTGCAAAGGATTGGGAATTGTTGATGGACACACATGAGAAGCATTACCAAATGCCTTGGGAAATCTGTACCACAGCATTAAGACCGGATATAGGTACTCATATTCTCAAAAGCGACAAAGCATGTAGTACTTGTTGAACTTACAGTTCCATGGGAAAGTAACATACCGGAGGACCACAACATCAAACTTAACAAGTACTGCAACTTAGTAGACCGGATTGTGAGAAACGGATTCAAGACTGATCTCTTTGCTGTGGAAGTCGGAGCAAGAGGACTATCAGCGAAGTCGCTCTACAGTCTCTTCAAGAATCTAGGGCTGCCAAGATCGACGCTAAGCTCATATATGGAGAGAGCTTCGAAAACAGCACTGGAAGCATCCTACCGAATATGGATAGGTAGAGAGAGGGAGGTCGAGAGCGGGACTGGTGGTTTCCCCGCGTCCTAGTCAACGCAGACTAGCTGACGACGGCTTGATGCGAGCCGAAACGTGAAGCATGCGCGGGAAATTTAGAGTGGCCACTCGCTAGTCCTGACCTCGATTAACACCCTACTCTACTGCCGATGGGCCCGGTTATGTTCGGTGAAGCCATCGCAAGCTTAGTCCACACCTTCTGAAAGCGAGTCAAACTCGCGCACCGAGGGTTCCGTATCGCCATGTCATGGTCAGCGCTGCTTCATACTGTTTTCGGTAGATGGCACACTACACTTTTTAGTTTCTTGTATAACCCTGTGAATTTTTTACTTTTTCTTATTTTTATTGGACATACGCCTCTCCAATTTTCCTTCAGTTCTCCCGGCCTTCAGAGATACGGCGAGAGGCGTATGTCCAGCAGTGGACGCTTACACGCTGACTGACTGACTATTTTTATTATTTGTTGTTATATCGGCCATAATATTCTGTGAAAATGTCAACGGGCTACATAGGTATTACGGTTCAAGAGATACACCCTCGGACAGACCGACAGACAGACGGCGTAGGCTTAGTAATAGGGTCTCGTACGACGGATACGGAACCCTAAAAAGTATTAAGTATTTAAAACGATAATTACCTGGAAGAATATAAAATTTTCATTATATTTTCTTTTTAATAGGTATAATATTTCTTAATACCTGCTCAATGTTTACGAAAGCATGCATATTATTTTTGAAATCATTTCTAGGGAGGCATATTTGCTATTTTGAATGGGACTATGAAATTTTGTGAATTATACATGAATGGAAAACCATAAAATATCTATATTCTCTTTGAAATAACATCATAAACACCATTATCAAAAAACACCTACCACCCACAGTGCCTTTAGAAATGGTTCACAGAATGTGAGGTTTACACACCTATACGATACATCGCATACACACCCGTACATTATTAGATATACCAGATGAACTAGGTGTTCTTGGCAAAGCTCGAATGTATGTCAGAGTTGTCAAGGATAAGGTCATTGATGAAAATTATTGCGTCACTTTGTCAGTGCATTTAATGAGTTCAATTTGTATCGAGGTAGGAAACAAACTTCTATTTTCTACTTACCTTTTATTCTTCCAAGTTGTTGAAATGTTACCTGACTACAACTAAAGTCGTATGCAGATAACATTCTTGTAAGTAGGTAAGTATAAAAAATTTAACAAAAAAACGCTCAGAAAATTTAACATTTCTACAGGCCTAACTACGTACCTACTATTTGGTTGGGTACTTTAATTATGTAAAGTTTATGTGATGGAATGTAATATAGGTACCTATTTGTTTTGCCGCGTTTTTATTGCAATGCGTTCCCGGTTCGCAACTGAGAGCGTTCCAAAATGGGAGTTGGTCGCACCTTTAGGGCATTTATTTGCATTATTCAGAAATACAAATTTTGACTTATTTGTGCATAATATGTGTGTGTGTGTCTGTAAACAAGCGCAGCGACATAACACTCTTTGTTAAACAAATAAACCGGGTGTAGACTGAATTGAGATTTTCTGTGACGTGTGCGTCACAGGAAACTCTTATGTATTATAAATATTATAATTTATAATATAAGAGATCTTGTTTTAGAGTAACCAAGCAGTGTGAAAACTGAACTCAATCGCACTTATTTCGGAACACATCGTCCGGCTGACTTACTGAACGCACCCGAACAAATGTCAGCTGTCAATATGACATATTGTCCAAGAGTTAATTTCATTCTATTTTTCGATGACTTGTCCTTTGTAAATTTTCATTGTCATGTTGTCGTTCGGGGAAGTGCGTGTGTTCTAGTGGAGCCCCGTAGTCCAACCTCGATTTCCATCCGTCCGTTCCTTGTTCCTACTTCCTAGCCGACCTTAGTGCGTGCGCTGAGTGCTCTGTGCTGTAGACGATAGTGCTGTGCAAATAGCACAATGGACGAAGACGAAGCCCTAGCGCTCAGCGGGGATGAGCAAGAAGACGAGATGCGCAGCGCCCGAGCGGCGGCGCTGGGTTACACGCCGCAGAAGGAAGCGCACATCAACTGGGTCCTTCCGTACAGCGCCCAGCTGGACGCGGAGTCGGCACAGCTGCTTGAAGATATCAAAAGTCATCTGGGCAGAGCTGTGATGCTGAGAGAGATGAAGCCCGCATGTGGCGTATGGACGTCTCGCCTTATCAAGTATGTTGGCCGTGAACTATTATTTTATTACCGATTATATTCAAGACTTATTGTTTATTGTATAAGTTCGTCCATAGGTAGGTAACCTACGCTTGGATGTTTCGTCAATTCCGCCAGTTATAATAATTGAATGTGAAGAACAACTGATGGAAAAGCTGCTGTATACCCATCCCTATATATTGGGTGGAAGGGGCGAGAGGGGGAGGGGTGAGGAGGGGAAATCATTTGGATGGTTCCCCCCGCCGAAAGGGGTGGCAAGAGGGGAGTCATAAACTTCATCACTATGTAGGGGAAGAGGGGAAGGAGAAGGGAAAGGGGTAGAAGGAAGGGAAGGGGGCGGGATGACAAACAAACTCCACTAGTCGCAATTAGTACGAGAGCGCACCGTAAAAAACCAACGTCATCGAGTACCAAGATGGGACTAGTTTGTGGTGGTCTAGAATAGGATAGGCATCTAAAATATACAGGGTTGCCTGAGCAAATCCTGGCACGTTTTGTGTAAAAGGTAATTAAACATGTCATTTTTTTGGTGCAATTTACGTCATCGAGTACCAACTGGAGACCTGGCACATTCGATAAAGGTCATCAAGAAGAGCACAAAAATACTAGGTTGCCTCGTCCTACCTTGGCAGTTTTTGGAGTCGGGCAAATTTAAGAGTGGTGAAAAATGGTCAAATTTACGTCATCGAGTACCAAGATGACAGTCACACCATTCGATAGTTCTGATAACCTAATTCATAAAAAACCTTGGTTGCCTGCCCTCATCTTGGAGCATTTCCTAGTCGGCCAAGTTGAATATCGGATAGCCGCCTTGTTACTAAGTTCTAAAATCGTTCATGTGTAATCATAGGACCGTTTAAAGATATATTTATCATAAAACTGTGAACACTTTATTAATCCAGCTATACCAGTGGTAGTCAAACCGCGGCCCGCGGGCCGCATGCGGTCCGCGGGCGGTATTTGTACGCATTGTCACAAACAGCGCAGATAATAATATATATTTTAGCTTTTACTCAGTATGAAAATATTATCTGCCCTGTGAGTGTGTGTGCGCGCTTGACCACAAAAACTGATGCGTGAATATTCAGAGCAAGTGAGCGGGTGGCGGGACTGGCGGGAGAAGAGTTTCGGTAAATTTTCCAAATGTCGCTGCTCTGCGATTCGATGTATCTATTGCCGATAGTATTTATCAAAATATGGTTATACTTGAAGAAATATTTAAAGAATAATATAAAAAAATTAAAGGGTGGCTGGAATTTGGAATCTGCGAAGGAAAACAAGGTATTAGTCGTAAAACTCTCACACCGTAACCGGTATTTTTTCCCCGGTAATCCCGTGAGGCCTGCCGTCACTTTGTCCGCCCTATATAAAATAGTACAGTCGCCGTGGTAGGCTGGTTGGTGAGTAGGAGCCATGGGTAGGAGCGGTCACTTTGTCCGCCATAAGTTAGGGCGGCCGCAGACTGACTACTGGCTAAGGGAGAGCGGCATCGAAGCCGCTGCAGCTGCGAGTGGTGAAGAGAACTGCCAATGAGAAGCGAATGTCAGTCAAACCGCCTGCTTGCTCGACATCGACCCCGGCGCCCGCCGGGGCGATGGTGCTAGAAGGAGTTCCGCCAGTTCGATTACCACAGCGAAGAAGAACTGGCAAGAAACTTCGCTGGGTCGTACCCTGGTCGTCGACGGTAGGACGGCGAGGTGGTTCCGGACCTGCGAAGTTAAACGGATATGTTAGTATCGACAGAGAGCGCCGTGTTGATGGATCCCACAGTCGGTAGTCGCAAGCGCTAGCGATCAGCGGGCTATCGTGTCAGTACGCCCCTTGAAGAAGCCCGCGGACAACGTCTGGAGATACTCCTCCAGCGATGCTATCCCTGTACGTACGGTGTACGGTGCGGTCTCTGTATAGGTTGGCGTTTCTGTGGACCAGGGCGCACCTGTGGTGATGCACAAGAATTTGTGTTGCCTGACCCTCATCTTGTTGATGAGTCCTTTGGCCGAAGGGTCGCTGTGTTAAGCCTTGGTAGTGTTCTCTGGAGCTCACCAAATTACGAATCTAGCAATCTACTATGCCAGTGGCGGTTCACACTCAAGTAGAGCTCAGCAAGTCCGACATTCATTGCGACGATGTCTGTAGGTTTTGCCACCATCCTAGACCTAGCACAGCTGAGAAATTTCAGGCGACAGGCAATCATCCTGCGCCTAAACGGGATCTATTTTCACCTTCAATATGTTGTAGACAGGTTCTGTGTGTCCATGTCGCCCGGTTCGGTACCACAGGTCGCAGGCGAAAAACTCCTGATGTCACTTTCCTGCACTTGGAGGTCAGCCTGTAACTAGCTGGTAACTTAGCCATTGCACACGGATTGACGCAGTTGGTGTCCGGAACTACTAGGATATCGGATAACCCTGCCCATCGACCTAGTTTATTGGACCTTGTCCTGACTATTGAGCCAAATGGCTACAGGGTGAGGATTGAGGCTCCCCTCGGTAACCAATGCCTTATACGCTCAACTGTGCCAACTGTACACTTCGCAGAAGCACGTGAATGTAGTACGCGGACAGTTTGGCACTACCGGTTAGCACAATGGGATGACTTCCGTTGCTTCCTGGGTGCATACCCTTGGCGCGACGTTTGCTTCTCTTTTTCAGACCTATCCCTGTGTGCCCAATCGGTCGTCGATGTGATCGCACAGGGTATGAATTTCTCCATCCATCGTTCCCATCGGCGGACGCCTTAAGCCTTGGTTCGATCGCCATTCCAGGCTGGCATTCCGCTCGACCATTGGATGCTGATCAAGGTTCGGATTCTAAGTTAAGCTGTAGGTCCCTTCCCTTCTTGCCTTACTAGGTGGTAGGGTTTATCCGGGCCGGGTTGGTACCCACGCACTGAACGATAAGCCGGTCCAAATGGCTATGTAAATAGTTCGTGTTTCACGTCCAGTTCAGTGTAGCCGACATGAAATGGAGGGCAGCACTGACATGACACCTAGTTCACCCGGTGTTATGGGCTGACATCACAGATGTTGCAGGTGATGTAACCAAACGTGTCCGTTTCCATTTTAAAAAGTCGAGAATAGACGAGAGCTCAACGTCGCTGCTAGGTTCTACAAAGGAACGCAAAACTTGGCAAAGTTCAGGCGCGGCCGTGGAATTGGCGCGAAACTCGCACCTACCTCTTCGGGTAGCCGCGCCTTCTGGTTTCTCGTCCTTTGATCGGAATTTATGCCGTCTTGCTACCTCCGCTGGAGCGTTCGGTCGGATGGTTTGCTCGAGTTATGTGCCCAGCAGCAGGCGATTCCCGCTGACGATGCAGACGACTTCTGAGGACAGCACCTCGGCCGGCCGCCTGCATTGTTCTCTTCACTGAAGACTCCGATATATTTTAGTTAGTCTGTAAGCTATCGCCGACCTGAAAAGAACTCTGTAAAATTACTACTAATTAATTAAATACTTTTTATAAACTAAATAACCGGTGTCGACTACGTAATTCTCGCTATACTCGCGAAGGAAAAGGTAAATGTCTTTGCACGCCTTTTCGCATCCAACTCCAACATGGATGACCTGGGCGCCAACCCCCGTCATTACCCCATTGCGGCCGTATGATGGCAAATATTACGTTCCACCCCAGAGTCGTCTATAAAACGCACGTGGGTTGAATATTTCGAAGAGGAGCTAGGAGCTAGCCTGACGGCGTTCCAGCGATCGTCTTGAGAAGTTGTGCACTGGAATTGGCGCCATTCCTCACCAGCATATTCAAATGACCCTATTCCTCCGGTTCAATGCCTTCTTGCTGGAAGAGAGCTTCGGTCCGGTCGGTTTCGGACCCAGCGAACCCATCAAAATATCGCCCTATTTCGATCACCTCACTCTTCACTAATGTTATGGAGCGTATGGTCAACTCAGCGCTCCCGACGTACCTAGAAGACTTTAAACTCCTCGACGACAAGCAGTACGGCTTACTCAAGTAAAGGTCGACTGGAGATCTTCTAGCGTAAGTCACACATTTGTAGGCTGAAAGGCTCGATGGTTTTAGGGAATCGCTGGCGGCCACTCTGGATATTTCCAAAGCATTATCGCGCCGCCGGGCTATGGGAAATACTAAGCAAGCTTCCAGCCTACGGTGTCCCAACAAAACTGTGCACTTGGATTTCCAGTGTTTGAGTGGTCGGTTGATCTTTGTCGCCCTAGATGGTGCCTGTCTGGTCGATTTATCAATCAATGCTTGTGTTTCACAAGGGTCCGTGCTGTCGCCAATGCTGTTTCTTTTATTTATCAACAAGGGTTCACCAACGACTGGTAGGGTAGAGGGGCCTCAGCAGCAAATGCGAGGCGCGAAACTGTTGCTCAGGTTGACCTTGTTTTCGAAAAAGTATCCTCTTGGGAAAGGAGAACTTGGTCAACGTCAATGTAGCCAAAACGAAAGCTTGCGCCTTCTCTACTAAGGCTGATCCATCTCATCTTCAAGCTACTTTCCAGGATGTCCCCAACCGAGTCCCAAACGACGGTAGTCTGGACGTCCTGGGTGGGGAATGTGTCCAGAGACGTTGGATTTTGATCGTTCATAGAGTTGAAGGCGAAAATATTGTCTCGAAAAGCTTATAGGGGTACAGAGACGTGCGAGTTAGAACGACAGAGAGATGCTCAACAACCGGATTGTCTCTTTTTAAATCCCGATTTACTGCGACGTACTGTATATTAAACAAAAAATGTGTCTTCGAGATGTTTAATACAACGACAAACATGTTTTAGTTAATTTATATGTGACATAATTTAAAGTATTGAGGTGTACTGTGTTCTCTAAAGTAATTTAAAGTAAAGGCGTACTACGTTACTTATTTCTTCTATGTTGGCGTCTTTGGGACTACATGCAATCCTCATTGCGTCTTCCGGCTGCAATTTTTAAGATGTTCATTTTTGAAAATGAAACTTCTCAGAGATACGTCGAAAGAAACTTTGTTACAATAGTGTGGAGTCTTGACAACATTTAAGGGTGCTAGGCTTTCTCAAAAATTTTATGTACTCCTGCTTTTCACGATGTTCGATGAAGTGAGCTTTAGGTTGTGTGCCGTGTTTTAGTTCGATGATTTCGTTCATCAACTGGCTGAATAATTTCATGTCATCATTTTCAAAATTTTACGGGCTTTATTTGTAGAAATAAAGCAATTATTAATACTTCTCACATCGTTAATTCTTTTTTTAATTTATGTCAAATATTCCTTCAAATATGACACCATATCTTGATAGATATTAGATATGTCGAATCGCAGGGCAGCAACAGTTGGAAAATTTGCCGAAACTCTTCTCCCGCCAGTCCCGCCACCCGCTCACTTGCTCTGCATATTCACGCATCAGTTTTTGTGGTCAAGCGCGCACACACACTCACAGCGCAGATAATATTTTCATACTGAGTAAAAGCTAAAATATATATTATTATCTGCGCTGTTTGTGACAATGCGTACAAATACCGCCCGCGGACCGCATGCGGCCCGCGGACCGCATGCGGCCCGCGGGCCGCGGTTTGACTACCACTGGTATAGCTGGATTAATACTTTATCACAGTTTTATGATAAATATATCTTTAAACGGTCCTATGATTACACATGAACGATTTTAGAACTTAGTAACAAGGCGGCTATCCGATATTCAACTTGGCCGACTAGGAAATGCTCCAAGGTGAGGGCAGGCAACCAAGGTTTTTTATGAATTAGGTTATCAGAACTATCGAATGGTGTGACTGTCATCTTGGTACTCGATGACGTAAATTTGACCATTTTTCACCACTCTTAAATTTGCCCGACTCCAAAAACTGCCAAGGTAGGACGAGGCAACCTAGTATTTTTGTGCTCTTCTTGATGACCTTTATCGAATGTGCCAGGTCTCCAGTTGGTACTCGATGACGTAAATTGCACCAAAAAATGACATGTTTAATTACCTTTTACACAAAACGTGCCAGGATTTGCTCAGGCAACCCTGTATATTTTAGATGCCTATCCTATTCTAGACCACCACAAACTAGTCCCATCTTGGTACTCGATGACGTTGGTTTTTTACGGTGCGCTCTCGTACTAAATGTTTTGATAGTAGGTACCTTCAATCAATGCAAACTTGAACAATGAATTCTTCATAGAGCATTCCGCGGGGTGGGTATAGATACTGGCAGGAGGTGAGCTTGTTGTATCGATTTATGAACCTCCCCCCCCCCCCCCCCCCGAGGAGGAAGGCCGTTTAGGGGGGGGGCGCCATACAAATAAATTTGTCATAAAAAAATTTTTTTTTTTTTTAAGCCACCAAAACATTGGTTTTGAATATAAATGTATGTAAAAACAAGGGAAGTGGTATGGGTGAATGTTTTGGTGGTTAAAAAAAAAATAACCAGGGTTACTTTATAAAAGATGTGTCGCGGAGCCTAATGTTGAGGCGGTGCATGTCGTTTTTGCATAAATTCCTATTGAACATAAATGTTTTGGTGCGTTAAAAAAAAAAACAAAAATAAATCTAAAATTTATTTTGCATGAAAAATATTTTTTTCAATTTTTTTTTTCTCGAAAAGTATTGATCTCCTCGGGCTAATTCTTTCACTAATATTCTTCTAACATTCTAAACTACAGGATATAACTACCAGCAATTTGCTATCAAACCTGCCATTAACTATACATCAGCCCATTCCGCTCACAATGAGCGCTTCACATCGCGTCCCCTCTATGGCAAACTAGCCAAGCTGCATTTTGTAATCTTTACAGGAGACACAAAAAACTAATTTTTTAAGAACCTTTTCAGGTTAGGAGTATGAAGTAAAATTATTTAGAAAGCTGTAACAGTCACGTTTCGTAATCTATGCATGATATACATGAAATTTGTTTCAAAACAAAGATATTTCACATTGGCTTGTTTGCCGTGGTCAAATTTGTCTATAAAACCTTATTGTGACTGTGGCAATATGTTAAAACAGGTAATTTGGCTAGTTTGTTGTGGTGCAAATTTCGGTTTTGCAATTGCACCCGTAATAGTTTTAACTGACATCAGGGGGTGGTTCTTTATGTGAAACTAAATAACTTAGGAATGCGGCGAAAAAAAAAATTTAAACAAAAATAAAATGTCTTTTTTCCATACAAAATTTTAATACCTATTCTCAAAATGTATGGGGAAAATATTTTTTTTTTCTTCAAATTAAAAAGTCGTAGAACAAAAGTTGTTCGGTTTCATGTACAGAATAATAAGCATGCGCGGGAAATTTAGAGTAGCCACTCGCTAGTCCCGACCTCGATTAATACCCTCCTCTACTGCCGATGGGCCCGGATATGTTCGGTGAAGCCATCGCAAGCTTAGATCCACACCTTCCTTCTTACGGGTTTAACGGTTGGGGTTGCAACACCGTGTACCTATATGTTATTTGTTCTTTAAAAATACACCTATCTTTGAAAACAACGCTACTATAAAACCTTTAGTGCTTGAAATTTCAATGAAAAAAGCTTATGGATAAGGTTAGTGTTAAATAGAAAATATTTTAATTTTATACTATGGCAAACTATCATATCTGCCACATAGGCGAGTTTAGCACAGCAAATTTTATAATCATGTAAGTATTTTGACTATGGTAAACCAGCCAACCTACCAGTTTGGCTAGTTTAGCATGGCCTTCTTAAAACTTAAAACTATTAAAGCCATGACAAACTCGAAAAACTACCACATGTGATAATTTGCAATGGTCAGCTTCTGATCATGTTTCAGATAGGATATTTTCAAATTGCTATAACTTCTGAAGTACTTATCGTACAGTTACAAGACTGCCACAATGTGTATAGGACCAAGATCTACCATTTTATGGAAACAAAGCATAAACGACTATCTGCCACTTTGGCTAGTTTGCCATGGGGGGGACAATCGGTGATATGTCAGTCAGTCAGTCAGCGTGTATGCATACACTGCTGGACATTGCCTCTCCAATTTTCCTCCAGTCCTCCGGGCCTTCAGCGGTACGGAACCACTGCATTCCGCCGACATACTTGATATTGTTGTCCCACCTAGAGGGTGGGAGTGTGGTTACCACACTCCGTTTTCCTGTCCACGGCCGCCAGTGTAGGACACGGTTGCTCCAACGCTCGTCGTCTCTTCGGTTAACGTGCCCAGCCCACTGCCACTTGAGCTTAGGTGATATGCATAATAATGTAATAGCCGATCGCAAAATGTGTGAATATTTGGTGAGACAATTTCTGGTATCCGCGGATACCTACCGGAAATTGTCTCACCAAATATTTAATAATAAAATTATGTTAGTAATTAAACATACTACGATGTAGTAAGTATAAATCGTCAAAGATAAAAAATAACAATATAATAATATTAATTGAAGTATCAAGTTGTAAATGGGTTAATAAAATTGAGGTAAAATTGAACTATATGAGCTTGATCAAGTACATCAAGTACATCAGCCCAGACTGCCTGTCTAAAATAAAATAAATAAATAAATAAATAGTAGATTAACATTAGATTAGCATGCATGAAGAACATTATGGGGGTGGAAGAGGCGGCAGAGGTGTGTCAGGATCGTGGCACGTGGAGATCCGTTGTCTCTGCCCACCCCACCGGGAAACAGGCGTGACGCTATGTATGTATGTATGTATTAACATTTTCAGTCAACACACTCATCATGTCATACAATCACAATTTTATGAGATGAAAATTTAAATGATGCGTTACATGATGCAGGTATGTACCTAACCGAGGTCAGGAATTGTCTGGCGGTGAGTAGGTATGTTGAATATTAAAAATTTTGTCAACAAAAATCAGAGAGCGCCGTAAATTTGCATTTTCAACCACGGAGTGACCTCAATTCAGCTCTTTCGCAACTGAGTGAATCGGCCTGTAATATGCTTGGGTTCCAATAAATGACTTGCAAGAAAATCTTACTGATAATGTGCCCTACAATTTTTTTTTTCTGATGCAATTGAATACAACACTACTTATGTATGCCATCTGTTTCGATTGTATGTACTGATTTCTATGGGTTTTTAAATTACCGTGGTTGTTAGACATTATTTTAAATCAAACGAAGGTGTGGATCTAAGCTTGCGATGGCTTCACCGAACATATCCGGGCCCATCGGCAGTAGAGGAGGGTATTAATCGAGGCCGGGACTAGCGAGTGGCCACTCTAAATTTCCCGCGCATGCTTCACGTTTCGGCTCGCTTCAAGCCCTCGTCAGCTAGTCTGCGTTGACTAGGACGCGGGGAAACCACCAGTCCCGCTCTCGATGTTCCGATTACTCAATGTTCCACTCCGAGCGTACCTGCTGATGTGTACCTACTGATTTCTTACTTGTTTTTATGTAATCCGGTATTAGGTGACTGAGCACTTTTTTTTTATTGCTTCCGAACTGCTTGGCTGTGCCCGAGGTCGAAGCCTCAGGCGAAGCCAATTTCAGGGAGTTTTCAGTCCGGCTTGGCGGTGGACTAAGTAATGTCGCCGGGGAAAAGCTATTAACCCGCGATTTGAAGATCCGTGGATTGTAGGAGCAGGGAAAGATATTCCTCGGAAGCCCGTTCCACATTTTGCAGTGCGACACAAGAATGATTTAGAGGATCGTGCAGTTCGAAGTCTCACACTCGCTTAGACCCAGCTTCTGAGAAAGTGCCATACTGCCTGCAAACCAGCGCAATGGACAACATTGTTGTATTTGCATATGCTGTTTGGGCCCAATTTGTCGCCAATTGTTAAAAAATTGGTGTTACTGTTTTGTTAAACTGGCGGCAATAAATTTCATGAATTTTTTTTTTTATTTCATGTTGGTGAATTATCTTTGGATTGCCGGCTATACTAGAGTAGAGCACTTATTGCTAAATGTGATGTCTTCCAGTCTACTCTCTATACAGCACCGCAATAGCTTCGTAATTTACAAGTACTTGTAAATTAACAATGCTAATATTATTGTAATTAATTTATGAGTACCTACTTAAGCTTAATTAAATTTATTCAGGTTAAGCAGCTTTAATTGGTTTTTGTATTCTGTTTTTATTTCTATTGGTTTTTTTACTGTTGTTTCTCTTAAGAAATAAATAAATTGACAAATTACCTCACTTTGTTATGTCTTCCATCTAATTGGTAATTCGGTCTAAGTGTAGACCAGCGGTTCACAATTTTATATTTTCATAGGTACACGCGTACCCGGTACTACTTTCCTTAAGCGTGCGTACCCCTGGGTGTATGTGTACCACAATTTTTTTTTTATGTAATCCGGTATGGGTGGCTGAGTCGGAGGGGCCAAAGCGCATGCTCCGACCAGCCAATATCACCTCCGAGAAGGTAGGTACCATACCGGAGACTTCCCTGGATTGCTGGCTATACTGGACTAGAGGAGAACACAACCGAAACTGCTATGCGGCCATCTTACATCCAGTAAGGTGGTACCAACCCAGTGGGCTATAATTTGAGCCTACCACCTAGTAAGGGGCAAGGGAAGGGACCTACAGTTTTACACCGGTTCCGAACGGTGAAGCAGCAGGTGTAGGTATGCACGTAAATTTTTTCGTCAGAAAAAACTCATTGGTACACGCCGACGGGATTCGAACCGCGGACCTCTCGCATGAGAAGCCGATGCCCAAACCACTCGCCCACCCGCCGCTTCAGGGAACTGCTGGTGCAGACCAAAGTTTCTCAAACATACACACACCACACGCTGTATCCTCAACCAATCTCTCATCCTCTCCCTCTTCCAGCTTCAGCAATTCTAGATGTATTTTTAGTCTATTCACATGTTGAGTGCTGACATGTGACACACCGGCAGGTATCTGCGAGTGTACGGCCTGAAGTTCTCGAAGGATGACCACGTGGCGCTGGTGAAACTGGTGTACCAGCTCATGCTGATACCGGACCTGGAGCCGACCAAGCTCCACAAGTTTGCAACGCTCTTCATCATGCTCACCAAGTTTGTGTTTTGACATATTTATATCAACTCACTAATGCTAATTAGTGCATTATGCATACAATTGTCGAAAAAAAAAAACGTTATAAGTATTAAGATAGTTGCAGTATCAAGTTGTCAATGGGTTAATAAATTGAGTCCATAATATTCTCCGCCTACTGCTTTTAAAATGAATGTTGTGTACACATGAGCCAATGGGTTAACAAATTGAGTCCAAAATTATTCTCCGTGTACTGCTTTTAAAATGAATGTTGTGAACACATGAGACAATGGGTTAACGAATTGAGGCCATAATATTCTCCGTGTACTGCTCTTTAAATGAATGTTGTGAACACACGAGATTATGGGTTAACAAATTGAGTCCATAATATTATCCATGTACTACTCTTTAATTTAAATTAATGTTGTGAACACATGAGACAATGTGTTAACAAATTGAGTCCATAATATTTTCCGTGTACTGCTCTTTAAATGAATGTTGTGAACAAATGAGATTATGGGTTAACAAATTGAGTCCATAATATTCTCCGTGTACTGGTTTTAAAATGAATGTTGTTAAGACAAGGGGTTAAGAAATTGAGTCCATAATATTCTCTGTGTACTGGTTTTTCAATGAATGTTGTGAACACATGAGACAATGGGTTAACAAATTGAGTCCATAATATTCTCCGTGTACTGGTTTTAAAGTGAATGTTGTTAAGACAAGGGGTTAAGAAATTGAGTCCATAATATTCTCTGTGTACTGGTTTTTAAATGAATGTTGTGAACACATGAGACAATGGGTTAACAAATTGAGTCCAATATTCTCCGTGTACTGATTTTAAAATGAATGTTGTTAAGACAAGGGGTTAAGAAATTGAGTCCATAATATTCTCCGTGTACTGCTCTTTAAATTAATGTTGTGAACACATAAGACAATGGGTTAACGAATTGAGTCCATAATATTCTCTGTGTACTGCTCTTTAAATTAATGTTGTGAACTCATAAGACAATGGGTTAACAAATTGAGTCCATAATATTCTCCGCGTACTGCTCTTTAAATGAATGTTGTGAACGCAGGAGACGCTACCTGCTCTCCCCGGATGAGCTGGTCCTGCCCTGGCGTCCGCTGCACGACTTGCTTGTGAAGATTAACACCGGCAGTTACATACACTATGGAATGGTGCACTACATGTCGTAAGTAATTCTGTGTTTTAGAATATTGTTTTGTAACAGGTTGTCTGACGCAATTTGAGGGTTAGTAAAATTTTTTTTATTGGCTTTTTTTACCCGCTCAAATTATTGTTATTTTTTTATGCAAACTGACACGGTTGCCTACATCACCTACAACATCCGTGATGTAAGCCCATAACACCGGGTGAACTAGGTGCCATGTCAGTGCTTCCCTTCGGTCGTGCCGGCTACACTGAAATGGACGCAAAACACAAAGTATTTACATATACATATAAATTGTAGCCAACTGGGCTGATACCATCGTACTGAACGTAAGATGGCCGCATAACAATCTCGGCTGTGTTTTCATGCTCAGTATAGCCAGCAAATGCAAAGGGAAGTCTCCGGTATGGCACTTTCTCAGAGGTGATATTGGCTGGTCGGAGCATGTGCTTTGATTCTTCTGATTTAGCCAGTCATACTAACGGAGCTGCTATGCGGCCATCTTACATCCAGTATAATGCGCGGGGCGGATCTCGGCGTGTCGCCGCCGCAGCGGTTCGTCGGTGTTCTCCCTCGCACCCGCACCGTACCAGGCCTCACGCACTCTATGTACTTGCGCGCGCTAACTACCTACCGCCCGACGGGCCGCCGGCGGTCTATTTCAGTGAAAATTCGTCAGCCGCGCGAAGTATACATAGACGCTCGCCCACGCAACTGCGCGCAGTTGCAAAGCAATGACCACTTTACACTCGTGCGTTAAGTTATATTTTCGCACGCAGCGATTGGCGACGTGAAGCAGTAGGCTATTAAAGCCCGAAGGTAGGAACATTTTCTATGGAGTGATTTATCTGTTACGAAGTAACTATTAAGTAATCTGTGACCGTACTTGTATAGTGTATGCGCGTGGCGGGTCGCCCGTTGCGGCGACGACACGCCGAGATCCGTCTCGCGCATTATACGTTGGTATCATCAACCCAGACGGCTACAATTTGAGCCTACCACCTAGAAAGGGGCAAGGGACGGAACCTACAGTTTCAGTTTTAGTATAAAACCAAATGGGAACCCTAGATCATTCAACATCTTCTTCATACAACCTCAATCAGTCAGTCAGTCAGTCTCAGCGTGTATGCGTCCACTGCTGGACATACGCCTCTCCAATTTTCCTCCAGTACTCCCGGCCTTCAGCGGTATGAAACCACTGCTTTCCACCGTCGTACAGATGTCGTGGGGGACGGTCTTCCTACACTCCATTTCCCTGTCAACGACTGGCTGTGTAGGACACAGATCGTGTTATGCCAACAACGGTCGTCATCTCGCCGGCAGATGTGCCCAGCCTACTGCCACCTGAGATTAGCCACCCCGTGTCCAATATCTAATACTTTGGTGCATCATCGAATTGTCTCATTACCATACATCGGAATCTGCGGAGCACGAATGCTTGAAGGTCGTTTAGTGGTAGGACAATGTATTCACAAAAATTCAAAATGTATCGATATTTTGGAATAATATGGAATAATGTAGATAATTCAAAATACAGCTATTTCTATAGAAAATAATAAACAAAACAGATTGTATGTTTTCTTTACTTACTTCATACTCGCACCTATTTTATTTTCTACAGAAATAGTTTAAATTATTCGAAAACATCGGAATTCCAACCTTTGTGTATACATTTTGTAATCAGAAACAGAATCAGAATCTCTATTTTGTGAATTACATGTCAAATATAGACAACAAATAGAAATAAAAAATATGAGTATCGACAAAAGTATAAATTGTTTATTGATCATCTGGGTCAGTTTTTTTTTATATAATCCGGTATGGGTGGCTGAGTCAGAGGGGCCAAAGCGCATGCTCCGACCAGCCAATATCACCTCCGAGACAGTAGGTGCCATACCGGAGACTTCCCTGGATTGCTGGCTATACTGGACTAGAGGAGAACACAACCGAGGCTGCTATGCGGCCATCTTACATCCAGTACGGTGGTAGCAACCCAGTCGGCTACAATTTAAGCCTACCACCTAGTAAGGGGAAAGGGAAGGGACCTACAGTTTTACACCGGTTCCGAACGGTGAAGCAGCAGGTGTAGGTATGCACGTAAATTTTTTCGTCAGAAAAAACTCATTGGTACACGCCGACCGGATTCGAACTGCGGACCTCTCGCATGAGAAGCCGATGCCCAAACCACTCGGCCACCGCCGCTTCCTAGCAAAGTCGTATTCGTGCTCCGTGGATCCCGATGTATGCTCATTAAGCACCATATCTGAATCACACTGCCACTGAAATGCTCAAACATAAATAGCAGGTAATTTGCAGCAGCAGTAAAGTTGTATATTACTTGTGTGACGGTTTTTGCATCTCAGCATTCCAACGTGAATCATGTTGTGTTAGTTCTCTGTTAGGCATTGAGAGATAAAGTTCATAGACTATTTGTGGAACGTAGGTTTTAACACGTTTACTAAGAAGCGATTTCATGGTACCATTCTAGGTCACACTGTATTCTAACGAAATGATAATAAAATAATAGTGTGTGGTAAAAACTGATACTCGTATTATCATTTGACATAAGTTTTTTTTTTATGGAATCTGACACGGTTGGCTTCATAATAATAATAATTACCACATTGAGAAGCTCTCGCTGAGTGGTTGGGTCAAGGGTCAGATCCAGAAGGCAGCCCCGCTCGACACTGCGCCATCAGTAGCCTAGGTCTGCCCCGCCACCGATGGTGGAAACTCCATTTGCTTTATAATAATTTTATATGTAACTTTTGTATATTTTAGGTACTTACATACATATGTAAAATTATTTTAAATAGATGTGTGAATAAATGGATAGAAATAATAATACATTTTATTTCACTTAATGCGTGGCAAGGGCGGGCTTATTGCCTTAGGCAATTTCCTCTAGTCAACCCGGTGGACCTACCTACATTTTTACATGGAATCCGAACCACGGATCAGTGGGTGAAGGTAGGTATGCATGTAAATTTTTTCAAATCAGAAAAGACTCATTGGTACATTGCCAGTAGTTGGATTCGAACCTCGGACCTCTCATAAGAGAAGCCGAAGCCCAGACCACTCGGCCACCCGCCGCCTATATGACCTACTACATCCGTGATGTCGGGTATAACACCTTGGTGCAACTAGGTGTCATATCAGTGCTTCCCTTCGGTCGGGCCGGCGACACTGAACTGGATGGAAAACACGAACTATTTACATACCCGTTTCATTCAACCTTTCATTCAGTGCGGCGGTATAGCGCGGTTTTCTCAACCGTTCACTTCGAAAGAATGCGGCGCGCACCCTCCGCTCTCCGCCTCCACCGTACACCGGCAATTGCGGTGGCGGCGGAGAGCGGAGGGTGCGCGCCGCATTCTTTCGAAGTGAACGGTTGAGAAAACCGCGCTATATCAACCCGGGCGGGTTAAACTATACCACCTAGTAAAGTAAGAAGGGAAGGAAAAGTTTTACGTGGAATCTGAACCACGATCAGCCTCCAACAGTCGAACGGTCACCCATCCAAGTACTGACCGCACCCCATGACATGATCACGATCGACAGTCGACCAACCTCACCACTGAGCTACCGAGGCTGGCATAAATTAGTGACAGAGCATAACTGATGTTATATTGTTTTAATCTGGTCAGTTATCAATAAAATGGTATAATTTGAAATTCCATTTTGCAACAAGCTAGGTAAAATTAAGTAAAATAAGTAAATAAGTTATTTTAGGCATTTTACAGACATAATAGAAAGGCGTGCTTCTTTGAGCATAGTTGAACTTTGACAATTTTACATAACCCCACTTTTACCTGTCATTCTGACAGCGACGTCACAGAACACTTTGGTATACAGGATTTGAGTATACAGTAAATAAATCAATATTTTTTTATTTTATCTTTATTTTGTTTAAGGTTTTAGCCATTTTTGACTATAACAGCCCCACTGTAGCTATATTGATATTTTATTCTACTTCAGTGTCTGTCCTGCCTGTGACTTTACAAAAAAACTTCATGAATTCAAACTCCTCCCCCTGAGTTTACAAAAAGAACTTAGTATGAATTCAAAATTTCCCCCTCAGCTAGTCCCAAGGCTTCATGTACTTTCAAAAACAGGTTGAGTCTGTCAGTTCTTAAGTCTCTCAATAGCTTCTGCCTCAGTTCACGGTTCCGGGCGCATTCCAACAATATATGGATTAGGTAAATCTAATAAATTTTTTTAATTAATATCTATTGTTCAGGCTCGATCCAGACCCTGAAAACGGCATGCTGAGGCGGGTACTCGAGGTTGACAGATCTGAGAGACTTTCGCAGTCCGAGTAACACTTACTTTTATTTTATTCATTCCCTGCAATCTGTGGAGTTGCTGGCTATGTGTGGTTGCGGAGGGTTGTGGATGGTTGTGGAGGGTTGCGGTGGTGATTACAGTCATCGTTATTTGGATTGGGGCTCATTTACAAAAAAAAAAAATCCTTTACATAAAATATGCCAAGACCGCGCCCATCACACGACGCTGACGGGAGCGGTCAAACCGAGCTGGGGTTCCTTGTCACGTCACATTGGAGCTCGTGCAGGATGTCGTCGAAGGGTTGGTGTCGTGTGGAGGAGCATACATACATACATACATACATACATACATACATACATACATACATACATACATACATACATACATACGTACATACAGAAAAGATTTCTAAAAATCGTCAATTTAGTTTTAGTATTATACATAGAGTCTACAAACGCAATATCTCATAAAACAAAGTAACTTACTCCATGACCAACCCTTACAGATTTATTATTAGTATTGATACATTAGAATATTAAATATAAAAACATATACACTAAATGTATGTTCCATCGTTATTATTATTATGATTTGCAGGCACAGTGAGTCATCAACGTTAGACGATTTTTTTTTTCAAATTTGTTTCAAGAGTGACCATGACAACCAGATTGCTTGATATTTTTGACATTATTTATTTATCAAGAGAACATATGTACATACATGCATTATCCACGTACCACCGTGATTCCACATTTAAAGAACAGCGCAGAGGCAGGAGTGCGGAGCGACTCCTACCCCCAGAATTTTTAAAATTATTTTTGCAATATTTTTGCAATATAGTATACTTCCGAAACCTATTTTATGAAGCGAAAAGAAGAAGATTCATATTAGATTAGACTCAAAACGGAAATAATTGTAGTGGCGCCGAGCCAACCGAAGCAAGAGTGTTACCGTCTTACTTCCAATGTCGTTGTGATAACGTTGCACTTGAAATTGTCTGCTCTTCTGCCGAGTTAAAATACATCAGTCGGTTTCCGCACAGTTCAATAACATTGGTCCGCTGCCAATTGTGTAGCTATCAAAGCCCCGGCGTGTATAAATTCTTGAAAAAACTAACACGCTATAGCCGTTTGGTTTTCTCAGCCTCGGTAGGTTGGTGCTTATGATCGACGTTCAATGGTGAAATTAAGCTTTGTATGGGTGACTGTTCGACTGTTGTTCGAATTCTACGTAAAACTGTCGGTGCCTTCCCTTACCTTACTAGACGGTAGGGCTTAACACGTCCGAATTGGTAACACCCAACGCACTGAATGAAAGGTTGATCAAAGTGGCTATGTAAATATGCTTCCTATCCAGTTCAGTGTATCCGGCACTACCTAAGGGAAGCACTGGCATGGCGCCTAGTTCACTAAGGTGTTATGAGCCATCGATTGCAGGTTCCATAAAAAAAAATTACGTGTGAGTAATAAATTCCAAGTCGGAACAAGAGGACTACTAGGGAAGTCGCTCTACAGTCTCTTTAAGAATCTAGGCCTACCAAGATTGACTCTAAGCTCACATATGGAGAGAGCTTAGAATACTTCACTGTACGCATCCTACAGAATATGGATAGGTAGAGAGAGGGAGGTCGAGAGCGGTACTGGTCTGGTGGTTCTCCGCGTCCTAATCATCGCAGACTAGCTGACGAGGGCTTGCCGCGACCCGAAACGTAAAGCATGCTGGAGAACTACACAGAGTGGCCACTCTCTAGTCCCGACCTCGATTGACACCCTCCTCTACTGCCAATGGGCCCGGATATGTTCGGTGAAGCCACTGCAAGCTGAGTTCAACATGTTCTCAGCAATCACATTGTTTTTCTCTTCATTGGGCAACGTCTTGTTAGGAGTTCTACTGCCTTTTTTTTAATTTACTTCCGAACTGGATGGCTGTGCCCGAGGTCGAAGTCTCAAGCGAGCCAATTTCGCCCCCGAGGAGGTGCCAGTCCGACTTGGAGGCAGACTAATGCCGCTGGGGAAAGACTATTAACCCGCAATTTGAAGATCCGTGGATTGTAGGAGTGGGGCAAGATATTCCCCGGAAGCCAGTTCCACGCCTTTTATTTCACACACAATATTATACAACATGAAGATCCTGGTAAAAACTGATATTCTATGAGACATAAATTTTTGGGTCATTTACAAATTGTGTCTTTGTGTAAATATTATTTTTATTTTAGGTAACATGACTTTTACTCATAATTGAAATACCACATCATTATTCCGCGTTCTAACCTCAACCTTTTTTTATTTCTTTTTTCCCCATTTCTTTCCCTTTCGCTCGTATTAGGACTCAAATTTCGGTTACACAGTGTATGGGTTCTGGGTTTTATCATTTGCTTAACGTACATACTCGTATCTTAAGTCATTCATTCATTACACACCATTTTGAGCGTATACCATATGCTTTTTTGGTTTCTAGGTTCTGGTTGAATTTTAAGTTGATTTTGCAATTTTTCAGCCCAACTTTATAATAAAAAAAAAAAACTTAATTAAATATGATTTTAAAAGGATAAAAAACCATATTTCTGATCTTGGTGGTAGAACTGAATTGTGGATAAATTTGACAATGCAATGTCTTTTTAATTTGATATATTGTAATATATTTAATATTGTTTGTGAATTCAATTTCAGTTCCCTGGGAACAACTTGTGAACTGGCCGTGCGATGCGCCCAACCGTAAGTAAAAATAATTGAGTCACATTTTTTTTTAATTTTTTTTTTAAGCTGTTACACCTTCCTATCATCTTGACACGGTCCTTCAACCTAGTAATTTTATCGGTAAATCTTTATGCCCCTATTCTCTATTAGCGATCATGGCAAAAATAACGGTAGTCGCAGATCTGTCTCGCTAGACGCCTTGAGGATCCCGTTGGAGAGAGTGAGACGCAAGCAGCGATGAATTGCTTTTTTTATTTATTGAAAGCCCGACATATGGCGCCAAGCCACTCATAAGGTGTCTAACGACGCCCATGGACATTCGGTCGTATGCGGGGGTTGCGAATGCAATGCCAGCCTGATAGGTGCCCATTCACGCCCCTCTTGTTACACCCACTTTCGGGATAGAGCCATATATGAGAGCTTATGTAATAAATAGGGTAGGATGGGGCAATTCCGCCGGCAACCAGTTTTTTGTCATTTGAATGGCTGTAACTTTTTGATTTCTAAGATAATGACATGAAACTTTTTTTCAATGAATACAAAGCCTTATTTATTCCAAATTAGAAGTAATTATAACTTGACATAGGTTAGTTTTTTTTTAAATAAATTAATCTGAATGTGCAAAAATAAAAATAAAAAGAGGCATGTTTAACGGGTTATTTCTGACATTTCGAAACTTTTTTTTGTGTAAATGGTATGAAACTATTATAAGTACTTTAGAATACAATATATCGAAGGTTGCATGTCATTATTAAAATTTTTTTTACTACCCTCACTTACCAAGCTCTACGGCGGGGTATTTCGCCGATATCGAAAACTCGATATTTTATCATCAGAATCAGTATTACTGAGGCTAGAGATAATTATGCATATGACCAGTAAAGTTCCAAAGGTAAATACAGCTCAAAAACGAGACCGGCGGAATTGCCCCACGGTGGGGCTATTCCGCCGGCATTGGCAGCCTTTTGTTTTTAATTTATTAAAAATATAAAGAGTTCACTATTTTATATTTTTTTTTTGCTTCAATTGAATAGCCAAAGAGCTATTTGGAAGGATAAAATAATTAAACTACGTAAAAGTTGACAATGCAAGAAATGGCATCCAAAAAACATGAATTTTCGGCGAAATAGCCCCACCCTACCCTATGTATGCAACTATAATGTTTTATGTGTGTTTCCGTCGCCCCGCACATCCAGTTACTTCGAGCTGAGCGCGACAAAGGAGATCCTCGCGGAGATACTGCCGGCGATAGTACCGTGGTCGCAGGACTCGCGCGACACGCTCGACCGCCTCGTGTTCTTCCTGCCGATGGGGCTGAGGAGGGAGCTCTCGGAGCACGGCCACAAGCTGTGGCTAGACGATATGATGACGCTGTGGAAGACTTGCAGCAATCCGCATTCCGGCACCGGCGTGAGTGAAAAGCGCTTTCCACTGACGACCGCATTGAACATAAGCGCTCCAGTATTTCTTTTACCTTCCGCACTGCGCACTTACCGTGTGGGGCTAGTACTTTAAAAGAATAGTCCCACAGCATCTCTACCTGTGTATGACGTAAAAGGCGACTAAGGGTTATGACTCCCTTCTTATATTACTAGGTGGTAGGGTTTATACAGTCCGGGTTGGTACCACCGCACTGAATGAAAGGTCGGTCGAAGCGGCTATGTACATAGTTTCTGTTTTCCGCCCAGTTCAGTGTAGCCGGCACGACCGAAGGGAAGCAGTGACGTGGCACCAAGTTCACCCGGTGTTATGGGCCGACATCGCGGACGTTGTAGGTGATGTAGCCAACCGTGTCAGTTTCCATAAAAATAAAAATACTTACGACCGCATTTGACATAAGCGCGCGCTAAGCACTCCAGTATTTCTTTTACCTTCTGCACTGCGAAACTCTGGAATGCACTTCCTCTCTATGTGTTTCCTTCAGTGTACGACTTAGGATCTTTCAAGAGAAGCGTAAAAAGGCATCTGCCATGCCGGCACAGCATTCGCAGCCCCCGTTCTAATCCGGATGCTTTTGGGCGTCGTCGGCTCGACAATCCACGCTGACGGCCCCAATTGTCTCGCGTATCCATAAAAAAACCGGCCAAGTGCGAGTCGGACTCGCGCACTGAGGTTTTTCGCACCACAAAAAAACACATTGAAAAAAACATGTTTCTTGTATGGGAACCCCCCTCAATTTTTCACTTTTTCTATTTTTTATTATTTGTTATGTTGTTGTTGTTCGGACTCGTTCTCCGCGCTACGTTGGAGCGCCCGCTCCAATGCAGGCCTTTTGCGCGTCCTACGGCCTTACTCCAACCAGCCGAGTTCTTCCAGGAGGCGGCACACTCTCCTTGGGTCCTGGCACGCCTTTCGAAGTGTAGTAGGGCCTCCCAGCTCTTTCGCCCTTATGTCTGCCAACTCCTCGCACTCCAGCAGCACGTGGGTGTGTGTCTCGTCCGCCTGCAGGCATGCTCTGCACAGTGGACTGTCCGTTACTCCAATTACATAGAGGTGTCTGTTAAGTGTACAGTGACCAGTAAGCATACTTATCACTACACGTAGTTTTGATCTATGGACACGGAGCAGCGTCTTGGCGAGACGGAGGTCCGGCTTCGCCATGGACTCCCTCGCCTGCCTGATTATTTGTTATATCCGCCATAGTAACACATATTCTGTGAAAATTTCAACGGGCTACCTATTACGGTTCAAGAGATACAGCCCTCGGACAGACGGACAGACGGACGGACGGATGGACGGACGGACAAACAGACAGACGGCGTAGGCTTAGTAATTCATAAGTAACACATAAGGCTTCTGTACGGGATACGGAAACCTAAAAAAACATGCAGTGGCAGAGGGAATGCATTAGTCGGGCGTGTAGAAGGATTTGAATAGACAGATAGCCTGACTTTTTTTAAGAATTGTTTTTTAGGGTACCGTATTCGTCGTACGGGACCCTATTATTATTTTTATTTATTTTTTTTATCGAAACTGACACGGTTGGCTACATCACCTACAACATCCGTGATGTCAGCCCATAACACCGGGTGAACTTGGTGCCACGTCAGTGCTTCCCTTCGGTCGTGCCGGCTACACTGAACTGGACGGAAAACACAAACTATTTACATAGCCGTTTCGACCGACCTTTCATTCAGTGCGGTGGTACCAACCCGGGCGGGTTAAACCCTACCACCTAGTGATATAAGAAGGGAGTCATATCCCTTAGTCGCCTTTTACGACATACACGGGGAGAGATGCAGTGGGGCTATTATTTTAAAGTACCGGCCCCACACGGTAAATTTTTTAATTATTAATTAATTAATTAGCCTACGCCGTCTGTCTGTCCGTCTGTCCGAGGTCTGTATCTCTTGAGCCGTAATAGGTAGCCTGTTGAAATTTTTACAGAATGTGTGTTATTATGGCCAATATAACAACAAATAATAAAAATAAGAAAAACTAAAAAAATCACGGGGTCCCCGAATACAAGAAACTAATAATAAGTGTATGCGCCATCTACCTAAAATAGTATGAAGCATTTTAACTAATCATGAATTTTAACTAATATGAAGCATTTCATAACACGCCATTGGATGGCGTGAGTGGCGCTGACCATGACATTGCGATACGGAACCCTCGGTCGGTGCGCGAGTTCGACTCGCACTTGGCCGGTTTTTTTTTATCTGCAAGTTGCTGGTTGGCTCGTGATCTACATCAGCTACTATATCCTAACCTCCTTCTAGACCAAAAATCGTCATCGAAGAACATTAACAAAAAGGTGATTTTGCAGGATGTGTTCCTGCTGATCTCGGTGCTGGCGAAGCGGAACCCTGGCGAGGTGGACTGGAGCCCGCACGTGCCGTACATGTTCACCCGCTTCATGCACTCCTTCAGTCTGCCTGTCAGCTATAAGGACACGCAGCCGTTGCGGACCCATCCTCTCGGTGGGTACTTCTTTTTTTTTATGGTTCTGTATCCGGTACGGGACCCTATTAGGTACTAAACCTACGCCGTCTGTCTGTCTGAGGGCTGTATCTCTTGAACCGTAATAGGTAGCCCTTTGAAATTTTCAGAGAATATCAAATCAAATCAAAATATATTTATTGCACTTGAAATTTTTTTGCAAAAGGTACAGCTTAACACCGTAGGCGTTCTCCCCCAGCCAACCTTTGGGTTATTATGAAAAAGTGTGGAGTGGCAGAGAAGAAATAAATGAATGATGGATGATAAAATATAGACATATAATTTAAACAGATAATAAAACACAAATACAAATAAATGGAGAAACATACATATATATATATAAATATATACAAAATATATGATATATAAACATACATACTTATAAATAACATATACAGGGGAGGTAACAATATGTGTTATTATGGCCTATATAACAACAAATAATAAAAATAAGAAAAAGTAAAAAATTCACGGGGTCCCCATAGAATAAACTAAAAAGTGTATGCGCGCCATCTATCAACAGTATGAAGCATTTTAACTAATCATGAATTTTAACTATTATGAAGCATTTCATAATACACGCCATAGATGGCGTGAGTGGCGCTGACCATGACCTGGCGATACGGAACCCTCAGTGCGCGAGTTCGACTCGCACTTGTTTTTCTCTCGTCATGTCATTAATTGAACAGAAATCAGACGCCGCGCGACTTATGACTCAGTATAATCACAGCATATATATGGCTAAAGCAGTATGGAAACTAGGCCTATTTGTTAAAATAAGTACCTACGCTCCATGGAGCGTTAGGGATGTCAATCACATTTTTTTGTAAAATTGTAAAATTATTATTTATTAAAACATTTATTTAGGTTCTTTTATGTAATGACCAAATAATCAATATAATCAATCATCAATAATAAGTTCAAAACGTGGTTGCTATAAATATGAATTGATATAACTTTTCTCGACTTTTGTCAACTTTTATTAACTTTTGTAAATTGTTTACAACTTTTGTCAGCTCTTGTCAACCATTGTAAATGTTTGTCAACTTTTCTCATCTTTTGCCAATTTCAGTCATCTTTTGTCAACTTTTATCGACTGTTGTCAAGTCTTGTCAATGTTTGTCAACCTTGGTAAACTTTTGTCAGCTTTCGTCAACATTTGTCAACTTTTGTCATCTTTTGTCAACTTTCATCTACTGTTGTCAACTCTTGTCAATGTTTGTCAACCTTGGTCAACTTTTGTCAACTTTCGTCAACATTTGTCATCATTTGTCAACTTTTATGGACTGTTGCCAACTCTGGTCAATCTTTGTCAACCTTGGTCAACTTTTGTCAACTTTCGTCAACATTTGTCGACTTTTGTCATCTTTTGTCAACGTTTGTCAACTTTTGTCTATTTTTCTCGATTTTTGTGAAATTATAGCCACTTTCGTCATCTTTTATCAACTTTTCTCATCTTTTGCCAACTTCTGTCACCTTTTGTCAGCTATTATCGACTGTTGTCAACTCTTGTCAAGTTTTGTAAACTTTTGAGAACTTTTATCAATTCTCGGTAACTTATGTCAACTCTTGTCAACTTTTGTCAACATTTGTCAACTTTCGTCAACTTTTGTCAACTTTTGTCAACTTTCGTCAACGTTTGTCTACTTTTATGGCTTTTGTCGACTTTTGTTAACTTATAGCCACTTTCGTCATCTTTTGTCAATTTTTGCCAACTTCTATCAGCTTTTGTAAAATTTTTGACGACTGTTGTCAACTTTCCGAAATTTTTATCAACTTTTGCCAACTTCTGTCACTTTTATGAACTTAGGCCAGCTTCCGTCAACTTTTGTCAACTTTCGTCATCTTTTGTCAACTTTCACTAACTTCTGTCAACTTTTAACCACTATTGTCAACTTTTGCCAGGTTCTGTCACTTTTATGAAATTTTGTCAGCTTTCGTGAACTTTTGTCAACTCTTGTCAACGTTTGTCAACTTTCGTCAACTATTGTTAATTAATGTCAACTAAGTATTGTCAACTTTTTTCATATTTTGTCAACGTTTGTCAACTTATGTCAGCTGTTTGTCAACTTTCGTCAACTTTTCCCATCTTTTGTCCAGTTTGTCAACTTTCGTTAACTCTTGTCAACTTTAGTCAACTTATGTAAACTCTTGTCAACTTTTGTCAACTCCTTGTTAACAAAAGCTGACAAAAGTTCATAAAAGTGACAAAAGTTGACAACAGTGGTTAAAATATGATAAAAGCTGACAAAAGCTGAGAGAAGTTGGCAAAAGTTGACAAAAGATGACGAAAGTGGCTATAAGTTCACAAAAGTCGAGAAAAGTATACAAAAGTTGACAAACGATGACAAAAGATGACAAAATGTTGACGAAAGTTGACTAAGGTTGACAAACAACCACAAGAGTTGACAACAGTCGATAAAAGTTGACAAAGATGACAAATGTTGACAAAAGTTGACCAAGGTTAGCTTGACATTGACACGAGTTGACAACAGTCGATAAAAGTTGACACAGGTCGATATAAGTTGACAAAAGATGACAAAAGTAGACAAAAGCCGACAAAGGTTAACAAACATTGACAAGAGTTGACAACAGTCGATAAAAGTTGATAAAAGATGACGAAAGTTGACAAATATTGACGAAAGTTGACAAAAGTTGACCAAGGTTGACAAACATTGACAAGAGTTGACAACAGTCGATAAAAGTTGACAAAAGATGACAAAAGTTGACAAATGTTGACAAAAGTTGACAAAAGTTGACCAAGGTTGATAAACATTGACAATAGTTGACAACAGTCGATAAAAGTTGACAAAAGATGACAAAAGTTGACAAATATTGACGAAAGTTGACAAACATTGACAAGAGTTGACAACAGTCGATAAAAGTTGACAAAAGGTGACAGAAGTTGGCAAAAGGTAAGAAAAGTTGACAGAAGTTGACAAGAGTTGACATAAGTTACCGACAGTTGACAAAAGTTCTCAAAAGTTTACAAACTTGACAAGAGTTGACAACAGTCGATACAAGTTGACAAAAGGTGACAGAAGTTGGCAAAAGATATAAAAGTTGACAAAAGTTGACAAGAGTTGACATAAGTTACCGAGAGTTGACAAAAGTTATCAAAAGTTTACAAAACTTGACAAGAGTTGACAACAGTCGATTAAAGTTGACAAAAGGTGACAGAAGTTGGCAAAAGATGAGAAAAGTTGACAAAAGTGGACAAGAGTTGACATAAGTTACCGAGAGTTGACAAAAGTTCTCAAAAGGTTACAAAACTTGACAAGAGTTGACAATAGTCGATAAAAGTTGAAAAAGGTGACAGAAGTTGGCAAAAGGTAAGAAAAGTTGACAAGAGTTGACAACAGTCGATAAAAGTTGACAAAATGTGACAGAAGTTGGCAAAAGATGAGAAAAGTTGACAAAAGTTGTCAACATTTGTCAAAAGTTAATATAAAGTGACAACAGTCGAAAAACGTTTGTAAAAATTTTTTTGCATTCTAAAAGATCGCGGACTCTCCGTGGCGCATGCAACAAAAACAAACACGACCACTCGGACGCGGCACCCGCGACTGATTGTTTGCGACATTCGCTTCGGGGCCTTGTTGAGGCGTGCGTGTGTGTGAGTGCGTCGTTTCGATCGTTTTGTACGTAGTTTCCATACTGCTTTAGCCATATATATGCTGTGGTATAATGTCGGTGATGATCGAGCTGCGATTCGTTAGGCAAGGATTATTGGAAATCTTTCGATGGAAGCTTTTGCGAAAAAAAAAATTTATAACCAATAGCAAATTTAGCATCGTTGCAATCGTTACAAAATTTCCTACAAAGTTATCTATACCTTACACTGTAAGGTATAGATATAGAAAAAAAAAGGTCAGTGCACTGTAAGGCTTACACCTTTTTTTTTTGGTTCCAAATTGTGAGTTGAACATAGGACTTGACATTATAATGCGCACACTCGCGAATGGATAAATACTTCAAACACATTCAATTTATAAATGTTGTATTCTTTGGAAATTATACACAAACACAACAAGTCAGTCAGCGTGTAAGCGTCCACTGCTGGACATACGCCTCTCCAATTTTCCTCCAGTCCTCCCGGCCTTCAGCGATACGGAACCACTGATTTCCGCCGGCGTACTTGATGTCGTCGTCCCACCTGGCGGGTGATCTTCCCACACTCCGTTTTCCTGTCCACGGCCGCCAGTGTAAACACAACAAACTAATGTTTAAAAACACAAAAAATCACGGTTCTGAGAACATTGCGTGCGACACCAAGTCTCTAAAGCAACTGACAAGTCTTTAATTTTTTGCTATAGGCTGGCGCCAAAGTGAACCAGATCAAGTAGGGCATATTATTATCTTCACCTGTATTTAGAAGTATAATGAACCATATCCCAATATTGACAGAGCATGCAGTTCAATGTAAGTCTTATTCTTAAAGTCGTAATCTGATCCACGCTCACCTTCCAATGGTCGAACGATCACCCCATGCAAGTTCTGACCACACCCAGGTGTGTTTATCACAAACGACAGTCGACCGATCGCACTACTGAGCTACCGACGCTGCGATTCATTCATTCAAGTGAGTAAAGTTGATCTTAAAAGAAAAACACCTCAAGACCTCATCACAGAGTAAATGCCTGAGAGAATATTATATGGAACTTCTAATGTCTATTCCAAACTACATTCTAGCCCATGATAGCAGTCCAAAGCCTTTGCTTCAGCAGGTATTAATTAAATATACGTTGTTAGATTGTGCTGTAATGAATAGCCGCATACTGACTGAGCGCGGCATTCGGCGAGGCCGCCTCGGCCGTATGATGCGCGACGATTTGCCGCGCGAGGCTGCCTCGCTACAAAACGAATTGTCGCGAGGCTGCCTCGCGAGGAAAAGCCGAGCCATATTCCGTCCGAACATTGTTAGTTTAAAGCGAGTTGTCAAGATGAGACAGCTTCTATCCATGTCGCGAACGAGCGAGGCGAGTGAGGCACACAACGTCCGTCTTGAGTGCGCGCGGCAAATGGACTGAGGCTGAGCGCGACAAAAACCCGACAGCGAGCGGATCGGCCGAGCCAATGCTCGCCCGAGGCCGCGCGTGCGCTTGCCCCGGGCATGCGAGCCGAAGCTGCCTCGCGCGGCGGCCGCGCTCAGTCAGTACGCGGCTATTGACATTTGGATACGTTTTAGACCTGTAAGAATTTTGAGGTTTTTATTACATTATCCTCAGATACAAAGCACATGGCGACGTGGATCGTGTGGGGGATGTCGCACGACGGCGTGATGCTGCTCCACCTGCGCTGCTTCCTCGCCGGCATCGAGAGCTACCTGCACTCGGCCAACTGCGGCCGCTGGTCGTACAAGCTGCGCGACTTCCTGCGCAAGCTCGCGCGCGCCTTCCTCTTCAGGTCCGTTCGTGTTCGTGTAGCTGTAGGGAGAGAGAGAGATAGTTAGGAGAGATAGAGTTGGAGAGATAGAGTTGGAGAGATACAGTTGGAGAGATAAGAGTTGGAGAGATAGATTTGGAGAGATAGAGTTAGAGAGATAGAGTTGGAGAGATAAGAGTTGTAGAGATAGAGTTGGAGAGATAGAGTTGGAGAGATAGAGTTGGAGAGATAGAGTTGGAGAGGTAGAGTTGGAGAGATAGAGTTGGAGAGATAGAGTTTTAGAGATAGTGTTGGAGAGATAGAGGTGGAGAGATAGAGTTGTAGAGATAGAGTTGGAGAGATGGAGTTTGAGAGATAGAGAAAGAATGAGAGAGAGAGAGAGAGAGATTCCTCTTGTAAAGTTAGACGTGGAACTGTGTCCATGACTGAATGATTAAGTGGTGGTTAATGATGACTGGCACTCTTAATAGAAACACTCGCAGACCACCTCGAAAACCATCTCAAAATATCCCATCATAATTTCATGTTTCCCAATGGGTTAGGCAGAGACAGCGATCAATGGTGCAGTGATCCTGATGCTTCTTCCACACTCATGATCATTTTCCAACGCTTGATAAACTATTCTTATCCACCTTTCTTCTTCCACAGAGTGTACCGCGAGCGCCACACCAAGTTCCAGAAGTCCTGGGAGAACTCCTCTCCGCCCTCGTTCCGTCTCCGCGACCAGGACATAGACGAGTTCGTCCAAGTCCTGCTGCCCTCTGCGCTGCTCGCTGTCTACAGCCGATACAATGGCACCGACCCCGGAGTCACGCTGCAGTGTCTGGCCACTCTCCGTCCGGCCGTCGTCATTCCACCTCTCCTGCAGAGATTTTACTCAACATTGGAATCTCTAACGGAACCGCACCGCGTCACCGCAGCCATGCAAGCGATTAGCGCCGTCGCGCGACCCCTAGTGCGAAGCCCGTTGGCGGGGTACCCAGAAGGGCCGACGCACGTCGTACCCCTGCTCATTGCCTCCATGCCCGGCCTCGATCCAAATGATATAAGAAAAACGATGGTCACTCTCAATCTCATCATCACATACGGCACTATGGTGCCGTTTATAGACTGCAGCGGCGCGTCCGAACACTGGAGCGACCTGACCGAAGAGGAGTCGGTCGTCTGCGCGTCGACCGCGCAGTTCGAAGACTTCGTCCTTATGTTCCTCAGCAGGCTGTTCGTCATTATCGAGTCGACGGCGTTCGAGGGTGTTCGCATGGAAACGCGCGACTCGGAATCCGCTCGCAGCAAGCACGACATGGTCTTAGAGAACGGCATCGCGGCAGCCGCGACTATTATCATCGCTCAGTGCTCGCCGAGCATCTTCGCCGAGGCGCTCTGCAAGTTCAGAGCGTTCGCGACGAAAGCGACGTTCGAGATTCACGTCTCCGGTCGCCACGTCGGTTTGTTGCTGCGCGCATTCGTGCGCGCCGACGCTAAAGCGACGCACGCCGCCTTTGTGCCGTATTTGTGCGAGCAACTGACTGAATTGCTGTCTACGGACGAAGCGATACGAGATGAGAATCCCCCTCGAGAGCTGCTGTACCATCTGCTGCTTCTGTCGAATGTCGTAGAAGAGAGCGCGGAAATCGCCGAATACTTTCCGGTGCTGCTGCCGACGCTGGACAAAGCACTGAAGACGCACTCGCGCGAAGCGTACGACCTCGCCGGGGATACGCTGTCGGCGCTGATACACTCATTCGGACACACATACTTGCAAGGTACGTGCAAATATTTTATCTTAACACGTTCACTGTCCAGTGTCCCATATGGGGCACTTTATCTACCACTGGCAAGTACTGAAGCGAATGTTCCACAAAATTTTTGGACTTGTGAAATAGAATCAATATTGCACGTTGGACGTGTGAACAGGGAATAGGCTTGTATGAAAAATCAATGATCAAGTTTGCTACAAATATTATAGAAATATCCTCTAATAGTATTTTTTTTTTTACAGGATAATAAAACAACAATTAGGAAATAACATAGAATTTTCTAGAGATTACACAAATATATAAAGATTTCATACTCACAAGTCCGTGCCTCATAGAGAGTCACGGGAAAAACTAGGAAAATTTGGGTATTTTTTCTTATTATCTACAACAAAACCTTAGTTACTATTATTCTTAGAATAATTTAGCTTAAAAATATGTTTGGACTTATGAATAAGTTGTTTATGCTAGTATGGGGACAGGGAATGTGTTCCCACACACATTTTCCGGGTTCTGTGAATAAATGTGAATACGTTGGAATAAATTATCTATACAACTGGTTGGCTTCATCATTTGAATCAATCATTGAATGGCGCAACCGTGGTAGATTCATTGTATAGGGTGTAACGTATCCCGTACCTGTCTCAAAAGTAACACTGTCATTACTTCTTCTATCAACAGAGGAACGTCAAATATTTATACAGAAATCCTCGTTACTACGAGTAAACTCTGAAATAAACTATGGCCTGCGTTTAGCATTCAAGTGATCTCTAGGTAAGCTCAGACAATGTATACATGCGTATACAATGACCTAAGCGGAAATGGACCCTGTCTCTTTCTCTCTTCAAGAAAGCGTTGTGTAACCGTATCACCCAGAGTACTAACTCAAACCTTAACCTTTCTATCCTAATCTTTGTTCTATGGGTTATAATCTATCTACAGCTATAATTCCTGCCTAAGTCCGTCTTTCCTACGACACTATGCCTCCTCTACCACATTTTGACAATCTATGTTCTCTCCTCCGGAAATTCCTACACCTGAGAAAACGTGTATATTCTTCAACCAGTTTATTCTTTTCCTAAAAGGGAAGTATGTAGCCTAATCCTGAAGATGCGTGACCTTGTGTGAGATCACTATACTTACTTCTGGAATACCTACAAGGTTCAACGACTTCTCTTACCAAAGGGGACTACTATATGCTTTTCTCCTCGGACGATCAGATAGGCTAGTACTGATCTTGGAGTAATAAGCATTTCTTGTCTTCAGCTGGAAGATATAGCGTTCTATCACATCCAACGATAAATAACTCACCCCCTTGCAGGAGTTAGGGAAGACAGCTGGAAGGGAATTGCCTAGGCTTTCTTGAACTTAGCATTTCAAATTATATTTCCCTGTTAATCAAACAGCTTCACAAAATGAAAAGCCACGCCCTAGCAGGAATTAGAGGTAACCCCTGGAAGGAATTTATCTAGCTTTTCAGGGACCTAGTCTTCTTTTAGAAGAATAACAGCTGTGATGCAATAAAGTATCACTGCCTAGCAGGAGTTAGAAAAGAGGTCTTAAAATAATTCATTTAATGTTTATTGTACCTGGCTTTTCTCTCGCATCAGTTTGTGCCTACATTCATTAGCTTTATTATTGTAAATGTTCTTATGTTTCTACTCTGTACTATACTCCTACTTTCTATGATTATAGGCTCTTCATTCTATCTATTTGGTATCAAACACTTTATCTTTCGCTTCGCAAGATCAGAAAATTTACCCCAAGAGGGGTAGACAATGGGCCCCTTTGAACCAGGTGAGGGTTTCTCACCTTAGTTCCACCACGCCCATCGCTGTGACCTTCAACCAGTTTGACTGAGGTACTACTCCTCACTCAAAGTTGTACCTAAAGGTCTCCTGTCTATTCTGTGCAAATGAAGCGTTCCCTCTGTCGGGATTACTTTAATTGTGTATGTGTAATGTATGTACACTGCTCCTTATTAGAACATTGCACCTACGTGTTAAGTGTACCTACTTATGTTCCCTCCCTCCTTGTCCTGAGCAAAATACCAAACTTAGACAACCTCGGCTCCCTCCCCAGACATCTCTCAGGTCGATCCGTTGATACGTGCATCGCACCCTCGAGACCTCTTCTATTCTCTAACCTTAAACTGTAGTCTCCCCAATGCAAAAGTTATAACTAGCCTACGCCAGCCTCTTACTTACGAATTCTAAACGTACGGTTGCGCTCAAAGAACATGAATTTACTACGATGTACTCTTGACAAGAACCCCTAGCTAATCACTTATATAAGGACACTCGTCTACCTGGTACAGGTCTTCCTACACTTCTGGAACACACTGCGATCCAATACGAACACAACACCTCTACCTACGTTAACCTTGGCCTTTATCTAGGCACCACTTCACTTGACCATCAAGCCGCGCAGCACTCACTCACACGTACTCGCGTTACAAAATCTACTAATAACATCTCGACTATTCGTAGTCTTTAGTGCCGTAAGGCCTAACGAGTTGTATATTTTAGCAAATTATTCTAGGTGAGCATGCTCATCGTCCAGTGGGTTCAATTATCCTTTCACATATTTTCTCCTCATTACTACCCGTTACTCTCTCGACATACTATAACCTCCGGGTGCCAGCCCCGACATTTCGGTCTAGGGCCTTTCACCATCGGTATGCTATCATCAGAACCTCCGGATGCCAGCCCCGACATTTCGGTCTAGGGCCTTTCACCATTGGTATGCTATCATCAGAACCTCCGGATGCCAGCCCCGACATTTCGGTCTAGGGCCTTTCACCATTGGTATGCTATCATCAAAACCTCCGGATGCCAGCCCCGACATTTCGGTCTAGGGCCTTTCACCATCGGTATGCTATCATCAGAACCTCCGGATGCCAGCCCCGACATTTCGGTCTAGGGCCTTTCACCATCGGTATGCTATCATCAGAACCTCCGGATGCCAGCCCCGACATTTCGGTCTAGGGCCTTTCACCATCGGTATGCTATCATCAGAACCTCCGGATGCCAGCCCCGACATTTCGGTCTAGGGCCTTTCACCATTGGTATGCTATCATCAGAACCTCCGGATGCCAGCCCCGACATTTCGGTCTAGGGCCTTTCACCATCGGTATGCTATCCTCGCCTTTAACCTTCAAACACCCAAGTATTGGCGAACAAGCTAGTTTGAACTTGTATGGACAATGAGCAAGGCTCCGCGACGCGATTTGCCAGACTTCACACTCACCGTGAGTGTTTGTTAGTAGGTTGCTGGCTCCCGAAACAAGACTGACTCGACGTCCACTGCGCACGAGTTTAAATGGCCCTCATCCCTACCCTTTGGCTCTACTTCGTTTCCTGTCGTTCCCGAACGTTCTTAGCCAATCAAAAGCCTTCCCTTCCATAAGGACCCCACCCCTAACAGCGCCTCTGTCGGCCGATTTAGACATTAAAATACTGCCCCGCCGAGCTACGAACTGCTGTGAACACCCGTCAAGCCATTGCGAGTTAACCGCACGAACATCATTCCTTTCTGTCAACCGAGACATTGCGCGATCTCTGCCTACGTCAGATAACCATCTTTTGATTTATACGCCCTCTACCGGCAAATATATGCGATTGATTTATCACCGCCATCTATCCACTTTTGCTCGCATCCCGCAAAGTTTGAGTATACCAACATCATGTGCAACCCTTAAGTTCTACTCGCGTCCGTGTGATGACGCCACGTGATTATAGTCATACGTGATTATATACACTTCTAGTTCGCGACTAGGCGTCTAGATGGCTGTACTTATCTCGTTTCAATCAATAAATTAATTCTTCTTATTATATCATACTTAGGCTAATGGTACCCTTCTGTGTTCGTCACAGTCGCCCGCCTAGAGGCGATTTTCGTGGCATGGGAAAGAAATTAGTTTCCTTCCTTCATGATCACGACTAGCGTCTCTACCCTCTACTACCGTCTCATCTTGTCAGTCGTCAACATACCAATGCTATAGTTGCAGTACCGCTTTTCGTAGTTGTGCCTCTGTTAGAGTGTTCGTTCTCTCCCAGTAGGTCCGTAGTACCATCAACTTCTTCCATTAAGGTGTTTGTCCCTTCCCAGAATGATTGTGGCATTTTAAGTTAGATGTTATAAGCAGTCCCGATCACACAACACAGCATATTGACCCTCGTCCAAGTCAAGTCAGGTTTGACCCAGCAGAAGTTTCAAAAGTTGAATTCTGAAGGAATTAAAGTCCCTGTTTCATGCCATAGAAAGGTTTCCCACCAACGCAGGAACCTGTAGTCTCACCCTTTGTTGGTAGGACAGGATCAGTACTTCTCCTGATGTTAAGAGCGCACTACATACCTTGCCATCTGGTTTAGGCTACGCTGCACATTCCAACACCTTAACCTTCCATGTTATAGACAGGAAAACTGGGAAAATATTGCAAAGACTTTAAAATTGACTTTAGCTTCATTTGAGTCGTAAACCTTTGTTACCTAACTCACCTATTGGCGAACGGATGGACCCGGTCTGATTGTACATGATTCTACTCTAATCACGTCCAACATTGCTCCGGTCAATGGTTCAAAATACTATGCTCGATTACTGTTCATAGACCGAAAAATATCACCACTAACTCCCAACATTCCTTTTTTATGTGTGTGCGGAATGCCTTCAGTATGTAATGCCATTTTTCCCCCCGAGTAAGAGCTCAGGTCTCGGTGTAATGTAAAGTTCTGCACTATGGCTTGGTCACCTCACATTTCTCAAGTCCCGTTTGTGTGTTCAACACACTGAGTTTACATTCACATTATTTTCGGAGCAATGTATGGGAAAACCAATCAAAATCGAAACCAAAGTGTCCTGATTCATTGTAGAAGTCCCCTCAGGTCAGAGCTCTGCTCTCATTAGGAGGCATTTCCACCACAGAGTACAGACACTATAATACCAGCAGGTTTAATCGCGTATTTTCCTATTTACACAACCATCCAAGACCATCTACTCAAGCCAACAAGTCTACTTTAAGTCAAAACTTTTGTTACTTCTTGTTCAGAAGTACTAATAGTCCAACTCCCCCACGCTGAACAGGCTTTTATTCCTATTTGTCCATAGTGGGTATTATTTCGTTAGACTCCCTATTTTCTAGCTATACGCACATGTCTCTACTGTTTCCGTCCTTTAATTAATCCGCCATAATACTACGAGGCTATATTTTAAACTACGTACCCGAACTCGTTCTCACTTCAGAACCGTATTCGTATTCGCCCGCCAAACTACACGCGCCCCGTGCGTATGTTTGACGCCTTAATAACCGATTTTATTTCAGTCTGCCATTCTATTCGCCCGCCAGAATATATACACTCCGTGATTTAACTATGATTATTGCCGTATTAACCGACTTAAGTTTAACCGGTTTTCCGTCCGGAATATTCTCCGCACCCGCTCTACCCCTATACAGACGTGGCCTCGACCCCTAATTTATTGGGTCCTCCCTCCCACGTTTCTTGCTGATAACGCGACCTCCTCCCTCTTCCTAATGTACCAGGTAGACGGAACCCTATAATTAATATTATATCATCATAACCTCACCCCTTCCTATAGTACCATATGGACGTATCCCTATGCCTACCATTAGTAATAACCCCACCCCTTTTCCCTATAGTACCATGTGAACGGACCCTATCATTAGTAATAACCTTACCTTTCCTATAGTACCATGTGGACGGAACCCTATCCTTAGTAATAACCTTACCTTTCCTATAGTGTCATGTGGACGGAACCCTCTCCTCAGCCTAACATTACCGACCCATATCCTAAACTCCTCTCCTCTCTTACTATACATTACATACATACACACATACATACACAGCGCCGCACCTGCCTCCCGGCGGAGCAGGCAAAGACAACGGATCCCCACGCGCCACGATCATGTCACCACCCTGTCTCCTCTTCCACTTCCATAATATTCTACCTACCTACTTAATACAGTACATAGCACTCAAAGAAAATAGGAAGTACGCCGCCAGGCTACCTATAGTTATCTATAGTTTGTCCAACAAACGCTGAGCGTCCCTTAGTGTTCAATTCCTAATATACATACACATGTGAAATTAAATAACCTACATAACACCCTAATACGCCCGCCGAACCCTATGATCTCTACATGGCTCTATATCCTATTCTGGCTACTCTATTATCTAACTTTCCTACTGTATTATCGTTCATCCTTTCGTCACCAATCGGCATTCCATAATCAGGTCCGTCCTCCTTCTGCTCCAGGTTCCGTGGCTGTGTGTACCCCAACGAAGCACCTTCACCCTAACTAAACCCCTATAACTGTAGTACAACCAATTCCTGCTTCCTCCTAATTCCCCCTACCCGAGGAGTCGTCCTGAAGTTCCTGAAACTAAATCACATTAGACATATCAAATTTCACTGTAGGTATATTACTCTAGTGGGTTACACCCCTGAAAATATCCTATAGTTATTTCTCAAAATTGTTACCTCCCTTCATGTCTACATATAGGTATAGGTACGTAGTCTGATATAAATTTGATGTATGAAAATATTCTCTCCTTATCCTCGAGGTATGATGTCCATTGAAGGTGATTCCTACCAGGTTGCCTTCAACCCCGAGCAACATACACCCTGATATCTACACAGTCAACACAGATGTACGCCTCCCTATAATATAGCGTAAACAGCTGACTTCCCTGTTGAAACCAGTACAGACATAAAGTGGCACAAGTGAAGGAGAATATTACAAATAGAAATTCCTGCAATTAGAACAGAAAGAATGAATGACATGCCCATACGTTACCAGGGTAAGCTATCTCTTCACAGCCCGGCCTCCATGACGTCATGCGTCCCTTAACGCACTCCTTCTTCAGTTGGATGTCGTTGCTCCCAGCAGCTCGAGCACGTGGTTTCGTAAGTAAGTAGGTATTTGATAAAATAAGTAAGTATTTGAGTGAGAGGGAAATAATACCTCTATGATGTGCTAAACTGGAATTCTCAGAGTATACCTATAAGAATACCTATTTATTTAATAAATAAATAAAAATATCTATCATTAATGTAACATTTTTTTTCGCTGCATACCTACCTATTAACGTAAACTCATTGACAGGCAACCAAGTCCAGCTTCCCTTGATCCAAACTTCACCCTACGCCGCTGCTACCAAGGTTACCTACTCTTAACCGTACGTGGCCCCATTCCAGCATACCTATTCACCCCTTCCCCATACCTATCTAGTCAGTGAACCACTAAAAGAACCTGTAAATAATGCTATACCTACCAACTCAACCTGCAATACATGCCCCTGATACACATAATAAATATAAGTACCTACAAGCAAACAGGCAACCCGATATTGGACACGTTATCCTAGTAGGTAAGTACACGCATGAATAGGTAATTAAAATAAATTCAAACCAACCAAATGACCTTCAACATAAACACACATACTAAATCAAATTTCCATAAGTGCATACCTACTACGAACGGTGCATCCAGTGTATGTATACCTAGGTACGTGCCCCGGTGCGGTGGTCGATTCCTATAACTCAACTCTATAATTAACATAAGTAGCAAACAGGTGAGCATGTAAGCAAACAAGTAACACACAAGCAAGTAAGCAAGCCGCAACAGAATAAAACCCTCAAGCAGTACAGTAGCGTGCAAGAAATAAACAATTAAGTAGGTAAGCAAGCAGGAAATAAATACATAATTAATCAGTCACCCACGCAACCATTAGTATAAACATTTAATTTAAAATGAATGCTCACCCTCCCCTAAATACGCACGCCTATACGTACTGCACATATATGTAAATAACTATACATACATACATACACATGTACGTATGTACACAAATTATACCTACCAAAGATATCCAACCGACAAAGATACGTAGGTAAGTATCTATGTTACGTCCCCATACATGAAATACGGTTATAAACGTACCCAGCCCTCTATATTCGCCTCTACACAAACACGCTCCCATATACATATATACTCAAGTGAGTGCCCCTCCATAAATAGTTTATGATTAATACGGAACCCTACTGTCTGAGTCTGAACATAAAGGCCGAGCACGAAGGCTACGGAACCCTCGCGACACCCCCTCCCTAATCTTGCCCTGTTTAGGTACCTATACCTACTAACGACTATCGAATGATTCACACTAGGTAGGTAGGTAGGTGAGTAAGTAGGTAAGTAGGTACCTTGACTCGTAATTATCACTGTTTTCCGATAAATAGGTATTTTTTTAATTTACGGGGGGTATTTACCTAACTACATACATATACATATCACCCACGCCGAATCCCGACAATCGAGGCAAACAGAGCAATCGGTGCTGCGCTGCAAGAACTCCGGCAAATTACAGCACAATACCGACATCCACGTTTCGCAAAGTATTAGGACAAGATTCAATTGATCAAGCAGCAAGTAAGGCACGAAGACCCACCTGCTCCATGACGCGGTGGAAGTACCGTGCCAAGGTGAGAGGCGGCGAATCTGTCGCCCTCCAGCACGGCATCCCGCTCCCATCCCCCAGTCGCCCCTCACGACATGCACGGGCAGAGATGCAGCGGCCCACTCTCCCCAAATACCGGCCCCACACGGTTTATCTAACTATTGTTTATTTGTGTTTAAGATTTTGTACCTTATTATTTATTTATTTATTTTATACTGGTCAACTCATTCGCGCGTATGGACACGGGACCCTCTCATAAATGTATGCTTATCCTACCTACCTAACCCATACATTTATTCAACCATGACAACTCCCATTCAACACTCTTCCAATCTACCTATAATGTTTATCCTTCCACGACCAACCGAAATCCTGACGCTCAACGTCAATCACTCTGTCTCATAATCAATACCTAACCCATACATAACCCATACTCAGTCATCCTCCCTTTTATACACTCCCAACACGTATACCGAATAGCTCCCGCCTTTCCTAAATCTATGCTGCACAACGATGATTACTTTCCTTTGTTCGGCTACGTACACCTCTAACCTATATGAACAAAAGTATAATAAATAACACCCATAGGCCATACATACATTCATAGCGTCACGCCTGTTTCCCGGTGGGGTAGGCAGAGGCCACCAAACATATATTTCCCTACTACGTTGTAATTCATTCATACCTAAAGGTACACATACGTACTTAGATATACATTCATTCAGACAACATTGGTCAACCTAGATCAAACTCCCATTCATTATTATTCCTATATAGCGCACTCGCTCCTTGAACTTGGCTAAACTATTTCCCACTTGTGGACCTAGTCATACTATGAACCTAACTATCTAATCTAACTAGAACTAGATCAATGGTTATCGCCTCAAACAGCTGACTTCTAAACCAAATACACATGTGACCTCGCTTCATACATTCTCTCAACGGAACTCTCATCGCAATTCACGTACACTCGTAGACCGGTCATTCCTTAGGTTAACACATAATCAGAACTATGTCACACCATTGATAATAAACAATACATACTTATACCAATTCTTATGTGACAAGGCAGGCTTAATGCCCAAAGCAACTTTCCCCTTTAGTAATTAATATTTCAATCTAATGTTAATTAATTTATTTAAATTAAATAAAATTCACAAACTTGGTAACAAAATATAATTCATGTCTTTATTTATCTATGTGAAGTTTCTGTTTTATTTTATTAACCTAATTCTTTCTTTCTTATTGAATTTAATACCATACTTCTTACTCATCACACAAATGCCTCTTTCATAATACTTTCGCTAACTTCTCACCAAACCACCAAGCATTCCTACCCGTAACCCAATATTTCAACCCAACTTTCATTCTTACTTTTAATCAACATACTCATTCACCTCTCTACCCGAACGCTTTCTTTCTAATTCCTTCCGCCGTTCCTTGTCCCTGGATTCCCTCACAATCATTCACAAAGCCATACCTTATTTCCTATCCAAAGCTTCTCAAACTATGGAATAATGATTTCAAATGCAAATTTATGCCGACGAAATTACTTTCATTGGGGAAAAATATGATTTACGTGTGAACGCAACCCCGCCTCTAATTACCCACCTTCCCCCATGAAACATGCATCCCACGCGAGCGGGGCCGCGGCCAAAAGCTAGCTATAAATAAGGTCTAATAAATCGTTGCCAATGATAATTCTTTTGTAAAGCCACCTAATAGGTACCCCCCCGAAACTGTATGACTCTTATGTTTTCCTAACCAGTGCCTACACAATCTACATGAGGATATCTCAACTAACTAATTCATCAACGGATTATCCCATGGTGACCATATAGAACCCAAAATGTTAAACCCCGAAATTATTATAAAATATATTATTCCTAGTTTATTCTTGCAAAATCGTTTGAGAACCACTGCTCTTAACTATGGCGCACGCCTAGCGTGCTTCCACCCAATCTGGACTTCCGGAGTCTCACTCGGCTCGACGCCGACGCCCGTTAGACTTCCCCGACAACAGAACAAATATTTCTTATGGAAGTGACCATAACATAATATTTAATAAAATTTATTTTATAATTATAATTGATAGCTACTAATTACTACATATACTACACTGCACTCGCGTAATTCATTCGAACCGTTCCGTAAACATAAGCGATATTTTTACTAAATTGTCTGTTTTACACTCATTTAATAATAAGGAAAACACTCACATGCTGTGCACTGGATTCAAGATATCTGCTGCTCCAAAGATATCTCGTTCTCAACGTTCAGTCACCTTCCACTAGACGTCACTACGCACTAGTCACTGCTTATATTTAGCTATTCTATAAAATACCTACTCCTAAAGTTGGGTTCTAGGATTCCTTCTATCTTACTCTTACCTACCTATCTACTTTTCTAACTTATATATTAATATATATAAATTATATATATAAAATTATGTATATTAAAAATTATTAATATATATTTTTATTTTATTTATTTATTAATTTTTTTTTTTTTTTTTTTTTTTATAGTAAATCTATCCGCGGATACATTGTTATCTATCCTGGTCTAACGGTACCACTGTAACGTATCCCGTACCTGTCTCAAAAGTAACACTGTCATTACTTCTTCTATCAACAGAGGAACGTCAAATATTTATACAGAAATCCTCGTTACTACGAGTAAACTCTGAAATAAACTATGGCCTGCGTTTAGCATTCAAGTGATCTCTAGGTAAGCTCAGACAATGTATACATGCGTATACAATGACCTAAGCGGAAATGGACCCTGTCTCTTTCTCTCTTCAAGAAAGCGTTGTGTAACCGTATCACCCAGAGTACTAACTCAAACCTTAACCTTTCTATCCTAATCTTTGTTCTATGGGTTATAATCTATCTACAGCTATAATTCCTGCCTAAGTCCGTCTTTCCTACGACACTATGCCTCCTCTACCACATTTTGACTATCTATGTTCTCTCCTCCGGAAATTCCTACACCTGAGAAAACGTGTATATTCTTCAACCAGTTTATTCTTTTCCTAAAAGGGAAGTATGTAGCCTAATCCTGAAGATGCGTGACCTTGTGTGAGATCACTATACTTACTTCTGGAATACCTACAAGGTTCAACGACTTCTCTTACCAAAGGGGACTACTATATGCTTTTCTCCTCGGACGATCAGATAGGCTAGTACTGATCTTGGAGTAATAAGCATTTCTTGTCTTCAGCTGGAAGATATAGCGTTCTATCACATCCAACGATAAATAACTCACCCCCTTGCAGAAGTTAGGGAAGACAGCTGGAAGGGAATTGCCTAGGCTTTCTTGAACTTAGCATTTCAAATTATATTTCCCTTTTAATCAAACAGCTTCACAAAATGAAAAGCCACGCCCTAGCAGGAATTAGAGGTAACCCCTGGAAGGAATTTATCTAGCTTTTCAGGGACCTAGTCTTCTTTTAGAAGAATAACAGCTGTGATGCAATAAAGTATCACTGCCTAGCAGGAGTTAGAAAAGAGGTCTTAAAATAATTCATTTAATGTTTATTGTACCTGGCTTTTCTCTCGCATCAGTTTGTGCCTACATTCATTAGCTTTATTATTGTAAATGTTCTTATGTTTCTACTCTGTACTATACTCCTACTTTCTATGATTATAGGCTCTTCATTCTATCTATTTGGTATCAAACACTTTATCTTTCGCTTCGCAAGATCAGAAAATTTACCCCAAGAGGGGTAGACAATGGGCCCCTTTGAACCAGGTGAGGGTTTCTCACCTTAGTTCCACCACGCCCATCGCTGTGACCTTCAACCAGTTTGACTGAGGTACTACTCCTCACTCAAAGTTGTACCTAAAGGTCTCCTGTCTATTCTGTGCAAATGAAGCGTTCCCTCTGTCGGGATTACTTTAATTGTGTATGTGTAATGTATGTACACTGCTCCTTATTAGAACATTGCACCTACGTGTTAAGTGTACCTACTTATGTTCCCTCCCTCCTTGTCCTGAGCAAAATACCAAACTTAGACAACCTCGGCTCCCTCCCCAGACATCTCTCAGGTCGATCCGTTGATACGTGCATCGCACCCTCGAGACCTCTTCTATTCTCTAACCTTAAACTGTAGTCTCCCCAATGCAAAAGTTATAACTAGCCTACGCCAGCCTCTTACTTACGAATTCTAAACGTACGGTTGCGCTCAAAGAACATGAATTTACTACGATGTACTCTTGACAAGAACCCCTAGCTAATCACTTATATAAGGACACTCGTCTACCTGGTACAGGTCTTCCTACACTTCTGGAACACACTGCGATCCAATACGAACACAACACCTCTACCTACGTTAACCTTGGCCTTTATCTAGGCACCACTTCACTTGACCATCAAGCCGCGCAGCACTCACTCACACGTACTCGCGTTACAAAATCTACTAATAACATCTCGACTATTCGTAGTCTTTAGTGCCGTAAGGCCTAACGAGTTGTATATTTTAGCAAATTATTCTAGGTGAGCATGCTCATCGTCCAGTGGGTTCAATTATCCTTTCACATATTTTCTCCTCATTACTACCCGTTACTCTCTCGACATACTATAACCTCCGGGTGCCAGCCCCGACATTTCGGTCTAGGGCCTTTCACCATCGGTATGCTATCATCAGAACCTCCGGATGCCAGCCCCGACATTTCGGTCTAGGGCCTTTCACCATTGGTATGCTATCATCAGAACCTCCGGATGCCAGCCCCGACATTTCGGTCTAGGGCCTTTCACCATTGGTATGCTATCATCAAAACCTCCGGATGCCAGCCCCGACATTTCGGTCTAGGGCCTTTCACCATCGGTATGCTATCATCAGAACCTCCGGATGCCAGCCCCGACATTTCGGTCTAGGGCCTTTCACCATCGGTATGCTATCATCAGAACCTCCGGATGCCAGCCCCGACATTTCGGTCTAGGGCCTTTCACCATCGGTATGCTATCATCAGAACCTCCGGATGCCAGCCCCGACATTTCGGTCTAGGGCCTTTCACCATTGGTATGCTATCATCAGAACCTCCGGATGCCAGCCCCGACATTTCGGTCTAGGGCCTTTCACCATCGGTATGCTATCCTCGCCTTTAACCTTCAAACACCCAAGTATTGGCGAACAAGCTAGTTTGAACTTGTATGGACAATGAGCAAGGCTCCGCGACGCGATTTGCCAGACTTCACACTCACCGTGAGTGTTTGTTAGTAGGTTGCTGGCTCCCGAAACAAGACTGACTCGACGTCCACTGCGCACGAGTTTAAATGGCCCTCATCCCTACCCTTTGGCTCTACTTCGTTTCCTGTCGTTCCCGAACGTTCTTAGCCAATCAAAAGCCTTCCCTTCCATAAGGACCCCACCCCTAACAGCGCCTCTGTCGGCCGATTTAGACATTAAAATACTGCCCCGCCGAGCTACGAACTGCTGTGAACACCCGTCAAGCCATTGCGAGTTAACCGCACGAACATCATTCCTTTCTGTCAACCGAGACATTGCGCGATCTCTGCCTACGTCAGATAACCATCTTTTGATTTATACGCCCTCTACCGGCAAATATATGCGATTGATTTATCACCGCCATCTATCCACTTTTGCTCGCATCCCGCAAAGTTTGAGTATACCAACATCATGTGCAACCCTTAAGTTCTACTCGCGTCCGTGTGATGACGCCACGTGATTATAGTCATACGTGATTATATACACTTCTAGTTCGCGACTAGGCGTCTAGATGGCTGTACTTATCTCGTTTCAATCAATAAATTAATTCTTCTTATTATATCATACTTAGGCTAATGGTACCCTTCTGTGTTCGTCACAAGGGGTACACTCCCTGCCCAGACGCGTAATCTGGAGATGGAATGGGGACGGCGGAATCGCATCAAACAGCTACTCCGAATACTCCTCGTGAAATAGACGATAGAACACACTTAGAGAGCCGACGACGTCCCTATGGAATTGCAATAGTTCTAAATATATCTATCAGCCTCGATAGGTCAGTGGTGCAGACAGTCGACTATTGCTATTGATTGTTAAGCAACGCTGGGCGCGGTCAGTACTTGGATGGGTGACCGCTGATCGTTGGAGGCTGACCGTGGTTCGGATTCCACGTAAAACTGTAGGTCCCTTCCCTTCCTATCTTACTAGGTGGTAGGGTTCAACCCGCTCGGGTTGGTACCACCGCACTGAATGAAACGTCGGTCGAAACTGCTATGTAAATAGTTTGTGTTTTCCGTCCAGTTCAGTGTAGCCGGCACGATCGAAGGGAAGCGCTGACATGGCAACTAGTTCACCCGGTGTTATGGGCTGACATCACGGATGTTGTAGGTGATGTAGCCAACCGTGTCAGTTTATATAAAATATATATATATATAAATATGATGGATTCGGCTGGCCGCCGTCGTGAGAATTATCCAATGGCAGCTATCTTCTAATGGGCGTATCGCAGGTAATGTTAGGTCGCAAGAAAGTAAATCACCAACCTCGTAATACAGAATGTAATTCTTATTGAAAAAAGGCACTTCACACACAATACAAGGTAGGCACAAATCTCAGAGGGTAGGTAATACGGAACGCGAGTGATTTCTACGTCCGTGCGCTGCGACCGCCACCAATGTCACTGTGTAGGACAGTTGCCTCGCCGCTGCGCCGCCGTAGACTCCACCCAGCACCGCTACGTGGCGCTTGCGTTCCAATCCGAGTGATTCTATCGAGCACCACTAGATGGCGCGCATCCCGATCCGACATATATATATATATATCTTTTTTTTTCAAGGCATCAGAAGTAGCAAGCGCGATTACGGCGCGGCGCCGAAAACATGGCTGCCGATACGCGAATGGGGCTCCGGTTGTCACCTGAAGGAGACCGACTTCGGCTGGCACATGCCGAGCGACGAGGACGCGCGCATCATCGGCGAGCTGCTGCATAGGTACACGCTACCGGAGATGGACCGGCTGCGCGCGTGGCTCGACGGGCGCAAGGAGATCAGCAGGGAGAGACGACTCCGCGCTCTGAGCATAATAGACGCGAGCCTGCCGTGTCTGCTGCTGATGCGGCCGCATGAGGAGCCTCCGGTCGCACAGTGAGTTATTGTAATGTTGTTGATGTTATACCTATTTTGGCGCGTTATAAAAAAGTGGGGAGTAAACTGAGAAAAAACGTCACGTCATCATCATACATATTACTTGGTAATAATTTTTTTTAATCAAAAATTTTTTTTAAAGCTTTTTTTTTTAATGGAAACTGACACGTTTGGCTACATCACCTACAACATCCGTGATGTCAGCCCATAACACCGGGTGAACTAGGTGCCATGTCAGTGCTTCCCTTCGGTCGTGCCGGCTACACTGAACTGGACGGAAAACACAAACTATTTACATAGCGGTTTCGACCGACGTTTCATTCAGTGCGGTGGTACCAACCCGGGCGGGTTGAACCCTACCATCTAGTGAGATAAGAAGGGAAGGGACCTACACTTTTACGTGGAATCGGATCCACGGTCTGCCTCCAACAGTCGAGCGGTCACCCATCCAAGTACTGACGGGCCCAGCGTTGCTTAACCATCAATAGTGACAGTCGACTGTCTGCACCACTGAGCTATCGAGGCTGAAGCTTTAGCCATTCCTGGCTATGCCAGCCCCATAGTAAATATATTGATATTTTAATGTACTTCAGCACGATTCAATGCCTGTGACTTTACAAAAAAACTTAGTATGAATTCAAACTCCTCCCCCTGAGCTCGCCCCAAGGCTTCATGTACTTTAAAAAACAGGTTGAGTCTTGTCAGTTCTTAAGTCTCTCAATAGCTTCTGCCTCAGTTCTCGGTTCCGGGCGCATTCCAACAGTATATGGAGTAGGTCCTCTACCTGGTAATTTAAAGAAAGGGATTGAAAATGGTTGCGCTCCTATTTGCCTCTCGCTCACACAGTATTGCCGTCTTAAGAAAATAAAGCAATGGGTCCAAGACAAAAATTTGCAAATAAAAAATATACTATGCAAAAAAAAAATTTGCATGCCGCGACTTTACAGCTGTATGATGCGGCCATTTTCAATCCCTTTCTTTAAATAACCAGATTATACATACATACCACACGCTTTATTACGACAATCGGGGTAAGCAGAGCAATTGGTGTTGTGCCGCAAGTATTCTTGTAAATTACAACGCAACACCGACCGGCACGTTTAGCAAAGTTTTAGGACAAAATAACTATCAAGCACGTTAAACTGTAGGTCCCTTCCCTTCTTACCTTACTAGGTGGTAGGGTTTATCCCGGCCGGGTTGGTACCACCGCACTGAACGAAACGTCGGTCGAAACGGCTATGTAAATAGTTCGTGTTTTCCGTCCAGTTCAGTGTAGCCGACATCAAATTAAGGGAAGCAATGACATGGCACCTAGTTCACTCGGTGTTATGGGCTGACATCACGTAGTTAGTAGGTGAGGTAGCCAACCATGTCAGTTTCCATAAAAAAAAAAGCAGCAAGCAAGGCACGAAGACCCACCTACCTAATGTACACCTTCGTACGCCGCAGGGTGGAATCGGCCATACCGGCGACTCCGTTCCACCTCGCAGACGGCTCGTGCCGCACCCTCGAGATACAGGGCGTGGACGTGCGCAAGGCGTTCGGTGATCTCTGCCACGACATCCAGCGGAGGATGCTGGAGGACAAATCGGATGACACGAGGAGTCTGGACTGTATCATCAACATATGGGAGTCGCTGTGTATGGAGGGAAGATCAGCAAGAGGTAATGGAGGTAATTATTACTACTATGTGTTATTAGCAGTGATCGGGGTAGTACCGTGCGGGGCCGCTACTTTAAAACAATAGCTCCACTGCATCTCTCCCCGTGTATGTCGTAAAGGGCGACTAAGGGATATGACTCCTTTCTTATATTACTAGGTGGTAGGGTTTAACCCGCCCGGATTGGTACCACCGCACTGATTGAAAGGTCGGTCGAAACGGCTATGTAAATAGTTTGTGTTTTCCGTCCAGTTCAGTGTAACCGGCACGACCGGAGGGAAGCACTGACGTGGCACCAAGTTCACCCGGTGTTATGGGCTGACATCACGGATGTTGTAGGTGATGTAGCCAACCGTGTCAGTATCCATAAAAAAAAATTATGATATTAATATGGACATGCCCCGGGATTCCGGCATTGATGATCCCGGCATCCGTGGCACCTAGTTCACCTGGTGTTATGGGCTGACATCACCGATGTTGTAGATGATTTCAGTTTCCATAAAAAAAACGTTTTTATTATAATAATTTGTGAAATATGAAGATGATTAAATATTGAAGATAAGAACAAAAAAAATATTCAAAACGCAGCAATATTTATTTGCAGATATTGAAAATCAACAACATTTGTTCACAGAAACAAAATCTAAGGTGGACTAGGTAACTTACGTTAAGGAATATCCACGTTAAGATAACGGTCACCAAATCCCGGGAATAGCACTACCTACGCTGATAACTGGTTATTAGGGGCCATATTACGGATCCCATATCGGCGTTCGACTCAGTTGAAAAATGGGCTGTCGAAAACTCCCTCCTGAGGTGCAGAATCGACCACCGCTACATCGAGGTACTCCGAAATCTGTATCGGTCCGCGACGATGACTGTGAGGCTCCACGAAAATACTCAACCCATCCCCCTTAGTAAGGGCGTAAGGCAGGGGGATGTGATTTCACCCAAGCTCTTCACGAACGCATTAGAAGATGTGTTCAAGACGCTTGAGTGGGACAACATGGGTATCAACGTGAATGGAGATCTTGTCAGTCATCTGCGCTTCGCCGATGACATTGTCCTTCTGTCAAATTCCCGAGATCAGCTTCAGACCATGCTGGAAGACATCTTTACAGCGTCGATGAAGGTGGGTCTGAAGAGGAACCGGGACAAAACCAAGGTCATGGCGGCCGAGGTTATGACGGGAGGACAAATTGTTATTGACGGAGAAGTGATCCAACAGTTGAAGAGTACGTATATTTCAGTCAAATTCTGCGGCTTGGTAGACAAGGTCTGCTAAAGGAGGTCGAGAGACGAATTCAACTGGGTTGTGCTGCCTTCGGAAAGTTAAAATTCGCCCTGAGGTCTGATCTTCCGCAAAATTTAAAAACCCGTATATATGACCAGTGTGTCCTCCCGGTTATGACATACGGGTGTGAAACGTGGACGCTGACGGTCGGTGTTGTCCAAAGGTTGAAAGTTGCCCAGCGAGCAATGAAGCGAGCCATGCTGGGAATAACGCTACGTGATATGGTGCGTAACGAGGCAATCCGCCGACGCACCAAAGTAGTCGATATTGGATACCGGGTGGCTAAGCTCAAGTGGCAATGGGCTGGGCACGTCAGCCGAAGAGACGACGACCGTTGGAGTAACCGTGTCCTACACTGGCGGCCGTGGACAGGAAAACGGAGTGTGGGAAGACCACCCGCCAGGTGGGACGACGACATCAAGTACGTCGGCGGAAAGCAGTGGTTCCGTACCGCTGAAGGCCGAGAGGACTGGAGGAAAATTGGAGAGGCGTATGTCCAGCAGTGGACGCTTACACGCTGACTGACTGACTGACATACCAAAATGGTCCAAACGGAACACTTCTTATGCTGCCCATACCATCATACTGTCAAGCAGTGTGAGCAGAGTAATATGTGTTGTGGTGTATGAACTCGGTTAAATAGCAGCACAACACCGGTCAACATGATTAGCAAAGTACTAGGACAAGACAGTTATCAAGTAGAAAGAAGACACGAAGGCAGTTACCCACGTACTTATGACTGTCGAGCATGTACTCTAGCCCCTCTGACTCTGCCACACATACAATACGCATAAAAAAAAACGTAAACTTTACCTTAGGTGGTAGGGGTTAACCTGATCAGATTGGTACCATCGCACTGACTGAAAGCTTGGTCGAAGCTGCTATGTAAATAGTTAGTGTTTTCTGTCCAGTTTAAAGTAGCCGGCGCAGGTGTTATGCCCATAAGGAGTCATCCATTTAATATGTCACGCAATTTTTTTACATCCCCCCCCCCCCCCCCTGAGGGGGGCCTCACCCCTTGTCACATTATGTCATGGTCTATTGACCCCCCTTTCCCTCCACCATAACTGCGAGTCATATTGAATGGATCAGCTCTAACCAGGGTTGCCAGGTGTCCACGTTTACCGTGGATAGTTCATGTTGGTAAAAAATATAAGAGACGTGGGCTATGGAGTGTTTTTGTTTTTGTTTTTATTTTTATTTTGCCGCACACACAAATGATGGTTCAAATCGTTGAAAGCAGTTGCAGGTGATTTAAAATATTAAAAAATTAAATACTGTTTCTATAAATTATTTATCCCCTATTTCCTTACTGCCGCCGTGATTAAGATTATATAAAAGGGTCCCACAAAAAATCATAGGTATTTTTCGAAAACTAAAAACAAACAAAAAATCATAACAAAAAAACGAAAAAAAAAACATAAGTTATTTTTATTTTTTAGATAATCATTTATTATCTAAAAAATAACTGATATGAACACATCGCTAGAGCTGCTTGTTCATTAAAAAATAAATAAATAATCAAAGGGGGGATTAGTCCATTTTAATTATCTGTGCCACCTGGCAACTCTGCCTCTAACATCGCACGTGTAGCAGGTGATGTAGTCAACCATGTCAGATTCCATAAAAAAAAAACAACATTGCATATTATGTAATAGTGACGTAGCTACGAAATATTCAACATCACAACGGACACAGCACGCATGATCGCATAACTCCCGACAGAGTGCAACCTTGCGTTTTGGGACGCAGGCTGCATCGACGGCCGCATCCGGCTGCTGTCGTCTGTGGAGAGGTTCCTGGACGGCCGCGGGGGGAACAGGCCGGGCTGCGCTCGGCTGAGGTTCGTCTGGTCGGAGGCCGCGGCTCTGCAGCATCAGGTAACGCCATCTTGTGGCGAGCCGAAGCGTCGTTATAATAATTAAATTTATGACAATGTTTTTCGGTTACGCGGTATACTGAACACGACTCACTTTGTTTGTCGACGTTTCGTCCCACACTCCGGGGACATCTTCAGGACTCGCGGTCTGCGACGGCCTGGAAGACACCCGACACGTCGTCCAGTCAAATGTCACATGCCGGTCGCCGCTGACGTAGATTGTAGCAATGCGAGGGTACTTCGGCCGATGCGGGTAGGTTCGACATCTCTTGCTGGAAAAGGTCGGTGCACACGTAGCTCACTGTGTCTATGGCTGCCAGAGCTTGATGCTGGTTGCCACCCGAGCCATGCTCCTCCCAGAGGATGAAACGTCGACAAACAAAGTGAGTCGTGTTCAGTACTATACCGCGTAACCGAAAAACATTATCATAAAGTGTAATAGCGGTAAAAGCCTAAACGAACATGTAGGTCCCTTCCCTTGCCCCTTACTAGGTGGTAGGCTCAAATTTTAGCCGACTGGATTGGTACCACCGTACTGGATGTAAGATGGCCGCATAGCAGCCTCGGCTGTGTTCTCTAGTCCAGTATAGCCAGCAATCCAGGGAAGTCTCCGGTATGGCACCTACCTTCTCGGAGGTGATATTGGCTGGTCGGAGCATGCACTTTGGCCCCTCCGACTCAGCCACCCATACCGGATTACATAAAAAAAAGGGTTCTACAAAAGGGGCGTCAAGAGGCTCCAGTCTGGCCGGCATGGAATTCGCAATCCCGGTGTATTAAGAATGTCCATTGGCATCGTTAGACACCTATGAGTACTTGTAGGTGTGACGATAAGTTGCAAGTTACATAATATATTATTAAAGTTACAGTATACATAATACAAAATAAATTGACTCAGTGCAATACAAAAAAAAAAACAAACGAACAAAAATACTTGAAAACAATACAAGTGCACTCATAAATTAAAAACAGAATACACGCGCCAGCTGTCGGCTGTCAGTGTTTAAAATAAATTTAGAAATAGTTTGTCCTGTTCTGTTAAATTAATTTAAAATTTGAAACGCACACAAAAAAAAAGTATTTGATCATTGATGGTTTGGAACATTGTGTAAATGTGTTGAAATATAACAATTTATTTAAAATTTTCGTTTTTACATTCATCGTCTTCCAAGCCATTGATTTTATAACCCTGTCGGGACAGATAGACCACTCCATATAACAAATTTGGTAACGTTGTAAATCGTAAAACCAACAGAGGGCGTTAATAATTTTTCTTGATGTTGTCGTAAAACAAACAGGTGGCGTTAATGTTTGTTAATACTTCTATACTAAGGGCGCTATCTAGTTGAAATACAACATGTATCTAGGTACCTTTAATTGTCACTAGGCTGTAGAATTACTGCTACTAGACAAAAGATGGCGCTTTCATTTATATTTATAAAGAACATTATTTATGTAAATTCCAAAATTTTTAATTATATTTGAATAATAAAATTATGACAATTTACAATTAAACTAACACAAGAAGTGTTAGTTTAATTGTCATAATCAAATTAAATAAAATAAAAAAATGTTTTGAAAATTATTTGGTATACGGAACAAAATATTATTATGATTGTAATTTCCTGTTTGTGCGCTTTTAATAGATAGATCCACACAGAGCACGGAATACCCCCGCGCGCGCGCGCGCGGTATTCCGTGCTCTGTGGATAGAACGTATTTATTTAGTTGAACAGTTAAACAAATACTCGTCACTCTTCATTCTAATAATGTCAGCATTGTATGTAAAAAAAAATATGAAAACTGCCTTAAAAAATTTATGAAATTAAAAAAATCGAACCCTAGAGTTGAAGGCGGTGCTAAAGAAGGCTACACAAATCACAAAGGATATCATCCACGCATGTTTTCTTTCATGTATCATTTTTGCTTGCTTTAGCACCGCCTTCAACTCTAGGGTTCGATTTTTTTTATTTCATACATTTTTGAAGGCGGTTTTTATATATTTTTTTAAATAGTTTTTTATTTCACAGTTTTTTTTTGAATTTTTTGCTATTAATGTACTCGGCGGAATCGCTCGACCTTCGGCCTCGCGATTCCGCCTCGCTTTCCAATCTGATCTCGACCAAATTAAAATGGAACCACGTCATGGTTATCCCCTTTCAAACAAAAAAAAAGAATTTTCAAAATCGGCCCACAATAATTGACGGAGTAATCGCGTAACAAACATCCAAAAAAAGAAAACATACCGTCGAATTGAGAATCTCCTAGGTCTAAAGTAAATTGCTCGTGATGACAAATTCAACGAGCCCAAACACGATGGGTTTATCATGTGTAGTTTAGGAGTTCCTATGGCCACCTTCCGTCTCCATCATCAGACCAGCTCGATGGTACTCGTACTCGTATTATAATATATTAAACGCATCTGGCCGGTCGGAAAAGATTTCAAATTTAGAATATTCATGAAACAAGGGTCCGAATATGAATGACAATATCGATTCATGTATTTCAATACAATGACAGAGAAAATTTCAAAATATTAGGTACCTATTCTACCTATTTAATACTTTTTAGTTCTAGTTTATTTTTTTTAAGTCGGTTTTATATTTTTAAAACAATATTACATAAAAAACAATAATCGAAATCGAATAATCGAAATCGGTTGAAGTGGTACAGAATTATTCGCCATGTGTCAAACTGCAAATTGCTGAAAAAGCCCACATCACAAAAGTTTTGCTGAAGGTAACCACACACCAATAGTATTTTGTTGCTTTTTCATAAACCGCTCAATCAATTTCAATAAAATTTCAATGGGAGCACCTCTGAAGTATGACCTACCAAACAAAAAAAGAATTTTCAAAATCAGCCCACAATTAACACGTTGAACGCCATACGACCCACCGGTGGGCCTAGCGTACTTTTCGGTTCGGGCCAAGCCAAACTCATTATATCCGTAATTTTCATCAACTTGAGATTTTCATCACAAAGTTTATAAAATGCGGTAATTTGTAAGGAAAATAAAAATTTGCGACTTTTACCGTCTAATTTTCGAGATATAGCAGAAGGCTCACGGGTGGATCGTGTGGCCTCCTATGAAGGATTTGTATTTTTCTGTTGGCTGGAGCCGCGGGGTCACGCCGCGGCCCACCCGTTACGCGCGCGCCGCGGACGCAGCGATCAATCCCGGTCCGGCTGCGTCGACAATTGAGGATGTTTTACGCTTTTCTCGCCAAAAATGATTATTTTGAAGATTTCGAGTTAACACAAGAAGCGCTAACGCAGTTAGAAAACATCGAGATAGATCTTCTGAACCGTAGTTTCGGAATAGATTCTATGAAGACGTAGTTCAACCAACGAAAAGAAGATGCTGTCGAATTCTTTTGTCGGAGAGTGAGGATAGCGACTATGAAATGCATATAGAAAGGCGGAAGAGAATGAAACACACTCTGGAAAGGAAAGAGGGATTGGCCAGAAAAGTGAGAAGAACATGTCACCAATGTTATGCAAAGAACGTACCAATAATGGGTAGCAAACAGGCTAAAACCAAGTCGAAAAAAGTATCCACTTATTGCCAAAGCAGCCCAACTAAACCATTCCTTTGTTTGCCTTGTTTTAACATGACTCACGGATAATTCTTTATTGTTTATGGTTAAACCCTTTGAAGAAGTGTGATAATGTTGTGATTGTTCAATTTCATAAATATTTTGTTTTGTTCAATTTCATAAATTATTTTCGTAATAAATAATGTCTTCTTATTTGGCAATGAAGAAAATTTTATGTTCATTTTTATTTTGACGAATATTTTCTTATTATTTTCTGGTTTTATTAATTCTATTAATACAAATATTATTTTCTACCTTATCGTTAAGAGCAGCCCTAGCATCGTTACAATTAACTTAATAAAAAACTACAAGTTTCTATTGGATTTGAAAACCACGCCGTCCGCTTCGACTACAAGGCCATGCGGCTCACTTCCATATTGGCTTTGTAGCTGCGCTCTGTGGCTTGTAGGAAGCGTTTACGTAGGCCCTCTCACGCGGCTCACCGGTGACCCCCATGCCCTGAATGGTTCAGTAAGGAAAGGCTCACCGGTGAGCGGTGAGCCCCGTGGCCCAAACGGAAATACTGGATTTTTCATGTGGCGTTGAACGTGTAAGATTGTAATTTCCTGTTTGCGGTTTTACTCCGGTCCAAAGAATTTACAAACTCTTTGGTTGTACTTGGGTTGTACCTAGCTCCGCTTATTTGTTGTTATATCCGCTATAGTAACACATATTCTGTGAAAATTTCAACGGGCTTCCTATTACGGTTCAAGAGATACAGCCCTCGGATAGACAAACGGACGGACGGACAGACAGACTGCGGAGGCTTAGTAATAGGCTTCCGTACAGGGATACGGAAACCTAAAAATAAGGGGTGAAATAGGGGTGAAAGTTTTTGTATGGGGAATCCATGATTTCTCTAGGTAAGGATATGAAAATTTATTATCTAGGCTTTTGGCACAGATTACTCAATAGTTACTGCTTTTGGTAAGAAATAATGAATAATGGTCAGGAAGAGGAAGGGGGAGAGAAAAGAAGGGGGAGTGGGTGGGAGGTACGTTTGTCAGCCTGGGTAGCTCAGTGGTGCAGGCAACCCTGGGCGCGGTCAACACTTGGATGGGTGACCGCTCGACCATTTGAGGCTGACCGTGGTTCGGATTCCACGTAAAACTGTAGCACCCTTCCCTTCTTACCTTACTAGGGTTGGTACCACCGCACTGAATAAAACGTACGTCGAAACGGCTATGTAAATCAAAGAGATTTGATGTAAATAGTTTTTTCGTTTTTTTTCGTCCAGTTCAGTATAGCCGGCACGACATGTCCGACATCACGGATGTTGTAGGTGATGTATCCAACCATGTCAGTTTCCATAAAAAAAAGAAGAAGAGGAGGAGAGGTATGGAGGGAGGAAGGGTTAGTGAATGAGGGTAGGTGTGGGGGAGGGAGGTAGTAGAGGGAACGAGGAGGAATGGATATCGAGGGAGTGAGAGGTTGAAAGGGGGAAGGGGCGGGGTAAGAGGGGGTTGCGGACAGGATGAGGGGTAGTAGGGGAGGAATGGAATGCGAGGGTGATGGGAAGGAGGGGCGACATGAGGGGAGGAAGGGAAGTAGGGAGAGAGGGAGGGAATGGGCGAAAGGGAAGGTGGCAAAGAGGGGGTCCGTGAAGGGTGAGGGGAAGGAGGGGAGGAAGGCGGGATCGAGGAGAGAAGACCGGGAGAGAGGTGAGTGAGAGATGGGCGAGGAAGGAATCCCTTCCTTCCTCCCGAAAAAGATAGAGAATATAAGAGAAGCGATGGTTTATTATCAATTTTGCATTTAAATCAGATTTACTATTTTTTTATTTTATTCGTTGTCGTGTCGTCGTCGGTAAAATCTACAATTTTACAATTTTATATAAAATATCATTGACTTATATATTCTGTAAAGCTTATCACAAATACATTAAACCCACCCTCTTTTAATCTCTTTGGTATAACACCACCAGCAGCATCGTAGATGGAAAAAATAGCCCTGGACTCAACTTTTTTTAATTCGGTGCCCGGACTTCATACTCAAAGACATTTTGTTCATACTTCAACTATTACTAAAACGAGACACCGCGATTATGGTAGTGTGCGTATCGCGTGAATACAGAACCGACCGTCTCAAGAGATCGCATCGATATTGTGTCATCCTTTTTCCACGCGCAGTAACCCGTATCGCTTGCCTGCACGCTCCACGCAAACATTTGCGTGTTCCAAAACAAGCGAACGTCGCGCGTCGATCGATAAATTACCGCAACGGCTAAAAACTATGGAGGTGGCTTTTTACTTTCGAGCGACTGTAAGGAGAAAGGAAGTATTGTGATCGTCCAAAATGTCGAAGTTGAGAATGCGACTGATTTTTTTTTTTTTTATTGAAACTGACACGGTTGGCTACATCCCCTACAACATCCGTGATGTCAGCCCATAACACCGGGTGAACTTGGTGCCACGTCAGTGCTTCCCTTCGGTCGTGCCGACTACACTGAACTGGACGGAAAACACAAACTATTTACATAGCCGTTTGGACCGACCTTTCATTCAGTGCGGTGGTACCAACCCGGGCGGGTTAAACCCTACCACCTAGTAATATAAGAAGGGGGTCATATCCCTTAGTCGCCTTTTACGACATACACGGGGAGAGATGCAGTGGGGCTATTCTTTTAAAGTACCGGCCCCACACAGTACAGATTTGGGCTATATATCTGTCAACGATCCCAAAAAAGTGGTTTTGAGAAACATGTATGTGTGTGTGTGTGTGTGTGTGTGTCCGTCCAGCGACCTTGTGCCTAAACTGCTCAACCGATTTCGTTCAAAATTCGTATTTAGTAGTTTGAAATGATAATCTAGGGGTACCTTTTTTAGTTTTTTTTAATTAAAAAAAATAAGGGTAGCTGTCATACAAATTATTTCGTTGAGGTCGATTTTCTTATAAATGGCTAACGATTTTTATTATTATTATTATATTTAATCCATCGTGTTTGTTTCCGTTTTCAAAGGTGGTGAGGTAAAAAAATATAATTTTAAAGAAGGTATCTCCACTTTATCCTAACCGCACGCGCGTATTTGAATTGCACGCAGGTTTGGTTGGTGGGTATTTGGCAAAGACATTAAACTCACCCTCTTGGTATTTGGCAACTAAAAATATAATAAGAAATAGGCATGCCATCTATAGACAAATAGGACAACTTAACTTTGGTCTGACATCTATGATGCAGAAGCGGCGAAATTATACATTTTATCCGCCAAGCTCACGGACTGACAAAACATGAAAATATTTATTGGAAAAATTATGAAAACCTTAAAATACACTATTTTGAAATTTCTACTTAATATAAAATAATCTTTAAATTTAACTATGCTGTTCCCACTTAGCATCGTTCTATAATTAGCAGATTTAAAAATATAATAATTATTTAATTCAAATTCGATACTCCTGGCGCCATCTTAGGACATAATTGAAGACTAATTTCATGTTACCTTTAAAACATCGCTGACGGTACATCTGACTCCCCCTATAAAATCAATGTTCCAAGCAAACAAAAATTAAAGCACATATATAATTTTTAAAGTTTGATTATAAGCTTTTTTCTTTTCTCTTTTTATATTATTTTATACAAAAATCATTAAAAAAACTCATTCAGACGTGTGAAATTCCGTGTTATATAGGTAACACTCTTACTCTAATTTTAATATGTTTATTTTTTGGTGGAATATTTTATAATTTTTGAGAAATTTATCAAATTTGCAGGTGAGAATAGATCTGTGCAGCGACGCAGGCCTGGGCGAAACCCCTCTCAAGATAATGCACGCGCTGCTCGACCTGTCTGTGTACACATACGCCGAGGTGAGCAGTGCTCTTTGCTTCTCATTCAAACGATGGTCCGTATGCATAGAGCGTACTCACATAGATTCTTACGCTCAACTCAGTGTTACGTACTGTCCCCCCCCTCTTCCCTCTCGTCCCCTCTCTCACCTCTCTCTCCCCTATCATCCCCTCTCTCCCTCTTTCTCCCTTGCCCTCACTTCTCTCCCCTCTCACCTTCTCTCCCCTCTCCGCTTATCTATCGGTCAGCACAGCACAATACCTACATAAGCGATTATATACATAATTATACGCCACCGAGCATACCTACGGGAGTGGCAACCGTCGAGCGCTAATATATAGGAAAATTAGCCGCGTGTTAGAGCATTTGCACTAATATATAGCGCTGCTGCGGGATCGACCGTCAGTGCGCTCGCGACTTGGGAACGAAGAACACGTATATGTGCACTACGCAAAATGGCGATTTGTGCAGTTCGTGCGTGTCGAAAGAGCTCAAGATCATCAGGAATGACAAAAGATGGCGTAACCTTTCATAATTAGGTCATTTTAATGATAATACAATGCTTAAAGCGTGTAAAATACAAAAATTCCGCGAGCTAGGAGCACGACTGCGCGCCATACTGGGCGCGTACACATGATAGGCAAATTTGACAGACTGGAAAGAAATTTGAAATCAATTATTGTATATGGGTGTTGTTAGTTTTTTTATGGCAATGACATGGATGAATTCAATTTATAATATGTATTGTTATTATTTCTTTAATATTACGTTTTCTATTTTTTATAATTATAAAACAAATATACCTATACAAAACTAATATATTGTATATTATGCATTTATTATCACATTCACATATTTACATTAATTTTAAATATACAGATTATAAAAATACACCACATATACTCAAAATTAATATAAAAATAATAATAAAAATAAAAATATATTATGTATTATTATAATAAGTATTATTATTATCAGTGATAGGAATAGGTAGGTCTTATTTACCTAAACTTCGAGGAACAGAGTAAAAAATTGGAGACTTCCTTACGACAATATTTTTTTCCGGTTTAATAATACCTATTCATGGTGTTATAATTTCGCGATTTAAAAAAAGTGGCCGCCATTTTGAACTTTTTAGTAACTGGACAGATTGCTTTCAAAATCGACATCTGGGTGTCAGTGTGGACTCTGAATACGAATCTGTAGTCAAATTTAAAAAAAGTAGCCGCCATTTTGAATTTTTTAGTTACTGGACCGATTGCTTTCAAAATCGATATCTGGGTGTCTATGTAGGCTCTGAATACGAATCCGTTGTCAAAATTTAAAAAAGTGACCGCCATTTTGAACTTTTTAGTTACTGGACCGATTACTTTCAAAATCGATATCTGGGTGTCTGTGTGGGCTCTGAATACGAATCTGTAGTCAAAATAAAAAAAAGTGGCCCCCATTTTGAACTTTTTAGTTACTGGACCGATTGCTTTCAAAATCGATAGCTGGGTGTATGTGTGGGCTCTGAATACGAATCTGTAGTAAAAATTAAAAAAAGTGGCCGCCATTTTGTACTTTTTAGTTACTGGACCAATTGATTTCAAAATCGATATCTGGGTGTCTGTGTGGGCTCTGAATACGAATGTGTAGTCAAAATTAAAAAAAGTGGCCGCCATTTTGAACTTTTTAGTTACTGGACCGATTGCTTTCAAAATCGATATCTGGGTGTTTATGTAGGCTCTGAATACGAATCCGTTGTCAAAATTTAAAAAAGTGACCGCCATTTTGAACTTTTTAGTTACTGGACCGATTACTTTCAAAATCGATATCTGGATGTCTGTGTGGGCTCTGAATACGAATCTGTAATCAAAATAAAAAAAAGTGGCCGCCATTTTGAACTTTTTAGTTACTGGACCGATTGCTTTCAAAATCGATATCTGGGTGTATGTGGCGGCTCTGAATACGAATCTGTAGTAAAAATTAAAAAAAAGTGGCCACCATTTTGAACTTTTTAGTTACTGGACCGATTGCTTTCAAAATCGATATCTGGGTGTCTGTGTGGGCTCTGAATACTAATCTGTAGTCAAAATTTCAAAAAAGTGGCCGCCATTTTGAACTTTTTAGTTACTGGACCGATTGCTTTCAAAATCGATATCTGGGTGTCTGTGTGGGCTCTAAATACGAAGCCGTTATCAAAATTTAAAAAAAGTGGCCGCCATTTTGAACTTTTTAGTTACTGGACCGATTGCTTTCAATATTTTTTATGTTAACTACATATTGTTATTCAGAGCCCACACAGACATGTAGATATGGGTTTTGAAAGTAATCAGTCCAGTAACTAACAAGTTCAAAATGGCGGCCACTTTTTTAAGATTTTGACAACGGATTCGTATTCAGAGCCCACACAGACAAACAAATATCAATTTTAAAAGCAATCGGTCTATTAACTAAAAAGTTCAAAATGGCGGTCACTTTTTTTAAATTTTGACAACGGATTCGTATTCAGAGCCCACACAGACACCCAGATATCGATTTTGAAAGCAATCGGCCCAGTAATTAATAACTTCAAAATGGCGGCCACTTTTTTAAATTTTGACAACGGGTTCGTATTCAGAGCCCACACAGACACCCAGATATCGATTTTGAAAGCAATCGGTCCAGTAACTAAAAAGTTCAAAATGGGGGCCACTTTTTTTAAATTTTGACAACGGATTCGTATTCAAAGCCCACACAGACACCCAGATATCGATTTTGAAAGCAATCGGTCCAGTAACTAAAAAGTTCAAAATGGCGGCCACTTTTTTTAAATGTTTACTACAGATTCGTATTCAGAGCCCACACATACACCCAGATATCGATTTTGAAAGCAATCGGTCCAGTAACTAAAAAGTTCAAAATGGCGGCCACTTTTTTTAAATTTTGACAACGGATTCGTATTCAGAGCCCACACAGACACCCAGATATCGATTTTGAAAGCAATCGGTCCAGTAACTAAAAAGTTCAAAATGGCGGCCACTTTTTTTAAATGTTTACTACAGATTCGTATTCAGAGCCCACACATACACCCAGATATCGATTTTGAAAGCAATCGGTCCAGTAACTCAAAAGTTCAAAATGGTGGCCACTTTTTTTTAATTTTACAACGGATTCGTATTCAGAGCCCACACAGACACCCAGATATCGATTTTAAAAGCAATCGGTCCAGTAACTAAAAAGTTCAAAATGGCGGCCACTTTTTTTTAATGTTTACTACAGATTCGTATTCAGAGCCCACACATACACCCAGATATCGATTTTGAAAGCAATCGGTCCAGTAACTAAAAAGTTCAAAATGGCGGTCACTTTTTAAATTTTGACAACGGATTCGTATTCAGAGCCTACATAGACACCCAGATATCGATTTTGAAAGAAATCGGTCCAGTAACTAAAAAGTTCAAAATGGCGGCCACTTCTTTTTTATTTTGACTACAGATTCGTATTCTGAGTCCACACAGACGCCTAGATATCGATTTTGAAAGCAATCGGTCCAGTAACTAAAAAGTTCAAAATGGCGGCTACTTTTTTTAAATTTTGACTATAGATTCGTATCCAGAGTCCACACAGACGCCCATATATCGATTTTGAAAGAAATCGGTCCAGTAACTAAAAAGATCAAAATGGCGGCCACTTTTTTAAATTTTTACTACAGATTCGTATTCAGAGCCCACACTGACACCCAGATATCGATTTTGAAAGCAATCGGTCCAGTAACTAAAAAGTTCAAAATGGTGGCCACTTTTTTCAAATCGCGAAATTAAAACACCATGAATATTATTAAACCGGAAAAAAATATTGTCTTAAGGAAGTCTCCAATCTTTTACTCTGTTCCTCGAAATTTAGGTAAATAAGCCCTACTTATTCCTATCACTGATTATTAGTACAACTTTTCAAAAATATTAAAACAACAGTCTTGTTTAATTTTTCAATATTTTTTTTGGATTCAAACAATAATATTCGTTCAGTAAAAACTATTTGAAATAATATTACAAATAACAATTTCAAAATTCACAGATATACCGCACCATCATTGTCCGTCAGACTGGCATTCGTAGTGATCCCGTCAAGTTGCCGTCAAGCAAGGCTTCCGATTGGTCGGACGGTCGGCTCTTACTACCAGATACCCGAGCCAAGCCAGCGATAACAAACCTGTCGCTCGCCTTGCTCGCTCTGTCTCTCTCCATATCGCGGGGCGCGATATGGGTAACCGAGATAGACAAGTCACGTCATAAAAGATTAAATTGCGATTTCGATTTTCGTAGTAGTAGGGATTTTTGGCTAGCCGTGCTCCGATACAAACGCAGTAGCGTTGCGTCTCCCGTAGGTATTCTCCTTGTTATACGCGGTGACAATTACGATAACATATTTTCTGAGTTTACTTACTCTCCATTTTCATAACATATTTTCACAACGCACCTAAAACAGTATAACTTGAAAGCCTGCCCCACCATGGCTATGCCTATATGAAACGTGTTGGTGCAACTGGGACAGGTGCGGATGCGGGCGCAGGGCCGGCTGCAGTGGATGCTGTCGCACCACGCGTACTCGTGCCGCGCCCTGCTGCCGAGGCTGTGCGAGCTGCTGCGCCCGCCGCCCGCAGCGCTCACCGACGAGGAGGCACACTCCAGGCTTAAGGTAGCCTCTACTATTATATCATGTAGTAGTTATTATTATAGTTTGGTTCGTATCTGTTTATTGCATACATACATATCACACACGCTAAATTCCGAAAATCGGGGTAAGCATAGTAATCGGTGTTGTGCTGCTCAGAACTCTCGTAAATTACAGCACAACACCGACCGTCACGTTTCGCAAAGTATTCGAACAAGATTCAATCGATCAAGCAGCAAGTAAGGCACGAAGACCCACCTGCTGCATGACTCGGTGGAAGTACCGTGCCAAGGTGAGAGGTGGCCAGCCTGTCGCCCTTTAGCACGGCATCTTGTCCTTATCCCTTAGTCGCCTTTTACGACATGCACGGGGAGAGATGCAGTGGGACTATTCTTTTTGAGTACAGGCCCCACACGTTACTGTTTGTTGCATTTGTAAATTATGCAAAGATAATGGGACTTGTGCCTGAGAGTTGATTTATTATTACTTATATAATATAAGAAATACCAGTCAAGAGCGAGTCAGGCTCGCATAAAATTGTGGTTCCGTACTTAAACATAAATATATTTTTTCTCCGCTAAATATTACATTGCCGAAAAACCTGCAATTTTCCTGTAATCTATGGTTTACTATCTACTAACCATATAAAAATCAACATTTTAGCGTTAGAAACCTAGGAGCCTGTTCTCCTAGGTTTCTAAAGCTAAAATCTTATTTTTGTGGGAACCGTAATTTTTTGCACATTTTTAGCTATATCAGTAAGACCACTGGACTTAACCTCTAGGCTCCCACAGGTTATAATAATGCTTAATCTACAAATAATTGTCGGACGAGATTCAGTGTTGGTGCGAATTCTCAGACGTCAGGTTGCATAAACAAACATGTCGCTTGCACAGGGTATGCTGTACCTGATCTGCAGGGTAGGGAGCACACCGCTCGCCGCGAAGCAGGACTGGGAGGTTGTGCACACGCTGTGGCCGGCCGTGCTTCGCGCCCCGCTCAGCGAGAAACCGAGCATCATTCGGTGAGTGTTGTGTTGCTACATACACCGTGTCCCAAAACTCAACGTCAAGCGGGAACCAGGGAGTAGGCCAGTTTATGACTATGTATGTATGTATGTATATATTCTTTATTGAACACCAATTTATAAAATTAGGTACAACAGGCGAGCTTAATGCCGCGAGGCATTCTATTCTAACTAACCTTTGGGATGTGGGAGAAGTACACGCAGGGACTACCCAGGGAAAAAAAGAAAAAAAATCTGAGTCATTTATTTTTTTAGAAAAAAATTTAACTGAATATTGATGTTCTGAAGACTGCGATGTACGTAAGAGACAGACCAAATGAATACCAGTGCCTGAACCACAGATACTCCTCTAGGCACCGGTCAAACATTCAGCAAATAAAACATAAGACACAAAAACACAAAACTGGTGTACACTTCAATAGTATAAACATTTATAACAAACTTCCAGAAGAACTGTGCAACCTGGAAAACAATAAACATTTCAAAACGGGACTAACGAAGTGGCTACACGAAAATACCTTTTACAATTTAAATTTCTTTAAAATTTTAATATGATAAATACATTATTGTATGTATATACTCGTACTATGGACATTATTTTAATTTAGAAATAAGAAATTGACGATTGTTTAATATTGAATGTACTGTAATTACTTATGTGTACTAAATAATTATGAAGACAAAATAAATGTTTTGACTTTGACTTTGACTTTGAATATTTTTTTTGGTAAAACTACAACCAGAATGGTTTGGTTTGGAATACTGATCAATAGCAGAGTAATTTAGGCTACCAATAAATTTTTTTTACAACAATAAATTTGCAAATTTGTAGTCGTAGTACCTACCTAAAAATGTCAATTTTCAACGTTTCTCAAAAAAATGCTCATATCATAAAAAACATAAGACTCCGATTTTTTTTTCTTATTTTTCCCTGGCTACTCATAAACTGGCCTACTCCCTGGTTCCCGCTTGACGTTGACTTTTGTGACACCCTGTATGTATGCGATTTTAAAATTTCGCGCAAATAGGTTCCGCTTTACGCGGTTAGTCCACGATTAGTTGAACTTGTCGCACAACATCAGAGACTTGCTGCCCAGCTCGGCCAATAGGAATCTGCGTCGCATCTTTGAGTTTGTTTCGCAGTGGTGTTAGATGTGTTTTTCTCCACATACTGGTGGTCCCGCCGGTGTACTGCACAAAACTGTACTGAAAAGCGGGTTTTGTGGGGGTGCAGAGCATCCTCACAAAAATTCTTGTGGGTGCTCGGGCACCGTAGCATCCTCGGAGTCGGCGCCCCTGCCTGCCAAGATCGACATTAAGCTCATATATGGACAGAGCTTCAAAAACGTCACTGGAGGCATCCTACAGAATATGGATATGTAGATAGAGGGAGGTCGAGAGCGGGACTGGTGGTTCTCCGCGTGCTAGTCATCGCAGACTAGCTGACGAGGGCTTGCCGACACCCTCCTCTACTGTCAGTGGGCCCGAATATGTTCGGTGAAGCCACTGCAAGCTGAGTTCAACACCCTCTTCCATCGTTAATTTATTCCGAATGTATTCAAACTTAATTTTGTCCGACAGCCTGGAGCAGCTGTTTGCGGATACCGTTACCCGCCACTTCCCCACCGTCAACACTCGTCTAGAGCTCACCGCCGATTGCGTCGACGCAGCTAAGGTCATCGTGCCCGCCACGGACCTCACAGAGGTAATTAGGGTTTTATTACTATTTGGTATAGTCTGTTTTTTTGGAAGACGGAGTAAAGTGACGTTTGGAGTGTTGCCAGTTTCTGGCAAATTTTAAATAGGCATGTAGTTGCTATCGATACTTTTATCGATTGATTAACTAATGAAATGCTGTAAACTGTAATATTTACCTAAATGTGGATTTAATTGACAACATATTAAGCTAAATCTAGCTAGAAAAATGTTAAGTTTAAGGCAGCGCCACAGGTAACGCATAATATGTGTGAAGGTGTGTCGTGTCGTGTTCTTGTCGTGTAAAAGTCGATACTATTTTCATCGACTACAATCACTAGTGGTGCACAGCGTGCCAGTCAAACGTCAATTTACTCCGTCTTCCAAAAAAACAGACTATAGTGGGGTAATGGCGTAATGCTCCACTGTCACTGCAAACTTCTCATATCTGACCGCTTGCCCCGCTTGACCGCTCAGGCGTCGGACGTCACGCGAATTCCGACTCCATCAAACGTCACGGTTTTTTTTGTGGATGGAATTCGTTAGGCAAGGAAGAAAAACATATTTGAACACCCTATAGCTAATTTAACATGGTTGTAATCGTTATAAAATGGCCTACAAAGTTATCTATACCTTACAGTATACTGATCTTTGTTTTGATTCCAAATTGTGATTTGTACATTGCACTTCACAAAATATATTAAATATATTTTGTGTATAAATAAATATATATTAAATTTTAATGAGGTAAATTTTTTTTTTTTTTCGATTTCACACACTCGCGAATGGATAAAAACCTTCAATAATAACCATAATTCGGCTAGGAATTGACCAAGACCATCAATAAACAATCGATACTGTTGTCGATACTCATATTTTTTATCTCTATTTGTTGTCTATATTTGACATGTAATTCACAAATAGAGATTCTGATTCTTGTTCCTGATTACAAAATGTATACACAAATGTTGGAATTCCGATGTTTTCGAATAATGTCTATAATTTAAACTATTTCTGTAGAAAATAAAATGTAGGTACGAGTACGAAGTACGAACCAACTAAACAGACAGGAAAATAATTTCCATATTATTCCAAAATATCGATACATTTTCGATTATTGTGAATACATTGTCCCACCACTAAACGCCCTTCAAGCATTCGTGCTCCACGGATTTCGATGTATGCTAATAACCATACATCGGAATCCGCGGGGCACGAATGGTTCAAGGTTGTTTAGTGATGGGACAATGTATCCACAAATATCAAAAATCGATCGTTATTTTAGAATAATATGAAATAATGTCGATTATTAAAACTAAGAGTATTTCTATAGAAAATAAGATATAATAAACAAATGTTGTATTTACTTTGTAGGTACAATACAAATCTGTTCAAACCACAATATTAGTTTTATTAGTATGGAATAGAAAGAATTTGATTGTTTTTACCAACTTACACGTGTTACATCATAATGATATTGAAGACTTTTTTGTTACTGTTATGAAACTGAATCGATTAGGCTATAAAAATCAACCACCTATTTTTTTATTTAAACACATAAAAAAATATTTTACTTAAAAAAAGGGCCAAGGTGCAAAAAATAGGTCTTACAAAATTAGTTCATAGTAAGCTAAGGGGGGGTTCTGTATCGGAAATAGATCACTTTTGAAGAACAAAGAATTTTTTTTTTCACAAAAAATTTTTTTTTTTATGTTAAATGTAAAAAAAAATTTTTCTTAATCGTTTCGGTTTCGTGCTAGGAACAAAAAAGTCTTCCAACACGTATATCTCTTTCTTTTAGAAATTGTGAAAAACCACAATTTTAGTTTTATTAGTATGGAATAGAAAGAATTTAATTTTTTTTACCAACTTACACGTGTTACATCATAATGGTCATGAAGACTTTTTTGTTACTGTTATGAAACTGAATCGATTAGGTTATAAAAATCAACCACCTATTTTTTTATTTAAATACCTACATAAAAAAAATTTTTACTTAAAAAAAGCCCAATATCCAAAAATTTTTATATAGGTTTTACTCCCTATATGATACAGACCCCCCCCAAAAAAAAAATATCGTGTTTATTTGAGGCTTCGGCGCGCCGAATTCGCGCGCGTTCGTGGTGTCCGTTACCAAGTCTCGAAATCAACTGAGAAATCTGTTAATTTTTTGCTCAAGGCTAGCGCCAAAGTTAAACATATCAAGCAGGGCATATCAGCATATTGAGCTTGTATTTCAATGCGACTACATAAGTGTATCAGATGTAAAGAGCCTTTGTCATGTGATGGACATATGATTGCATTGCAGGAAGGTTTCGTGTCTGCGCTGAAAGATGCGGAAGCCCGCGAGAAGGCAGCCTCCGATGAGACGGAACGGTTCTACTTGGAGCTGATGGAGGAGCTGGTCTCCATCGCCGAGGATCCATCTACGTGAGCCTATGTTTACCATCCTTTTTAAATTCCTACTTTATGTTTCTTTTGCTACTTGAATAGTTAAGCAGAAAGCATCCAAAATGCAAAACTGATTGGGTGGCCGGAGCATGCGCTTTGGCCCCTCCGACTCAGCCAACCATATCGGATTACATTAAAAAAAAAAAATAAAACCAACCCGCCTTAGTGAGATAAACCAAGTACAGTACACGGCAGTAAGTAATGAGCTTGATGCTCAATGACATTGAGCTTTAGAAAGAGACAATCCAGTTGTTGAGCGTCGTCTCTGTCGCGCAGAGACGCGCGAGTTTGTGCGACCGAGACGACGATCACTTACTGCCGGATACCGTACTATCTTTTAGTAATACAAAAAATACTCCAAAATCGTTTTACAAATTGCACAGGATGTGGCGTCGCGGCCTGATCGCCGGTAACCTGATAGCGATGTCGACGAGCCTTCAAACGCCGTACCCCGCGAGCGCGGTGCGTCTCATCGTCAACACTCTACTGCACGACAACATACTCGCGCGCAAGTACGCCGTGAAGATGACACTGTTCGCGCTCAAGCAGACCAAGCAGAAACACAAGAAGATCAAAGTGGATCCGTTTGAAGTGGCCGGCGTGAAGCGCCCGGACAAGATAATACCTGGTGTGTGTGCCATTTTTAGGTTCATTAAAAAGAGTAGCCGCACTGCATCTCTCTCTGTGCATGTCGTTAAAGGTTTAGCAAAAATTATAACAAAATATATAATAAATAAATTAGAATCATAAAACTTTATTACATAAATTTTTCAACTTTTCATTTCTAAATTTAAATAAAAAATTCCTAACAATAAAGATAAAGGGCTAATAAAATTTAAAATACATACATACCACACACGCTGAATCCCGACAATCGGGGTAAGCAGAGTAATCGGTGTTGTGCTGCAAGTACTCTGGTAAATTACAGCGCAACACCGACCACCACGTTTCGCAAAGTATTCGGACAAGATTCAATCGATCAAGCACGAAGTCAAGCACAAACACGAAGACCCACCTGCTGCATGACTCGGTGGAAGGACCGCGCCAAGGTGAGAGGTGGCGAGCCTGTCGCCCTTTAGCACGGCATCTTGTCCTTATCCCTGAGTCGCCTTTTACGACATGCACGGGGAGAGATGCAGTGGGGCTATTCTTTTTAAGTACCGGCCCCACACGATACTATAAAAATAAAATTTAAAATAATCAGTATATAGAAAGTTGAATGTGTTCTGGTTGTTACTCTCATCCATATATATCAATATTAATGTAGGAATGGAACTTATGTCATATACACATATGGAGAACTGATTTATTTTTCCTATTTCGCCACCTTTTCTTCTATCTACTTAGTTTTTGGTACAGATTAAACTCCCTAAAAGGGCGGCATGGTAAAAAAAGCCAGTTCAGTGTAGCCTACGTGACGAAAATTAATGTCTCTCAGAAATAGGGTATAATATGCAAGTGCTGCCTTTTGTGGTCAACGCATCTCTGATAAGTGTAATGTTACAGGTTACCGCGAGGACAACAAATGGGCGATGTACTCTAAGGAGCGAATCCCGACAACGGATGAGGAATGGGATCGGCCGTATCTGCAGAGCAACATGGGATTTTACACGTGGCCGGACAAAATTGAGGTAAAACTTCCCCAAACATTAATTTGGCCATAGGCAAATGCTTCGGTCTGAAATTGGGAAATAACCATCAAACTGACAACTCCGGAGCAACGAAGACACAGAGGAGATCTCATAGAGACATACAAAATACTAAAGCGACACCTACGAATGCCCAGAGTCGGGAAACCCATCATCATCATCAGCCTGTATCGGTCTACTGCTGGACATAGGCCTCTCCCAAGGCACGCCACCACACGCGGTCTCCCGCTCTTCTCATCCATCCAGTGCCGGGTACCTTTTTTAGGTCATCTGTCCACCTAGCCGGGTGGCGTCCCACGCTACGTTTGCTTGTACGTGGCCTCCATTAGAGCACCCGTCTACCCCATCGGTTGTGGGGTCTACGACAGATGTGCCCAACCCACTGCCACTTCAGCTTGCTTATTTTCTTAGCAATGTCGACTACCCTAGTTCTTTGGCGTATCACGTCGTTACGGATTTTATCGGTCAAAGAAATGCCGAGCATTGCTCTTTCCATAGCTCGTTGAGCGACTTTAAATTTATGGACCAGGCCCATCGTCAGGGTCCACGTTTCCGCTCCGTACGTCATTACTGGCAGAACGCACTGATTAAAAACCTTCGTATTTAATGACTGTGGGATGGAGGATGATGTGGGATGGGAAACCCGTTTGTGTTGAATTCAAACAATCACGTAAGAGGTCACAGCTTGGAAACTCAATGTAACAAGCTTTCAACTGTCCTTCCAGAGTCATGCGAGTTGCTGCATGATAAATTGATTTGCCTTAAAGGTCTACATAAGTTTCATAATGGGGTAGTTAATACATAAAGTTTAATATGATCATTTCGTAGTCATGTCAACAGGCATCAATAACAGTTAGCTCTTAAACATTACCAGAGCTTGTATTTTAAAGGGGATGTGCTGGATCAGCACTTTGTATATTACATGGACTTTGCACTGCCACATGTCGACACCAGGGCAGGCCTCACGCACTCTATACACGCAACTGCGCGCAGCTGCAAAGCAATAATGCACTTTACACTCGATCGTTTAGGTACATTTTCGCACGCAGCGATTGGCGACGTGAAGCAGTAGGCTATTTTATTTTAATTTTTTTATTTTATTTATTAGGGGTAAAACAAACAGGTTATTACATTTGATATCAGGTAGATACAATATAGAGAATAAGACTTATAATAACCCAGCACCGTTTCCCACAATTATTACAAATTGTATTGCTTAGAATTAGTGATTTGGACGTGCACAAGTTAGAGGATTAGTTATATTTGAGACATATATCACAGCAGCTATTAAGAACAGCTAGTAAGTAGACGGAGTACAGCGGAGACAAAATCAACGGAGAAAAAGAAAAGAAGATTTTAATAAAAGAGAAAAATTTAATACAAGTTAGAGTAATTTGCAGTCAGCGAGAGAGATATACATATGGGTAGTTAAAATATATAGTGCCTTGAAGTGGTCTTGCGTTCGAAAGCCGCGAACGCAAGACCACTTTTGCGCGCGAAAGCCGAAGGTATGGAACTTTTTCTATGGAGTGATTTATCTGTTACGAAGTAACTATTAAGTAATCTGTGACCAGGGCGCGCGCGTCTCCCGCGCGTCGTCCGGCACATCGCTTCGCGCCTAACCTAACTCCAGTCATTTCTTAGCGCGCGCTACATGTGTTTTCCTTTGCTCTCACAATAAACTAACTTCCATAACTTCACCGGTGTCTTATTCCATGCCGAACATTATATATCCTACAGACTCTGCCACAGTCTAGCTAGCTTCTCTAGGCTAGCGCTAAAGTGGCACAGGGATTTCAGGTGTATTGTAAACTTAAAACCTGCCAAAATCTATGAAGAGCAAACATTGTTCAATTGAAAGGTCGTGTCAATAAAATGACAACCCTTTTGTCCGCCTTCTCGCTGGCATGGCACCTCACTGAGCGGGGTTTTCGCGAGGAGTGGTGTTAATGACTCTATCCAATTGTTGGGCGGACTCCAGGGCACAACCACCGCGCCAGTGTTCCTTTAAAAAAAGTTTTCGAAAATAAATCTTAGTGATCTATTCTAACCATTTGCCTATACGAGTATGTGCTTTGCAGGTGTACGCCCCGTCATCAGAGCAACCGGACCCCGAGCGTCCCGTGGAAGAGATGACGTCGTCGCAGCGCGAGATCTTCAAGTTCTTCAACAACGACGACAACGTGGAGAAACTCGTGAGCTACCTGTCGGCCGAGGACAAGAAGGGCAAGGACAAGTTTAACGGGTTCCGATTCTCCATGTTCAAGGTTTGTTGATGCTTTTTTGATGTCAAAGTAAGTTTTTTTTATGTAATCCGGTATGGGTGGCTGAGTCAGAGGGGCCAAAGCACATGCTCTGACTAACCAATATCACCTCCGAGAAGGTAGGTGCCATACCGGAGACTTCCCTGGATTGCTGGGTATACTTTACTAGAGGAGAACACAACTGAGGTTGCTATGCGGCCATCTTACATCCAGTACGGTGGTAAAGCAACCCTGAGCGCGGCCAGTACTTGGATGGCTCGACCATTGGAGGCTGGCCGTAGTTCGGATTCCACGTAAGATTGTAGGTCCCTTCCCTTTTTACCTTACTAGGTGGTAGGGCTTATCCCACCCGGGTTGATACCACCACACTGAATGAAACGTTGGTCGCAATGGTTGGTGTTTTCCGTCCAGTTCAGTGTAGCCGACATGAAATGAAGTGAAGCACTGACATGGCACCTAGTTCACCTGGTGTTGTGGGCCGACATCACGGATGCTGTAGGTGATGTAGCCAACCGTGTCAGTTTCCATAAAAAACAAAAACAAAAAAATTGCTTGCAGTATGTACAGTATTTAAGCGGCGGGTGGCCGAGTGGTTTGGGCATCGGCTTCTCATGCGAGAGGTCCGAGGTTCGAATCCGGTCGGCATGTAACAATGAGTTTTTTGTGACGAAAAAATTTACGTCATACCTACACCTGCTGCTTCACCGTTCGGAACCAGTGTAAAACTGTAGGTCTCTTCCCTTGCCCCGCTCTAGGTGGTAGGCTCAAATTGTAGCCGACTGGGTTGGTACCAACGTACTGGATGTAAGATGGCCGCATAGCAGCCTCAGTTGTTTCCTCCTCTAGTTCAGTATAGCCAGCAATCCAGGGAAGTCTCCGGTATGGCACCTACCTTCTCGGAGGTGATATTGGCTGGTCGAAGCATGCGCTTTGGCCCCTCCGACTCAGCCACCCATACCGGATTAAATAAAAAAAAATTGTACTAGTTTGCATCTAGTATTTTGTAAATATGTTAAAAAAAATAGATAATATTCCCGCCGCAGAGTCTGTTCCGCGCTTACGGCGAGCCGATCTGTCGCAAGTTCCTCGCGCACGCGCTGAAGCACGCGGGAGAGACGCACGAGGCGTCGCAACGCTTCGCCGCGGAGATCGCCTCCGCCGCACTCAAGGGGACCAAGCATTGGACCAGGAGCAAGGCCGTGGGGATATACGACGACATTGTGGAGGTATGCTGATTCAGCCTATTTTGTTACAAGTTTTACCTATTGATCCTTTTATACAGACTAAGAACACATTTATAAAAGACTAGCTTTTGCCCGCGGCTTCGCTCGCGTGAAATTCGTATTTCAAAGGAAGAACTAAGGGCGAGCTAGGTTCAGGCTAGTAACTAAGGGCGAGCTGGGTTCAGGTAAACGATAAACCGTCTCGAAGAAAGTGAGTAACTTTTTGAGGCCGAAGTCGGAGTTGCGTTCAGGAAGACGATAAACCTTCTCGAAGACAGTAAGTAACTATGGGCGAGGCCGAAGGCCGAGCTGCGTTCAGGAAGAGGACAACCTTTTCGAAGAAAGTAAGTAACAGAGGGCGAGGCCGAAGGCCGAGCTGCGTTCAGGAAGACGATAAACCTTCTCGAAGATAGTAAGTAACTATGGGCGAGGCCGAAGGCCGAGCTGCGTTCAGGGTGAGGGTAACCTTTTCGAAGAAAGTAAGTAACAGAGGGCGAGGCCGAAGGCCGAGCTGCGTTCAGGAAAACGATAAACCTTCCTGAAGACAGTAAGTAACTATGGGCGAGGCCGAAGGCCGTGCTGCGTTCAGGAAGAGGATAACCTTTTCAAAGAAAGTAACAGAGGGCGAGGCCGAAGGCCGAGCTGCGTTCAGGAACACCATAAAACTTCTCGAAGAAAGTAAGTAACAAAGGGCGTGGCCGAAGGCCGAGCTGCGTTCAGGAACACCATAAAACTTCTCGAAGAAAGTAAGTAACAAAGGGCGAGGCCGAAGGCCGAGCTGCGTTCAGGAAGACGATCCCTCTCCCTCTCCCTCTCCCTCTCCCTCCCCCTCTCCCTCTCCCTCTCCCTCTCCCTCTCCCTCTCCCTCTCCCTCTCCCTCTCCCTCTCCCTCTCCCTCTCCCTCTCCCTCTCCCTCTCCCTCTCCCTCTCCCTCTCCCTCTCCCTCTCCCTCTCCCTCTCCCTCTCCCTCTCCCTCTCCCTCTCCCTCTCCCTCTCCCTCTCCCTCTCCCTCTCCCTCTCCCTCTCCCTCTCCCTCTCCCTCTCCCTCTCCCTCTCCCTCTCCCTCTCCCTCTCCCTCTCCCTCTCCCTCTCCCTCTCCCTCTCCCTCTCCCTCTCCCTCTCCCTCTCCCTCTCCCTCTCCCTCTCCCCCTCCCCTCCCCCCTCCCCCTCCCTCACCCCCTCCTTCTCCCCCTCCCTCTCCCTCTCCCTCTCCCTCTCCCTCTCCCTCTCCCTCTCCCTCTCCCTCTCCATCTCCCTCTCCTTCTCCCTCTCCTTCTCCCTCTCCCTACACCATCCTTCCCTCTTGCCCCACCCACCCCCACCCCTCCCTTCCCTCCTTTTCCTCCGCCCTCCCATCGCTGCTCTTCCTCCCCCATCCTCCTTCCCCTTCCATCATCTCCCTACCTCCGCTTCTCTCCCTACCCTTCCTCCCTCGCCTCCGCCTCCTCTGCCGACCCCTCCCCCTACCCTTCCATCTCTCTATGTCCACCTCCCCCCTCGCCCCTCCCTCACCTCCCTCCCTCTATGCTTCTATTTACCCCCACCCCCTTCCCCCCTTCGTTCCCCGTTCATAGCTCCCCCTCGCTCTCTCCCTCTCTCCCTAATCGAAAATCCTAAGTCTTCTAGTTCTGGATGGGATGGTACGGAACCCTCTTTACGCGAGCTCGATTCGAATTTGACTACTTTCTTTTTAAACTATGTTACCATGGGATATACACTTCATTTACAGGAAAACCTAAACGAAAATCCTAATCCTTCAAGTTCTCACAGAAAACAGGATGGTACGGAACCCTCTTTACGCAAGGTCGACTCGAACTTGACCACTTTTTTTTTTTATTATGTTACCATGGGTTATACACTTAATTTACAGGAAAACCTAAGCGAAAATCCTAAGCCTTCTATAGTTCTCACAGAAAACGGAATGGTACGGAACCCTCTTTACGCTAGGTCGACTCGAACTGGACCACTTTTTTTTAAATTATGTTACCATGGGAAATACACTTAATTTACAGGATAACCTGAACGAAAATCCTAAGTCTTTTAGTTCTCACAGAAATCGGGATGGTACGGAACCCTCTTTACGCGAGCTCGTCTCGAACTTGACCACTTTTTTTCAAAATTATGTTACTCCGGGATATACACTACCACTATTCAAAGTTTCGTCAAAATCCGTCCAGCCGTTCAGGCGTGAAAGAGGAACAAACAAACAAACAAACAAACAAACAAACAAACAAACAAATATACTTTCACATTTATGATATTAGTGAGATGTAATAAAAGAAATTTTGCTTCTTAGATATAAATAAAAAAAAAATTATTGAATGAAAGTGTACTTTATTGTACACCGTAATAAAAAGGTTACAAAAGGCGATTTTAATGCCTTGCGGCATTCTGTAACTAACCTTTGGGATGTGGAAAACACGTAGGGGCAATGCCATGACAATGCAATACTAAACAGGGAACAGTTGTATGACATATAAATACACACATACTTATACAAATTGTACAAAGATACATACAATCAATATAAATCCTTACATATACATAATTACATATATACAATAAGAAATATATATATTATAATATACCTACATCAACTCTTATATACTGTACATACATACTTACGTATATACATACTTTACATATATTTCAACTATTATATTTGAATCTAAAATAATGTTATTTATGTTTCATAATTTGTAAATTTTTTTATTTATTTATTATACATTATTTATTTATTCTTCTTCTTTTTCATTTGGTTTTAAATAATAACTGTCTTTGTATTAATTTGTTTTGTTTGTTTCACGGCACTGTGGTACAAAATTTTTTGTACATAATTCCTTTACATTGGATAAAGTATGCCGACTGGTCCTTACTTAGGGAATGTTCGCCGCGTCCTTTTCGAAATCGAATAACTTTTTTTCCACCACCTAGTTTGTTTGATGCGATTCCGTCGTCGCCTTTCCACCTCTCCATCACTTGCACTGGGCAGGGATTGCATCCCTATACGCTGGACCTTACTGTGGATGCGTACCAATTGGTCCTGCAGATCTTTCATTGTAAAAAAATAAAATCAAATAAGTAGCTGTAAAAACCAATCATAGTGACCTTGTGGCTTACTTACAACAAACAGCTGTTCTGCGTTTGAACATAGTACGGTCATTGACCCTGTACAATGCAAGTTACCTACTGTTACACACAGCTTAATATTTAGGTAGCAAACATGTTTTGTTAAATTTCTCGAAAATTAATGCTAAAAACATATGATTTTTTTTTTTGCGTAACATGTTTATTTGAGTGTCTATGTAACCCTCCCGAAATTTTTGACATAATAACGAAGCATCTTTTATATACAGGATGTTAAAACGGCGAGTACATTAATTTCGCCAGCGCAATCCTCATGTTTTTAGCATGTGTCTAGTTTTCGAGATATGAATTTTTGAAATGTTTGTTTTCATCTAGTGTAATTTAACGCGTTCTTGCCGCTCCGCACCCTCCGCCTGCCGACCTCCAGTCCTCCACTCACAAAGCTAACCCCCGCCCCTCCCGCCAACACCCCCGTCCGAGGCGGTCACGTCCCACCCGCTCTTCCCCCCTCCGCGCCGCCCTGTTGTCATTAGATCATTTTTACACTAAAATAATCTATAGTTTGTATGAAAACTGTAACTTTTTATTAAAAGGGAATTCAGAAAAAAGTTATTTGACTTTTTGGTTACTCTTGATCCCAATAATCATTTCCTAAATTTAATGTACTCGCCGTTTTTACACTTGTATATGTGCTTTTGTATGCAGATATTCCGCGTGGGCCTCTCGTCGGTAACGCCCGAATCGTCGGACGACTGGGGCACGTGCCTCGCGACCGCGTCGGAGAACCTCGAGCCGCACCGCGCGGCGCCCGTGCTGCACGCCTGGATGGAGATGTGCATCCCGCGGCCGGCCGAGGGCGAGGATGCGGACGCTCGCGCCGACAGCTCGTTTGGGATGAGCGCGCGGTTGTACGCACTGCAGGTTGGTCGTCGCTTGTGTCCTTTGATGTGCGACCTGATAATGTTGGGTAGATCACCTGGTAGACTCTTATTACCCTATACACCATGTTGCCATTGCATCTAACGAAGGTGTAGAACTAAGCTTGCGATGGCTTCACCGAACATGTCGCGACCCATCGGCAGTAGAGGACGGTGTTAATCGAGGCCGGGACTAGCGAGTGGTCAATCTAAATTTCCCGCGCATGCTTCACGTTTCGGCTCGCATCAAGCCCTCGTCAGCTAGTCTGCGTTGACTAGGACGCGAGGAACCACCAGTCCCGCTCTCGACCTCCCTCTCTCTACCCATCCATATTCTGTAGGATGCTTCCAGTGACGTTTTCGAAGCTCTCCCCATATATGAGCTTAGCGTCGATCTTGGCAGCCCTAGATTCTTGAAGAGACTGTAGAGCGACTTCGCTGGTAGTCCTCTTGCTTCGACTTCCACAGCGAAGAGATCAGTCTTGAATCCGTTTCTCACAATCCGGTCTGCTAAGTTGCAGTACTTGTTAAGTTTGATGTTGTGGTCCTTCGGCCTATTCGGCATATCAATCCTCTTTACACCTCGTTCCTGATGTAGACCAAAATCCAGATCATGTTCCAGATGTAGAGGTGTAATGCTAATTACACTGTGACCATGCCGGTTTCACTGAATTGTAAGGAAAACCTTGTGAAGGAATGGATCTACAATTTGATTTAAGTTTCTTATTCATCGGATTGGTGTATTACACTTGGATAAGTAATATTTTTTTTTTTTTTTTCACCATGCTACTGTGTGATTACACCTCTAGCAGGTTGTGTGGTAGTTCTGGTGACATGTAGGGTGGGGCATTCTTCAAATATTCCCCCCTTCAGAGTGGATCTTCGTTATGACGACCATGCCGTAGAGCCATGACAGTCCAGGACGCTTCAGTCTTCCCGTGTTCAGACTGGTGTCAGTCAGTGCGTTCGTCAATGTTGCTGAGTCACCGTTTGTATGCTGTTCAAGGTGTTCGTGAACTTCCGTGTTGTGAGTGAACCATGGTGCCGTTACCACCATTCTGAGAACCATGTTCTGAAACCTCTGCAGTATTTCCATGTTCGAATTGCTTGCAGCGCCCAACAGGTGTATTCCATAGATCCGTGTCTGCTTCAAGATGGTCTTTCAAACCAGGAGCTTATTTTCCAAGCAGTGTCATTACCAAAGGTGGGAGATAGTACTGCATCTGTTTGAGGAAAAACAGCTGTGTAGAGAATATACAGGATTGGTCCAAGTATAGATCCTTGCGGAACTCCGGCATGTACATATATTGTAGTGGAGAGTGCGTCACCTACCTTCACTTGGAAGATTCTCTCTGCGAGACACGAATACAATGTTTGGTAGTGTGTGAGGTAGATTTCTCTTCAATTTGAACAGAAGGCCGGCATACCAGACCTGCTCGAAGGCCTGCTGTACGTCAAGGAACACAGCCGCAATATTCTTTTGTGTCAAATTTTGTCTACTATCCCATGTATTTGTTCGATGGTGGAGTGATGACCTCGGAAGTCATCATAATCTTTATACTCACCATCGCATGGTCAAAGATTGAACAAGATTTTTTATATATTATAGTTTTTAGTTAATTAAGTGTCTATTATTTAATGATATTTTTGCTGTTGAATAAATTATTATTCTATCTTTTTATTATCGGTGCGTTCTCCCGGCTGAGTGAGAATGATGGCACTAAAGTCGTTTTATATGTAATCCAAGCAGCTTTTGTTTATAACACAGATGACAATTTAAAATGAACAGTCCTTAAATATCTATCGAAAAGCCGTTCTATAAGATTTCAGCCCCTATTCGCCCTCTCCTATCCATGGATCTGACGCGCTATCGTCCTGTACAGGGTGCGCTAGGAGCGTTGTCGTGGCGCGGAGCACCGCTCTGCGCGGAGTTCGTGCGTCGGCTGCAGGACGCTCGCTTCATACAGCATCCGTATCAGAACGTGCGGGAGAGAGTCGGCAGGTATGCACGTTTGTTCTATGCGGAGACACTGTTCAACTACATTCATCCTTGTCGCATGCAACTTGTTATAGGTACAAAGTCTAAAATTCTAAATGGAATATCTTCTTGTGGTATATAAGGTGTTTCGTTATTCATGTCGTTTCTTTCAGGGGTTGTTCTGTATCCTAAACGGAGTAACTATTGTTCTATAGCTTTTAGAAATTGGAAAAAAAATATTCATTTTCCCCATACATTTGGAGGTTAGGTCTGCCCTTAAATGTATGGAGAAAGTCTTTTTTTTTTCAATTTCCAAAAGCTGTAGAACAAAAGTTACTCAGTTTAGGATACAGAACAACCCCCTGAAATACATACATGAATAACGAAACACCTTATATATGATATAGTGAAGAACATAATATGCCGCCTCTTCAACTCTCATTATTATGAGAGTTGAAAAGGCGGCAGAGGTGTGTCAGAATCGTGGCACGTGGAGATCCGTTGTCTCTGCCTACCCCACCGGGAAACAGGTGTGACGCTGTATGTTTGTATATCTTGTTTCTGTCTGTACTTTGTTCTAAATCAGATCTGAGGTTATTCTGAATTTTTTTATTTATATTTAGTGGTTTAGCTGACTCAGGCAAAGTCTATTTTTAATCCAAGCCCCAATTCAAGGCCAATCCAGTCTTAAGGCGGACTAATGCCTCTGCGGAAAAATTATTTACCATGCAATTTCAGAATGCGAAAATTATAGGAGTAGAGTACACTTTTGTAGTGTCACACAAGAATTGATGATTGTCTCTTGTGTCAACTACATTGATTATTTATTATATATTATTTATTCCTAATAAATAAAGTATGACCAACCGACCGACGATGTGCGCGCTGTCATTATTCTATGCTCGCTTATAAGTCGAAAACTGCTCAACCAATTCGCATGGGGTTTTCACTGACTTTTCTGGCACATCTGAAGATGGGCTTAGGATAACCTTCCGCGAAGCGCAGCTGCGCGATCAGCTGGTACAAAAGAATGCACATAATTTACATAAACAATCTCCACATAAAACTTATTCCTTAAATTGATGCAGTAGTGAGTGAATGTAGATTTGTGTTCACGGCTCGTTCTCTGCGCAGCATCCTAATGACGGCGTTTGACCTGGACGTGGTGTTCCCCGGCGGTGTGCCGGGCCCCGCCCCCCTGTATGCGAACTTCCTCGCCGACACCTGGCCCAGACTGTCGGCGCTCTACGATCAGCACGGAGAGATTATTGTGCAGGTATACGACAAGCTTGCATTGGCTAGTACATTGTACACCATGAAATTCCAACCCTCACAATCAATCCATAATATAGTATTAATGCTTCCATAGTTGCCTTGGCGACTTTTTCTATGTACGAGTTTCACGGGCGCGCCAAGGATTTTGGTTCGTTTGTTTCAGATTATATCAAAGAAAACTTCAATACTGGAATGAGCCTAGAAGATTTGTGCTCGAACCATTGCATGCCTACTTTGTGTGCAAAAAATAAATTATGAATATTGTAGGTTAAAAAGAAATTGCACTATATTTTTTTATTTTATGGGAATAAAAATAAAGTGCCATTTGTTGTGCACATATGGCGCGCGCCAGACTAACGCAGAGGTGTAGTCCGACGGCGCCCACGGGCATTCGAATATTTACGGGGGCTGCGAATACCATGTCTGCCGGCTAGGTGCAACTTCACATTATGTTTGAAGGATCCCAGACTGTACACTTACCAAGCAAGTTCCCGAGGATGGGGGTGGAACCCTCAAACATCCCAACGGGCACGCCTATGAAGGGTTTATTGCAAACCTTGGAAGTTAACATTTCAACCCCAATGTAGAAGGCAGAAGCACAGATTACTTAATAGTTACTTTGTAACAGATAAATCACTCCATAGAAAAAGTTCCTTACCTTCGGCTTTAATAGCCTACTGTTTCACGTCGCCAATCGCTGCGTGCGAAAATGTACCTAAACGATCGAGTGTAAAGTGATTATTAATTTGCAGGTGCGCGCAGTTGCGTGGGCGAGCGTGTAGGTATGCTTCGCGCGGCTGACGAATTTCCACTGAAATAGACCGCCGGCGACCCGCCGGGTGGTAGGTAGTTAGCGCGCGCAAGTACATAGAGTGCGTGAGGCCTGGCAGAAGCCTAATAATATAGGGGCAGTTCCTGAACCTGTACACTGAACTGGACGGAACTTGCTGGACGGCCTTTGCTATAAGCAAGTATTGTGTCAGTAGTATGACGCATGTGTCCATCCTGAATATCTCACCACCGTAATGTGTCCTACGCAGACTCGCGCGGCGTGGGTGCCCACCGCTCGTTGTGACTCCACCACGACCCTCATCGCGCCCAAATCTGCACTGTCAACCCGCGCGGACCTTCCGGAGGTCGTCGTGGCTTCCGGGCACCTCGTCAAATCTCCCGCTCGGAAGAAGAGGAACGACACTGAAGGTATGTGGAGAGATTTAGTTAGGTGACTAGATATGGTGTCTGCTTGACACGGTTGCTGTTTATATGAGGTGACATGGTTGCTGTTTATATGACATGATATAGTTTTTTCTTTTTTTTGTTGAAAACTGACACGATTGCTACATCACCTACAACATCCGTGATGTCAGCCCATAACGCCAGGTGAACAAGGTGCCATGTCAGTGCTTCCCTTCAGTCGTGTCGGCTACACTGAACTGGACGGAAAACACAAATTATTTACATAGCCGCTTCGACCGACGTTTCATTCAGTGTGGTGGTATCAACCCGGGCGGGTTGAACCCTACCACCTAGTAAGGTAAGAAGGGGAGGGACCTACAGTTTTACGTGGAATCCGAACCACGGTCAGCCTCCAACGGTCGAGCGGTCACCCATCCAAGTTCTGGCCGCGCCCAACGTTGTTTAACCATCAATAGCGACAGTCAACTGTCTACACCACTGAGCTATCGAGGCTGAAAAAGTTGCTGTTTATATGACCTGGTTGTTGCTGTTTATATGACCTGACATGGTTGCTGTTTATATGACCTGACATGGTTGCTGTTTATATGACCTGACATGGTTGCTGTTTATATGACTTGACATGGTTGCTGTTTATATGACCTGACATGGTTGCTGTTTATATGACCTGACATGGTTGCTGTTTATATGACCTGACATGGTTGCTGTTTATATGACCTGACATGGTTGCTGTTTATATGACCTGACATGGTTGCTGTTTATATGACCTGACATGGTTGCTGTTTATATGACCTGACATGGTTGCTGTTTATATGACCTGACATGGTTGCTGTTTATATTACCTGACATGGTTGCTGTTTATATGACCTGACATTGTTGCTGTTTATATGACCTGACATGGTTGCTGTTTATATGACCTGACATGGTTGCTGTTTATATGACCTGACATGGTTGCTGTTTATATGACCTGACATGGTTGCTGTTTATATGACCTGACATGGTTGCTGTTTATATGACCTGACATGGTTGCTGTTTATATGACCTGACATGGTTGCTGTTTATATGACCTGACATGGTTGCTGTTTATATGACCTGACATGGTTGCTGTTTATATGACCTGACATGGTTGCTGTTTATATGACCTGACATGGTTGCTGTTTATATGACCTGACATGGTTGCTGTTTATATGACCTGACATGGTTGCTGTTTATGTGACCTGACATGGTTGCTGTTTATGTGACCTGACATGGTTGCTGTTTATGTGACCTGACATGGTTGCTGTTTATGTGACCTGACATGGTTGCTGTTTATATGACCTGACATGGTTGCTGTTTATATGACCTGACATGGTTGCTGTTTATATGACTTGACATGGTTGCTGTTTATATGACCTGACATGGTTGCTGTTTATATGACCTGACATGGTTGCTGTTTATATGACCTGACATGGTTGCTGTTTATATGACCTGACATGGTTGCTGTTTATATGACCTGACATGGTTGTCGATTAGTTACAGAGGGTGAAGCGAGCGGCTCGGCGGTGGTGGGGTGCGCGGAGGTGCGGGCGGAGCGCGAGCTGGCGGCGCAGCTGGACGGCGGGCTGCGGCTGTGCGGCGAGGGGGAGGCGGAGGAGGGGGGCGCGACGCAGCACGCCGAGCACGCGCGCGCCATCAACCTGCTCACCACACGTCAGTGTATTATTATTATTATTTTATTTATTTATTTACACATTTATAATATTTACATTAATTTTACATATACAACGTTAAAAATACAAATATATACCTAAAATTAATATAAAAAATATAAACGGAGCTTCCACCACCGGTGGCGGGGAGAACCCAGGCTACCGATGGTCGGGCCCCAAAGAGAGAAACCTCCGGACGATGCGTGCAGTGTCGACCAGGGCTGCCCTTGGCCCAACCACTCGGCGAGAGCCTCTCAAGGTGGTCGTCGAGGCTCTTCGCTATCAGCCCATTATTATTATTTGTTAATGAACTAGCAGCTTAATATGCTGATGTGTTCATGTCTATGACGATCACTGGTGTTGCTATTTTTTATATTTCTTCGGTTTTTGAATACTTGTCAAGCCTATTTTTGAATGTGTTTATTGAGGGTGCTTCAATAACTTCCTCGGGCAATTTATTCCAGCTGTTTACGATTCTGTTAGTCGTTAAGTTAGATATTGCTCGTTTTAACTGTGCCGCTCAATTGTACAACCGGCAATGCAATCAAAGTCAGTGGCGGTGCAAACCACAAGTCATTCGGAGCAGATACAGTGTCCAGGTGTAAATATGAAATACAACTGCTGTTTACATATTCAGCGACAAGTTTCCTCTTGTTTTGACCCAAAATTGCAGACCCACAGTTGTTTCACCAGTGATCGGCGTAGGTAGTGCTATTCCCGGGATTTGGTGACCGTTTTCTTAACATGGATATTTCCTTAACGTAAGTTACCTAGTCCACCTTAGATTTTGTTTCTGTGAACAAATGTTGTTGATTCACAAGGAGGTACGATGCCACAGACACAAACAGACGGAGGCGTAAAATTGGGAGCGATCCTGCGCGGCGCGCGCGTGCTGTGCGCGTCGCACTACGAGCTGCTGCACACGTCGTGCGCGCTGTCGGCGCGCGGCACGCCGCAGTCGCACGACGAGCTCGCGCGCGCCGCCGACGCCTACCTCGCGTGCATCGCCCTCGCCCACCACGACCAGCAGCTGTTTGATTGTGTGTTGTTGTTGCGCAGTGCTCCGCGGAACGGTGGGAGCGATCCTGCGCGGCGCACGCGGGCTGTGCGCGTCGCACTACGAGCTGCTGCACGCGTCGTGCGCGCTGTCGGCGCGCGGCACGCCGCAGTCGCACGACGAGCTCGCGCGCGCCGCCGACGCCTACCTCGCGTGCATCGCCCTCGCCCACCACGACCAGCAGCTGTTTGATTGTGTGTTGTTGTTGCGCAGTGCTCCGCGGGACGGTGGGAGCGATCCTGCGCGGCGCACGCGGGCTGTGCGCATCGCACTACGAGCTGCTGCACGCGTCGTGCGCGCTGTCGGCGCGCGGCACGCCGCAGTCGCACGACGAGCTCGCGCGCGCCGCCGACGCCTACCTCGCGTGCATCGCCCTCGCCCACCACGACCAGCAGCTGTTCGATCTGGCGCTTACGCAGGTCTGGGTGCTTTTTAATCTGACATGACCTGCATGCAAGCGTATTAAGGCGGTGTCAAAATCAAAATGACTTTCAATGACAGTGAATTTTCCCCTCCACCCCTGCCAGACAGTGGAGAGCGATGGAGCATGCGCGCGTTTATGAAAAGGACAGCAAGTGCTATGCTACTCTTCTCATTCTCTCAATTGAAAATGTTTATTAAAAAAAAACTAATGATCCAATGGGCAAACCGGTTTATATGTAACCTGATCGGAGAAAAAAAAATCGTATTTATATTTGAAAGGTTTTTTATCGAGTGAAAAATACATTAAAATGTGAGAAATATCACTGATTTTACAATACTAACCCACTTTATTATTTTTCTTTAGATTGTCTTTTTAAACAATAATTATCTACATAAAATGTTGTAGATTATTTTTACTAGAAGGTCTCCGATACAAGAGCGACTAGTTTACAGGCTGAGAACCAGACAACAGCCACAAATAATAACTGTCTGTGGCAGGTGGAGCGCGTGTGCGGTTCGCGGTCGTGGTGGGCGCGGCTGTCGGCGGTCGAGTTCTCGCAGTCGCTCATGTTCTACAGCCTGCCGCTGCTGCGCGCCGAACCGGAGCGCGCCGCGCGCGCCGAGGCCATCGCCGTGCGCAACATGCGAGACTCCAGGCTAGAGGTAACCGAGACCTTTCATTTATCATTGGTCCATCGTTTTTTTTTTAGTGATCCTGTATGGGTGGCTGAGTCGGCGGGGCCAAAGCGCATGCTCCGACCAGCCAATATCACCTCCGAGAAGGTAGGTGCCATACCGGAGACTTCCCTGGATTGCTGGCTATACTGGACTAGAGGCGAACACAGCCGAGGCTGCTATGCGGCTATCTTACATCCAGTACGTCGGTACCAACCCAGTCGGCTACAATTTGAGCCTACCACCTAGTAAGGGGCAAGGGAAGGGACCTACAGTTTTACACCGGTTCCGAACGGTGAAACAGCAGGTGAATCATTCGTGTGAGTCTGTGATTAGAATCGTGTGATTAAATAGGGATTCTACCAGCAAGCAGGTATTCTAGCACTTAAAGCGGCGGGTGGCCGAGTTGTTTGGGCATCGGCTTCTCATGCGAGAGGTCCGCGGTTCGAATCCCGTCGGCGTGTACCAATGAGTCTTTTCTGACGAAAAAATTTACGTGCATACCTACACGTCCTGCTGCTTCACCGTTCGGAACCGGTGTAAAACTGTAGGTCCCTTCCTTTGCCCCTTACTAGGTGGTAGGCTCAAATTGTAGCCGAGTGGATTGGTAGCACCGTACTGGATGTAAGATGGACGCATAGCAGCCTCGACTGTGTTCTCCTCTAGTCCAGTATAGCCAGCAATCCAGGGAAGTCTCCGGTATGGGACCTACCTTCTCGGAGGTGATATTGGCTGATCGGAGCATGCGCTTTAGCCCCTCCGACTCAGCCACCCATACCGTATTATATAAAAAAAAAAGTTAGATCAGGTACCCGTGTAGTGGTAGCCTAAGTCTAGTCTAGCCCAAGTGTGGTAGTGTGTGTGTAGTGTCTAGTGTGGTCGAGCGAAGAGTTCCGCGCGAGGTAAGAGAAACGGCTCCACTAATCTTACAAGTGGCAATTATTTTCACTGTTGGATAAATTGATTTGTAACCCATTTCATATTCTGACACGGTTGGCTACATCACCTACAACATCCGTGATGTCAGCCCATAAGGCATCGTTCAACAATTACGTGATCATTTTTGGCCGTTTTTTTAACCCCTCCACCCCTATGTGATCACAGCGTAATCTTTTGTTGGACCCCCCCCTCCCGGGCCTTAATTACGTAATTTTTACCATGTACGGGTGGGAGAGCTGGTTCGAGCTTGCTAAAACATTTAGTTTGGTTTCCTTAAAATTATTCGTGGTAGGTGTTTCTGCGACACGGAAACGAGGCGCTCGTGTTAATTTCGCTATACGTTAAAGATATATGATTATAAAATGATCACGTAATCATGTATTGTCTACCCCCCCCCCTCCTTCCGGTGATCACGTAATTGTTGAATGATCCCTAACACCGGGTGAACTTGGTGTCACGTCAGTGCTTTTCCCCTCGGTCGTGCCGGCTACACTGAACTGGACGGAAAACACAAACTATTTACATAGCCGTTTCGACCGACCTTTCATTCAGTGCGGTGGTACCAACCAACCCGGGCGGGTTAAACCCTACCACCTAGTAATATAAGAAGGCAGTTATATCCCTTAGTAGCCTTTTACGACATACACAGGGAGAGACAGACTCAGTGGAGCTATTCTTTTAAAGTACCGGCCCCACACGGTACAAGATTCTGTAAGAAATTTATTTCTATAGTATTTATACACTCCTATTTAGATCTAAATACTTGTGCAGGTGCGCGTCGCAGCCTCCAAGCTGCTAACAGGCCTCATGCACTGTTCTGCGCTACCCGATGAGACTAAAACCCTGAACCAGCTCATGAAGTGCTGCCGATCGAAACAACTCATCATACGGCACTGCGGCGTTCTCGGTCTGTGCGCTTACATCTCTTCCCGGCCCTACACGATCCCGCCTCGCCTCGGCGAGATCCTAGCGGAACTGCTGAGGCATACAAACGCGCCGGATCCGCTCCCCAGCACCATCAACGGAGCGCTGGCGGACTTTAAGCGAACACATCAAGACGATTGGCAGACGCATCGAGAGACGCTTTCCCAGGAAGAGTTGGATCTGCTGGTGGATTTGGCGGCGCCGCCTGCGTATTTCGCTTAAATCGCCCGATATCTCTCTCTTGAATTTGATTGCGGAAAAAATGCACCTCGACAGTGGTGTCGTAGGGTGCACTTTTTTTATTGGACCATTTGTGGTGGTGATAGAGGGTTGTGTAAATGACGATAATGTAAATTGACGTTCTCTTTGTCAATAATGTGTGAGAAATATTGCATAACTTTCAATGTTGTTTTCTATGAGCTCTTTGCTATTTTGTTATCATGAAAAGACTTTACTCACTTTTTTTTTACCTATGTTGCTCGACGTTTCGGGCCAAACGTTTGGGTGCATTATGTTGTAGATATAAACTGAACGTCTGATATCCGTAACCCACACTCTGCGCTAATTTTTATCACCAAACGAATGCCGTACGGCTTTCGGGAAAGCTGTTTGTAAAATTGTTCAACTCGGGTCATTTTATGGAACATTTATCTAGAAAAATAATAAAGTGGGTTAGTATTGTAAAATCGGTGATATTTCTCACATTTTAATGTGTTTTTGGCAGATATAACGTCGAAATACCGTATCACATGCAATGGAATTATATAAATGTAAATAGGTTTCAGTTGAGGGTATATTTTAGGTGATGGCACTTAAGGCATACAGGCTGTCAGAATGTATACATGAAAAAAGGTGGTGTCACTTGGAACTGGAGTTCCATAGTCTACATTCTAAACTATTATAAAATGGCTCAAGTATTTTTTCTCTTTTTAGTCGTGTTGGGGTTTTCAAATTCAAAGAGCAAGTTTTTTTTTTTTTATACTAAGCGCGACATGTGGCGCCGAGTCACCCATAAGGTGTCTAGCGACAGGTGCGAGCAGTACTCCAAGCAGGACCTAATCTGCGATTTATACAGAAGCAGCCTTTGGCCCGGCGTGAAGTACCGTCGAACCTTATTGAGTACGCCTAGCTTTTTTGAGGCCAGCTTGGCCTTACCCTCGATATGGCGCCGGTAATTTAGGTCGTGCGACAGTTCGACTCCGAGGACCCCGAGGTGGTCGCTTAATTTAAGCGACGTGCCTTGGAAGAAAGGAGCTGGTGTGAACGCCGCTCTCTTCGCACTGAACGCGCAAACTTGTGTTTTTGAAGCGTTGAACTCGACCAAATTATCAAATCAAATCAAATCAAAAAACGTTTATTGCACATAAAATCGTACAGAAGGTAGTACTTAATGCCTATGGCATTTTCCGCCAGCCTACCCTTTTTAAAATATAAAAACCAGGGTAGGTGCAACAAAACATAGTCTTAGCTTAGATAATAGAAAAATAGAAAAACACAGATTTATATATATATACATATAATCCATAAAACCTATCTCATTGATGACATTATGAAAAAGGAAGCAGAAAAATTATCAAAATATTATGCCCTCAAAATTGAAGTGGAAAGACTGTGGAGCACAACGTGCAAAATTATTCCTATTGTTATTGGTACCACCGGAATTATTTCAAAAACTGCACAAAAAATATATAGATATTTTGAAGGCCGATATAAAGATGGAAATTTTACAGAAGCAGGCGGCTATAGATACCACAAAAATTATGTCGAAATTTATGAGTGGATATTTGGAAGAATTAAATCAAACAGAAGATCAATAGACCAGAGCTCCAAAATACTTATGTATAACATCTTATTGTACACCTTGTTCTTTTTCTTGGGAGGACCCTGGGCGGGAACAAGTCGGACTATTGGCACTAAGATGCCGGAAACTCCAAAAAATGGATGAAGAAAAATCATACATAAAGTAACCATAGTAAATAGTAAATACATATACGCATATACAAAATAAAACTCAGACAATACATGTTATGAATTTACTCAGAAACCGATGAACTCCGAAACAGAAGGAGATGAGGTTTAGGGTTTGAGGAGATGGTCTTTCAAGAGCACTCTGAACGTGTGGATCGATGCACACTGTCGTAAACGAAGAGGAAGTTCGTGCAGCGTGCACTGTGAAAGAGTCAGTGTAAAAGACTGAGGAGTGGGACGGGATAGCAAGAACAAGGGTGTCAGAGGACCTTAATGATACACCGTGGGAAGAAAGCATTTGGAAGCGGTCTGATAGGTATTTGGGAGCAGCAGGGTCATTCAGTGTGCAGTACAAGAGAGAGAGGACATGGGAATTCCTGCGACGACGAATGTCGAGCCACTGAAGGCTAGATCGGAACTCAGAAATGTGATCATATTTCCGCAGACCGAAAATGTAGCGGATGCATTTACTACGGCCCCATTCGGAAATAGACCGAAGCGTTTGTTCGAGTTCAGACACAAGTCTTCGCCTCTTTTCATCCGCAACTTCTCGTCTGGCTGAAGGGTGACTGGTATAGGATCCGTGTGCTGTACTGTCATCCGCATAACAATGTATGTTGCCGAGTGGCAGCATGTCATTGATATGCAGAAGAAACAGTGTGGGTGACAGCACAGATCCCTGCGGTACGCCGGCATTCACTGACATGGCGTCCGACGAGCAACCGTCCACTAGGACCTGAATGCTACGCCCATGTAGGAAGTCGGCGACCCAGTCGCAGAGGCCAGAAGGAAGTCCGTACGCCGGAAGCTTGCCCAGGAGCGATTTGTGCCAAACCCTATCGAATGCCTTGGCAATATCGAGGCCAATTGCCAAGGATTCACCATGTCCTTCAAGCGATTCCCCCCAAAGGTGAGTGACGTACGCTAGGAGATCACCAGCGGATCGGTTTGGCCGAAAGCCATATTGCCGATCGCTGATGGGGTTATTTGTCTCCAGGTACGCCATGAGCTGGGCGTTGATAATACGCTCCATCACCTTGCAGAGTAGGGAGGTAATCGCTATAGGTCGGTAGTTCGAAGGGTTTGAGCGGTCGCCCTTTTTGGGGACCGCTTGAACAAATGTAGATTTCCAGGCTGCCGGCACACGGGAAGCAGAGTAAGAGAGGCGGTGAAACTCGTGCGCCGTTGGTGCCTCAATCAATCATATCATACTACTTTCTTTTCGGCTTACACTGACCTATGGCCGTATTCGAAAAAATATATCAGTTACCTGAACGCAGCTCGCCTTTCGGCCTCACCACCCACAATGACTTGCAGTATTCGAGAATGAAAGTACATTGTTTACTTGAATACAGCTCGGCCTTAGGGCTTGAACTTAGTAACTTATGTACGGTTTTCTAGAAAATATATTATTTAAATAATCACACCCTGGCCTTCGGGCTCACTCGCAGTGACTTGATGTCTTCGAAAAAAAAAGTAGGTACATTATTTTACCTTAGCGTAACTTGGCCTTCGGCCTCGCCCTCAGTGTCTTACTTTCTTCGATAGAATATAATAGAATTGTTGGCAACTCTACTCTTGCAACTATCCTAGTACTAAAGAGAAGAGGAAGGTAGGTAATGTTCGTCGTTCGTTCTCCTCTCAAATCTATAGCATTTCCGAAAATTCTAAAAAGACAAGAAAGGGAGGACCCCATTTCTTTCATGGCACAGGCAGTAATCCACCAATGCCATATTAAAGTAAACAGGTTCCTTTTCAAAAAATAAGATTTATATTGGCGCCCTGTAACAGGGTTAGGTCTGGGTTGCTACGTACGCATTATATAATGAGAAAACGACTCAAGTGTCAACGCCGAGTATTATTACCAGGGGCGCCATCTATCGGAAAACTCAGACTTTTGTCTTCTAAACCTTAAGCAAAATAGTGATCTCTAATAAATTAGAGAATACTATTTATTTGTGTGCCGAACAACTTGATAATATGACCATATTAAATTATGAACTCGGCTTACCGGTGCGATGATTGCGAGCGCATCGCTGCAGCTCGACGTTTCGAGTCCTCTATGGGACCCATTCTCAAGAGGACGTGCTAGCTCCTCCGGCAGCCAGCACGTCACTGACAGAAGAGCCCGCCTGCTTCTCAAATTGTAGTGGTGGCACCGGTAAGCCGAGTTCATAATTTAATATGAGTGATGGTGCGAGACTGAAAACTAATTTGATATGACCAACCGTTTAGAAGTTATGATCCTGGGAAAGACGGACGGACGAGTTTACAGCATTTGGTTCAGTTTTCACCTGTTTGATGTACGGAATCTATAATGTTATAGCAGACAGGTGTCAAACACAGCACTTCATGCCGCCCCCGAACGCATCCGGGCCCAGTGTAAGTAGAAGAAGGTTTCAATTAACACTTTCACGGACATTCGTGTCGTAGGAAACAAATCTAGAATGATTTCCCCTCGCGGCGTGTGAGTTTGTATGGAAATTGTATGTGTCAGTCATATCATGAAACCTAAGATCATCTTTGTGTCAGTGAAAGTGTTAAGCACGAGACGAGCGGATTGGCCAACAGCGCGCTAGACGTTTTGCTTCGCGTCAATGCCTCGTCAGCTAGTCTGCGGCGGGTGGCCGAGTGGTTTGGGCATCGGCTCCTCATGCGAGAGGTACGAGGTTCGAATCCGGTCGGCGCGGCGTGTACCAATGAGTTTTTTCCGACGAAAAAATTTACGTGCATGCCTACACCAGCTGCTTCACCGTTCGGAACCGGTGTAAAACTGTAGGTCCCTTCCCTGGCCCCTTACTAGGTGGTAGGCTCAAATTGTAGCCGACTGGGTTGGTACCACCGTACTGGATATAAGATGGCCGCATAGCAGCCTCGGTTGTGTTCTCCTCTAGTCCAGTATAGCCAGCAATCCAGGGAAGTCTCCGGTATGGCACCTTGTACCTTCTCGGAGGTGATATTGGCTAGTCAGAGCATGTGCTTTGGCCCCTCTGACTCAACCACACATACCGGATTACATAAAGAAAAAGTCTGCGTTGACTAGGACGCGGAGCAGAGAGTCCCGTGCTCGACTTTCCTCTCTCTACCGATCTAAACGTGGAATATCTTGTGTTATTCATCTTTTTATACTTGGCAATTGACCTCTTTAACTTAGGGGCATTGATGCTGGCGTCGAGTCTTAAAATATCAACTTGACGCGAATTTGAAAACCATTTTGAATGAGTAATTTTTGAATAATTTGCACTTCGATGTATCTATGATACGATCTTGTGTTCACATATGGGAAATATTGTGTTCACTAAAATATGTCAGAAACAGAGTATTAATTTTGTGACATACAGTACTGCTTTGCTCAGTTCAATGACATTTTATTCAAAGAAAAAAAACATATACAGTGCGACAGGGTTTTAAATGAACGTGGCTGACAGCGGAACTAACGCTGCCGCAGTGTTGCCAGATGACCGTCTCGCGTTTCACGCGTACGTTAGTATCGCTTCTTAGTCTGTGGCGTTGTTAGCAGAAATCTATCTATCTATCTATCTATGTGTTATTTTATTAGTGAGCAAGTCTTCCTAAAATACAACACATAAAATAAAAAATAAGTAAGTCCCTACCTGCCTTATAGGTACTATATATACATTTTCTTTTGCAGCGATATTTTCCCCTAGTGTAAGGCAATTTTCAAAATTGACAACCCTAATGCTGCAGCAGACGATTGCTTCATCGCAGGAGAGCTTTGACGCAGCTGCTCTGTTAGCAGCCAAACTGCACTATGGGAGTTTAACAAAAACGACATGCACCGCCTCAACATTAGGTTAGGGTTAAATTAAAGAAGATGCGTCGCACGCGCATCTTCTGTAATTTAACCCTGGTTATTTTTTTTAAACCACCAAAACAGGTTAATAATCTCTGTTTGGGGAGAAAACTCGCATAGTCCCGTCCGTCACAGCTGCAGCAAAACTCTCCTGCGATGAAGGACTCGTCTGCAGCAGTGCCCTCGCACAAACGTCATCCATGTTCATTTCAAGCCTTGTCGCACTATAATTTAGAATGAGATGATCGGGAACACAGGGTTTGTTCAGGCGGTAGGTTCAGGAGTCATTCCGAACTGTACTAAGAGTAACGGAGCAATACAATTTGCTCTCTCAAAATATAACAATTTTATTTTAGCTCTACCATAGTCTATTTCAAATTTAAACCTTACAAAACCTTTTAAAACTTATGTAGCATTGTTGTCAGTCAGTCAGCGTGTAAGCGTCCACTGCTGGACATACGCCTCTCCAATTTTCTTCCAGTCCTTCCGGCCTTCAGCGGTACGGAAACACTGCTTTCCGCCGACGTACTTGATGTCGTCGTCCCACCTGGCGGGTGGTCTTCCCACACTCCGTTTTCCTGTCCACGACCGCCAGTGTAGGAGACGGTTACTCCAACGGTCGTTGTCTCTTCGGCTGACGTGCCCAGCCCACTGCCACCAGACAGCGAGCATTAGTGACTCGCAATCCAAACACTTACTGTCATTTGTCCAAACATTGTCACTTGTTATTTTATTGCTGTCAAAATTTCACGGACTTGCCAATTTGACAGAACGGGTTCAAATAATCAACCACTACGTGTTCAAAATTGCATATTTTATTGGTGAGTCGAAAGCTGTGATCGCAAAAAGACATTTATTTGTACATAGGTTCTTTCGATTCATAATACGATTCTTTTAAGGTATAGGTCGTTCGTTCTAACCTGAGGCGTACAAATACATTCACGCATGACGGTGGGCATAAAATACTGCGAGTGTAGTATAGAGCGTTCCAACTAAAAGTTTCCTTCGCCGTTATGTTGGCTCCACTGTCAGTGTCACTGTCAGTGCTTAAATTCGTGCTGCCAGATTGTGAAGATTATATTACCTAATAATGTAATCGGTATTTACGTTTACCGTACAAAAAATACGGTAAATACTGATAAATACGGATAAATCTGTACACATAACCCTCAACGCTGTTTTGACACATAGACAGTGGAGCCAACATAAGGGCGAAGGGAACTTTTAGTTGGAACGCTCTCTAGTGCTCAGGCCATGTATAGGTGCATGTCAAGCATTTGTATTAGAGAAATGCATTTGTATGCGTACGTGTGTTTGCCTCAGGTTAGTCCATCCATGCTATAAAGAGCTTTGAAGACTTGGTACGCATAATGATGTTAGCATTCCGCTTTATTTCTGTTCCACCATTCATCGCAGTCGTTTTGACAGGCCTTAATTTGCAGTCAATTTAAAACTTCATTCGTGCTCGAGTCTTGAGGGCCTTTAAACTATTAAGAATAAATTATGATTAAATTTTATTGTGAAATCATGAATGGTTCTAAGTAAACAATTTAATGAAATATATTAGTAAAAATCTTTCCATGCCTATTGAATATAGGTACTATTGTTTAACTGACATAGAATATTCATTAGTAGTTTTAGATAAAGTATTATTTTATAATTTTCTTAAATTATAGAAAAAATATATAACTGTAATGTGAAATCTGTTGTACGTAATGTCTCGTGCCTGAATATGGAAAGTTACTTCACAAAAAAGTTCAAGACTGTTTTCTTGGGATACTTTTTATCGATGTTCTAAATCTCCTACGGCCATTCTCACCAGCTCCGGTTAAGTCTAGTTCAACAGTTATTGTCGGTTAAAGTGACATTTTTCATACATTTTACGGGAGTTAACCGGCAGCTTAATTGTAGCCGAAGGAACAGGAACGTTAGAAAAGGTTGGACGTCGGGACTGTTCGTCCAATGCTTATATGAGAAGAAGCGTCGCCGAGCTGCCCGGGTAGCGGAGGGGACGGGGCGGCGCGCGCTCTGATTGGGTGGTATCGGGTGGTATCGCGCTCTGATTGGGTGGTAACGATTGTTATTGGTAAGTTTTTTACAAATATCGTGTTACGCTGGCGCGGGGAAGGTCCGACGTCCGTACCTCTAACGTTCTTGGTGGCGAAATTGTTAACAGTGAAAATTTCACAAGCAAGCAAAATAAACCATTCAATATTGTGTGGGTATTTTAGTTGACTTTTCTTTTTATTGAAAGCGCGACATGTGGCGCCTAGCCACCCATAAGGTCTAACGACGCCCATGGAAGTTCGGTCGTATGCGCGGGTTCCGAATGCCATGACGGCCTGAAAGGTGCGTATTCACGCCCCTCTTGAAGGACCCGTAACGACTTGGGGGGAAATATATATGGGCAGGGAGAGCGTGCCACAGTTTACCGGTTCTGTGGAGGAAAGAACTGCAGAACACATTTGTGGTAAATTCAGCGTGTAGGGATGCAATCCCTGCCCAGCGCATGACTTATGGGATTTAATTTTATGAAGAAGTAATTTATTAAGAAATGATATTAAAATTGTGTAATAAAATAATAAAAGAGGGAATGGGGAAGGTGGAGAACCTATACTTATTGTAAATTTTAAGATCTTTATTATAAATGTCAAAAATGTTATATATAAAGCTAGCATAATCATTAATCACACATGCTCATTTATATAGCAATTGTATCTTACAATCGTCTTTTGTATATAATAGGCCAAATCGAAAATAGCTTGTTTATTAGGCAAAGCTATTATGTTGCTTGTTCATAATTTTTTTTTTTAATAGAATAAAATTCTTTGCCCACATTTTTTCACGTCCCCCTACATTCCTCGTTCAGTTTCGGTAGCGCCTTCCTTTTGGGTTTATAGTTGGAAAACTTTGTTAAAAACAATTAGTTTTTAAAATATACATATTTATACAGTTTTTCTATACAATGGTCAACCAATGCAAAATTTGTGTGCATTAAATTGACCATACCTACGAGTATATTTTTAGTGAATGGTCATTTGGCAAAAACTGTATAGATGCGTTAATAAATTTAATAAGAGGTGAAATGTTTATAAATAAAATGGTAAGTAGGTATTATAACTGGATAATAAAATATTTGGTTATATTTCATATGTTTTATTTATAAAATCCTACATGAAGGCTAAAATTATGTAATGTATTTTTCTTTACTATAGGTAGCGCTACTATAGGTAGAACATGAGATTTTTATTTAATTTGTTGTATTTTAAAGTCCTATTTATTTACTGCTTTAAATGGTTCAGGTGGATTACTGCCTGTGCTTTTTTTAGCGTATTACCGTTTCGTCATCGGGTCGATGACGCAAGTATTTTAAATTTTCTCTTTAAATTTTGAAGAGTTGCATCTGCATTGAAGTGCCCTAATAAACCTAAAAACTTGCTCGATAGGTGTAATCTTATAAAGTGCAATATTCATTAGGTATTAATTTTTTGCACGCTTAACTATAGGGATGCAAGCAATGGTTCGACCACGTAGAAAGTTTTCTAGGCTCATTACAGTATTGGAATTTCCTTAGATGAAATCTGAAAACACACCACGAAAAAAATTTCAACCAGACTTCATGTTTATTTTATTCAATAATTTTGTTCCTAACCCACCTGCGGCAGGGATAGAAAAAAAATTGAGGAAAAAATATACATATCATGCAGACATAGACGGAATATGTCAATTTATCTCGTCCGCCTGGCATTTGAATACTTAGGAACAGACGGTATACATAACTACACACACAAATTACTAATTTACTAATACACAAGCTAGAGAGAAGGCGTGCCGGGCAGTGGCGGTGCTAGACCAAATGTAGACGTCAGCGACATAGGCTTTGCATCATCCAGTCAGAAAAGAAACGGATAAATTGAATGAGACTGAGGTATGAGTTAATCAAATGTTGACAAAAATTACATGAACAATCACAAATTAGAATAAATAACCCAACAAGCAATAGCCCAAAGTGGTGGGGGTGGTGTTCAAAATCCCCCCGAGAAAAACAAAAAATATACATATTTTAAATTATAAACATGACCTATGCTCCTCAGGTCGCAGAGGCTAGACACCAAAACTATTTTTTCTACTGCACCACCCTCCCCCCCATACTCCTGACCACGCCCTCGCTGAACCAACCCCTCCTCCTTCGCCCCCCCCCCCCCCCCCCCCCCTCCACCCCCATCCAAAATCGCGAACCCGTGGTGTATCCTATATCTAGTATGTTCATCTAGAACATAGGTTCCCAAAGTGGACCCCCAGGGGTCCACGGGAGACTTGGCGTAAAAAAAAATGGGGGTTCACAAGTTGTAAGTTGGGGTCCAGGAAAATTTATCAGGTTTCGATAGTAAAGAACAATAATGTTGGCTTGACTAGTAAGAACTTGCACATTCGATATTCAGTAGGTACAACTATTTCTCCCAATTCTATAAGCATTGCATTGCACAACATTTCAGAGCATCTATAGGCGGTTATTCCTTACAAAACTAAAGCCAAATGTTGATAATTTGCTGTCAATCCATCAAGTAGATCCCTCCCAATAATGTTTAAATTTTAATTCTACTAAGTCTGTAAGTAATATATTATTTTAATAAATAGAACACAAGAAAATATAGGTACTATTTTTCTCTTTCTTTTTACCGCTCCGAATTTAGGGTTGGAACATAGCCGCGACGCAAATTTCCATCGTTACATATAATCTTCACATTTTACGACGAGTTTTGGGAATGTAGCAGGCAGGAGGGGGTTCACAGAAACCAGTAAAATGTTTAAAGTGGTTTACGAGAAAAAAAAGTTTGGGAGGCTCTGATCTAGAACATCGTTTAGTTATGTTATGTATGTATGGTTTCTCCAAAGCGCAGTTGTTCATTTACATGCTCTTTTGTTCCTCACTCGAGAAATTATGTTGTAGTGATTTACTGTGACTATATGCTATTCACATGTGATGACGAAGTGTTCCGTTGTAGTTTCCTGAGGGCGCGCGCAGCGCAGGAGAGACCGCGAACTGGAGCAGTACCACCACATAGGTACAAGCCGCGCCCGTTACCTGTTCAGCACATTTATTGTATCTATGAAACCATAACGGCTAACTAACATCACATAGTCTCGTATCTCTATAGATCCGTAGTTCTTTTACATACATACATACATAACACACGCTGTATCCCGACAATCAGGGTAAGCAGAGTAATCGGTGTTGTGCTATAAGGACTCTGGCAAACTACAGCACAACACCGACCACCACGTTTAGCACAGTATACGGACAAGACAACTATCAAGCAGCAAGTGAGGCACGAAGAACCCACCTGCTGCATGACTAGGTGGAAGGACTGCGCCAAGGTGAGAAGTGGCTACCCTGTCGCCCTTTAGCGCAGCATCTTGTCCTTATCACTTAGTCGCCTCTTACGACATGCACGAGGAGAGATGCAGTGGGGCTATTCTTTTTAAGTACCGGCCCCACACGGTACACGGTAGTTCTTTTAAACCTTCATATATTTTGTTATTCGGATAAGATTTAATATTATCTAAAATGTTGCCTGTTAGATTGCTACTGGGTATCTATCTATATTTTGACCCCAACGACCTTGATTCATCTTAGCCACCGAATATGAAACTTTTAGGTATAAAATTCTAAATAAACTCCTGCATATAAGGACTTCTATCTTATGCTATAGATAGATAGACTAAAGAAACATTATTTATTATTATTTATATTGCTTTTTAAGGTTCCGTATCCTGTACGGGACCCTATTACTAAGCCTACGTCGGCCGTCCGTCTGTCTGTCTGTCCGAGGGCTGTATCTCTTGAACCGTAATAGGTAGCCCGTTAAAATTTTCACAGAATATGTGTTATTATGGCCGATATAACAACAAATAGGAAAAAGTAAAAAATTCACGGGGGTTCCCATAGAATAAACCAAAAAGTGTATGCGCGCGCGCCATCTACCGAATAGATTATGAAGCATGTTAACTAATCATGACATTTAACTAATATGAAGCATTTCATAACACGCCATAGATGGTGTGTGTGGCGCTGGCCATGACATGGCGATACGGAGCCCTCGGTGCGCGAGTTCGACTCGCACTTGGCCGGTTTTTGATATAGGTACTAAAGTGGAAAATCTGAGAAATATTTTGATGTAAAAATTTATTATCAGATGTTTTTAAGAATATCTGTGTGCTTACCGTGAAAAGGAGTGTATTGTCAAGGAAAAGCAAACCCCATAACTTCAAACGAAGCGGTTGCGACAGAAGATGCAGGGACGCCGAGATTAACTGCAAATGTAATACCGATCACCAAATTAAAATTCAAACAATTTTATTGTGTTTATAAATAATATAATAGATACATTAATGAGGTGTGTGTATTCCACAGAGCATGAAATGCGCGCGCCCGCCCCTACTTAGAGGCGCCGTGAGCGCGATTTCTCTACAACGGCGTTGAAGCCTGTGGGCGTGGCTTATGACTTACATATGTGTGTTGTGCGTGTGCATTTGTTTTGTGCGTGTGCCTAACTTGCTCCTCTTTGTGTGTAGTGTCGATACTAACACACACACATACGAAGCGCTAGCAGCTAAGCGTACGGTTATTGGGTTTCAAATATCATCGCTTAGGGCGCCTCTAGTAGGGGGCGCGGGCGGTAGGTATTTGATGCTCTGTGGTGTATTCCTACATAGTTATCTGCATGCATACCATCAACTCTGTATCCCAACAGTAAATCATCAGAGTAATCGGTGTTGTGCTGCAAGAACTCCGGTGAATTGCCGCCAAAAAAACCAACTACAACCTTCCTTCAGCCAAATTATCAAGCAGCAAGTCACGAAGGCAGTTTGTAACTTACTGCATGACTTGGTGAATCGATCGTGCCAAGGGCCAGGTGTCTAGCGTGTTGCCCTTCAACATGGTATATTAACCTTTCTCTAGTCGCCTTTTACGCCTATTTAACTACATTTACTGTAAAAAATAATGAAGCATTTTCAAGTAAGCTTGACAAGGATTTTTTTTTTATTGAAACTGACACGGTTGACCACGTCACCTACAATCCGTGATTTCAGCCCTAAACACCGGGTGAACTAGGTGCCATGTCAGTGCTTACCTTCATTTCATGTCGGCTACACTGAACTGGACGGAAAACACGAACTATTTACATAGCCGTTTCGACCGACGTTTCGCTCAGTGCGGTGGTATCAACCCGGCTGGGATAAACCCTACCACCTTAGTAAGGTAAGAAGGGAAGGGACCTACAGTTTAACGTGGAATCCGAACCACGGTCAGCCATCTGTCATTAAGTAGGTACCCTTTTCAAGTCACTCACTTGTCTTACGTAATCAGAATCGTTGCTCCTGTCCCATGACACCGAATGCAGACACTTGGCCGTCCGTGCTGCCTGAACAATAAAGAAATTTGATGAAGAGATGGCCTCACGGGATCTAATCATTAAAAAAAAAGTTAAATTACAAATTTTAAAAATCCCCGACCCTTAAAAAATCACAAATAATGTTCATTTACTTACTTAAAGGAGTCGGGCGGCTTAGTAAATACCTGCGCAGCTCTTGAGTTTTTAAATGTTTCTTACTTAGCGGTCCCCCGACTCCTTTAAGTTAGTAAATGGAAGGATTTTTGACTTTTTTAGGGTCGGGGGTTTTTAAAATTTGTAATTTAACTTTTATTTCAAGCTTTTTAAAAAAAACCGCATACAAATCGGTCCACTTTTTAAGATAATAAATTTTTGTATTACTTATGATTATTTGATTACCAACATAGCTTAACAACTATGCCGATTAAACCAGCTTTCTAATTTAAAAAAACCGCGTCCAAATCGGTCCATCCGTTTGGGAGCTACGATGCCTCAGACAGACACACCCATACACACGTTAAACTTATAACACTCCTCTTTTTTCGTCCGGACTTTAATAAAAAATAAATCTATAAATGGCGCAGAAAAGATAAAAGAAATGTTTACGCACCTCCTGATGCAAGCTCTCGCCAGCTTTGGCTATGACCACCAAAATCACAGCACAGAGCACGGCCTGTCTCGCATACTGCGCCATAGCCCACATTCCACTCTCTGAGGGGGCGGCCTCTGCCGCGTAAAACGCCAAGACGACCAAACGCACAAATCCTGAACTGGTTGCGAACATTAGCTGCACTTCCAACTGATTCACACAACTGCTGGCGGCCTTAGTGAGGGCGGCGTGTCTGCCGACAATCTCCAATGGCTTCCCATCCAAGGCTTCACGGTTCAAAACACGATACTGGCACGTCCAATGATTGGCGATAGCGTAGAACAGCAGCGCTTCCAAGCTCAACGCCCAAGCTTCGTAGCAGTGGAAGAAAACATACTCTAAAGATGATGGCGTACCCAAGGTCAAGCAGGTTGCAAGAACTAACACAAAGTTTAATCCGTTAGTTGCTGCGTGGAATAGCCAAAATCTTCTCATGCCTTGACGCTCAATAGAGTCGACATAACTCAATGATATCTGCAAAGTCTTCGAATTCAATGCGTTACCTATGAAAGCGACGCTAACTGAGATGGCCGACACCGTCGAAGACAAAATGTCCGCGTACATGTGAATGGTTGAGCTGAGAATGAAGAAGCTCTCGTTCCTTAGCAACACTCGGGTTGTGGCAACGGAATAGAGACAAAGAAGTATAAATCCAGTCGTTGTGACGACGAGGTGGCGGTAATGGGGCGGTGGTAGGTAACCCAGTAGGCGAGCGTAAACTCCAACTTCTCTGAAAGTCATTTTGCGAATGCCCAAGTGTTTGCTGCATATGTGGTCCTTTTTTAGCTTAATTCACCGATACTTTATTACTGTTGTAAAAGTATAAAAGTATAATCAATACTATATCAATATATATTTAAAGGCTGACCAGGAATATATGAGAGCTGTCAAGATGGAGCCACTTTTTAGATTTATAGCAACATTCAGTATAGTACGCACATATTGAATTGGCCGATGTTTTTATTCAAAATGTACTTTTGCACTGAAATACACAATAAGATATATTCAAAATGTATTTTAATTTAATGCATCTTTTATATACTTTTTGATGTCAATGTAAAAAGAACTAGCCTTGACATTTACATGTTCACAACATTTTTTCGATGTATCTGCAGATATGTCCTGAAGCAAAGTGTACAAATTATTAAAAAAATTATTAATCGACCTTGCTGAAACACTAAACTTTTTAATAAAAATTCTAGTTCAGAAAAACTTAACCTAAGCTATTTTTATTCGAACGTTTCGTATTTTTGTAAAGTCAAAAAGTGTTTTTTGTTCAGAACGAATAATATTTACGTCCCTCTTTTGTTTGCTATTCGGTAAATAGATGCTTGAGATACACCTAGATAGAACAAAAAATAATTACCTAATTGTACATTACGGCGGCCAATTCATGACAATCTCACTACAATGACATAACGTTTTACCTAAATGTCAGTTCAGAAGCAATTTTGACATTGACAACAGATTATCAAGCATCAAACATAATTGTGGCCAGTGTAAGAAATTAGTTCCAACGAAATTCCGCAATATGGCGGCCCCTCATATATTCCTGGTCAGGCGACTCTTTATCTCAATGTCCAATGAGTTTTATTTGATGGAAACATTATTATGCATACCTATTAGCCCCGCAAATTGCTAATGCACTGGAACCTTGCATATTGTATAATTTCATCCGTAAGTAGGTAACTTTAGGTACTAATAATAAATCTGTAAGCGATGGTCATGGAGTAAGTTACTTTGTTTGATGAGATATTGCTTTTGTAGACTCTATGTATGATACAAACTAAATTGACTATTTTTAGGAATATTTTCTGGATGTGCATATGTTCCTCCATAACTCTTAAAGCGATCATCCGAATTCGATTAAACTTTGTACAAGCACATTTAAATGTGTGGGACACAGGATAGGCTGAATAGTCAGTTCCGGTTACGATATAAGATATGGCTATCATACAAACCGAATCGTTTCACGCGCCGAAATAAAGGTACGGTAGCGGGCTCACTTACTTTCTTCTTTTTAAATACGAATTTCACGCGAGCGAGGCCGCGGGCAAAAGCTATACATGATAAACATGGTGATTCAGCAAAAAACTTCGGAAAAGGCTCTCACTACTGTGACTCAGTGTCTAAATTACTTAAATGTTGTTAGTATCTATAAAAAAACCGGCCAAGTTAGAGCCAAAATTTTTATAAGCAAAAAATTTAATATGTTCACATCATAAAGGGACTAGGTGGTAGACTCAAATTGTAGCCGACTGTGTTGATACCAACGTACTGAATGTATGGCCGCATAGCAGCCCCGGTTGTGTTCTCCTCTAGTCCAGTACAGCCAGAAATCCAGGGAAGTCTCCGGTATGGCACCTACCTTCTCGGAGCTGATATTGGCTGGTCGGAACGTGTGCTTTGGCCCCTCCTACTCAGCCACCCATACCGGATTATACAGGGTGTTCGGCACATCGACCGACAAATTTTTTTTGTAGGTAAGTGGGGTCATTTACATCGTTGTGTGTGACCCATGATACCTTTTGTCAGCTTTGAATCCACATGTCATACGAATTTTGTATGACATGTGGTATACCGTTGGAAAGGGCGTAAACTAGCGAACTTTTTAAAAGAAAATGAAGCTATCAATTGCTGTCAGTTTTTTTTAAATGAACTAAGAAATTAAGATTCTGTCATATTTTTACTCGTTCTCGGGACTTTGGGGGGTCATAAGACCTTTTCATGGTATTAACATAAGAAGAATACATCGTAAAATTCTATAAATTTTATTTCGTGCTGATAAAATCATAAACAAAAAAGTTACAATGGTTTGGAGCTGGGATTTTGGTAATTTTCAAAAATATACAAAAAAAATCGTATCTCGATACCACGTGACATCTGACAAAAGGTATCATGAGTCAAAACGTTGCAAATGACCCCACTTACCTACAAAAAAAAAGTCGGTCGATGTGCCGAACGGATTGTTCCCAGTAGTCCCCTCTAGCACTGTCCCCGTAAAATAAAAAAGAGTTACAATAATATAAACTCAACAGTTTAAAAAAGATTTATTAAAATCCTCAGTCACTTTTTAAGTCACTTTTAATTTTATCTTCTGGTTTGGATAAAATTGGCTCCAGCTGCAATACCAGCGTAAGTTTCCGTGACGACCTGGTAGATATATTCCGGAGGCACTTCGAAATTATAAGAATAGCCGGGAAGTTCCAGCGTATAAGTCAGAGGAATTCCAACAGCACGCGTCCAGTCTCGCGATGTTCCAGTGGTGAAGTAAAGCACTTGAGCGGCATTTCCAACTATATACTGTTGTGATCCCACCATGGAAAGTTCGTCCATCGCCTGTGCCATTATGACTCCGGCCAAATGCAGTTGGAGGCCGTTCGCAGGAAGTGTACCTGAAAATATAAGGAAACTATAGAATTCTTCTCTATGTCTACTCTCTATCTCTACTCTCTATCTCTTCTCTATCTCTACTCTCTATCTCTACTCTCAATCTCTACTCTCTATCTCTACTCTCTATCTCTTCTCTCTGTCTCTTCTCTATCTCTACTCTCTATCTCTACTCTCTATCTCTACTCTCTATCTCTTCTCTATCTCTACTCTCTATCTCTACTCTCTTTCTCTATCTCTACTCACTACCTCTTCTCTATCTCTACTCTCTATCTCTATCTCTACTCTCTATCTCTACTCTCTATATCTTCTCTATCTCTACTCTCTACTCTTTATCTCTTCTCTATCTCTACTCTTTATCTCTTCTCTATCTCTACTCTATACTCTCTATCTCTACTCTCTACTCCTTATAAAAGGGAACATCTGGCTGTATGAATTTATGTTGAGGTAAACTACTGAACATATTTTGATGCGGTTTGCACCAATGTAAAGGGTAGTTCTTGGGCTATATACGTACTATACACACTATGGGCTATATACGTACGTAGATACGTACGTATGTATGTATGTATGTATAACTCTTAAACCGATCATCCGAATTCGATTAAACTTAGTACAAGCACATTCAGCTATGCGTGACGCAGGATAGGCTAAATAAAATTCTGGTTACGATACGCTAAGATGTGGCTCTCATACAAACCGAATTGTTACGCCCGCCGAAATAAAGGTACGGTAGCGGGCTAACTTACTATCTTCTTTTTAAATACGAATTTCACGCCAGCGAAGCCGCGGGCATAAGCTAGCACAGAATAATAAATAAGCCTCACCGTTGGAGGCTGACCGAGGTTTGGATTCCTCGTAAAACTGTAGGTCCCTTCCCTCCTAATCTTACTTGGTGGTAGGGTTTAACCCGCCCGGGTTGGTACCACCGCACTGAATGAAACGTCGGTCAAAACGGCTATGTATATAGTTTGTGTTTTCCGACCAGTTCAGTGTAGCCAGCACCATCAAAGGGGGAAGCACTGACATGGCACCTAGTTCACCCGGTGTTATGGGCTGACATCACGGACGTTGTAGGTGATGTAGCCAACCTAGTCCGGGGATTAGTGGGTCGTTTGTATGGGGTACCTTGCGCTGAATGATTAAAGCAATTCCGTTCGGTCAGGTATACCTTGGGTCTATCTGAGCTGATTAAGCCCGTTAGCCACCGCCGAGCCCCCCGCTGGTAGCGGGGGGGAGGGGGTTTCATAGCGTCCGCCGCGCGTCAATCTGAACTAAATAAATCAAAAAGTGTAGCTACTAGGTCAAGTTTGGTATCGTTTTCGTATAAATCGAGGACATCTATATCTATCTATCTATACATATAATAAAATCGTTAAATTAATAATCTCTCTTTGTCTGTACGCGCATCACGCAAAAACCACTGAACGGAATTTGACGAAACTTTTTATAGTGACAGTGTATATCCCGGATTAACATAATAAACAAAAAAATATAATAAAAATTAAAATTATTATAAAAACATATAATAAAATCGTTAAATTAATAATCTCTCTTTGTCTGTACGCGCATCACGCAAAAACCACTGAACGGAATTTGACGAAACTTTGTATAGTGACAGTGTATATCCCGGATTAACATAATAAACAAAAAAATATAATAAAAATTAAAATTATTATAAAATTTTAATGACAAGTTGACAACAGAGAACTGTCATCTCGACGTGAGCTGGCCGGTGACAAAATGTTTGATAAATAAAAAATTAAAAAAATTGAAGTCTAACTTATGTCGCTGTCATTGGTGCAATTTATATTTCTGTTGCCCGCGGCTTCGCTAGCGTGAAATTCGTATAAAAAAAAAAGTAAGTAACTAAAGACGGAGCCGAAGGCGGATCTGCGCTCAAGTAAACGATATTCTTTCTCGATGAAAGTAACTAAGGGCGAGGCGGAAGTCGGAGCTGAGTTCAGGAAGAAAAAAAACATTCTTTCTTGAATGAAGTAAGGAACCATGGGCAGGCCGCAGGCCGAGCTGCGTTCAGGAAGAAGCTAAACCATCTTGAAGAAAGTAAGTAACTAAGGCGAGGCCGAAGGCCGAGCTACGTTCTGATAAATAATAAACCATTTCGGAGAAAGCGAGTAACTAGGGCGAGGCCGAAGGCCGAGCTGCGTTCAGGAAGAAGCTGGTCTTGAAGAAAGTAAGTAACTAAGGCGAGGCCGAAGGCCGAGCTACATTCTGATAAATAATAAACCATATCGAAGAAAGCAATTAACTAAGGGCGAGGCCGAAGGCCGAGCTGCGTTCAGGAAGAAGCTAAACCATATTGAAGAAAGTAAGTAACTAAGGCGAGGCCGAAGGCCGAGCTTCGTTCTGATAAATAATAAACCATCTCGAAGAAAGGAAGTAACTAAGGGCGAGGCCGAGGGCCGAGCTGCGTTCAGGAAAAATCTAAACCATCTTGAAGAAAGTGAGTAACTAAGGCGAGGCCGAAGGCCGAGCTACATTCTGATAAATAATAAAACATCTTGAAGAAAGCAAGTAAATAAGGGCGAGGCCGAAGGCCGAGCTGCATTCGGGAAGATGCTAAACCATCTCGAAGAAAGCAAGTAACTAAGGGCTAGGCGGAAGGCCGAGCTGCGTTCAGGAAGAAGGTAAACCTTCTTGAAGAAAGTAAGTAACTAAGGCGAGGCCGAAGGCCGAGCTGCGTTCTGGATGAAGCTAAACCATCTCGAATAAAGTAGGTAACTAAGCGATAATAAGATTGAGTTAAATTAATTTAAATTTTATTATAAAGTCCACGCTTCTGACGGCAAACATACCGTGCATCCTAAAACCTTGCGATTATTCCCGGCTGGATGGCAAGAGGCCCGATGGTATCACCTTAGTTCCATGGGCCAAGGGTAGGTCTTTGATGTGGGACGCCATTTGTGTTCTCACATTGGCTCCAAGTCACGTTCGGGCATCTTCAAGACCGGCCGGCGCGGCCGAGGCCTGCAGGTCTATTCTTGTAAATTCTGACAGCGGAATCAGGGCTGTTGTGGCGCTGAGAGCCATTTACCAAAGTGGCTCTCAGCGCCACATTAGCGCATATTCCGCTGTTAGAAATTTACAAGAATAGACCTTCTGGGCGGACAGCCTCAAACGCAATAAATAATATAGATATATAATTCAAGATTTCGAATTTGTTGCGTTTGCGGTTGAAACCCTCGGTCCGTGGAGCAGTCATTGAAGCCAAAAGCTTCGTGAAGAGGCTTGGCTCTCTGCTGGTGGACGCAACTGGTGGACGCAACTGGTGTCCCGCAATCAAGGGCCTACTTCATTCAAACGGTAAGCTTTGCCATCCAGCGGGGTAATGCCGCAAGTGTTCTAGGAACATTTGAAAACGCCCTTTTTATGATAGTTATTTTAATTTTTGTTAGGTAGGTTTTAATTTATTTAGTTATTAATATTACTTTTTTATATATTTTATTAAATAAATAGATGGAGTAAACGATATTATATGCTATCGAAGAAAGGAATTCATTTAAGGCGAGGCCCGAAGGCAGAAGGGGGTTTTTAGTTTACCTGAACGCAGCTCGGCCTTCGGCCTCGCCCTTAGTTACTTACTTTCTTCGAGAAGGTTTATCGTCTTCCTGAACGCAGCTCGGCCTTCGGCCTCGCCCTTAGTTACTTACTTTCTTCGAGAAGGTTTATAGTCTTTCTGAACGCAGCTCGGCCTTCGGCCTCGCCGTTAGTTGCTTACTTTATTTGAGAAGATTTATCGTTTACCTGAACGCATCTCGGCCTTCGGCCTCGCCCTTAGTTACTTAGATTCTTCTTTGAAATACGAATTTCACGCGAGCGAAGCCGCGGGCAACAGCTAGTTCTGATATAAAATTTACAAGCTTTTATAGAAAAAAAATGAGAAATTAAATAAAATGTATAAGTTCAATAAAAATTTTTTTCTAAAAAAATTGATTTCTTTAAAAATCTGTGTGATTATTATTTAAGAGGCTTACTAATCTAATATTTAATTATGTAAAATGTAAGTACGGCTTACGTATAAAAAATATGAAAAAAAAATCATAAATGCCTATATGTAGTTTGATAGCGTTAACCACGATTCGTTCTGAACTACATAAATCAAACATTTTGATGTTTGTTGTCTATTTTGCTATAATTTTCGTATGAAACGAAGATATCGGATTTGACTTTGATATAAAATGTAATGTTTTCGTAGATTAATCGAAAAATTTGGTAAAAATATAAACTAAACTTAAGCTATAAATATTTTATTCATACTGTGGGATTACCTACGATTAAGAATGTGTTTTAAATAGCGCTATTAAATTAAAATATAAAATATTGTTAAGCAACGCTGGGCCGGTCAGTACTTGGATGGGTGACCGCTCGGCCGTTGGGGAGGCTGACCGTGGTTCGGATTCCACGTAAAACTGTAGGTGCCTTCCCTTCGTACCTTACTAGATGGTAGGGTTCAACCCGCCCGTGTTCATACCAGCGCACTGAATGAAACGTCGTCGGTCGAAACGGCTATGTAAATAGTTTAAATAGTTTGTGTTTTCCGTCCAGTTCAGTGTAGCCGGCACGATCGAAGGGAAGCACTGACGTGGCACCAAGTTCACCCGGTGTTATGGGCTGATATCACGGATGTTGTAGGTGATGTAGACGTTCTTGCGTGTAAGTTTCCATAAAAAAAACTACCTTAATTCATTGCTTGCATATAGAAATGTGCTTAGAAAATCGTGGCGCGTAAAGTTTTGTGTAGTTTTATAGAGTCCACCGCGACCAGTTTGAGCTGAATAGCTTCGTGCCAATCTATCTATACTGTAATATATATATATATATATATATATATATATATATATATATATATATATATATATATATATATATATACTGCATACAGCATAATAGGTTATTTAGAATCAGGTTTGAATGTAAACATTTTGGGTTGGGTTTTTCGCCCGCGAAAATCAGAACAGCCCTCCATCCAACGCTGTCTGCATCAAACTGCATGATATCCGGGATTAAAGCCGATCTCATAAAATGCCTTTTAGACAATAATGATGTTACATGTTTTCCAAACTCGCCAGTAGTATCAGCAAACATTCTTGATGGTCCAGCACTTGTTCACATGCTGAGCCCCGGCCACTGCAAAACCTTTGGCGACTACGGCGTCGTAGTATTCACGCCGTTCTTGAACAGAAGTTTGAATAACGCGGTAAGAGTGGATCTTGTTTGGGATAGATACGATAGCAACAACTTATAATAGAATACCAGAATGAAGCGCGGGTCTGGTTAACGCACCAAAGTAAACCCTTGCACGAGAATCCCCAGAGGTTGGGCCAACTTCCTCCGTGACGAGTTAAACAAGCAGGAGCTATTCCATCTCTTAGGTAGTCTGTTCTATTCGTGGACGTAGAAAATGGAAAAGAAATCTATGTTACGGATGGGTCTAACAAACGTTACTGGAGACCTCCAAGACTGCCTAGCACCGTGCGACCACGAAGAAGCAGGCACGAGAATTATCATTCACGTCGCTGACGCTGTCCCACGAGGACATATAAGGATAAATGATACGTAGTGTGGATACTGATGCGGTCGTCCTGGCGGTAGCGACTGTGCAGAATTTGCCCAACATAGCAGTAGATATAAGGTATTTTTCCAAATATTTATCATGATCAAGGTTTTCGTCTTATTCTCAGACAAAGCGGTAGTGCTGCCTCTTTTTCATGCATTTACCGGATGTGACACGGTATCCTTGTTTAGTGGGAGAGGGAAAAAGAACGCATTCGAGGCATGGAAAGCTTTCTCCATGATGACAGGCATCGCGCCTGTAATCCAGAAGTTCGTCATAACAATTTATGATAGGTATGATATGTATAATAAAATAAGCCATAGTATTTTTATTTATTTGTCTAAAGGGTTGGGTAACAATGTAACAAGTTTCTTACTGTGTTCCCATCTAACTGTACCTACAAACAAAGGTAGTTTTTGCAATATACTAAATCCTATATAAGGTAATAGAGTTTTTTCAGGACTGGCTCGAGTACCATGCTTAATTACAGCAGAAAAAATCGTTTTACAAAAAAAAAATTATAAAAAAAAAAAAATTATCGGCATGTATAATATTTTATAATATTCGGTAATATTTTATATTTTAAATTAATAGCGCTATTTAAAACAAATTTTTTATCGGAGCGGGGAGTAATCCCACAGTATGAAAAAACAATTCAAGCTGAAGGAAATGTTTAGTTCATATTTTTAACAATTTTTTTTATTTTTTCTACGAAAACTTTAAATTTTTTATCAAAAACAAATTTGATGTCTTCGTTTTGTATGATATAATATCAAACTAGGCAAAATACGTAAAATGTTTGATTTATGTAGTTCAGAACGAATCGCGTAAGTACCGTGTGGTGCCGGTACTTAAAAAGAATAGTCCCACTGCATCTCTCCCCGTGCATGTCGTAAAAGGCGACTAAGGGATAAGGACAAGATGCCGCGCTAAAGGGCGACAGGCTAGCCACCTCTCACCTTGGCGCGGTCCTTCCACCTAGTCTAGTCATGCAGCAGGTGTGTTCTTCGTGCCTTACTTGCTACTTGATAGTTGTCTTATCCGTATACTGTGCTAAACGTGGTGGTCGGTGTTGTGCTGTAATTTACAAAAGTCCTTATAGCACAACACTGATTACTCTGCTTACCCTGATTGTCGGGATAAAGCGTGTGATATGTATGTAACGAATCGCGGTTAACACTATCCAACTACATATAGCTCCGACGCAAGGCATTTAACATTTGTTTTCTTCATATTTTTATATCTAAGCCATACTTACAATTTACATAATTAAATATTAGATTAGTTAGCCTGTTTAACATAATTTTTAAATAAATAATAATTATACAGATTTTGAAAGAAATAATTTTTTTTAGAAAAAAAACATTTTATTTTATTTCTCAATTTTTTTCTATGAAATTTATATCAGAATTGATTTCAACGTCCTCGAAAATTTATATCAGAATTGATTTCAAACCCCTCTCCTCCCCGCTACCAGCGGGGGGCTCGGCGGTGGCTACCAGGCTTAATCAGCTCAGATGGACCCAAGGTATACCTGAGCGAAAGGAATTGCTTTAATCATTCAGCGCAAGGTACCTCCCACTAATGCCCCGACTAACATTGTCAGTTTCGATAAAAAAAAAACTCACCGTTATTTCCCCATGAATAAAGGAGCATGTTCCCAAAGCTATGCAGAGAAATATACAGCTGTATCCGGTTCAGGTGCTGCAATATAGCATTTCTGATGACCACTGTCTCGGGCTCCGAGAATGGCGTCGGGCCCTCGTAGGTGATGGCGCAGGGGTTGGCGGCAGAGGGGGTCGTGCCCCATTCGTGCTCGTAGTTCCGGTTGATGTCGACCCCGATGCAGTTTAGACCTCTGTCGGACTTAGTTTTGCGCCAGAGACGATCCTGGGGAATAATAAATACATAGACGATATTCCCAAATTATGATACATATTTAGCCCCCGACGCAAACGGCCCCTCCGTTTGCGTCGGGGGCTAAATATAAGTTTATGTTATAAGTTTAAGGTGTGTGTGTATGTGCACGTGTAAGGGTGTGTCTGTCTGTGGCATCCCAAACGGATGGACCGATTTGGATGCGGTTTTTTTATAATAGAAATCTGGTTTATTCGGTATGGTTCTTAGCTATGTATGTAATCAAGTAATCAAGTAATTAAGTAATAAAAAAAATTATCTTAAAAAGTGGACCGATTTGGAAGCCGTTTCTTTTTTATTTTATTTTATGTAACCTTACGTCAGTGCTTCCCTTTGTTCGTAGGAAAACACGAACTATTTACATAGCCGCTTCGACCAACCTTTCATTCAGTGCGGTGGTACCGATCCGGTAGATTCAAAACGTACCCTCTAGTAACCTTGGACGAAGGCTAGGACCTACAGGTGTACGTGGAATTCGAACGAAGGGCAGCGTCAACGGTAGAACGGTCACCCATCTCGCTTGGGCTTAATATCCAAAATCACACTTCGATCCATAGCCGAAGAACTATCGAATCTGACAAGAAGAATTCAGGGCAAAACTATTCACTGAATAGTATTCAGAGAGCAAAGTTTATGATTCGATCGAAAATGTATGATTAGAAATACGATATGACGGTGAAGGAGATTTTTTTTTATGGAAGCTAAGTAATATCCCGTGTAGCAATTTTGTTGGCAGGTTGGTGGCGCGCTCATCAGACAATTTGCCCCGGACCTGTGCTCGGTCAAATCTAATCAAACTATTTAACGCGGATGGGACCGTGAGTGCAATGTGAGTGTAGGGTACCCATGATAAAACACAACGTAACCGTCTTTAAACCTGCAGAAGTCCGGCATAGGAACCTAACACCTAAATAGAACCGTTCGGTCCACCCGAGGCACCATTAAACCATATTTGCACCAAAAATACGCTCATTGGGCACCAAAACACCTCTATTACGCCTTTGGTCCGAGCTGGGCACCTAGGTCTGGTTTCTCAACTGTTTTTCGCCTAGAAATTGCTACTCGGCTACCTACTCACCTCTTCGTGTGTGTGTTCATATCCGTCGGGGTTGCCGAGTGGGTTTATTATCCAGTCGACATTTTCGACAATCGAACGGTCCCCATCCTCCGAAACTAGCTGATCGATGATGTAAAGAGCGACTGGTATTGTGATCCATTCCCTGGCGTGCACGGCGGCATCGATAAAGATGACAGGCTTCATGAGGTTCTCGAATCGACTGGTGGAGATGCGGAGGTACTTGATCTGACGTCCCTCGGAGCTGAGCCCGGCGTTGATGACGGTGATGAGGTCCGGATGATCGGCGGCTAGTTTGTCCAGATGGTCGTTGATCTGGAAGAATGAAGTCGGATTTCATTTAGAGGGGTGTTATAAGTAGAGAAAGGATAATCGGATACTTATTTGCCTAAACGATAAAAAATATGGAAGTGGCTTCTTTGAAAAATTGATTTAATTACCGTTAATTTGTACCGTGTGGGGCCGATACTTTAAAAGAATAGCCCCACTGCATCTCTCCCCGTGTATGTCGTAAAAGGCGACTAAGGGACATGACTCCCTTCTTATATTACTCGGTGGTACCCGCCCGTGTTGGTACCACCGCAATGAGAAAGGTCGGTCGAAACGGCTATGTAAATAGTTTGTGTTTTCCGTCCAGTTCAGTGTAGCCGGCACGACCGAAGGGAAGCACTGACGTGGCACCATGTTCACCCGGTGTTATGGGCTGACATCACGGATGTTGTAGGTGATGTAGCCAACCGTGTCCGTTTACATAAAAAAAAATATCCATTAATCAACACGCCCGGAATGGTACCGCCGAACTGAATGAAAGGTCGGTTGAAACGGTTATGTAAATAGATCGTGTTTTCCGTCCAGTTCAGTGTAGCCGGCACGACCGAAGGGAAGTACTGACGTGGCACCAAGTTCACCCGGTGTTATGGGCTGACATCACGGATGTTGTAGGTGATGTAGCCAACCGTGAAAGTTTCCATAAAAATAAAAAAATTAAACAATTCCCGCAATTCCTGGGAACGTTACTTTAAAACTTAGTAGATCTATTCAAAATCTATGTTCTTAATACACTTTAATTATGATACTAGCGTTCACGCCCGACTTCGTTCGCGAGAGCAGTTTATTCTATTTGGTATATTGGATTATGCAATCCGGTATAATGGTGAGAGAGTCCGTCAGTCAGTAAGTCAGAGAGACCAGAACACATGCTCCGAGCTCCGACCAGCCAATATCACCTCCGAGATGCCATACCAGAGACATCCCTTTGGATTTCTGGCTGTGCTGGACTAAAGTATAACACAACAGAGGCTGCTATGCGGCCATGTTTCGTCTACAACCTAATAGGGGAAAATAAACTTTTTATGAGTTCTCTGCAGAACTCTCAATCTCTAGAACGCTCTCACTGCCCACATATTTCTCCCCAAGTACAGTCTCGGGTCCTTCAGAAGGGTGTGAATGGGCAGGCCGGCAGGGCATTCGTAGCCCCCGCATGCGACCGAAGGAGCCGGGTGGTTCGGCGCCACATGTCACGCTTTCTATAAAACACAACAAATCGACCCTGTAAATCCTTTAGTTACATTTACAATACAATTATACTACATTGTAGTTTAATACACTAACATAATTATGTTGATACAAATTACGTATCAAAGTTTGACAAAGGCTCTTTACACCTGATTCACTTAATTAATAAGTCTTTGTAGTCAGAACTCTCAGCAAAATTGTTATCTTGCTCTCAAGCTGTGTTTTAGATGGACTATGGGCGGTGTTATTATGTGGCTAGTCACTAAATACTTGTAAAAATATGTTTAAAAAAAATACCCTGCGAAGTTTCTTGTCGGTTCTTCTTCGTGGGTGTAATCGAACGGGATAGAACAAATTGTGACAAGTTCGAGCGCAGTATAACTGCCATAAGAATGATCAATAAACAATACAATACAATACAATACTGGGTTGCCAAAATTTTGAATTCGCTCCCACCTGCATCCTTTCTTCTAATGTACAGTCTGGGGTCCTTCAAACATAATGTGAAGGTCCACCTGGCCGGCCGACATGGTATTCGCAGCCCCCGTAAATATCCGAATGCCCGTGGGCGCCGTCGGACTACACCTCTGCGTTAGTCTGGCGCGGGCCATTTGTCGTGCTCCCCATAAAAAAAATTCTATAAAATTCTATAAAGAACGTGACAGATGGCTAGTTTGTCGCCCTTTACCAACAGTTTTGCCCCGATTTAAAACGGTGGAGCAGTACGTATAATGTTTCAAAATGATCAAATGTTCCACCACGGGCCGCTTGAAGTGAAGAGGATACTGGGTTCGGCTAACTTACCTCATCGTGGCGGTAATAGGTGTCCCAAGTGATTGACTTCCCGGAGCTCCTGGCCTTAGCGCGAGATTGTTGCAACTGTTCATCTTCTTCTCGGAACATGCTGAAAATTATAATATAATAAAATAATAAATTCAACATTACATACCTATTGTGAATTGAGTCGTATAGTTCCAGAACCTGCCAAATCCATTTCTCTAAGAAAAGTAGTTATAAACTGTTTCGAATAAAGTATTAAATTTGTCACTTATCTGTTACAAGCTGTGCCCGCGGCTCCGCCCGCTCTCATTTTTCACTTCACTGCTAACCTCATAAGCCATTTAGCGTAATAGTAAGTAGCCTATAGTTGATGGGAAGAATCAACCTATCCGTAGAATTTTGTTTTATTAAAATCGGTTCAGTGGTTCTCGAGTTATAAGCGGACAGACAGAAACTCAGACAGACAGAAAGCAGACGTTGGATTTTATTATAGGTAAGGAAAGGAAGACATTATGTTCCTAACACAGGCCAATCCAGAGTGAATCGCAAAGAAAAATTAACATTCGTTCCAGCTCTCTCGTAGTTTGAATGGGCGGCTATTTATCGAGGTATAGTTTTATAGTCTTACTGTAAAATCGTCCTAAACGGAGTTGGCGGGTTCTGGAACTATACGACTCAATTATCACCGTGATGTAGCTTAGCAGGTACCATAGAGAAAATACTTCCAGAGTATAAGAGTCCTGCAGAGCTTATTGTCAGCCTCGGTAGCTCAATGGTGTGGTCGGTCGAATGTTGTTAAGCACACCGATCAAGTCTGCCTGCAAACCCGTAGACTATCGCATACTAACTTGGCAACGTTCTCGTGGACGACCTCATAGCTGATGCGTCTGCTGGCGAAGGTCTGCAGCCACTGCTCCTCTTCCTGAGGTGCCAGGCGGAGCACGGCTTCCACTTGGCCGACCTCAGAGCCCTGCCGAACTCGCCATAAATCCAGCTCATCGTCCAGGGTCTTTATCTCGGCGGCCGGCCCGTTCAGACGGAACACACGATGTCTGTAAAAAAATTACGTGTTATGGCGCAAATAAGGCTCAAAAGGTCAACTTTAAACGAAATTGTTGAGCTTTTGGTAAGATAAAAAATCTGTAAAAAATATATTGTTATGTATTGGTCTTTAATTAACAAACGTAGTTAAAAAATTATATTGAACTACTTTGGAAAGATGTTAAATAAATCTCCAAATAATGAAATGTACGAAAATTGCACTTTCAAGTTAAATTCCCTTGAGAAGCATATTTCAATACAAGACCGTCATAGAAATATAGATAATATTTTTTATTCCCTACAATCGCAGCTAAAAAAAAATTCACAGATTTCGTGCCTCACACGACTATCGAGCACATTGAAAATGAATCTACGGAATTCGAAAAAATATTGTCGCTGAGCTGTCGCTCAACTGTCGCTCATCCCGACTTTCTCGTGTCCGAGAAAGTCGGGATAAGGAAAAGGTTAGTTGGGTTCTGATGATAGAGCCGGAATGAAGCCATAGGAACTCCTAAACTACAAAATATGATAAGCCCATCGTGTTTGGGCTCGTTGGATTTGTCTTCGCAAGTACTCTAGTCATATCTTATTTCCAGGGTTCTGATGATGGAGCCGGAAGGAAGCCATAGGACTCCTAAACTACACATGATAAATCCACCATATTTGGGCTCGTTGGATATAGGAATATAGGAATATAGGAATATATGTAGGATAGGTTAACTTCTAACCTATATTCTTATCTTCTATATCCTTATATTATATTTTTATATTTGATATTTATTAATTTGTTACTTTAGTTAGACATAATGTCAAGCTTATCTCTTTTTCTGTCTAAATTTTAGTTTACATTTTTTAAGCTGCTTGTGTGTTTGAAAAATAATAAAAAATATATAAATGTAATTTTTTTTTTATTTTGTTGAATTCATTTTCAATGCGACGCATCTTCTAACCTAACCTAATATTTCTATATTCCTATATCCAACGAGCCGAAATATGGCGGATTTATCATGTGTAGTTTAGGAGTTCCTATGGCTACCTTCCGGCTCCATCATCAGGACCCTGGACATCATATATGACAAAAGTACTTGCGAAGACAAATCCAACGAGCCCAAACACGATGGGCTTATCATGTGTAGTTTAGGAGTTCCTATGGCTTCCTTCCGGCTCCATCATCAGACACCAACTAACCTTTTCCTTATCCCGACTTTCTCGTGTCGCTCAGCGACAATATTTTTTCGAATTCCGTAGATTCATTTCCAATGTGCTCGATAGTCGTGTGAGGCACGAAATCTGTGAAGTTATTTTTTCAAAAAAGCTACAGGGCAAACCCTTAACCCGATCGTCTTTGTTTTAGGCTCAAATTGTAGCTAACTAAATTTTCCAGAGGAGCTTTTCTCAAATTTTTGATATCATTCTTCGTTTCCAAAATATCGAGCGCCAAAATAAAAAAATCGGAAAAAGTGAAAAAAAAATTTCACTATTTCGGCCATAACTTTTTTCGTTTTTTACTTTCTCAAATAATTATTTTTGCACCTTACAGCTCTTATGAATACGCGTCTTTTGAGCCTTTTTTGAATATCATATCTTCAAAACCCTCCGAGATATAAGGGGATCGCACTTTCTCGTGAAATCGGGGCCTATACTGGAACGAACCAAAAGACATTTTCAATGTCAAAATGTTTTTTCCATCTTTCCAACACGTGAAATTTAAGACCTCTAGTGTGATTTTCGCACAAACGTTCATCGTCGTCGGCGTGACGTATCAACCACCGCACGAGTGAATGAATCTCGCACACCTATTTACATCTACATACGGTTCGTGTTTCAATCATCAGTGCTCGGGTACCCGGTAGCACGGTTTGAGTCGTGTCAGAGGGTTCCGTAGCCAATGAAATAATCATATCATCTTTTTAGGGTTACGTACCCGGTACGGGACCCTATTACTAAGCCTAAGCCGTCTGTCTGTCTGTCTGTCTGTCTTTCTGTCTGTCTGTCCGTCTGTCTGTCTGTCCGAGGGCTGTATCTCTTGAACTGTAATAGCTAGCCCGTTGAAATTTTCACAGAATATGTGTTATTTAATTTGGCCGATTTAGCAACAAGTAATAAAAAAAATTAAAAATTAAAAATTCACGGGGGTTCCCATAAAAGAAACAAAAAAGTGTATGCGCGCCATCTACCGAAAGGAGTATGAAACATTTTAACTTATCATGAATTTTAACTAATATGAAGCATTTCATAAAAACGCCATAGATGGCGTGATTGGCGCTGACCATGACATGGCGATGCGCGAGTTCGACTCGCACTTGGCCGTTTTTTTTATAAGCTGCAGATTTAATAATATTTGTTTTGTTTTACCCCTCATATTGTTCATGTCGTGCATGAACAACTGCCACAAGGGCCAGAGCGACGTACAGCAGAGACCGCGCCATTTCACCACACCACTGCACTAGCAACTGATTCGACGGACCTCGCCTAATAAAGAGATTACCTTATCGGATTAATACTACACGCGGTAAGTATGTGGCATTTTACCTACTAGTGGGCCATTATTTCAATAAAGAGCTCAATTTAATCCTTAGTATATTTTGATAAGTAAGAATCTGTAAATTCGTGTTCATGGTGATTATGTGCTTCCATGGAATATAAGACATTCGAAATTCAAAATCGTGGAACCATCTTGATTGTTTATCTTCCATGTCAGTCAGTTTTAGTTACAGTTTTGAATCCAGTCGATAATACGAGTACATTAATTTACATTAATTAAATAATTTTATATTAATTATAATTTTTTTTTTATGCAATCTGGTTTGCGTGGCTGAGTCGGCGGGGTCAAAGCGCATGCTTCGACGATCTAATATCACCTCCGAGAAGGTAGGTGCCATACCAAAGACTTCCCTGGATTGCTGGCTAAGTATACTGGGCAAGAGAAGAACACAACAGAGGCTGATATGCGGCCATCTTACATCCAGTACGGTGGTACCAACCCAGTCGGCTACAATTTGAGCCTGCCACCTAGTAAGGGGCAAGGGAATTGGTCACAGTACATAACACTGATCGTACATAGCGATATAATTTCGTATCCGCCCATTTTAACGGGCAAGAAGACTCGCCTGCAGTATACTTTTTTGCAAGTATCACTTACGTACGACGATACCCATAGCTGGCTGCTTTGCATAGAAAAAGGTCGCAAGTCGGTGATGTTTTTTTAATTTAAAAAAATTTATGGTAATAAAATTTTAAAATCTACAGCAATATAGTGTTCCGTGCTTGTGGTTTAGTGCAATAAAAATTTCGGTTTATTCATTCACTTTTGCGTCAGATGAAAAAATGATGTATTTCGATTTGTTTTTGCGATGCGGCCACGCCCGCTAGATGGCGGTCGCAGTTGCGAATTAATGTTGGCACCATAGAGTAACTTATGGTTGGCACTAAACTTGGCTGCCTCAGTTGGCTGCATATATTTTATATTTTTTATCATTGAGCTGAAAGTGTTTTCGTCAATAAAAATGCAGTAGGTACCTATCTTTATCAGTATCAATAACAATCCATTTATGACCCAGCGGCCGGTAGCCGCCTTATAAATGTTTATGACTAAAGGATTTCACTATCGCGGGGTGCTTTATGATGAGCTTAAAAATTACATATCGCACCACTCGATAATCTGAAAGATTATTTCGAACGGATGTAGAACATTCCTAAGGTCATTTTAGCACAAAAAATTAGATAGGTACCCGACCTAAAAAGTAAATGTCAAGAAAGTACCTAATTATGACACAAATGGCGACAATATTGGTATGTACGTACGGTACCTATCTATGTCCCGAAAAATTGCTCGTACCTACAACGTAAGCAAAGTTTAAAGTCATCATCACCAGCCCATGTCGATACGCTGATGGACTTACGTATCTCCCAAAACGAGCCACCACACGCGGTCTTCCGCTCTTCTCATCTCATCCATCCACTCCCGGCTACCTTTTTTAGTTCGTCTGTCCATCTAACTGAGGCCGTCCCACATGCGACACCTATACGAAAAAAATAAGTCTGCTATGTGCACAGAGAAAGTAATCATGATAATAATTTTGCGTGAACTGGCGATTTTTTCCCTTCGATGGCAATCGTATTGGCAAAGTGGCCATCTTGAGCTTTCAGTTGAGTTGAGGCTAAATCAGCCAGTGAAAAGTTAAAGATACCAGCGAGATCCAATATTAAGTATGTACACAGTACACGGGCGTAGCCAGGGGGTGGTTTTGGGGGTTCAACTCGCCATCCCGAAATAAAAAATGTACACGACATTTCAAATTGAACCTAATACTTATATTTTCATCATTCGGTCATAGCTCTGATTAGTGGGACCTAAATTAAGGCAAAACAGAAGAATTACTTATTTTTTTGTAATGAATGATGTAAAATATTTTTTTTTTTTTATGTTATCCAGTATGGGTGGCTGAGTCGGAGGGGCCAAAGCGCATGCTCCGACCAGCCAATATCACCTCCGAGAAGGTAGGTGCCATACCGGAGACTTCCCTGGATTGCTGGCTATACTGGACTAGAGGAGAACACAACTGAGGTTGCTATGCGGCCATCTTACATCCAGTACGGTGGTATCAACCCAGTCGGCTACAATTTGAGCCTACCACCTAGTAAGGGGCAAGGGAAGGGACCTACAGTTTTACACCGGTTCCGAACGGTGAAGCAGCAGGTGTAGGTATGCACGTAAATTTTTTCGTCAGAAAAAACTCATTGGTACACGCCGACGGGATTCCAACCGCGGACCTCTCGCATGAGAAGCCGATGCCCAAACCACTCGGCCAACCGCCGCCGCAGTGTTGTAAAATACCTAATTCGCGTTGATTTTATTTCTAAAACCCCTCCCGAAAACGAAACCTGGCTACGCCCGTGTCATAGTGTGTCGAAAAAATTAGGAAGCGAATGGATGACCGACAGAATTCGGTGACAGAGATGACCTCGCACTCGATTGATTTCCCGCCATTTGTTCAACTCGCACACATTATTCTATCGCAGTGATTCGCAAACTGGGTGCCGCGGCACCCCTGGGTGCCGCGAACCTACGCCAGGGGTGCCGCGAAAAAGTGGGCAATATTTGACCGAGCGTCTCCGTTTCAGCTTGGGCAAAAATGCGTACGTATGTCCGGATGTCCGGCTGTTTCTCAACAAGTTTTTGGTAATTTTTCAAAATCGCTGAGCCATGGGGGTTGAGGTGCGCCGGTGGACATTTATTCAGTTTTAAGCTATGCAAAAACAGACTCGCGAAGTCCACAGCTCACAGAGCCGCTTACTAGTAGTAAATAATTAATAATAATAATAATAATAAAGAAGAAAAAGAGCTGTCAAACCGACATGTCAAAAATTTTTTTCTCTTGGAAATTGTTTTTAAAAACTTCTTGCCTGGGACGACCCTACCGAGCTTCCGCCACGCGCGGACCCTTCTCCAGCGGCGCAGCGACCCGCACGGTTGGAGGCACCGTGCCGGCATCACCACCGCCGCCGCTCGGCGCCCCTGGTACTACTCCACCCAACTCGACATGCCTGGTAACAGTAGCGGCTGCAGACCACCCGGGACGCGACCTGCGTGATGGAGAGCAGGCTCTGCAGCGACGGCCGGCCGCCGCCGCGCTCGACTTCGACGCCGCCGCTGCCACCGCTCGCCCGCAGCAGCACTGCCTCCGCTCACCGCGTCGCCCGGCCTCCCCGCGCCCGGGTCGTCCAATACGAGAGCCGCCTTTCTTCTCCAACACCACACGCACGCCACACCACCCAGCTCCACGCCGCCGGTGCATTTCATCGACGGCGAAGATGGAGCGTTGACGTCGGCCGAGCCACAACATCTACGGTGAGGGCGACGTCCACCATCGGCTAGCTTGGGGTCATCGGGACCTCACGTCCCGTCTAGTGCCCCCGCTACCGGTGGTGCTGTGCGAACATCGGGCGACGCGCGCGCGAAGAGGAAGAAGTTTAAAAGAGCTGCGGGACGACGTCGCCGTGCAGTCCGGCGGATACGGAGCTCTCCGAGATGGGGGTGGTGGTGGCCTACGTGTCTAGTACCACCACCTATCGCTCGTAGCTTGCCTCGCGTCGTCTCGGAGAGCTCCGTAGCCACGGCCTGCACCCGCCGGTGTGCTTGGAGGCCTGCCTCCCGCCGCCGGCGGAAATTACCGTTTTTATTTACATTATATTAATTTTGTGTATTTTTATTACTTTTTGTAAAATTTATGTAAAATTAATGTAATATATTATAAGAGCGTGAATAAAGAAAAATAATAAATAATAAAATTCTTTATTCAGGCAAAAAAACCCACACTTCACAATACATACACAATACACAATAAAAAAATAAAAAAAAAACAGCAAACATTTCATACCCCGTTGGGTGTAGTCATAATTTTTTCCCAGTGGGCAAACATTCCGCCGCACAGGCTTTGTGAAAGCCCTGCGAGAATCTCGTTCGAGCTCATCACGAGTCTCACTCGGAATCCGGATACCCTGGAGCGCATAATGGCGTAAAAGTCCTGCACTCTTGCATCTGCAAACATGCCCGATGCACTGCAGTGTCTGGGCAACTGCATGAGCTGCCTGAAGATGTTGTTGTACTGGACCCTTACACCATTATACGCCCCTTTTGTGTACGCCGTCCACAGTTGGCACGTGTAGAAGGTTTGGCAATATGCCCTGAAAAGGGTAATTTTCACCTCCTCAGGTCATTTGCCAAACCTCCTAGCCACCATATTGCCAACCACGGATAATGCCCTCCGCTGCCTCTCAATATCAGCATCATCTTTCAGGTCGGAAGTCAGCACGTGACCAAGGTACTTAAACTGTTCAACCCGTTTTATGACTGAGCCATTTAGATATACTGGCGGAACATGGTTCGGCCCAGCACGGTGTTTGAATACCATCATTTCAGTCTTTGACATTGTACGCGAGCGCATGTTCCGCCGCGTATCTCTCGCACACTGTTAAGAGTCTTCGAAGTCCTTTGATCGATGGACTCAGCAACACCATGTCGTCAGCGTAGCTCAGGTTATTAACATATCTTGAACCCAGCTTGAGTCCGACTTTAAATTCAAAATAAGTATAAAAGTAATGTACCTACCTACATACTTAATCGAAATAATAATGAAACATTTACATTTCGATGCGTAACACAATATTGCGATGCGTAAAACGCATCGCAAAATTGTGTTTTTATTTCTTTCGAAAATATTACTTGATTTACATATTTGCATGCTTCGTTTATCACAGTTCAGATATGATGCCTATGAAAGACACCAACCGAATATTGAAGCGGTGTGCCGCACAATTTCTTGAACGGGTTAAGGGCGCCGTCAGCTAAAAAAGTTTGAGAACCACTGTTCTATCGTATCATATTTCAAGAGCTATATAGTTTGCCAGACCGTAGTTTAAGATGATGCTGCGATAATATTGCCATTTCTTTTACCTGCTCAGTGAAAAGAATTGGAATCTTGCTTTGGGTACCCAATTTTACTATTTTTATAAATTTATTGTCATATAAAGTAAATTTATTTTAAATACAAATCAACTAAAATATTTACGACCAATTAAATTACGATTAGCCGCTGTGCGGTCAATGGTGGGCGGTGCGCCACCTGAAAGACTTCCTGGCTCCTTCCTTTAGGTTCTTTCGGCTCGAAGGAAAGTGTGGTATGAGTGATGTTTTCTCTATAATTATAATAATCCTAACCTAATGTTGAGGCGGTGCATGTCGTTTTTGTTACGTTTCGTTTCGAGCCGAGTGTTCACGAAAGGAGCCAAAAGAGCTAGGAAGGAGCCAGGAAGTCTTTCAGGCGTCAAACCCGTAAATGTCAGTGTCAGTGGGGGTTATATTTATATTCTCTGTGCCACTGTCAGTGAAAATATATTTTTTTAGGTTATTTATTTTCGTATAAATAATCAGTTTGCGCGTTTTCGTTGAATTGCGCCCATAAAACACGAAAATATAGTCACTAAACCTCAAATAACAAGATGCTAGTTTCTTTATTACGACAGTTCAGCAGGTATGAATCGAACAAACTCCTGCACCGGGCAGTCCTATGTTTTGTGTTATTTCATCATTCGTCTCGCTGGAATTATACGCCTTCACTTCATCGTACTCGAATTTGCGTAAATATTTCATTTTTGTCTTGCGTTCCAGAGTATCGCTCGCTCCAGTAATATCCACCGGCGTCCGGAGCATATCCACCACTCGGTGCCTAGACTTCCAGCTGACACAGAGCCTATAGTATGTTCTTCCTACTTACACATTACAGCATTTTCACGGGTCCTACATTGGCGGCCGTGGACAGGGAAACGGAGTGTGAGAAGACTGCCCGCCAGCTGGGAAGGATACATTATGTACGCCTGAGGGAATCAGTGGTTCCGTACGGCTGAAGACGGGGAGGACTGGAGAAAAATGTAACAGGCGTATGTCCAGCAGTGGTCAAATTAACACTGACTTCACTATTCTACTACAGTAGAGCCGCGCTAGTCTGAAAACGGCCTACTGATCACATCAAAGTGCTCTGGAATGTTCCGCATAGCAAGAGTTTTAGCTAAGTTAAACTCGCGTAAACACAATCATTGCATTAAAATCAAGTCGTAAATATTGTAACTAAACTAATTGACTTTACGCGACAAATATGAAGTGATCCAAATGATAGATCGAGGAGTAAGTTCTCCAATCATTGCAAAGAAATTGGGGATTCCATAATCCAAACACTCCGTTAATTCGAACCCCCCTGTGTTTTTAGGGATTCTGATTAGCGCAACTGTACTGTACCTATTAACATTTATTATTTTTATATGAGCCCGCCTCACTTCACATTTGTTCTTTCAGAGTTTGCACTGTAATCACAAGTTTGACGCTTGCATAAATACTATTTTTTTTTTTTTTTTTTTATGGAGACTGACACGGTTGGCTCCATCACCTACAACATCTGTGATGTCAGCCCATAACACCGGGTGAACTTGGTGCCACGTCAGTGCTTCCCTTCGTTCGAGCCGGCTACACTGAACTGGACGGAAAACACAAACTATTTACATAGCCGTTTCGACCGACCTTTCATTCAGTGCGATGGTACCAACCCGGGCGGGTTAAACCCTACCACCTAGTAATATAAGAAGGGAGTCATATCCCTTAGTCGCCTTTTACGACATACACGGGGAGAGATGCAGTGGGGCTATTCTTTTAAAGTACCGGCCCCACACGGTACTACCTACTATTTTTACGATAGAGCTAAAACCGAAAAATATGTTTCTTGTATGGGGACCCCTTTAATTTTATAAGTTTTGATAAGTAAAGCAAACGGAAGTGTGCATAGTGAATTCATAAAATTATTTCTTTTACAAACATCTGCACGGCTGTAGAATTACTCGCTATAAATGGATTAGTTAGAGTCTAATGTTAGTTTTATGTATTTATATATTTTTATCTATTTATTTATATTTATGTTGTATATAAGTTTTTTTTTTTTTATGGAAACTGACACGGTTGGCTACATCACCTACAACGTCCGTGATGTCAGCCCATAACACCGGGTGAACTAGGTGCCATGTCAGTGCTTCCCCCTTTGATCGTGCCGGCTACACTGAACTGGGCGGAAAACACAAACTATTTACATAGCCGTTTCGACCGACGTTTCATTCAGTGCGGTGGTACCAACCCGGGCGGGTCAAACCCTACCACCAAGTAAGATTAGGAGGGAAGGGACCTACAGTTTTACGAGGAATCCGAACCTCGGTCAGCCTCCAACGGTCAGCGGTCACCCATCCAAGTACTGACCGCACCCAGCGTTGCTTAACATTCAATAGCGACAGTTGACTGTCTGCACCACTGAGCTATCGAGGCTGGCTAGAAGCTGTTAAGCTATAAGTTGTTAAAATTATAAATCTACATCAATTCTTATTTACATCTGCCTATCCACACTCATTCTCATGATAGATAACCCAAAGGCTGGAGAAGAATGCTTATGGTGTTACGCCGTACCTATTTTTTTTGCAAATTTTTAAAAGTGCAATAAATATATTTTGATTTGATTTGATTGAATGCAAAATCTAAACACACTCAACTTGCCCCTCAGCGGCGAACCTCTGAAGAAGAAGAAGCGTCTGGACCCGGCCATCGTGAAGGCGCGTGAGGAGCGTAGACGCAAGAAGATCGAGAAGCAGATCAAGCGGCTGCAGAAGAACGCTCGGCAACTGAAGCCGATAGATGAACTGGAGGTGTCGCTTAACATCCTCGACACGCAGAGGTAATTCGCAGGTCATCGCCAATTTTTTTTAATTTTTTTTATGGAAACTAACTCGGTTGGCTACATCACCTACAACATCCGTGATGTCAGCCCACAACACCGGATGAACTTGGTGCCACGTCAGTGCTTCCCTTCGGTCGTGCCGGCTACACTGAACTGGACGGAAAACACAAACTATTTACATAACTGTTTCGACCGACCTTTCATTCAGTATGGTGGTATCAACCCGGGCGGGTTAAACCCTACCATCTATTAATATAAGAAGGGAGTCATATCCCTTAGTCGCCTTTTACGACATACACGGGGAGAGATGCAGTGGGGCTATTCTTTTAAAGTACTGGCCCCACACAATGCTACAAACTAGACTTAATGATTGTTTACAAGCTTTACTGGCTTCTCGCGCATGCAATTTGAAAAGGACAAAGTAAGTCATATGTATATGGATTGACTACTCGTACAATTAGAGCCACTGCTCATTACCCCAAGTCGACGATCTCAAACGATTACCACGATCTCATAAAGTTGCTAAATCTAATGGAATAATTGCTATGCAATTCTGCAGAAGAACAGACACCAATGAATTTTTAATTTTCATAAATTTCTAAGCGAAATTTTCTTTTTCTGATTACACAGGTGGATGGTACCATCTTACTTTAAAAAAAATGTTATTTGCACACTGAGCAGGTCGGAAAATATGAAAAATGTCTCATAGTTGTTTCGACCGACCTATCTGTGTGGTCGTACAAATCCAAACAGGTTAAACCCTACCGCCAAGTACGGCAAGGGAAGGGTCCTCCGAACCATGAAGTCCAACTGATCGGACACGAATGTATACGGCGGCTGACAAGTATAATTCACCGACATGCGGTGCACGGTATAGGCGGGGGAAGGAGTTTACCAAGGCGCGGCGCGTAGCGCTCCCCCGCCAGTACCCCGCACGCTGTGTAAGAGTTTTTTTTTTCGCTTTCAGACAGTATTTGGACGTTCATTTAAAAATAAAAATCAAGAGGGGCGTGAATGGGCACCTGTCAGGCCGGCATGGCATTCGCAACCCCCGAATACGACCGAATGTCCATGGGCGCCGTTAGACACCATATGGGTGCCTCGGCGCCATATGTCGAGCTAACAATAAAAAAAAAAAAAAAAAAAAAAAAATAATTTTAATATGTTTTTTTATTTTTATTCTCAAAACATATAAAACCATGCATAATTATGTTTTTATTAATAGGATTATAAATAAAAAAATTATTATGCATGTAACACTGATAGTAATTTTTTTATAAATCTTACAATATCGCCAAAAATGACCGGCGTACCAGAGAAGGCGCGCTTTAAAACACTTTAAAAAATACTTTTATAAGAAACAAGCTGTGCCCGCGGCTCCGCCCGCTCTCATATTTCACTTCACTGCTAACCTCATAAGCCATTTAGCGTGATAGTAAGTAGCCTATAGTTGATGGGAAGAATCAAGCTATCCGTAGATTTTTTTTTTATTAAAATCGGTTCAGTGGTTCTCGAGTTATAAGCGGACAGACAGACATACACTCAGACACTCAGACAGAAAGCAGACGTTGGATTTTATTATAGGTAAGGATACACTTTTTATTTCATTTATTTATTCTGTGCCAGCAAGCGTCAGCGTGCACCGCTGGTGCTCCCACTGGAGGAGATAGAGGAGCGGGAGTGCCTGCAGAAGGAGTGGGCTCGCTGGAAGCTGCGCGAGCACGAGGCGGACGTGCGGGAGCTGGACCGCGTGGTGGCGGCGCAGCGGCGCGCCCTCGACCAGCTGCTGCTGGAGTCGGAGGAGCTGTACGACGAGGCGCTGGCGGTGAGCTGTTTTTTTTTATGTAATCCGGTATGGGTGGCTGATGTACTGTGTGGAGTCGGTACTTAATAAGAATAGTCCCACTGCATCTCTCCCCGTGCATGTCGTAAAAGGCGACTAAGGGATAAGCAGCCTGCAGACACCCCGGTCGACTTGTGGCTTTCATGGAAGACAGGCTGGCTGGGGTAGCTGGAGACTGCGGGGTTTTGCACGAAGGTCCCCAACCAAGCGGGATTAGTTTGCAGGCCTAGAGCCAACCCCAAACCAAAACAACAACAACAACATGGGTGGCTGAGGTACCGTGTGGGGCCGGTACTCTAAAATAATAGCCCCACTGCATCTCTCCCCGTGTATGTCGTAAAAGGCGACTAAGGGCGGCGGTCTGCAGACACCCCGGTCGACTTGTGGCTTTCATGGAAGACATAGGCTGGCTGGGGTAGGTGTTGTTGTTGTTGTTGTTTGGTTTGGGGTTGGCTCTAGGCCTGCAAACTAATCCCACTTGGTTGGGGACCTTCGTGCAAAACCCCGCAATCTCCAGCTACCCCAGCCAGCCTATGTCTTCCATGAAAGCCACAAGTCGACCGGGGTGTCTGCAGACCGCCGCCCTTAGTCGCCTTTTACGACATACACGGGGAGAGATGCAGTGGGGCTATTCTTTTAGAGTACCGGCCCCACACGGTACTGGCTGGGGTAGCTGGAGATTGCTGGGTTTTGCACGAAGGTCCCCAACCAAGTGGGATTAGTTTGCAGGCCTAGAGCCAACCCCAAACCAAACAACAACAACAAACAACAACAACATGGGTGGCTGAGTCGGAGGGGCCAAAGAGCATGCTCCGACCAGCCAATATCACCTCTGAGAAGGTAGCTGTGCCATACCGGACACTTCCCTGGATTGCTGGCTATACTGGACTAGAGGAGAACACAACCGAGGCTGCTATGCGGCCATCTTACATCCAGTACGGTGGTACCAACCCAGTCGGCTACAATTTGAGCCTACCACCTAGTATGGGGCAAGGTAAGGGACCTACAGTTTTACACCGGTTCCGAACGGTGAAGCAGCAGGTGTAGGTATGCACGTGAATTTTTTCGTCAGAAAAAAACTCATTGGTACATGCCGACCAGATTCGAACTGAGAGACCTCTCGCATGAGAAGCCGATGCCCAAACCACTCGGCCACCAGCCGCTTGAGCTCCGTTTGTTGCCTGTCGATTGATTAATGAAATGCTGTAAACACAAATATTTAACTAATTTTGCATTTGATGACAAAATCTTCAGCTAAATCTAGCTAGAAAACCGGACAAGTGCAAGTCGAACTTGCGCACCGAGGGTTCCGTATCGCAATGTCATGGTCAGCGCCACTCACGCCATCTATGTATTAGTTAAAATGCTTCATACTCTTTTCTTTCCCCATACAAGAAACTAAAAAGTGTATACACTTTTTAGTTTCTTGTATGGGGACACCCGTGAATTTTTTATTTTTTCTTATTTCTATTATAATTTTTTTATATCGGCCATAATACCACATATTCTGTGAAAATTTCAACGGGCTACCCATTACGGTTCAAGAGATACAGCCCTTGGACAGACAGACAGACGGCGTAGGCTTAGTCTAAGCAAAGTCTGCAGCACCAGAGGTGTGATATATTGTGTGAAGGTGTGTCGATCCATTTTCAGAGATTTTGTTAATGAAAAATTACAGAAATTTAAATTTTTTCAAATTTTGCTAATTTATTTATGTGAGCTGAAAATGGGGCATTCCCGCTAAATACACTCTATAAAAATATGGCGACTACTAAATACTGGCAACCTTCCTTACCTTTAATAAAATCCAACGTCTGCTTTCTGTATGTATGTCTGTCTGTCCGCTTATAACTCGAGAACCACTGAATCGATTTTAATTAAAAAAAAATCTACGGATAGCTTGATTCTTCCCATCAACTTTAGGCTACTTACTATCACACTAAATGGTTTATGAGGTTAGCAGTGAAGTGAAATATGAGAACGGGCGGAGCCGCGGGCACAGCTATAAATCCACAGAGCATCGAATGCGCGCGCCCCCTCCCTGAGGCGCCCTGAGCGCGATTTCCCTACAACGCCGTTGAAGCCTGTGGGCGTGGCCTATGACTTACATATGTGTGTTGTGCGTGTGCATTTGTTTTGTGCGTGTGCCTAACTTCCTCCTCTTTGTGTGTAGTGTCGATACTAACACACACACACATACGATGCGCTAGCAGCACTGCGTGCAGTTATTGGGTTTCAAATATTATTATTACTTTCGCCTCTAGGAGAGGCGCGCGCGGTATTCGATGCTCTTTGTATAAATCTGTAATTTTATTTTATTTTATTTTATTTTCGTTTATTTTCGTAATAATGAATTGTGTTTGCCGACAGCCGGACATGCAGTTGGTAGGGTTCACGGCGCGAGGGCCGGTGGCCACGCCACCCATCCCCCAGTACGACTCACCGGATGGAGAGTATATCGACGTATCCAAGAAGTGGGACAACTAACCAGCATATTCTATAAGTAGACAATAAACAAATTATTTATAGTGATTTTGTGTATTTTTATTTTCGTTTCTTCGGTTCTTGCAGTTTGAAATCTCGCATTTTTAGGTTCCCTACCTCAAACATTTGAAAATGGAACCAGTTGGTGTGACTTTTACGTCGCCTGTCACCACGGGCGTAGCCAGGTTTCGTTTTCGGGAGGGGTTTTAGAAATAAAATCATCGCGTGTTAAGTATTTTACATTTATTTTACATCATTCATTACAAACAAATAAGTAATCTATTTTTCATTTCGGGGGGGTTTCGGGGGGTCGAAACCTCGGTGTGCGAGTCCGACTCGGCGTCAAATTTCAACTTGGTCCGATCAACCGTTTAGGAGTTATGACCCTGTGGCAGAAAGACCGTTGGGAGGCTGACCGTGGTTCGGATTCAACGTAAAACTGTAGGTCCCTTCCCTTCCTACCTTACTCGGTGGTAGGGTTCAACCCGCCCGGGCTGGTACCACCGCACTGAATGAAACGTCGGTCGAAGCGGCTAGGTAGGTATGTAAATAGTTTGTGTTTTCCGTCCACTTCAGTGTAGCCGGCACGACCGAAGGGAAGCACTGACGTGGCACCAAGTTCATGGGCTGACATCACGGATGTTGTAGGTGATGTAGCCAACCGTGTCAGTTTCAATAAAATAAAAATCACTTGAAATTACCACCTAGAATAAGAAAAAAATAACTGAAGAGCATTAAACGTATAATAAATCGTTCGGAATGGGGCGAAAAGAATTAGAATAGAATTACGCATCATCGCATTTCCCTCTCCCCATTTTAGGCGCGAAAACATTCCTTTTCCCGTCCATTTTAATGTCAAGTTGGCCGTATAATAAATCGTTTTATTTTCTGTGTGGCAACAAGGGGTTACTGCGGAGAATGCGAAACGGCGGGGCGGCGGCGGCGGCGTGAGGGTTGAAAATGCGAAGATGCCTAAATGAATGGTGACTTTGGATATTTTAAATAATTAGGTACATAGTTATGTACCTGGTACTAATAACAACAATAGCATACATATTTACTTGGGTGATTATTTATCCACAAAATAGTTAACTAATTACATATTATGGTATATCAAACTAATATTTTTTTTTTTTTTAATTTGGGCTTTATTCCTTTTATGAATATATCAGCCCCTTCCCTTAACAACATATTATCATAAACAAATTAAATTACACAGTATACACACAAAACACAACACAAAAAACACAAAAACATGAATGGGAAGGAAGTGCCGTCCCAAACATACCTACCAGATATAAACAGACATAATCATGCGTGTTATTAGTTATTACACGCACAAAGACAAATAAATATCAAACTTATAACACTCCTCTTTTGCGTCGGGGGTTAAAATAGAACAAAACCACATTTTCCCTCGCATCTTCACTAGTCCGTGAACAGAACACTGTCCTTTCCCTCCACAATTTACAGAAAAAAATTTTTTAATGGAAACTGACACGGTTGGCTACGTCACCTACAACATCCGTGGTGTCAGCCCATAACACCGGGTGAACTAGGTGCCATGTCAGTGCTTCCCTTCATTTCATGTCGGCTACACTAAACTGGCCGGAAAACACGAACTATTCACACAGTCGCTTCGACCGACGACGTTTCATTCAGTGCGGTGGTAGCAACCCGGGCGGGATAGACCATATTACGTAGTAAGGAAAGAAGGGGAGGACCTACAGTACAGTTTTACGTGGAATCCGAACCACGAATGGCAAATCCCGTTTCTAAACGGGAACTACTTTCTATCAGCCGTCAAAACATGCTCTATTTCCCGGGTGGGGTTTTGGTCGTTACTCCTTCCGACGCGACGAGGACACGCAAAATTGTATTTGTCAAGTCTATGTTTACAGTGCTCTTTAACAGCCCTCTGAAATAATGACCCTAGAGCTAGAGAACGTTGAAGGTATTTTGTCCTGCCATCCGTAATCAGCGGTAAAGGTGTTACAGGACACCTTTACCGCTGCGAAGTTAGTTTTGATATTTGCACAAACACGATCACGGTGCATTCCGACAATCGTGGCAAACAGAGTAATCGGTGATGTGCTGAAAGAACTCAGTTACACGCTGTCCTAATATTTACCCGACTACTTTGTCAACGTGGTGATTGGGTCTTGTGCTGTAATTTACCCGTCAAGCAGACTGTAGGTGACAAGAAAGCAGTTCTAGTGGATGACCTCGTACCACGGGGAGACGCGGCTATCCGGTCGCCCTTTAGCACGGCATCTTGCCCCTTCCCTTCATCCCTTAGTCGCCTTTAGCAACATACGTGAGCCCAAAGATTTAAATCGATAGATGGGCATAGTCTAACTTGCATGGCACACTAACAGACAATGTCACCAATGAAAGGGCCGCATGCGGCTACTTCGCATCAGAAGCAGCGCCACGCGCGTGTTGAGAGGTCGCCCTATCTATCGATTTAAATCTTTGCGTGTGCCTATTATTTTCAACCTTGGGTTGGGGTTGTACCGAATGATGGTAAAAGTGTGGAGAGATATCAGTGTCCTCTCTCTCCACGGGTTGGCTGCGCAGCTTGCTGTTGCGTGGGCCACTGCCCTACTATGCTCTCAGTGAGCTAATAATTATTGTATATTCAGGATGTTCGGCACATCGACCGACAAATTTTTTTTGTAGGTAAGTGGAGTCATTTGCAACGTTTTGACCCATGATACCTTATATCAGATGTCACGTCACGTGGTATCGAGATAGGATTTTTTTTAATTACCAAAATCCCAGCATTAAACCAGCGGCGACTCCTTTCAGTTGGCGAGGTTGGCGCCGCCAAACTAAATAAAATGAATGACACCATTATTAAAGAAGTATCAAGCTAAAATAAATGTGAAAAAATATCGGAGTTAAATTATTTATATCATATGATATATTATTAATATCAACCCACGATTAATAAGATAAAACGTCAATCCCGTACCCGTTACATAATTTGAAATTTCGCGCGCGTCAAACGCAGGCGACGACGAATGACGACACATCAAGGCATTCATTGGCCGGTTGGCTACATTTTGAAGCGCCATCGTATTCCATACAAGGCGGAAGCGGCCGAATGTCCCCCCCGTCCCGTGCACAGTGTTGCCAACTTAGTGCTAGCGCCACTAGATCTGGTGGTTTGGAATCCTGTCTGGTGGCCAAATTTTCGATCTAGGGTCTAGTGTCGAGTATGGTGGTTTGATCAGATTTGTTTAGTGGTTGTGCAAAACAATTTAGTGTTTAAATCGATGAAGTGTTGCAACACGTACCTACACTTTCCCCAAGGATCTGTTAAACAAAATTGGAACCAAATGTGTTTATGCTGCACCCATTCCATGCGAAGAATAGCTGAGACGCTTTCTTCTTTACAAGAAGACTAATCTCAATTTGTTATTTTAGTAATATTATTTTGTATGCAACAATCTGTCCTGTGATTGCAGTGATAATAATTAATAAGTATACTAAATTGATTTGTTTGGAAATGATCGTAGGTATAATGCGCGGGGCGGATCTTGGCGTGTCGCCTCCGCAGCGGTTCGTCGGTGTTCTCCCTCGCACCCGCACCGTACTTGTATAGTTTATTCGCGTGGCGGGTCGCCCGCTGCGGCGACGACACGCCGAGATCCGTCCCGGGCACTATACCTAACCTACTCTTTTATTTGAAGATCCTGAAAAGGACGTTTGTCCGGTTTTCCATTATTCTGAAGACCAGACACAGCCTCAAAAACCGGAATGTTTGTTAACTCAGAACTTTCGGCTGGGTGAAGCGATTTTGATTTTTTTTTTTAAAGCTGGTAATTCCCTTGTCCCATTTCAATTTGGTCACGATCGGATTGGAAAGCGAGGCGGAATCGCGAGGCCGCGGCCGAAGGCCGAGCGATTCCGCCGAGTACATTAATAGCAATAAAATACCTACTAAAAAAACTGTCAAATAAAAAACTATTTCAAAAAATATAAAAACAGCCTTCAAAAGTGTATGAAATAAAAAAAATTTACCCTAGAGTTGAAGGCGGTGCAAAGCAAGCAAAAATAACCGACCGCCTTCAACTCTAGGGTTCGATTTTTATTATAATTTTTTATTTTTGAGTATTTATGAAAATCTAGGGAAATTCTGGTGGTTTCGACTGGCGCATCTGGTGGGCGAGCTAGAAAAAAGTTGGCAACACTGCGTGCAGACCCGCTGCTCAGCCTTTCGAGTTGGCGCAGCGGGGAGTGCATTTAGTGACGCGGTAGCGAGTAGAGCGACTAGCGAGCGAGCTAGGTGTGTGTGTTGCGTGTGTGGGTGTGTGCGCGCTGCGACCACACGACGAGTATTCTTGTGCTGTGCGACGTGCGATGCGATGCGACTATTATAGCGAGCTAGGCTAGGTGTGTTGTGTGCGCGTGTGTGTGCGCATTGGCTCGCGGTCGCGAGTTGATAGCTGCATATATTCCGTTATGTAGGTATGGACTTTGTATGAATGAATCCTGTGCAGTGTTGTAAATTAAAGTGATTTATTGGTAATTATAATGGCAAACTCCTACCGAGCTATCTACGGAGCACTCAAGGACAAGAGAGGCTCAGTAATTTGGCACTCTTATCTGTGGAAAAGGAGTTGCTAAGAAAATTGAGGAAGAAAGAAGATTTTCACGATCGAGTCATCGAAAATTTCTTGTCTTGGGAACGAAGAGTGGACTTCATGTACAAACGAGTGTACAAATAAAATGTAACAATTCAAGTTTGTATGCCTGTCTCGTCGTCGTCGTGCCAGAGGAGACGTCGCTGTTGTCGGTGTCGGCTGCAACTCGACTGCTTTGACACAACCAGTAGGTACCTATCTACAGACAAATTAATCGTAAGTGAGAAAAATAAATCATTTAAACTAAATATTATAAACTATCTATATCGTAATCGTCTTTCAGTTTTTGAACTCATTGTGGTAGAAATAAATTAACGCGTAGGTGCCTAAGTTATGAAATTATGAAAAAAAGAATTCCTTAGCCAGAGCCAACCCAATATTCAGGACCAGGAATCGCGACTGCATTAAACCCTTGTAACTTTTTTGTTTATGACTTTATCAGCACGAAACAAGGGCACGAAATAAAATTTATTGAACTTTACGATGTATCCTAGTTTTAGAAAAAATATTATTTGATGAAGTTAATACCATGAAAAGGTCTTATGACCTCCCAAAGTCCCGAGAACGAGTAAAAATATATCAGAATCCTAATTCATTTAAAAAAAGCTGACAGCAATTGATAGCTTCATTTTCTTTTAAAAAGCTCGCTAGTTTATGCCCTTTCCAACGGTATACCACATGTCATACAAATAATTCACTAATGGTCAAAATTAGGCACAGAGACAGAACAGAACGAAATGGCCATGAAACAGCATGGCCAAATTTTGGTTTAAATAACGATAAATCGGCGACTTTGCCTTTCGACTTTTGCTGGTGTGAAGTTAGACGCAACTATAGAATACCGCTGTTCCTGGGTCTCCACTCCAACGCCTTTTAGCTTATTTCAAAGAGGAAAATTTGCGTGGCGCGGTGCAATAACTGGTTGGCAAAATAAAGACTGCAACATCAGAATAGTATGCACATTCAAACAGGCTTTAACACTGCTGTAGCCTTGTCACGAAAGTCGCAAACACCACTTGAAGGTCAAGGAACATCGTTATTCGTTTAGTGTTCGGCAAATATAAATTTCCTCAGGTAGGTCTACTGTCTAGTGGCTACAATATTTACGAAAGTTGGTTGTAGTGTTAGAAATATTTGATATTTACATAAAAACTAAATAGGCACCACAGGCACGTACATACATACCACACGCTGTACCCCGAGTCCCGACTGGGATGAGCAGAGTAATCGGTGTTGTGCTGCAAGGACTAGGAGGTAAATATAGGTATATAGGTATTACGAATTGGGAACTCGTATTAGGTAGTACGAGTACCTACCTAAGTGATTTTTTTTGTTAGGTATCTTTTTGATGCTAATTCACTTAGATTATTAATAGGTCTCCAATTAATAAATCTAAGCTAATTCAATTAGAATCAACGAATAAAACGTTTGGACGGACAAAATTGTTTTATGTACACCAACATGTGTGGCCGTGCCGAGAGACCAATGGTGCAAATATTTGTTTACGGCTTTTGATCACTCACAAATCACATTTGACCAATGGTGCAGTCGACAGAGCCAAAACCACCTCTCCTCGCGATACCACGCTCAGTTAGGTGCCATGCCAGCAGATTTACGGACTGTTGCTAGGCTTTCTAGCCTCGTTTCTAGCCTTTTAATACGACATTTGAAGACACCCAGGTTGAAGGATTCGGGAAACACACTCGCCGGAATACAGTTCCACACCCTAGCGGTGCGACAAAGAAACGATTTGCTTGACGGCTTTATACTTAACGAAATCGTAGATGAAATGAATGCCTATCCAATCTCACGGTTTAGTATGTGGAGCCACTGAATATCCATCTACTACTGAGCCCTACTAGCGCTCATAAAGCTTCAAAAGGATCAAAATCTAGGTCTCAGCTCTTTTCATCGTTTGCGCTCTCGTGACCCATTTCATCCGACCACCCTTTGCCGGCTAGTGGCATTCAGAGAGAGCGCGCACGCCGCGCCGGCCGTCAATGCAAATGGGGCAAGTTAAGACATAAAGATTTCATCAACCGCACAGAGATGGCAGCACCAGAGCCGCGCGTTGTAGAGATCACCTCAATATGCCGTGCTTCCGCCATCTTGCGTCAACTTACCGTAACTGAACCAAGTAAGCAAGCGATTCTCGCTCGTATGTTGCATACGTTTAAGGTAGAGAGTTGTGTAAGGAGTTTAACGATTTGGAAGCCTTTAGAAGAGAGGGAATCATACGTCAGAGGAATGAAATGACGCGTTCATTTGGCGTTGGCGCCCTTTTCAAGAAAATGATGATGCAAATATCTTGTAACGCTGTATACGAATGGTTAGCCCTGGCTTGTTATTATTCGCTCTCGGTGTTATATATTTTTCTTTTTTGTGCGCGCATCTTATTATTTTCGCATTTGAATTTTTAAATAAAGAACGCGGCGTGAAAAATATTGGGGTTGCCCCCGCCGCGGTGCGTCATAATTTTATAAGATAGGTGTATTCTCGGAGTGTTTTATTCATTCGGTTACAATAGCAGTGACTAGACGATTTTTTATGATTATGCGCCGAGCTTATTATATATTCGTAATGTATTATTGAAACGTGTATGAGGTAGATTTCTCCACTTATAGCTTGGAGTGAAATTGGCTGCGCCTGAGGCTTCGACGTCGGGCACAGCCACCCAGTGCGGAAGCAATAAAGAAAACCTTTCCTTCAATCATAATGTTTATTTTCTTTCTACATGTATACGTATATCTCTTGGAGGGAAGACTGACGGAATCAATCAGGTTTACATAGAGACTATATTACTCGATATCCCACCTAGGACCTAGAGGTTTACACCGGTACAGTTGGTACAGTCCATCGGTGAATAGGGCTGCCACCTTTAAAAAATGGCAAACCCGGAGTATTTAGAAAATAATTTTTTTTTTAAATCGTAAATTTTCAGAGATATAATAACGATAATAATTAGGTATACTAGGACCAGCTTGATTTTTAAAATCATATTTAATATTTGTTTGTGATTTTTTTTTTCAACTTTTCTTGCTCTGATTTTTTCAAATACTTTAAAAATTATTGACAGGTCATATTATAATTTAATCTTTACAATTAACTCCGACTTCCCCATGTCGACTGATAAGCATGTTTCTCTCGTCTGCCCATAAATTTTTCAATAAGCAAAAAACGCATTCCACAAATTCATTGATAAACGGTATTGAAAAAAAAATTCCAAATTATTTTCGGTAATTCTGTGAAATTTGCTACTTTTAATAATTGAACCGGATGCAACGGATGAACCGGATTCGTCCGATGTCCACCCACTCCGCTCCGATCATCCAGTGATTCAGTCAGTCTAACCGAATTCACCGCTCGGCTCGAAGCACCGCCCGCCCGGTCTGACCCGGAGATATGCGAAGCTAACCCGTAGCAGGCCTCACGCACTCTATGTACTTGCGCGCGCTAACTACCTACCGCCCGACGGGCCGCCGGCGGTCTTTTTCAGTAAAAATTCGTCAGCCGCGCGAAGTATACATAGACGCTCGCCCACGCAAGTGCGCGCAGCTGCAAAGCAATAACCACTTTACACTCGATCGTTAAGGTACATTTTCGCACGCAGCGATTGGCGTTGTGAAAGAGTAGGCTATTAAAGCCCGAAGGTAGGAACATTTTCTATGGAGTGATTTATCTGTTACGAAGTAACTATTAAGTAATCTGTGCCCGTAGCCCGGATGTAAACGATTCAAACCCGTAGACTCCGGGTCAAACCCGGAGGGGTGGCAGGCCTGTCGGTGAAGCAGCATGTGTGAAGTGTTTCTTTCAGATAAATTTTCTTCGCCTCGGGGCTTATCGTGGATTCGGGAGGATTCGTTTGTAAGTATGTATGTATGTATGAAAATGATATCGAACGAAAAGTTTTGTTTATTGGGGCGCGGTGAGCGTGCTTCCGGAGAAACACCTGAAAGAAGCACTGGCAGGTGTAGGGTAGGTACTTACGAACGTTCATTTCAATCAGAAAAAACCGGCCAAGTGCGAGTCGAACTCGCGCACCGAGGGTCACGTATCGCCATGTCACGGCTAGCGCTACTCACGCCATCTAGATGGCGTGTTATGAAATGCTCCATATTAGTTAATGTCATGCTTCATAATCTATTCGGTAGATGGCGCGCGCGCATACACTTTTTGGTTTCTTCTATGGGAACCCACGTGAATTTTTTACTTTTTCTTATTTTTATTATTTGTTGTTATATCGGCCATATTACAGATTTTTTGTGAAAATTTCAACGGGCTACCTATTACGGTTCAAGAGATACAGCCCTCGGACAGACAGACGGACGGACACTCTTTTACTATCGTTTATTGATTTACGTTTTGTTTATAGACGTCCAGAAATACCAGCCTTTCGGCTACAAAATCCAGACGTCTACAACCTGCACTCTTGCGAGTACAGTGATCATGTATGCCAGATCGAGGCCCCATAGCTGCTCTATCGAACATCCGTTCTTCCGAAAAAATCCCATGGGAAACACAGGCTGCGACCTTTCCCCAGCCGATCCGAGCCACCACCCGTCCACCCGAAGGAACCCCCGACCGAAGTCGAGAGCCGGGGGTGAAGCCTTCACTGCCACTGGGGTCAGCACCCTATCCAACCACAACCTGTGCCCAGGGCCTCAGCGTTTTGTACTAGCCCAAAGGCTTTTGTTTTCACTAGCTATGTATATGCGTGGAAGTGCATATGACCACCACCTAATGTGTACCGGGGATCCACCGGTCTCGAATGACAGACTTACGTCAGCGTCGTGAGCTCGTGAGAAATCCATCCCACATCCACATATAAGTGTGTGTTGCACCGACATACTGATCTACATTATTCGCATGTCTACCAATTCTCCACATTGGTTACGGAGCTCTAAGTGGCTCACCACTCGCAGCTTTCACTACTTATTCCCGTGTTAGGTGCTTTAACTACACAAGTACGGAAGCACCAGGGAATCAACGCTAAACCACAACCCCTGCGAGACCAACTCCAGTGTTCCGTGCAGAAGCACGAAGCATTCTGGGGCTTTTAACGGAACCCCGCAGTACTCAACCCAGCGTTTAGGGTAGTATCTCATTTGACCCACCGACCTGAGTGGAGTCAGCAGCGTGAGCTAAGAGGAGGCCGAAACCCCCAACTTAGTACTCATGTTAGACTAGCAACGTTTAATGAGTAATCGTCGAGAACAAGTTCTCTACCACACATTATTTCAGTGACGCCCGTTACACCGCCCAGTTGCGGGATAGGGTAGCCAACTGCTAGTTTTAAGGGTAGCCACCGTGTGGTCTGCATAGGGAAACGTCACGGATACTAGTACGCAACTCCGACACCTTGGACGACTAAACGCCTCTGCGACCCCGTACAAAGGTCGCTAATACGGGTCTATGGATACTGGTGGCCAGGCCCGACACCTTGGGTAGACCGAAGTCTACCACTGCGATCGCTCCCCAGCGACTACCCTACGGACGGACAGACAGACAGACAGACAGACGGCGCGGCGTAGGCTTAGTAATAGGGTCCCGTACCGGATACGGAACCCTAAAAAACTGGTGCACGTCGTCGGCCGGCTTCGAACCTTTAGTAAGACCAAGATTTCAACGTCAAGAGTCAGCTCATGCTGTATATTTGCACATCTCATAGCTTCTTTAAATTTGATGTTTTACGAAAATAAATTCAGTAATTCTTCCAGTACCGATGTACCGTGTGGGGCCGGTACTTAAAAAGAATATCCCCACTGCATCTCTCCCCATGCATGTCGTAAAAGGCGACTAAGGTATAAGGGCAAGATGCGGTGCTAAAGGGCGACAGCCTAGCCACCTCTCACCTTGGCACGGTCCTTCCACCGAGTCATGCAGCAAGTGGGTCTTCCTTCATGCCTTACTTCCTGCTTGATTGTTATCTTGTCCGAATACTTTGCTAAACGCGGTGGTCTTTGTTGGGCTGTAATTTACCAGAGTCCTTGCACCACAACACCGATTACTCTGCTTACTCGGATTGATACAGCTGCGATTCTTCCAAAAAATCATAAAAATTAATTGTTAGCAATATTAACAATTTTATAAAATATAAAACATCTCTTGGAATACATTTCTATTTTTTAAGAAATCTCGTTGTCTCCCCATTAAAGCAACTCTTTCAAAAATATCAACAAAAAATTTAACACTCCCATTTCTTACCAGTCATCCAATTTGTCGCAAAAGAATAAAATCACCCCCAGTAACCCTCTCAAATTGGTCATACTTTTGTAACGCAATTAATTTAATGGAAAAGCTGACTACGAAAAACGAAGGAAAGTTGATCGAAAATGCTGTAGTCTTCATATCTATTCTAATCTAATCCTTCTACACGCCCGACTACAGCATTTTCGATCAAATTTCCCTATTTCCTTAGATTTTCCTAGTAATTTAAATTATAATTTTTTTTTTATGGAAACTGACACGGTTGGCTACATCACCTACAACGTCCGTGATGTTAGCCCATAACACCGGGTGAACTAGGTGCCATGTCAGTGCTTCCCCCTTTGATCGTGCCGGCTACACTGAACTGGTCGGAAAACACAAACTATTTACATAGCCGTTCAGACCGACGTTTCATTCAGTGCGGTGGTACCAACCCGGGCGGGTTAAACCATACCACCATGTAAGATTAGGAGGGAAGGGACCTACAGTTTTACGAGGAATCCGAACCTCGGTCAGCCTCCAACGGTCAGCGGTCACCCATCCAAGTACTGACCGCACCCAGCGTTGCTTAACATTCAATAGCGACAGTTGACTGTCTGCACCACTGAGCTATCGAGGCTGACAGAATATATATAAATAAATATATATTTGATTAAATATATACATATTTAATTTAATTTATTAAAAAAATACAATATAAACTACTCGTAAAACTACCTATCAAATTAAAATTACTTAAAACTAACAATTAAAATCTGAATGTCGTAAAAGTCGTCTCAAAGAGTCGTACCTACCAATAAATATTAAAAATAAAATAATAGTAATATAAATAGATATCTCTATAAATAAATACAAACTTTTACGGGAAATCGTTCTGTTCGAACTACATGCCCCCAGTTGTATACGAATGTAAAGATTTTCCCATAAGCGTTCAAACCACAGAGCACGGAACGCCCCCCGCCCGCGCCCCCTCGGGGGGCGTTCCGCGCTCTGAGGTTCAAACCTACAAACAGTCAAAATCCCATCTGTCGCTAACTAGGTTTTTTGCTAAAGGCACTGTCGGGTAAATTCAGAAAATAATGCAGATGTAGAAAAAGATGAGCGAGAAAAAAAAAAATGCTCAAAAGCGAGTGGAGTGAAAGTTATTCAGAGTGTGTATCGCAAGGAAATCTCATCTACCATGCTCTGCTTACATCGTGCGAGTGCACTTGTATGGTTTAATATATACTACAAGCTGTGCCCGCGGCTCCGCCCGCTCTCATATTTCACTTCACTGCTAACCTCATAAGCCATTTAACGTGATAGTAAGTAGCCTATAGTTGATGGGAAGAATCAAGCTATCCGTATAATTTTGTTTTATTAAAATCGGTTCAGTGGTTCTCGAGTTATAAGCGGACAGACAGACATACACTCAGACACTCAGACACTCAGATAGAAAGCAGACGTTGGATTTTATTATAGGTAAGGAAGCATGTACCATTGATAAAATCAATGCTATGTACGTACAAACACACGTTGTAGGTCTTCTATTTATGTTGTATTTTATTGTTTGTTTATCACTTTAATACGCGACTAAGGGATATGACTCCCTTTTTATATTATTAGGTCGTAGTGTTTAACCTGCCTGGTTTGGTACCACCACACTGAATGAAAGGTCGGTTGAAACGGCTATGTAAATAGTTCGTGTTTTCTGTCCAGTTCAGTGTAGCCGGCACGACCGAAGGGAAGCACTGATGTAGCACCTAGTTCACCAAGATGTTATGGGCTGACATCACGGACGTAGTAGGTTATGTAGCCAAACGTGTCAGTTTTCATAAAAAAAAGAGTTATGACCCCTGCCTGAGTCCTGTTATCACTGCTACCTAGGAAGATACTCGTATATTGTGATGTCTTAAAAGTTTATAGTGGCATCTTACTAAAGAACCTACTTTTTATTAATAGGAAGTTCCCAGTAGGAACGAATGGTCTAGCCGACAATTAGAAAGGTGAACTTATAGGCAATAAAAGTTTGCTATCCTGATGTTTTACTCTGGAGAGTGTCAAATAGATAGTAAAACCCTCCACTCCCGCGGAAAATAATATTCAAATTTAGAACAGCGGGAGCGGTGACATACATTAAAATTGAACTGGCCGCTAAGAAACAATTCTAAATTTGAATTTGGAATGACTTCAACACGAAGTTACATATTTATTGGTTACCGCTAATATCATAACATCGTAACAGATTGACTGGAATCAATGGATAAGTCCGGCTTTGCACCTCATACTAGTGTTGTACCTCTGTACGTATTATTTGTACTTGTTGGTATATACAGTTTATTTTTTTCTAATGGAACAATATACGTGCATACCTACACCTTCTGCTTCGCCGTTCGGAATCGGTGTAAACTGTAATTTCTTCCCTTGCCGTTTACTAGGTGGTAGGCTCAAATTGTGGTCCACGTAGCGGCCTCGGCTGTGTTCCCCTCTATTCCAGTGTAGCAAGCAATCCAAAGGCAAGTCTCCGGTACGGCACCTACCTTCTCGGAGGTGATATTGACTGGTCGGAACATGGGTTTTAGCCCCTCTGACTCAGCCATCCATACCGGATTACATAAAAAAAGTATAAGAATATTGGACAGGACACATGGACAGGCCATAGGTTAGGTGTAATGTGATCGGTGTAATATGGTTCGTCATCTTAATAAATGATGACGAACCATACTGAATATGCATACCTATGTCTCAATGAAATATTGTTATTGTTGTGTGTTCTTTATGGCGAAATAAATATCTGAATCTGAATCTGAATCTGTGCCTAATCAGTACGGATCGTCATTGGTTTCATAGTCGAGTGCAGTGGAGTGCAGTGTAAGCAGTTCATCGCTTAACACAGCTTGTTCCACGTACGAGGCCAGACTCGACTGTTTCAATTTATTTTCTATCGCAAGAGATATTACGCCGGGAGGGGTTGAAGGGGGGAAGGGAGGGGGGGGGGGGGGGGGACCTCGTTACCTGCCTCACTCTAACGGATCAATCATGTTACGAGAGTTCCCGTCCGTTAACTTGTTGTTAACGCAGACACCTCTATCCATGCGTACGATTTAAAGAGCTGGGGCGTTTTGCAGTCCGTTATGCGTATATATGTGCCCACTTTTACGTAATTACAAGCTTTTATGGCGGCGCAGCCAATTCCCCCCCCAAGGGAGGTGGCCACAGGAACTCTGTAACGAAACGACGCGACGACGACGCGACGTAACCGTTTGGGCTCGTTTGATTTGTCTTCACAAGTACTCTGGTCCTAATTTTTCGTGAAAAAAATTCACAGATCTCATGCATTACATGACCTTCGGTTATATTGAAAAATACTTTCAGGGCGTATTTAAATATAAGCGTACAGTGAATTAAAAAACAATTAATTAAAAAATTAAAATTCTTAATTTTCAAGTATATGCATACACGAAAACCATTTTAACTACTCACACTACAAGGACGACTCGTAACTCGCGTAACGGAAAATAAAAAAAATCATAACTCCCAAATTGTTTTTTTTTAAATCCCCACATATTGAGACAATCTATAATATAAAAATATAAAAGTTTAAAATATATATTTAGAAATGTTATCCCCTAAAACGGCTATTTTAAGCGGTCTTTTGCGATTTTCTCAAAAACTCTCAAACTTCTTTATTTTTTTTTTCACAATCTTACGCGTCATTTGACACCCTAAATATTTACGTAGCCTTAAAACTCACGACACCAGGGCGAATTCGCAGTCTCGCTGGAAATCGACTATACTTAAAATTACTTTACGTTCAATCAACGGATTAAATAAAATAAGATAAATTGAGATTTCGAGTATCCATCACAGTTTCACAGCAACACAATCTAAAACATTAAATGCCACATTATAATCATACTTCATTCATAAATAACTATACTATATGCGCGTGTGCTACAAAATCGTGCTTACGACGGAATGACATTTTAGTCACCCGCTTATTTTTGTTGTCGTTTTAAAATTGGAACGTACACCGACGCGCGCATGCGTAGAGCGGAAGTGCAGTGACATAATATTTTTTTACGACGACTTTGTGGTTCGCAAAATATTATGTGAGATATATACTCGTACTTTGCCAATTTTATTATTTGTGTTGTGTTGTGCCTATAAGTTTTCTTAGTAAGTAAGCTTCAAAAAAGTTCCCCAGCATTTTTACTAGCGCTCGTATTTTTCGAGATAATTTAGGTTTTATTCGTTATAGTGCGGGATCCAAGTGAAATTTAGGTAATTTCCGTGGGACATACCTCGGCCATACCAACTACTGGTATGTACGTGTTCGGGCTGTTCTCCTGAACACCATAAGTGCGGTAGTCACTTTCTAAAATAGTGGAGGGGATAGTTATGACGTCATAAAGATGGCGGCCGGGCCTGTCATTCTAGGCGGTATATCTCGATAGTTACTCGACCGATTTCCTTCATTAAGGTGTCAAAAAAAAGCTAATAGAATGAGGATTATTCGATCTCTTACTATAGTTTATGTTAAACTAATACGAAACTAAATATTTACAAAAAACCGACATTTCGGAAAAAATATTTTTTTTATTTTTAAAATAGCTCGGTAACCATCAGGATTTTGGAAATTTTGGTTATAATAAAACGCATAGCTATATTCAAGACGATTATAATGATATTTAAATCATAACGATTGAGATATAAACAACGGAGCTACAGTCATTTAAGTGATCGTTGGTAGCGTCAAGCTGGCTGTAGCGGTCGGGCGCGCGGCGACGCACTATGGACAGCCCCCATACAAGCAACTGACAATAATGGTTTTGGCAACATACCACCTGGGGTAATGAGTTGGTTCGATAGGCCATGAAATGTACTTGTTTAATACGTACATATTTTAGATTTTAGTTGAATTTCCTCAGTTATATGACGCTTGAAAGTTGAACAAATTCTTTGCGCAAACATCCGCATATTAAGGGAGCGCATATATTTTATGTATATTTTCCTCAAAAATACTTAAGTAAACATATAGAAACCCATACATATTCGAAAAGCATTTTAGGTAACTGTGTTGGGTTTTTTAAAGATATCATTCCTTATTTAAAGCACTATTAATTGCGGTTAAAACTATGATATGATTATATATGTACTTACACCAGGTGTGTTTTGTGTTATTTATGTTTTGCACACCATTTCTGAACCACAGAGTGTAAGGAGATATTACACACGCCACATTTTTTTCGTACGAATATAAGCCATTCTATGAGGCTACATTTACACACTGTACTGCCTGAATATTCGTGCCAGATGAGTGCAGTGTAGTGTTTCTGAAACTATATGGCGTCTTTCAAGTATTCTACTGTGATTCTTGAAAAATGGAACCATATTATCTCAAGTGCAAAAAAATATATAAAGGAGCATTACATTTTGTCCGATCGACCTTGCAAGGACTACGCAATTTCATCAGAGAGTATACAAAATCGTAAAGCTGTGAAACTTTTTGGGGAATCTGGTTTGGACAACGTCTATCATTCATACGAGTACATTATAGGAGTGAATTCAATTGGCGAAAAAGATGAAGCCTCCAATGTTAAAATAATACGTGTCGTACGCAACTCAATAAAACAAGAAAAACTGCAATGAAATTATCAAAGGAAATTCTGCAAATTTTTTTCAATTCAACGACGATGAAGCTTTAGTGTCTTTAGATCTGACTAAAGTGCAATAAAAATATTTGTGAAGCTGTTTATTGGAAAGGTACTCCATCGTCTTCCCTTCTTATAATAAAATTCAGGAAGCAAAAAACAGGTGCTATCCTGTAAGCGCATATAATGCGTTTAATATTTAATGTTTAATTTTTTATTTATCACAATTATAGGTGCGAAAATGTTTTTATTATTATATTATATAAAAGTTGATACTTTATTGGTAAATGAACATAATAATTTTTTATCTTATTTTCATAGTTTAGAAATACATTATTTTATATTTTAGGATTTTTTTTTTATTAATAATAAATATTATTTGCAATCAAATGTTACTGTTTTTTGAAGATTAACTATTCAAGTAATACCATAAAAAAAATTGTCAAGGAAGGTATTCTAGTTTAGAAGATACAGATTTATGACCGAAAAGTGGCACTTTGGCCAATAGTGCGACGGCGCGGCGAGCGGGACCGGCACCCTTATTACGATAATGGTGCTGATGTTGCGACTGGTGTTGATGTTGCGACTGCGACGGACAAAATTGGTATTACGATAATGCGACCGGTCCCGCGGACCGACATCAAAGGTTGGTTGTTGGTTCAGGTAAGGTGCCAAATTTTGAAAGAAACTTGTAAAATGTTACTACGAATGGTAAAAGTATATATTAAAATCAATATTAAATAACGTATGTTACTTTTAACATGCCAAATATAGGAACATAAAGCAATGATAATTAATACAAGCGATTGAACAAATTATTTATTGTGTTACGGATTGCTTAGGAAAGGCGTTTCTGCCTGCACGGCGCGGCGGTCTGTCGGGCGGTGTATGTATACATACTGATATATGTATACACATAAAGATATGATGGCGGCCGCTTTCATGCTATCTGACTCATATTGTGTGCTTGAATTCAATGCAGGAGGTTGTGGGTTGTAATCGTGAGTGTGGTATGCTACAAAGTTATTTCTGATATTAAAAATATTTTGTCTCGAAAAAAACATTTCTGTTTCAAAAGATATTTAGCTTCACATACAGAACCTCCTGATGGCAGTTAAAAATATTGAGTGGGCATTTGCAACACCGTATATTATTTTACAATTTATGTAAAGTCACTTGTATTATAATTTCTATGACGCCGAAGACCAAAATGTTTTATCAACTAAAACTTCAAAATTTTTTGTTATTCCTATTACAATATAGATAATATAGAGATTCTATTATATATAGATGATAAATATGGGCGTCGTCGGCTCAACAACAACAATCCATGCTGACGGCGCCAAGTGTCTCGGGTACCAATAATTTAAAATAAAAAAAATGACCAAGTTAAAATTTTAAATAAATTTAAAAAACAAACGAGAGAGAGAGAGGGAAATAGAGAGAGAGAGAGAGAGAGAGCGAGAGAGAGCGAGAGAGAGAGAGAGAGAGAGAGAGAGAGAGAGAGAGAGAGAGAGAGAGAGAGAGAGAGAGAGAGAGAGAGAGAGAGAGAGAGAGAGAGAGAGAGGGAGAGAGAGAGAGGGAGAGAGAGAGAGAGAGAGAGAGAGAGACGAGAGAGAGAGAGAGAGGGGGGGGGGGAGGGAGGGAGGGAGGGAGGGAGGGAGGGAGGGAGGAAGAGGGAGAGGAAGAGGGGGTTTCTTTATTATTCCTATTATATATTCTATAATATATATGATATAAATTCAATACCAAGTTAAAAATATATATATATTTAAGAAATACTATTAAAATACAAAATTTACTAAAAAAAACATGATTCAAACACTATGAATGAACATACGTTACTTATTTTAGCGACTATAAATATACATATACGATGTCACCACCCAAAACCAAAGAAAAGATCGTCGCTCGTTAGCCGTGAATGGTGCTATGATGCTGCTCAGGAGGAGCATCACGGATGACAGCTCGCGGGCTGCGGTCGGTCGCAAGTTTGACAGTTGTGCGACTGCAAATGCGATCGTAATATCAATATGACGTAAAATGTATGACACATCTGCGGACTGATACCGCAATACCCGTTGCACGGACTGGTTGCATTCCAAAATCGCATTAAAACAGTCGCCGAACTGTCAGATTTGAGCTACGGACCGGTCCGGCGGACCGGTTTCATTATCGTAATAAGGGTGCGGACCGCGACCCAATGTAGTATAGCACAGACATGGCCACGTTTCCAGTCATTATGAAGTAATTGGGGCAGAGTTCCGAACTGTAATATATGTATGTACAGAAACACACAGATTGACACTTTAGACCTTAACACATTACACTCCTCCTAACGTCGCCGTCGGTAAAAAGACAGAATTGTCGAAAAAAATTATAAAATTTAGTACAGAAAGTCTTTACATACCTTAGGTACTCAAAACTTACATACCTAGGTATCTTAACATATTTAAAGATATGTCCTAATTCAGAAACAAAAAAATTATATGAAAATCTCAATGGATGGATGGATGGTGATCTTCGGTATTGGTATATTTGCGGTCGGCCGAGTCGTCAACAGTAGGTACTTACGTTACCGCGCTGAGCTTGACGCTACCAACGCTCACTTAAATGACTGTAGCTCCGTTGTTTATTACTCTATCGTTATGATTTAAAGTTCACTATGATCCTCTTGAATACAGCTATGCGCTTTATTATAACCTAAATTTCCAAAATCCTGATGGTTACCGAGCTATTTAAAAAATTAAAAAATATTTTTTTCGAATTGTCAGTTTTTTGTAAATATTTAGTTTCGTATTAGTTCAACATAAACTATTGTAAGAGATCGAATAATCCTCATTCTATTAGCTTTTTTTTGACACCTTAATGAAGGAAATCGGTCGAGTAACTATCGAGATATACCGCCTAGAATGACAGGCCCGGCCGCCATCTTTATGACGTCATAACTACCCCCTCCACTATTTTAGAAAGTGACTACCGCACTTATGGTTTTCAGGAGAACAGCCCGAACACGTACATACCAGTTGTCGGTATGGCCGAGCTATGTCCCACGGAAACCGTTATTTGAAGGCTTTTCAGAAATGGATCTTGTACTATTAGTTTATGTAAGAAAAAGAAACCTTGAAAGGTCAATATCTAAAACTTTGTCAGCCTCGATAGCTCGGTGATGCAGACAAGCGAGTGTCGCTATTCCGGTCAGTACTTGGATGGGTGACCGCTCGACCGTTGGAGGCTGACAGTGGTTCGGAGTCCACGTAAAACTGTCCAGTTCAGTGTAGCCGGCACGACTTCGGAAGCACTGACTGGGCACCTAGTTCACCCGGTGTTATGGGCTGATATAACGGATGTTGTAGGTGATGTAGCCAAACGTGTCAAGTTTCCATAAAAAAAAATAATAAACTTTCGAATTAAATACTTATTGTTTATTGTTTATTGTATAATTTCATCCATAGGTAGGTAACCTACGCTTGGACATGTCGAAAATTCCGCCAGTTCTAAATTCAATGCGAAGAAGAACTGACAAACAAACTTCGCAAGTCACAATGTTTTGTTAGTACCTTATAAGTATTATATTATAGTAACTTACAAATAATTAACCCATACTACCGCTCACAGGAGCATTAATATTTACAGCATAAACATGAATACTGAAGAATTTGACCACACTGCCTATTTAAATTACCTATATCTGGTGTATAGTGCCATCGTCAATTTTGATACTTCATATTATATCAAGTCAAAAAATAAATAAAAATTAGTTTACATTTATTACAAAGAGATGTAATAAGTCATATAAAAAAAAAATTTATGATACAAAGTGTATCCAAATGTCAAATTGTCAAAGTTTGTTAGTGGAAAAAACAGTAGTCAAACTCTTAGATAAAATTACGGTCAGTTAATGCATCCTTAATAGTGTAATAACTCTTTTCAATTAACATTAATTTAATCCGTCGTTTGAAATTATTATCATCTAATTGTTTTATGTTAGAAGACAGTTTATTATAAAATCTAACACTATTACAAATAAAGCTTTTTGAGGTTTTAGCTAATCTATGTCTTATTAGTTGTACATTATTCTTACACCGTGTATCATAGTTATGATTGTCGGAATTAAGACTAACTCTAACTCACGTCGTGCCAGACGTCAAACATGTTTGACGTCTGGCACAACGGAAGCCCGTGACGTAGCGGGCGAAACGTCGACTTATGTAAGTCTTTAAACCTACTGTTAATCCGGAAACTTAAAAATGAATATAATTAATAACAGTGTAAACTTAAAAACTGTCCCATTTTGTTTATTGGGAAATACAGTCAGTACACAACAATAAATAAACATTAGTAACCATCAATTATTATTTTTAGATAATTTGATGTGATTTCTAAAAAAAAAAATTAACTTGTTTATTCTGATTCCTACTGTTTTAATTTATTTTTTTCTAAATTATTTCAATGAATTGTTATAAAATGATAAATATTAATGAGATTTGATTTTGTATTGTTCATAAATTAATTTTTTTTATAATATTGACTTTTCTCATAGTAAGTATGTATAGTTATATTATGTTTAATTCAAACTCAAACTCAAAATTTATTTTATTATTTTTACAGACACTTTACTTACACAAACAGAAATTGTCGCTATTTCATAATAATTATTATTATGTATTGTTTAATAATTATTATAAGACCATACTCTGCGAGAATAAAAGTATTGACTTTGACTTTAAAATTAGTTATTTTCTTGTTTAACTATATTAACTATACAAAACTCGAATAAATCCAATAACACCGTTGAATTGAATTTATCTCCGCGTTTTTTTCAGTCGCCGCGTCCACTGTCACCACTATCTGTTTGTATGCCCGCGGGCGGTAAGGGCGGAAACCGCGCGTCCTAGGGCGCTCGGCGCGCGGAGGGGCGGGCGGGCTCCAGGGAGGCTGCGTGCGGGGCGCGCGGACGCCTGGAGGGGCGAGGGGGGAGCTGCGTCACACACAGGCCCAGAGAGGCTCGATTTTCAGCATCCGACTTCAGTAGCCCGGCGCGAGGCGACGGGAACGGTCGCGTCACGGTTGGCGCGCGCCCAATATGCCATCTGATAGTAATGTGCATTGTCGCAATCACCAGAGTGGGTCAATTGCGTGTGATGTGAGCGTGCTAGATCACTAAAGTGGTTGGTGAAATTCGCACTAGCTGGACGAAGGATCGCGATGTGAGTAATTTTTGTTTTATTTTTTACCCGACTGTGCTTTCCAAATGGAATATAAGATACGGACGTACGAGTACGTTTGAGAGTAAATTCATTGTGGGCGCGTTTATATGAGAGGGTCATTCGTGATACCGATGTGTACATTTAATTTTAGAAAAAATTTACCCGTTTGTATACCTACAAGAAACGAATACGGATTTGACCTTTTGTAATGTGAAAAATAACAGGTGTTTGAATGAAGTATATTAATGAAGTATTGCCTTTTAATTTGAAACAATGTAATCCTTCCATATAATTTATCATATTGAAAAATGGTGTCTTTAGGTGGGTTACTTAGTCCATTAAGACAAAAATAGAGAAAAAATCATTTTGAAATATCTCTATGCATTTATGTGTCCTATGTCTACAATAATAAATACATTAGTGTAGACATTTTAATATTATAAAGAGGTAAAGTTGGTAAGTTTGGATGGTAGGAGGTGATCTCCGAAAATACTCATCCGATTTTAAAAATTCTTTGACCAATATTTAGAATGGACCTTCAGGATAGACATAGGCTATGCGAGCGAAGCCGCGGGCAGAAGCTAGTGTTATTATTTTCTTAGTAATAGGTAATTCCTTGTTGCTTATATTCATAAAGCCTGTGCGGCGGAATGTTTGCCCACTGGGAAAAAATTATGACTACACCCAACGGGGTATGAAATGTTTGCCGTTTTTTTTTTAATTGTGTATTGTGTATGTATTCTCTTTCCGCCACTCACCTAGCAGTTATCATACCTCAAAGAAAGGTATCCTATTAGAAAATGCCTAGAGGCATTAAGTGTTACCTTTTGCCCATATTCTATTTGAGTGCAATAAATATATACAATACAATACAATATTTTGAAGTGTGGGTTTTTTTGCCTGAATAAAGAATTTTATTAATATTATTATATACTTACAAAATAATGTAATCTACCATAGCCATAATGACCGGGAATTTCAACCATACATATCACGCACGCTGAATCCCGACAATCGGGGTAAGCAGAGTAATCGGTGTCGCGCTGCAAGAACTCTGGTAAATTACAGCACAACACCGACCACCACGTTTCGCACGGCGAATTCGAACAAGATTCAATCGATCAAGCAGCAAGTAAGGCCGACTAGGAATAAGGACAAGATGCCGAGCACAAGGGCGACAGGCTAGCCAATACTCACCTTCGCACGGTCCTTCCACAGTGTCATGCAGCAGGTGGGTCTTCGTGCCTCACTTGCTGCTTGATAGTTGTCTTGTCCTAATACTTTGCTATACGTGATGGTCGGTGCTGTGTTGTAATTTACAAGAGTACTTGCAGCACAACACCGACTACACGGTTTACCACGATTAGGTACATGAAATCTGGCAAAATTTTAACTCAGATCAAAATGAGGCTTGATAATATTGCACACACCTGCTCTACCAGGGATAAGGACAAGATGCCGTGCATAAGGGCGACAGGCTAGCCACCTATCACTTTGGCACGGTCGTTCCACCGAGTCATCTTGCGTCGTGCCTTATTTGCTGCTTGATAGTTGTCTTGTCCTAATACTTTGCTAAGCGTGATGGTCGGTGTTGTGCTGCAATTTACAAGAGTACTTGCAGCACAACACCGATTACTCTGCTCACCCCGATTGTCGGGATACAGCGTGTGGTATGTATGTACATGCTCTACCAATGTCCATAATGAATTAGCGAGTCTGTCTGTATTTATGTAGCAAAATGATTGTTTAATCTATGCTAATGAAAGCTGGGTATATAATTAGAATACCTACTTTACATAAGTAACGTATATAGATACATTTCAGCGAACCTCAATATTACAAGCGGCGGGTGGCCGAGTGGTTTGAGCATCGGTTTCTCATGCGGGAGGTCCGAGGTTCGAATCCGGTCGGCGTGTACCAATGAGTTTTTTCTGACGAAAAAAATTACGTGCATACCTACACCTGCTGCTTCACCGTTCGGAACCGGTGTAAAACTGTAGGTCCCTCAGATCAGGAAAGGACCTTTCCTGATCTGAGGTAGGTCCCTTCCCCTGCCCCTTACTAGGTGGTAGGCTCAAATTGTAGCCGACTGGGTTGGTACCACCGTACTGGATGTAAGATGGCCGCATAGCAACCTCGGTTGTGTTCTCCTCTAGTTCAGTATAGCCAACAATCTAGGGAAGTCTCCGGTATGGCACCTACCTTCTCGGAGGTGATATTGGCTAGTCAGAGCATGAGCTTTGGCCCCTCTGACTCAGCCACCCATACCGGATTACATAAAAAAAAAAACATGTTATTTATTTATTTATATTAACGATTTGACCCCTGACTTCGTGGTATATGTAGTAGATTTTAGGGATCCATAATACCAAAATGGTACAAAAGGAAGTATGTACTCATAGTGAGACTTGATATCTATAACGGCCCTTTCTCCATCTAAAATACATACATACATATCACACACGCTGAATCCCGACAATCGGGGTAAATAGAGTAATCGGTGTTGTGCTGCAAGAACTCTGGTAAATTACAGCACAACACCGACCACCACGTTTCGCAAAGTATTCGAACAAGATTCAATCGATCAAGCAGCAAGTAAGGCACGAAGATCCACCTGCTGCATGACTCGGTGGAGGTACCGTGCCAAGGTGACAGGTGGCGAGCCTGTCGCCCTTTAGCACGGTATCTTGTCCTTATCCCTTAGTCGCCTTGTACGACATGCATGGGGAGAGATGCAGTGGGGCTATTCATTTAAGTACCGGCCCCACACGGTCCATCTAAAACTTATAGTAAAACATGCAACTGGCCATACGCCTTGCTTAAAACGATGTATCTACTGTGATGGCTGTATGTTTTCTTAACAAATATATAAATAAACTGCCTTTTTCCCGCGGCTTCGCTCGCGTGAAATTCGTAATAAAAAAGAAGAAAGTAAGTAATTATAGAATTTTTTTTCTCGGTTATGCGGTATAATTAATTAAGGGGTCCCAGAAAATGGGTCAGAACCTTCCGAGATCAATTAAAGCGACTCACCTTTGTTTGTCGACGTTTCGTCCCACACTCTGGGGAGATCCTCAGGACACGCGGTACTGCGACGACCTCGAGAAAAAAAATTCTATGATGATAATAGCGGTAAAAGCCTAAACGAACATAATGAAAGTAAGTACCTAAGCCCGCTACCGTACCTTTATTTCGGCGCCGGCGCGCGGAACAATTCCGTTTGTATGAGAGCCACATCTTAGCGTAACCGGAACAAAATTATTTGGCCTATCCTCTGTCCCGTATAATTAAATGTGCTTGTACTAAGTTTCATCGAATTCGGATGATCCGTTTAAGAGTTATGGGAGAAAATACACACACATACATACATACAGAAAATATTTAAAAAAATCGTCAATTTAGTTTGATAGTCCAAAAACGCAATATCTCATAAAACAAAGTAACTTACTCCATGAGCATCCCTTACAGATTTTTTATTAGTATTGATATGATATAAATCCCTTACAGATTTTTTATTAATATTGATATGATATAAAAGTTACTTACCTATTATTGTAGGACTCATCTCGGGCGCTGATCCAACTGTGCCTAATTAATGGAGGTCCGAGCGAGCTCTGGTATAATTAGCAAAAATAAATGAAGGTCGCAACGGGATGCCTCTCTATGGTAACGGGACCAACCTACCGTTGTTATAGTATTGTTACGTTACGAGTATTATACATAGGTGTCTCATATCTATATGAACCACAGAAATGGCGTACAGTGTCGATAAAGGTTAGGTTAGAAGATGCGACGCATCTTCTAACCTAACCTATATTATATTTTTATATTTGATAATTTATTAATTTGTTACTTTAGTTAGACCCTTAGACATAATGTCAAGCTCATCTCTTTTTCTGTCTAAATTCTTGTGTTTTTGAAAAATAATAAAAAATATATAAATGTAATTCTTTTTTTTCTTTTGTTGAGTTCATTTTCCATTTTTTTTTAAAGTTATCCGATGTGGGTGGCTGAGTCGGAGGGGCCAAAGCACAATTTACCTCGAAGATCGTGTAATGCACGAGATCTGTGAATTTTTTTATGTAATCCGGTATGGGTGGCTGAGTCGGAGGGGCCAAAGCACATGCTCCGACCAGCCAATATCACCTCCGAGAAGGTAGGTGCCATACCGGATACTTACCTGGATTGCTGGCTATACTAGACTAGAAGAGAGCACAACCGAGTGCTATGCGGCCATCTTACATCCAGTACGGTGGTATCAACCCAGTAGACTACAATTTAAGCCTACCACCTAGTTAGTGGCAAGGGAAGGTACCTACAGTTTTACACCGGCTCCGAACGGTGGTGAAGCAGCAAGTGTAGGTGCACGTAAATTTTTTCGTCAGGAAAAACTCATTAGAACCCTAATCCGGTATGGGTGGCTGAGTCTACGAGGCAAGAGCGCATGATTCGACCATCCAAGAAGGTGCTATACTGGAGACTTCCCTTTGGAATGCTGGCTATACTGAACTAGCATTTCTAACAGTTTAGTGTAGCCGGCACGACCTAAAGGGAAGTACTGAAATGGCACCTAGTTCATCAAGGTGTCGTGGGATGACATCGCGTGTATAGTATGCTATGTAGAGCGATGTAGTCAACCATGTCACTTTCTATAAAAAAACCGGCCGAGTTCGAGTCGGACTCGCGCTCTGAGATTTCCACGCCATAATTTCCGTACGCGGTACGGAAATTTAATAAAACTGCAGCTAAAAATGTGTGCGCATAAAACATTATCTTATTAGCACAAAAATGCAACAGTCATTAATTTCATTACTCATGGCAGTGGCGGCGCTAAGCGTCGGCGACGTCGGTCGGCGACCGCTGACGATGGGCTCGCGCCTGAGGGGGCCTCGCAAAAATTCATTTACTCTAGCTGACTCCCTTTCGGATTGCGCGATCCCAAAAATTATCATCAAAGTGTGGTCGCACAGTTTGGGCTATTGCTTGTTGGTTTATTTATTTTAATTTGTGATTGTTCATGTAATTTTTTTTTTCAACATTTCATTAGCAATATTAGGGATATGACTCCATTCTTATATTACTAGGTGGTAAGGTTTAACCCGCCCGGGTTGGTACCACCGCGCTGAATGAAAGGTCGGTCGAAACGGCTATGTAAATAGTTTGTGTTTCCCGTCCAGTTCATTGTAGCCGGCACGACCGAAGGGAGCACTGACGTGGCACCAAGTTCACCCGGTGTTATGGGCTGACATCACGAATGTTGTAGGTGATGTAGCCAACCGTGTCAGTATCCATAAAAAAAAAACTAATATACTTACTCATACATCTGTCTCATTCTATTTATCGTTTTTCTAACTAGAAAATGAAAGAGCTGATGCAAAGGTGATGTCGCTGAAGTCTACATTAATTGGTCTAGCACCGCCACTGACTCGTGGATCCATGTTATTACTCGTCCACGGACGGACTTCCTCGATCACTGCACAATAAAACAAACGGTTACGCTGACATTTTTGTAAACAGAACGGTGTCATGAATTAATTTGCATTAATACCTCCTACGTAAAGTCCGGCCGCTGAGAAAATGCGTTCTTGACGTCTGTCAGTTGGTCATTTCATCGCTCATTTTATACAAGTTCTTATTACTCACTACTGCAACTGCACAGTGCACTTTCGAACTAAGGTAATTTTGAACATTTTCTAGTGTTCATACTATTTTGACAAGCTTGTACTTTTTAGGCAATCCAAGAATGGCATCACTGTTATCAACTGACAGATGTCAGGAACGCATTCTCTCACTTTCCTACATCGTGCTCTCAGCGGCCGGAATTTAATCCTATATATATTTAATCCCATACACGGTGTTGTAACGGTGAGTACATTCGTTTCGCCAGCGCAATCTTCGTGCTTTTCCGAGATAAAAAAGTAAATAACGTTTTTCTCTAAGTGTTTAGTTTTCTAGATATTTTAGAAATGTATGTTTTCGTCAAGTGTAATTTGACGCGCGCGGGGGGAGGGTGCTGGCGTAGGAACGGTCGGGGTCGAAAAACTCGCGCCCCGCCGCCGCGGCCGCCGCTTCGTATCTCCGCGCTCCACGCACTCGTTCCTGCTCGCTCACTCACCGAGCGCCTTTCATTCCCACGTTCGTACGGAATATTAGATCGTTTTTACACTAAATAATAAATTAGTTTGTATGAAAACTGTAACTTTTTATTTAAAGAGAATTCAGAAAAAAAGGTATTTTACTTTTTCGTTACTATTGACCCCAATAATCATTTCCTAAATTTAATGTAGTGGCCGTTCGGTCCGTTACAACACCATGTATATAATCGATTTCTCGAAAACGGCTCTAACGATTTGGATGAAATTTAGTATTTAGATAATGTAATTTTTTTCAAGTTTATTTAGATACGTAGGTGTAGACGTCGAGTGAAGCTCGGTCACCCAGGTACTTGTAAATATGTGTTTTTAGGCCGTTATGAAGGTCGGATATTTTTGGCTGTCGATTGGGTCGTTTGCGAGTTATATTTATACACGGTGTTGCAGTTGCCCCCGTAATATTTTATTGACATAAGGGGGTTATTCTATATGTGAAACTAAACAACTTCTGTGAAGAAAAAAAATTTTTGAAACAAAAAAAAAATATTTTTTCCATACAAATTTTAATTACCTATTCTCAAAATGTATGGAGAAAAAAAAATATTTTTTTTTCAAATAAAAAAGTCGTAGAACAATAGTTGTTCTATTTCACGTGCAGAATCACCCCCTTTCGGGTTTAACGGTTGGGGTTGCAACACCGCTGTCCAGTTGGGTGTAGCCGGCACGATCTGAGGAAAGCACTGATGTTTTAGAAGGTCATGTAGCCAACCGTTTCAGTTTCCATAAAAAAAGTGGTCAAGTGCGAGACGAACTCGCGTGTAGATGGTTCCGTACCATTCCGTTTTCCGCGAGAACTTTAAGACTTTGGATTTTCGTTCAGGTTTTCCTGTAAATTATAAGATCGACCCTATATTCCCGATTTTTTTATTCAAAGTTTTAGACTTAGGAGTTTCGGAGATAAACCCTTGGGTTTGCTTGATTATCGTATATTTTCTTTCATATTCTTTAAAACCGTGCATTTCATAATTTGTCCCTCAAAACTCAAAATTTACCCCCAAAATCGAATTTCGTTCATATACGCTATACGACTGGTGATTGGGCCATCATCATACTCTACAGGGTGTTTCAGGATAGGGTTTCGTAACTTCAGGGTTCGAAAAAGGTCCATATTTGAAGACGAAAAGCTCTGAAACTTTTTCCCAGATTCGGACATTTTATAGTACTTTTTGGTGAAAATCGTTTGATCGAGATTTGATGGACGGTTAACGTCCGACTTTATAAAATAAAAATAAAATGGCTAACTTGCATGCTTAACAGTAGAATTGAACTGCGTGTAGGTAAATTCCAAACACTTAAGTTTGAACGACATCAAAATAAAGGGGGGGGGGGGGGGGGGGGAGGGGGACCGGACTAGGTCATTGCACTATCTACTAGACCTAGACAGCACTACTGCCAAATCTCTCCATACTCACTGTCCATCGAGTTTTTATTCCAATTTTACATTTATGTATGAAAAAAGGAATACGGAATTTCGATTTGAGTAATAAGGATTTTTTTCTTCTAATAATGAGTACTTTCTATTCCTGAAGTTTTTCAAGCCTATCCTGAAACACCCTGTATATTATGTACCAAATTTCAATATTTTTCATCCAGGAGATTTGAAGACAATAATCCTTGACAGACGGACACACAGACACGAGAGTGATTCTATAAGGGTTCGGTTTTTCCCCTCTTTTGAGTTACGGAACACTGAAAATGGTTTCACAAGGGATCCACAGGAGTAATGTAGAGATAATGTAGAGCTAAGTCACCCTAAGTTCAGTTAAAACAGGAGACAGATCGAACACCGGTACAATACATACACACCACACGCTTTATCCCGACAGTCGGGGTAAACAGAGTAGTCGGCGTTGTGCTGCAAGGTCTGTGGTAAATTACAGCACAACACCGACCACCGCGTTTCGCAAAGCATTCGGACAAGATAACTATCAAGAAGCAAGAAGACCCACCTGCTGCATGGCTCGGTGGAAGGACCGTGCCAAGGTGAGACGTGGCTAACCTGTCGCCTTTTATCGCGGCATCTTGTCCTTATGCCTTTGTCGCCTTTTACGACACGCAAGGGGAGAGGTGAACTATTATTTTTTACTACCGGCCCACAACCATGTAGCTTTCGATTCACAAAATACAAATAGTGTCAAATTAAAACACATGCCAAAGCAGTCTGCTATCTAAACATGTTCAGTTTCTCATTTTAAGTCGACCTGGTTGGTTTTTTTTTCGAATATATTCAATGTACAGACTTTTTGCATTTACGATTTTATTATATGTATAGATATATTAAAATTTGTAAAGTGCAATGACGTAAGACTGTAATTAATTAATGATATCGGCTTACCGGTGCGATTATGGCGAGCGCATCGCTGCAGCTCGACGTTTCGAGTCCTCTATGGGACCCGTTTCAAGATCTCGCCGATATGGAAGCCGGTACTGGCAACACTGCAGTCAACACAGAACCGAAGCGACAATTTCCGAGTGCTAGACACCGTCAGCAATTTCTGTAGGTCCGAAGAGGCAAGGAACGCAGCGAATCCTGAAATCATACCTACCCACCACTACAATTTGAGAAGCAGGCGGGCTCCTGTCAGTGACGTGCTGGCTGCCCGAGGAGCTAGCACGTCCTCTTGAGAACGGGTCCCATAGAGGACTCGAAACGTCGAGCTGCAGCGATGCGCTCGCCATAATCGCACCGGTAAGCCGATATCATTAATTAATATGAGTGACGGTGCGGGACTAAAAACTAAGTAAGACTGTAAATATATATATGTATAATGTTTTATTTATTTACTTTCATCTTCTTATTAATAACTGTGTATCTACCAAAATTTGTGCATGCAAACCGTAGATGCAAACTAGTAATAACTTCAAATGTCTCGTTCCTTTCAAAATTATTTTGTTTTATTATAAGGTAATCACAAATTAATACCACGCAGCGCCGCCACTGGATACTGGCAGTAATAAACGAATTTCTTCCTATTCGTTTGGTTGCCAATATTTAAAAAAAGAAGAAGCCTGCTTTTAAAATTCCAAAATCCCACGAACCGTCTAAGATTCAATTCCCCTAAATGCCCCAGTTTCAAGAGCAGCGAGTGTGGAACAAATATTGGCTCCCCCGAGCCTAGATCGAGAGTCAATCCCTCTAGCGCCTAGCCTCTGTTCTCTGCAAGCCTCTGCGAGCCTCTGCGAGCCTCTCAACTCAAGTCTAGACTCGAGTGAAACAGAAATGCCGATAACCGAAAATTTATTTTCAAGGCTTCAAAGTAATTTGTATTTTCATAAGAAACCGGGCAAGTGCGAGTTGACCTCGCGCACAGAGGTTTCCGCACCACACGTTGAAAAGATAACGATTCTTGTATGGGGACCCCCTTAATTTTTCACTTGTTTATTTTTTTTATTATTTGTTGTTGTGTATATATCCGCCAAAATAACATAAGTATTATGTTATTTATTCTGTGAAAATTTCAACCGGATAGCTATTACGGTTTCAAAGATACAGCCATCAAACGGACGGACAAACAGACAGACAGACAGACAGACATTATAGGCTTAGTAATAGGCTTCCGTACGGGGCACGGAAACCTAAAAACGCGAAAACATAGTTTAAAACTACATTGTTTTTGCTGTGTAGGCGGCAGGATTGTTAGATTAGAAAAATTTAAGGACTCACACCTTCTCTGTCTAATTTATAAAGGTTAGACTGCACTACGCGACGGCGGGGAGGCGGGGCAGCATAAAATTGTCCATACGAATTGTATGGCGCGCTTCGCAACGCCGCCGCCGCGCCGCGCCGCCGCGCATACAACTTTATACAAGGAAACATTTTGACCACGTTTTCGGTTTCGTTTGGATTTTCACTATGGCAGCCCATAACACCTTGGTGAACTATGCGCTATGTAGTATTTTAGACTTCCATAGATTCCCAAAGTGGTCCAGGTGGACCCCCCAGGGGTCCACGGGAGACTCGGCGGGGGTCTACGTTGACGTGAACAAAAACTTGTGAACCAGTAGTAAGTTGGGGTCCACGAAAATTTATCTGGTTTCGATAGTAAAGAACATTAATGTTGGCTTGACTAGTAAGAACTTGCACATTCGATATTCAATACAACTATTTCTCCCAATTCTACAAGCATTGCACAACATTATATTATATTAATATATTATTTTAATAAAACACAAGAAAATATACTATTTTTGTTTTTCTTTTTACCGCTCCGAATTTAGGGTTGGAACTTAGCCACGACGCTAATTTCCATCGTTAGATCTAATCTTCACATTTTTTGACGAGTTTTGGGAATTGCTATATTGCTAGGAGGGGTTCACAGAAACCAGTAAAATTTTGAAAGTGGTAAAAAAAGTTTGGGAACCTCTGTTCTATTCCATTGGGAAACGGCGTGAAGCTATGTAATGTACGTTTTCCTTTCAGCCATCACTTCCTATCCAGTATTCAGTCTAAACTCCACTGTAATACCTACACGGTGCCTTGTCTGAATGTTTCCTGTCGCTCGCTCAACCCATCGTGTAATCCCTTGCGGTCGCGTATTCTCTTGCGGACCCACTCGCGATCCACTTGTAGTCCGGGGTAGCATTATAGCTGTCGGGCAGGCACAGGCAGGCGGTCGGATTCAGGATTAGGACGTGGGGGAATGTTTTTGAACGATCTGTAATTATTTTATTTTACAGTATTTATTATTTCACCTAATGATTCAAATAATGTTTCAATCGTAATGAATTAAAATCGAATCAAATGTGTTTATTTCTCAAATCACAAATTAATGTCATACACAAACAATTAACGTCTATAACATTTCGTGGGTTGAGAAAAAGGTGTAGGCGCAGCTTCTGGCAGCTTAGCAGAATTTAAATCCTAACCTAGTAAGTTTAAAAGTTACAACAATAGTATTAAAATAAAACAAAACAATAAATTTATGCAATATTTATAAATTAAATAAAATCTAAGGACATGTGTAGTGTTTAACATGGATAAAAAAATAATAAAATAAATAATAATACCTCCGAGGAATCGGTGGCTGTGGAGATTAATTTATTATAGAATTTGTATAGAATGTTTATAAACATACATAAGGTACATGCATATCACACACGCTGAATCGCGACAATCGGGGTAAGCAGAGTAATAAGTGTTGTGCTGCAATAACTCTGGTAAATTACAGCACAACACCGACCACCACGTTTATATATTGTTTATATAGATTCACATTTTGTGATGATTACTAGGCGAGTTATATTATACTATATTATAATAATGTAAAAATTATATAATAAATTAATTTCCACAGCCACCGATTCCTCGGAGCTCGCGCGCGGACTTTAGGTTCAAATTATCAAAGAGTTTGAATTACGTCGCTGGAGCGCAGCGACGTAATACAAACTCTTTACAAATTATTTGCCTATTTTGCTAAGATACTCGCCACAGCAACGTGACCACGTGAACGACTTGCATTATGCGGATTACCTTCGAATATAAATGCTCTGTGCCCGCACCGGCCCAACCAAGTACTGTATGCATTGCAAATGCGCCTCAATTCAGCGTAGATACGAATAGCAATAGAAAAGAAAATGCTTCATTGCTTTTACAAGAAAAATTCAACAGTAACGGGCACATTAGCACATTTACATAAGGCGCAAAGGCGGGCGTATCCCTTACAGATATTTCTTACAGTCAACCTTTGTATTGTGTTGTATTGATTTATTGATCATTCATAATGGCAGTTAGACTGCACTCGAACATGTCACAATTTGTTCTATCCGGTTCGATTAACACCCACGAAGAAGAACCGGCAAGAAACTTCGCAAGGTATTTTTTATTATTACAAGTATTTAAGAGTGACTAGCCACGTAATAACATTGCTTTTACAGTCTAACGAAGATTGGAATGTTTGGATATTTTAGATTTCATTTAATATAGTTGAACTAGCTTTTTCCCGCGGCTTCGCTCGCGTGAAATTCGTATTTAAAAAGAAAAAAGCCCGCTACTGTACCTTTATTTCGGCGCGCGGAACAATTCTTTTTGTATGAGAGCCACATCTTAGCGTAACCGGAAGTTAATTTGATTTAGCCTATCCTGTGTCCCGTAAGTGCTTGTACTAAGTTTAATCGAATTTGGATGATCGGTTTAAGAGTTATGGAGGAACATACATACATACAGAAAATATTTCTAAAAATCATCAATTTAGTTCTTATATTATCATACCTATGCAAGTCAATGTATAGTAATGCTACATACAATAATAAATATGTAAGGGATGGTCAGGAGTTACTATGTTTTATGAAATACTGGTGGTAGACTCTACGTATGATACTAGAACTAAATTTACGATTTTTTTAAAGATTTTTTTTATGGAAGAGTGGGAGAGGGAGAGTGTGGGAGGGGTGGGAGGGAAAGGCAGAGGTGCGAGGTATGGAGAGATGAGAGAAGACGGTATAAGAGAAGCGATTTTTTATTATCATATTTGCGTTTAAATCGGATTTGCTATTAAACCGAGTCTACCGCGAGGGAAGCCACCGTCAAAACTTGTACAAAACAAAAGTTGTATCATACATACGGCCTTGTATCCGTGCACGAGTTGCACGACGCATTATTGCGGTCGCATTATGTTTACATGTGCGGACTTCATACAATGCACTTCGTGCTCTACAGTCGGGGATAAACTTGCAAACACACTTATACAACCTTGTCACACACGCGCACATTTATGCACATCTATGCAGACGACAGCACGGAGCACGAGGGGTATGTTAGGGACTGGAAGATTAGAGATTCGCGGCATATTGAGGCTCAACGTTCAGTGGTTGATAAGGTCGATAACGTTCTCGGAAAAGTAGCTATATGGGGCCAGGAACCTTGTCGCCTTCAACTTTAGCAAAACGCAGTGCTGCGCATTATCTGCTAAGGTCGATTCCTTTCCTTTCCAAGCTAGTATCCAAGGCCGTACGTACCTGTCTCGGAGCACCTAGACCTCCTGGGCACCACCATTTCCAAAGACGTAAGTAGGTTTCCGGCAACTAATCGAGTCTAAGGCCAAAGCTGCATCCAGAAAATTTGGAATACTTTTCCGCAATCGGCGGTTCTTCTCGGAGGCACAACTATTCCTGCTGTACAAAACACAGATTAGGCCGGTGATTGGAGTATTGCAGTCACATCTGGGAGATTAAGTCATCGAGTGTGTTTCCCGAATCCTTTAACCTGGGTGTCTTCAAACGTCGTTTAACAGGCTAGACAGCCTAGCAACAGTCCGCAAATCTGCTGCCATGGCACCTAACTGAGCGAGGTTTGACTGCACCATTGGTCTCTGGCCCCACATGCATCAGCCTTGGTATTTCGCTGATGGTGTTATGCATCAACGCAGACCCGGTCACGGCGCGGTCAGTATACTCGGTCGATCACCCAGACCGCTCGACTTTTGAGGCTGACTGTGGTTCGGATTCCACGTGAAACCTCGCGTGAAACTGCAGCTAGGTGATGGTATAGGATTGTTCTACCGTTCGGATTGTTCTACCGGATCCAGTACACGTCCGTCAGATTCCGCTTTCGTCAGAGATCGGTCGAACCACAGAGCATCAAATACCTACCGCCCGCGCCCCCTACTAGAGGCGCCCTAAGCGATGATATTTGAAACCCAATAACCGTACGCTGAGCTGCTAGGGCTTCGTATGTGTGTGTGTGTGCTAGTATCGACACTACACACAAAGAGGAGCAAGTTAGGCACACGCACAAAACAAATGCACACGCACAACACACATATGTAAGTCATAGGCCACGCCCACAGGTTTCAACGGCGTTGTAGAGAAATCGCGCTCACGGCGGCGCCGGGCGGCGGGGCGCCTCTATTAGGGGCAGGCGCGCGCATTTCATGCTCTGTGGGTCGAACCAACATGTAGATAGTTCGTGCTTTTCGTCCAGTTCAGTGCGGCCGGCACTACCAAAGGGACACACTGTCATGGCACCTAGTTCACCAAGGTGTACGCTGACATAAAGGATGTAGTAGAGTAGGTGATGTACCTACCTGCTTTACATACGTTTGATAGCGTAGACTACCAAATCCTACTTAACAAACTGGAATTATATGGCGTTCGAGGTCTACAAATTATTATTTTTTTATGACATTTAAAACAGCGAATACAATATGAAGAGGCGGCAGAGGTGTGCCAGGATCGTGGCACGTGGAGATCCGTTCTCTGCCCACCCCACCGGGAAACAGGCGTGACGCTATGTATGTACAATAAATTTGCTTGAAATTCGACATATTATTGTCAATAGCATGTCGAATTTCAAGCAAATAATTAAAGTAATAAATTAGTCACCACGTTATCGGATGAAATCAAAATCAAAAATCTTTATTGTTCTTTTTGTAACTGTTTTACAGTTTCTTCCATTACGGGTTTTTAGAATATGCAAAATGCCTGAATGGGCCAAGCGTACAATACAGCCTTCACATGCATAGGGCCATGCAAGGCTGGCTTTACAAATACAAATTTAAAAATATATCCATAAAAAAAAATAACTAAAAATAAAACAATAATAAATAACCTATTCGAAAATTTTCACAAACTCGTTCAAACTCGAAAAGACACATACTTTGAGGTGTAGTACCACAAGGATTAGTTCAGGGCCTTCGATCAATAAATCGTCTATACGCTGCTCTGAGCCCACTTTTTTTTTATCTTTGTGAACCGGAAAAAATTGAAAATAGACCAGTTTGTTGAGAGCACTTCAATAGCCCCTTACTGTACTTACAAGCAAATTTAAATCGTTTCATATGCATTAGAAGCAATTTGTTTTATCCATGCGCATATACTCGTATTATGCTCTCAGTATAGTCTGTACCTACTTATGCATCGTACTGTGTTACTATCGGCTGTTAGATGATATATGTTGAGGCATTGAATCAATGGTTGAGGTAACTTATTAGGCTATACAGGTTTCTTTTTTCTTTATTTTTTTATTTAATCCGGTATGGGTGGCGGAGTCAGAGGGGCCAAAGCGCATGCTCCGAGCAGCCAATATCACCTCCGAGAAGGTAGGTGCCATACCGGAGACTTTTCTGGATTGCTGGCTATACTGGACTAGAGTAGAACACAACCGAGGCTGCTATGCGGTCATCTTACATCCAGTACGGTGGTAGCAACCAAGTCGGCTACAATTTGAGCCTACCACCTAGTAAGGGGCAAGGGAAGGGACCTACAGTTTTACACCGGTTCCGAACGGTGAAGCAGCAGTACTAAATATACATTTGGCACTTTATGAGTGCTTCCAAGGGAAGGGGGGTGGGGGGGCTGGACCGCAGTCAATGCGCGTCATCGGGGCCAAATTGGTGGTATCCCGACAGCGGTCCTCCCTGCGTGCAACGACTTTCAAATGATTGTTCCACGACATGCATGACACAGCGCGGGTGCTATGGCCGCAAGGGCTGGTGCGCTCGGGTCAGTGGCGGGTCAATATTGAATACCTGGAATGTATGACCAAAGGGAAGCACTGACATGGCACCTAGCTCACCATCAAGGTGTTCTGGGCTTACGTCACGGGTGTTGTAGTTGATGTAGCCAACCGTGTCAGTTTCCATAAAAAAAAATTGGTTGTCTGTAAAGGCGGTTTACGGACGATAGTTTTACGTGATGACGTGGAATAATCGTAGTACATAGAGCAAAGATCAGTACTTCTATTTCCAGTAGAAAGATTAATCATCTTGTGACTGGCGATCAATAAACTTCTGTTGTCTGATCTTGAAAGTTTTACTTCTTAAGACGTTTCCATGGTAACTTTGACTATACCGATTGTGCCTCTCTATCGCTTGCTACGCGCTCTCGCTTGCACACACAGGCTCAGATGGAACGTGACACTTTTTCGTGTGTGCAGCCGGTGTTCATCAACTTATAAGACGTTATGTCATCCATCACGCCAAAAATTTAAAAAAATCCGGCACAATTAAGGGGAAGCAAACGCACATTCAGTTAGAATCGTGCTAGATAGATATATATGCTTTAATGCTTCAAAAACGTTTTACAGAAACAAGTCCAATACATAAATTTACATGAGTTGCAAAGGCGAATTTATTTCCTATAGAGATTTCTTCCAGGCAACTTTTCGATCAGGTGGGTAGATACATCACCTGATAGACCTATAGAATAATCCAACCGTGCAAGATTCTATGAAAGTGTTAAAAATAATGTGCTTGCTACTGTGCTCGTATAAAATCCCTTATTCGCCTAACCGGATTTATCCGGCCCAATCGGGCCCGCACGAAGTGAACCGGACCGCTGCGGAAAAGCCAGTTTTTCCCTCCGCTTTATTTCCTGTAACAACAATAAAAGGTCCCGCGGAACGCTCGCCCTTCCCCAAGCATGTTTGGCGGTCGTAAAAACCAGTTTACGCTTAGTTTTAACTTTTTTCCGCCGCCCTGACAAATGGACTGGGATAAGTTATTCGTGTAGGGATGACATTGAGGGGCCATTATTGACTGTATTGGTGTGAAAGCGTCACAGATAAGCCTAGATTATGTGCAATAAACAAGAAAGTCGCGTACAGTCTCGGGTCCTTTAAGAGGGCCGTGAGGTAAGAAGGCAAGAGGCACCTGTCAGGGAGCCCCCGCATACGACCGATTATCCATGGGGGTCGTTAGACATCTATGGATGTCTTGGTGCCACATACATCTCGCGCTTTCTATAAAAAAACAGGCCAAGTGCGAGCCGGAATCGCGCAACGAGGTGTCCGCACTAAAAAAAAACGTTGAAAAAACACGTTTCGTGTATGAATTTTAAAACCCCCCTTAATTTTTTGCCTTTTCTATGTTTTATTATTTCTTGTTATATACGCCATTTAGCTATTACGGTTCCAAAGATACATCAGTAGGACAGACAGACGACAGGGCGTAGGCTGAGTAATAGGCTTCCGTACGGGGTACGGAAACCTAATAAAAATATAGGTGACTGTACGTGGACTGTAAATAAAGATAAGTGTGGGATCGCTTGTGCGAATAGTGTACAAATAAATGTAATACACCGCCAGCCGCCGCCCGCCAGCACACTCACTGTTTAGTATCGTTCAACGAACTCGGGCGGGTGGTGGAGAGCATTAAATACTGGTCGAAATAATATTAGCTGGGAGGTGTATGGTAGGTCGAACTGTACTCTTTCGCATAAATAACATACTGATTCGAGGGAATCAAGGTCTATGTATGTCTATATTTCGAACAATGAGCCAATGACTGTCGTGTTAACCTATTAGGCTTTTGAATTTCGCGTCGAATAAGCGTTTTGTCTTTTGCGTCGAATAAGCGTTTTGTCTTTTGCGTCGACCTAGTCTTTTGATCTCGCGTCGACTTACTTATTTGGCTTTTGACTTTCGCTCGAGCGTTTGCGTCTGCTTGTTAGCCTTTTGATCTCGCATCGAGCATTTGCTTCTGCTTGTTATCATTTTTATATCGCGTCGACCTAGTTGGCTTTTGACTTTCGCTCGAGCGTTTGCATCTGCTTGTTAGCCTTTTGATCTCGCGTCGACATATTTGGCTTTTGACATTTGCATCGAGCGTTTGCGTCTGCTTGTTAGCCTTTTGATCTCGCATCGAGCATTTGCTTCTGCTTGTTAGCATTTTTATATCGCGTCGACCTAGTTGGCTTTTGACTTTCGCTCGAGCGTTTGCGTCTGCTTGTTAGCCTTTTGATCTCGCGTCGACATATTTTGCTTTTGACATTTGCATCGAGCGTTTGCGTCTGCTTGTTAGCCTTTTGATCTCGCATCGAGCATTTGCTTCTGCTTGTTAGCATTTTTATATCGCGTCGACCTATTTGGCTTTTGACTTTCGCTCGAGCGTTTGCGTCTGCTTGTTAGCCTTTTGATCTAGCGTCGACTTATTTCGCTTTCGACATTCGCATCGAGCGTTTGCGTCTGCTTGTTAGCCTTTTGATCCGCATCGACCTATTTGGCTTTTGACTGTCGCTCGAGCGTTTCCCTCTGCTTATTAGCCTGTTGATCCGCGTCTATTTGGCTTTTGACTATAGCGTCCACCCATTATATCTAAATATATTCGACCCATCTTCAGGTCAGCTTTTACTTTCGCGTCACTTACGCTTTTTGCATTCGCGTCGACCTATCAGGCCGTCAACCTTCACGTCGGCCAATGCGAATGATGTGAGCGCGGATCGTGTGTGTAGTTGGCACTGGTGCGGAGTCGGCGAGACGTGTGATGGCGCTGGTACGAGTAGGAAGCTGTATGATGCCGATATTGCCGATGTAGGGCAAATAGTGCTATGTTTATCAAGCGACCTAGAACTGCGAATATGCAGTTTGGAGAAAATTATGAAAAGTGGCGGGTGGCCGGTGGGCATCGGCCTCTCACGCGAGAGGTCCGAGGTTCGAATCCGGCCGGCGTGTACCAATGAGTTTTTTTCTGACGAAAAAAATTACGTGAATACCTAACACCTGCTGCTTCACCGTTTGGAACCGGTGTAAAACTGTAGGTCCCTTCCCTTGCCCCTTACCGGTAGGCTCAAATTGTAGCCGAGTGGATTGGTACCACCGTACTGGATGTAAGATGGCCGCATAGCAGCCTCGGTTGTGTTCTCCTCCAGTCCAGTATTAGCCAGCAATGCAGGGAAGTCTCCGGTATGGCACCTATTTAGAAATTTTTCGTCAGAAAAAACTCATTGGTACACGCCGACCGGATTCGAACCGCGGGCCTCTCGCATGAGAAGCTGATGCCCAAACCACTCGGCCACCCGCCGCTATATAACCAGAAATCTATGTCAAAATCTTGCTGTTTTCAATCTATATATACATATATATATACGTGTAGAGTACATACATCATACAACCGCCTCCGTGCCGCCGCCTCTGGCACAAGTGGAGTATTCTTCACATATCGTCCTGACATTTCACATTTCTACAAAACGTCGCTTACGTACCTACGCTCTCGGGTCTCTTTCAAGAGACAGCGCGCTGTCTCTCTCTGCCCTCACACACTCTAGTCTCTCTACTATAGAGACTCTAGAGCAGCGGTTCCCAAATTATTTTCGTCTGCGGAATCCTTAATGATCGTCCTTCTGTTGGCGGAACACCAAGTCAATTAAAACAAATAATTAGTTATTAATAGTAGCGTGCAAGGAGAATACCTACGGGAGACGCAACGCTACTGCGTTTGTATCGGAGCACGGCTAGCCAAAAATCCCTACTACTACGAAAATCGAAATCGCAATTTAATCTTTTATGACGTGACTTGTCTATCTCCGTTACCCATATCGCGCCCCGCGATATGGAGAGAGACAGAGCGAGCAAGGCGAGCGACAGGTTTGTTATCGCTGGCTTGGCTCGGGTATCTGGTAGTAAGAGCCGACCGTCCGACCAATCGGAAGCCTTGCTTGACGGCAACTTGACGGGATCACTACGAATGCCAGTCTGACGGACAATGATGGTGCGGTATATCTGTGAATTTTGAAATTGTTATTTGTAATATTATTTCAAATAGTTTTTACTGAACGAATATTATTGTTTGAATCCAAAAAGAATATTGAAAAATTAAACAAGACTGTTGTTTTAATATTTTTGAAAAGTTGTACTAATAATCAGTGATAGGAATAAGTAGGGCTTATTTACCTAAATTTCGAGGAACAGAGTAAAAGATTGGAGACTTCCTTAAGACAACATTTTTTTCCGGTTTAATAATATTCATGGTGTTTTAATTTCGCGATTTGAAAAAAGTGGCCGCCATTTTGAACTTTTTAGTTACTGCACCGATTGCTTTCAAAATCGATATCTGGGTGTCAGTGTGGGCTCTGAATACGAATCTGTAGTAAAAATTTAAAAAAGTGGCCGCCATTTTGAACTTTTTAGTTACTGGACCGATTGCTTTCAAAATCGATATCTGGGTGTCTATGTAGGCTCTGAATACGAATCCGTTGTCAAAATTTAAAAAAAGTGACCGCCATTTTGAACTTTTTAGTTACTGGACCGATTACTTTCAAAATCGATATCTGGATGTCTGTGTGGGCTCTGAATACGAATCTGTAATCAAAATTAAAGAAAAGTGGCCGCCATTTTGAACTTTTTAGTTACTGGACCGATTGCTTTCAAAATCGATATCTGGGTGTCTGTGTGGGCTCTGAATACGAATCTGTAGTCAAAATTAAAAAAAAGTGGCCGCCATTTTGAACTTTTTAGTTACTGGACCGATTGCTTTCAAAATCGATATCTGGGTGTTTATGTAGGCTCTGAATACGAATCCGTTGTCAAAATTTAAAAAAGTGACCGCCATTTTGAACTTTTTAGTTACTGGACCGATTACTTTCAAAATCGATATCTGGATGTCTGTGTGGGCTCTGAATACGAATCTGTAATCAAAATTAAAGAAAAGTGGCCGCCATTTTGAACTTTTTAGTTACTGGACCGATTGCTTTCAAAATCGATATCTGGGTGTATGTGGGGGCTCTGAATACGAATCTGTAGTAAAAATAAAAAAAAAGTGGCCGCCATTTTGAACTTTTTAGTTACTGGACCGATTGCTTTCAAAATCGATATCATATTTTTTATGTTAACTACATATTGTTATTCAGAGCCCACACAGACATGTAGATATGGGTTTTGAAAGTAATCAGTCCAGTAACTAAAAAGTTCAAAATGGCGGCCACTTTTTTAAGATTTTGACAACGGATTCGTATTCAGAGCCCACACAGACAAACAAATATCAATTTTAAAAGCAATCGGTCCATTAACTAAAAAGTTCAAAATGGCGGTCACTTTTTTTAATTTTGACAACGGATTCGTATTCAGAGCCCACACAGACACCCAGATATCGATTTTGAAAGCAATCGGCCCAGTAACTAATAACTTCAAAATGGCGGCCACTTTTTTAAATTTTGACAACGGATTCGTATTCAGAGCCCACACAGACACCTAGATATCGATTTTGAAAGCAATCGGTCCAGTAACTAAAAAGTTCAAAATGGGGGCCACTTTTTTTAATTTTTTACTACAGATTCGTATTCAGAGCCCACACATACAACCAGATATCGATTTTGAAAGCAATCGGTCCAGTAACTAAAAAGTTCAAAATGGCGGCCACTTTTTTTAAATGTTTACTACAGATTCGTATTCAGAGCCCACACATACACCCAGATATCGATTTTGAAAGCAATCGGTCCAGTAACTAAAAAGTTCAAAATGGCGGCTACTTTTTTTAAGTGTTGACTATAGATTCGTATTCACTGACACCCAGATGTCGATTTTGAAAGCAATCTGTCCAGTTACTAAAAAGTTCAAAATGGCGGCCACTTTTTTTAAATCGCGAAATTATAACACCGTGAATAGGTATTATTAAACCGGAAAAAAATATTGTCGTAAGGAAGTCTCCAATTTTTTACTCTGTTCCTCGAAGTTTAGGTAAATAAGTCCTACCTATTCCTATCACTGATAATAATAATACTTATTATAATAATACATAATATACAATATATTAGTTTTGTATAGGTATATTTGTTTTATAATTATAAAAAATAGAAAACGTAATATTAAAGAAATAATAACAATACATATTATAAATTGAATTCATCCATGTCATTGCCATAAAAAAACTAACAACACCCATATACAATAATTGATTTCAAATTTCTTTCCAGTCTGTCAAATTTGCCTATCATGTGTACGCGCCCAGTATGGCGCGCAGTCGTGCTCCTAGCTCGCGGAATTTTTGTATTTTACACGCTTTAAGCATTGTATTATCATTAAAATGACCTAATTATGAAAGGTTACGCCATCTTTTGTCATTCCTGATGATCTTGAGCTCTTTCGACACGCACGAACTGCACAAATCGCCATTTTGCGTAGTGCACATATACGTGTTCTTCGTTCCCAAGTCGCGAGCGCACTGACAGTCGATCCCGCAGCAGCGCTATATATTAGTGCAAATGCTCTAACACGCGGCTAATTTTCCTATATATTAGCGCTCGACGGTTGCCACTCCCGTAGGTATGCTCGGTGGTAGCGTGGGACGCCCCCCGGCTAGGTGGTCAGATGACCTAAAAAGGTAGCCGGGGGTGGATGGATGAGAAGAGCGGAAGACCGCGTGTGGTGGCGTGCCTTGGGAGAGGCCTATGTCCAGCAGTGGATCGATACAGGCTGATGATGATGATGAATTAGCTATTGTGAACATAAAAACTAAATTTATGTGACCTATACCGAATTTTTCAACCGACTTCAAAAGGAGGAGGTTCTCAATTCGACTATATGTTTTAATTTTTTTTTATGTTTGTTACGCGATTACTCCGTTAATTGTGGCCCGATTTTGAAAATTATTTTTTTGTTTCTTAGGCCATACTTCAGAGGTGGTCCTATATAATTTATCGAAATAGATTCAGCGGTTTTTTGAAAAATCAACAAAAAACTATGGTTTGTCGTTACCTTCAGCAAAACTTTTGATGTGGACTTTTTCAGCAATAAAAACATAAGTATGTCGTTACCTCAGCACTATACTGCACTGCAACACGCTCAAAATTTTGTAGTTTGACACATAGCGAATAATTCTGTACCACTTCAACCGATTTCGATTATTCGATTTCGGATTCGATTATTCTTTTTTATGTAATATCACTAAAAAGAATTAAATAAAAACTGTTTAAAAAAACATAAAACCGACTTAAAAAAAACTAGAACTAAAAAGTTTTAAATAATTATTGGAAATTTTCTCTGTTATTGTATTGAAATATATGAATCGATATTGTGATTCATATTCGGACCCTTGAGTTGAAGGCGGTACAAAAGCACACCTGATAGATGGACCCATTTTGTGCTTTTGTACCGCCTTCAACTCAAGGGTCCGAATATGAATCACAATATCCATTCATATATTTCAATACAATGACAGAGAACATTTCAAAATATTATTTAATACTTTTTAGTTCTAGTTTTTCTTTATACTAAAATGTTGGCGGATTATCATGTTTGATTTGAATAACAAGACTTTGTTGTAGTTTGAAATTAAAAACATATTACACGTTTTTGATTAGGGAGAGCGTTTGTGCTTTTTCCGGCTGTAACCCACGGAACCCCTATGATCCTTCAGCGGAACCCCAGGGTTCTGCGGAACATCTTTTGGGAACCGCTGCTCTAGAGTACTCTACAGCCGACGAGTCTCTATCTACGGAAACTCGGGGTGACGTCATGCTCGCTACTGCATCACTCAGCCGATTGGAGGACTGAAAATTCCTTGCAATTTCATCTTTGTATGTAACGAACGTTCTGTGCTTAGAAGAACGAACATACGCGGCACGAACGGACAATAGATAAGTGATTCTCTAAAAGATTGCATGAAATGTTTTGTCTAAAGTTGACTGGAAGAAAAACTTATAGGTAATCGTATTGTGCTTGTTTCTGTTAAATGGTTTTGGAGCAATAAGTTTTTTTATTTTCTATGTATCTATTTTTATGTGTATATAAATTAAATACTTTTTATTAATACCAATATTTGGTTTTAGTTATTTTTAATATTATATTATTTACATTACATTTAAAAAAACACAGGTATTTTTTTATAATATTACATATATTCGACATAATATTGTCGACGTCAGATAAAATTGTTTTTATACGACGACAATATTTTAAGTCGAAATATAAAAAAAAAATATGTGTTTTTTTAAATGTAATGTAAATAATATAATATTAAATATATCTAATGTGTATATAATATTATTAATTTATACCTACTTTATGGGTGGCTCGGTGTCGCACTTTCTGCAAAAAAAAATTATATTTACATTGACATTATCCCTAACAAAATATCTAGATTTTGTCACAGACCGGACTCTAATTTCAATTTCAAGGCCCTTCAATGGGGTAAAGTATAAATCGGTCAAGTGTGAAGTGTGGTGCTGACTGCTAGCGTACCACACCTGACTGGATAAATTACATGTTTTTAAAATGTTCACACAAAATCCCGAAAGGCCCTCTTAATAAATGTATGTAATAAATAAGTTAGACTGTTTTCATGTTAAACTTAAACTGTCATTACAACGCCCACTGGTGGGTGGAGCCGTTGGGTGGTTCATATTTATCCGTGCACCCAGTACGGGTAAATATGAATTTCCCGTGAACCCACTGGTGGGTGAAGTCCATGGAGAATCCACGGAGAAGTCGGTGTGGGTGCACGGGTCGTGGTGACTCTGTTTTTCATAATAAAGAAAACGTTAATTAGTTTTCTTGAAGGAACAAGTACAATCAAGGGCGTAGCCAGGTACAGGCAAGGGGGGCCGCTGCCCACCTCTATCAGGATGTGGGTAAGTGCTCAGAGTGATCCCGAACCGAAGAGTAAATAAGTAATTTTTTTTTATGGGAAGCACGACTTAATGTCGTGCGTGCGCCAGACTTACGCAGGGGTAAAGGCAAGGCTTTTAAGCAATGTTCCATTTAAAATCATTAAAAAATTCATCATTAAAAAATCACAGTCCAATGTTAAATTTGTGATTGGTTGATTTTAAAGAAAAGTCACAAAGTTTCTGCCAATACTACTATTTAGAATCCTCCGTTTATGGAGCCGAACAAAATGGTAAAAGTCCAAACTATGGAATGACAAGAAAATACGTCTATCTACCAAGAATACAATAACTTACTTAAGTAATAAAATAAATATTTATTTCCATGAAGTAATAAACATATTTACCTATTAGTTTTCTCTTGTCTGCCCCCCTATGAACAAAACCCTGGCTACGGCCTTCCAATTTACGACTACCGTTAGCAAGGGCCTGTGCCTTACATCACCAATACCTCTACCTCCAGTCGAGTGGAGAAATCATCCCCTCCCCACACCTGGATCACGAATGGCATGCCGACATGACAGCTTCTAAGCGCCTCCTCTGAAGGACACTAAGTTGTCCTTCGTAGGAAGTAGGTTTACGCGAATTGCTTTACAGACTCATACTCATACAGTTGGATAAACTACGTACCTACCTGAATCAATTCGTATACGATGAACCTAGACAGAAAATGCTGTGATTTTTTTTTTAATCTTTCCTTTTTATGGTTTCATATCCGCTCTGAATTTTTTTTATGGAAACTGACACGGTTGGCTATATCACCTACAACATCCGTGATGTCAGCTCATAACACCGAGTGAACTAGGTGCCATGTCAGTGCTTCTCTTCATTTCATGTTGGCTACACTGAACTGGACGGAAAACACGAAATATTTACGTCGCCGTTTCGACCGACGTTTCATTCAGTGCGGTGGTACTAACCCGGGCGGGATAAACCCTACCACCTAGTAAGGTAAGAAGGGAAGGGACCTACAGTTTTACGTGGAATGCGAACCACGGTAAGCCTCCAACGGTCGAGCGGTCACCCATCCAAGTAGGTACTGACTGACCGCGCTCAGGGTTGCTTAACAACAGTCGACCGACCCGCACCACTGAGCTACCTTTACGGGAGTCGGGATCCTTTTACTAAAGTCCGTCCGTCTGTCTGTTGAAGGGCTGCTTTTTATTTCGTAACTAGCTTTCGCCCGTGGCTTAGCTCAAGGTAAACTCGGTTTAATAGCAAATTTCAATTTAAACTCAAATATTATGGTAAAACGAATCTCTCTCCCGTCCATACTATAATTTCTTTGATACTCCAAGGCTATTTAGCGTGTGGTATTAGTGAGCCTCAAGAACTACTGTTTGTATTTTTGCTTATAACTCGCGAACGACTCAACCGATTTACATACTCCTTATCCTACTAGATGCAATTGAATTCGTTTCGATAGTCCGTATGTCATAGATTACATTTAGAAAATGTGTTGTAACGAAATGTAGAAATTTTTTGAACTGACTCTGGAACACAGTCACTATTTATAGTTTTAATTTTATGAGGAACATTTTCGTACAAACTTCTTATTTTTTATTATTTGTTGTTATATCGGCCATAATGAATGACACATATTCTGTGAACATTTTAACTGGCTACCTATTTACGGTTCAAGAGATACAGCCCTCGGACAGACAGACGGATAAACAGACAGACGGCGTAGGCTTAGTAATAGGGTCCCTTACGATGGATACAGAACCCTAAAAATTATACAGGCATAATGCCAATAAATTCTCGAAGTAGAACGTCTCTCCAAGCTGACCGTACGTAAAAGTAAACTAGCGTTAGGTAAGGCCGGCAACAAAGCCAAAGTGTCCTTTCGACGTAGTCTACTCAAATTGGCCGCTTGGCCAACCGCCAACAAGCTATCGAACCCGATGCCGTTGGCTGGAGGGTCAGCCAGTATAGGATTCTAATTCCCGGCCTGAAATTTTACGTATACGTACTTCTAAAACACAATATCGGTAATTGGAAATAATTTTGTTTGTAATGGTCGCGCTATAAATTGTTGTCAAACACAGAAGAGGGTACCGTAGCAATTCCATTCTTCCACGCATACCTAGTAGCGCAGTGGCCGAACGCGCGGTCGCTCCGTGCCGCCTGCGCCGCCGCCCGCGCGGTCGCTCCGTGCCGCCTGCGCCGCCCGCGCGGTCGCTCCGTGCCGCCTGCGCCGCCCGCGCGGTCGCTCCGCCCGCGCCGCCCGCGCGGTCGCTCTGTACCGCCCGCGCCGCCCAATTTTTTATTTCATTTTAAACGCATTAGTTTCAGAGATAATTTGGGACAGACGTACAGACAGACCGACACGGCACGACAATGATCCATTTTTTCCTCTTTTGAGTTACGGAACCCTAACAAGACATTGGTCGATCTGCCTGCATTTCTCGAAAGTTTTGTACGAAACATTCAATAAAGCCTAATATTTTTGAAATTAACATCAAATTTCCTAAGCGCCTACATTATTAAATGTGTATCCACCTTCATTTCAGACGACTTATTCTAGGTTAAAGGCATAGAATAAGAAAATTCCCCGTTTTTGTAAAAAAAAAATAATAAATATATGTGCATAAATTTGAGTTGTATTATATTCGGATAAGGCACTCCACTATATCCAGTTAAAAATACACGTATGCTACAATACAATATTTTTTCATTATCACAGCTACAAATATGCCCATTGATTTGAGCGGTCATTCATAAAATATGAACTCAACTTGCCATTGTTAATCTGCTTACTCAAGCACTCAGTGCCCTAATTTATGTGTGTAAACATTGGGTGTTCTTTTAGTTTCTTAGAACCAAACCAATGTCACCGCACGTGTCCGGATGTTTGGTTTCTAAATAACAATATATCAATTGATTGAGACCCAGCCAAAAATATATACTTTGAAAACTATATACAGCAATATTCACTAGGTTTATGTGAAATACAATCAAAATAAAAAAAATAGATAGGTATTAGATATTATTTCAGAGATAAGTTTGGGCAGACGGACAGACAGGCAGACAGACAGACAGAAACGACAATGATCCATTTTTTCTCTAACAAAAGATTGGTCGATCTACACCACAAGCACGAAAGAAAAAGGCCTGACGAGATTTAAGAAAATGACGAGCAATGCAAAACAAAACTGGAGACAAGACTGGGCCCAGTTCGTTCGTATTAAAAAGACGAATATGTAAGTAAAGAAATAAAGATATTACTCAGAAACCTTCGACCAGACCCAAACCAACTCAACAATGCCTCTCAACAGCTACGGGCAAAAGCTAGTAGGTATTAAGGCGCGTCCCCTGCGACTGTTTTTTTTTCTCGAAACAATACACAAAAATATCGTAACATTGGGCTGTGGCCATACATACACTTGGTTTTAGGGTTCCGTATCCGGTACGGGACCCTATTACTAAGCCCATGCCGTCTGTCTGTCTGTCTGTCTGTCCGTCCGTCCGTCCGTCCGTCTGTCTGTCCGAGGGCTGTATCTCTTGAACCGTAATAGATAGCACGTTGAAATTTTCACAGAATATGTGTTATTTATTATGGCCGATATAACAACATGTAATAAAAATAAGAAAAAGCAAAAAATTCACGGGGGTTCCCACAAAAGAAACCAAAAAGTGTATGCGCGCGCGCCATCTACCGAATAGATTATGAAGCATTTTAACTAATCATGACATTTAACTAATATAAAGCATTTCATATCACGCCATCTACATGGCGTGAGTGGCGCTAGCCATGACATGGCGATACGGAACCCTCGGTGCGCGAGTTCGACTCGCACTTGGCCGGTTTTTGCGTAATGTTTCGAAAAAACACGCGCAGGAGACGCGCCTTTAGACAAACACGAACGAGCACATGCACCAAGTCCTCTATCGGCTAAGTGTATGCAGATCTTAATCTATTGCGGAAACATATTTGGTTGGAGGCCAGCCACATGTGGCAACAATGCGTTGACATTATCGGATTAAGCGGACAAGGCTTTGTTGGCTATTCTTAGGTATCTTTTAGTTTAGATCACTGAGCATTAGCTTTAACCATCTTCGGCGGGTGGTCGGCGCGCTCTTTGCTTGGACTCTTGATGTCAAGGTTCAAGGTTCGATTCCGGCCGACTTACTGAAATGAGTTTTTTTTTATTACGTGTATTTTTGTACCATGTGGGGCCGGTACTTTAAAAGAATAGCCCCACTGCATCTCTCCCCGTGTATGTCGTAAAAGGCGACTAAGGGCTATGACTCCCTTTTTATATTATTAGGTGGTAGGGTTTAACCCGCCCGGGTTGGTACCACCGCACTGAATGAAAGGTCGGTCGAAACAGCTATTTAAATAGATCGTGTTTTCCGTCCAGTTCAGTGTAGCCGGCACGACCGAAGGGAAGCACTGACGTGGCACCAAGTTCACCCGCTGTTATGGGCTGACATCACGGATGTTGTATGTAGGTGATGTAGCCAACCGTGTCAGGTTCCATAAAAAAAAAACGTCGTGCACCTAAGTACCTGCTGCTTCACCGTTCGGAACCGGTATAAAACTGTAAATCTCTTCTCTTGCCCCGTGCTAGGTTGTTTTTCATGCTAGACTCAAATTGTAGCCGACTGGGTTGATACCACCGTACTGGATGTAATATGACCGCATAGCAGCCTCGGCAGTTATTATAACCACTAGTACAGTATAGCCACCAATCTGAAGGGTAATTATGTATTAAGGGTATGGCACCTACTTTCTCGGAGGTGATATTGGTTGGTCGGAGCATGTGCTTTGGCCTCTCTGATTCAGCAACCCTAGCAGATTACATAAAACAATTATTTTTTACTGGTAATGTCAACCGAATAGAACAAATTTTGTAACTTTTGGATGCGACAAGAAAACAGAATGTTCCTCATTTTTGATAATTGTCTCTCTCCACTAATGGCTGCTCTTGGCGGGCTCCTACGTCGTCGCTCGTTCATAATAAGCGGCAAATAATTGACAGATATGTCGACAATCTGTTTGTTGACAAGTAAGAAAAGTAAAAATTTGTCAAGTGCGAGTTTTACTCGCGCACGGAGGTTTCCGTATCCATCCGCTATCAATAATATCCGCCTATCGCCACCGCCCGTCTTTCAATAATGCAATGTATAAAAGCCTGTGGCGCCATCTATTATTCAGTAGCGTGACTAATCGATTTTTCGCACGTTTGTTGTATGGGAACCCCCCTTAATTTTAAATTTTTTTTTTTTATTATTTGTTATATACGCCATAGTAACACATATTCTGTGAAAATTTCAACGGGCTACCGTTTACGGTTCAAGAGATACAGCCCTCGGACAGACGGACGGACGGACGGACGGACAGACAGACAGCGAAGGCTTAGTAATAGGCTTCCGTACGGGATACGGAAACCTAAAAAGAAGAAAGTTTGTCAGTCTCGGTAGCTCATTGGTGCGGTCAGTCGAATGTTGTTGAGCAACCCGAGCACGTTCAGTACTTGGATACCGTGGCGCTCGACCGTTGGAGGCTGACCGTGGTTCGGATTGCACGTAAAACTGTAGGTCCCTTCCCTTCTTACCTTAGTAGGTCGTAGGGTTTATCCCTCCCGGGTTGCTACCACCGCACTGAATGAAACGTTGGTCGAAACGGCTATGTAAATAGTTCGTGTTTTCCGTCCAGTTCAGTGTAGCCGACATTAAATGAAGGGAAGCACTGACATGGCACGTAGTTCACCCGGTGTTATGGGCTGGTCTCACGGATGTTGTAGGTGATGTAGCCAACCGTGTCAGATTCCATAAAACAAAATTACGGTAATACAGTCAGGCATGCGCGTGAGCGTCCACTTCTGGACATAGCCTATCCATATTCATTTTTAAGTTTCCGGATTAACAGTAGGTTTAAAGACTTACATAAGTCGACGTTTCGCCCGCTACGTCACGGGCTTCATCAGGAACTGCGGGAGTTCCTGGAGCCGACGTCTGGTGTCCGTTGTACCAGACGTCAAACTGCTCTTTTTCGAAGATTGTAGTTGTGGGTAGGTTGCACAATATTCGGCAGCGGTGGTAGATCGCTATCCGTACATCGTACGAAGTCCCGGCTGCACACAACACTCACTTTGTCTTCGGACGCTGGCTTGGCGGAAGATCTTGCAGATGTGTACTGTGACAGCACGGGCAGCCAAGAAGGTGATAAATTCATACTGTCGTCCCTGTTGAAATTTCTGTGCCTGGTGATTTCGATGGCTTCCCTGACTAGGCGTGGAGTGTAGTGCCAGCCGCCCAAATTCTACGGACTCCCAAAGGTACATAAAACAGGTACGCCACTAAGACCTATTGTAGGTCAAATAGACTCACCAACTTATAACCTGTCAAAGTTTCTCGCTAAATTGCTACAACCTCTAGTAGGAAAGACGTCTTCCTACATAAAGGACTCCGCGCATTTTGTGAAAGAATTAGCGAAGATATGCCTACAAAGTAACGATCTAATGGTGAGTTTTGATGTCGAGTCGCTCTACACAAATGTACCGATAGGTGACGCACTTAAAGTTATTGAGAAAAAGCTAAGCGATAACGATATACCTACCGGCTACGTGAAATTTATAGAGCACTTTCTGCGTCAAAATTATTTCCTATGGAATGGTGACTTTTACATCCAACTGGACAGGGTCGCTATGGGTTCACCAGTTGCTCCAGTCGTTGCCAACCTCTTTATGGAAGATCTAGAGGAAAGAGTGCTGAGAACGAGTGACAACCCACCGACGACTTGGTTCAGATATGTTGATGATACCTTTGCAATATTGCAGAATGGCACACTACACCTGCAACGGTTCCTCAAAGAACTGAACGCTGCCCATCCAAACATATCTTTCACGAGAGAAATTGAGGAAGACAACCTAATAGCGTTCCTGGACGTCTTGGTACAGAGAAGAGCCGATGGTTCCCTGTCGCATACGGTGTATAGGAAACCGACACACACCAACCGGTACCTGAACGCCAACTCTCACCATCACCCAGCCCAGCTTAAATCGGTTGTAACCTCCCTGGTAAACCGCGCACACAATGTATGTGATAAAGAGCACCTTCAAATGGAGCTCAAGCAGGTAAAAAGTGCATTGCAGCAAAATGGATTTAACACGAGGGCTTGCAATATTAAAATTCAAGGTAAAAGGCAAAGACGAATAGAGGTTAGTAGACAGCCCGCCTATTTACCATACGTAAAAGGTGTTACAGACCAGATATAAGCCTCTGCCTAAAGTTTCTCAAATGCTTAGATCCGTTAAAGATAAGATACCATTGCAAGCCCCAGGCGTCTACAAAGTTCCATGTAGCTGTGGGAAGAGCTACATCGGCCAAACGAAGAGGAGCGTCCATGAGCGAATGTGCGAACACATAAGAGCAGTCAAGAATGGTGACCTGCAGAAATCGGCCATTGCGGAACATCTATTGCTTGGTGATAATAACCACTGGATCCGGTTTGATGAAGCGTCGGTACTAGTGGTAGAACGACACTACACTCCACGCCTAGTCAGGGAAGCCATCAAAATCACCAGGCACAGAAATTTCAACAGGGACGACAGTATGAATTTATCACCTTCTTGGCTGCCCGTGCTGTCACAGTAGGTACACATCTGCAAGATCTTCCGCCAAGCCAGCGTCCGAAGACAAAGTGAGTGTTGTGTGCAGCCGGGACTTCGTACGATGTACGGATAGCGATCTAACACAGCTGCCGAATATTGTGCAACCTACCCACAGCTACAATCTTCGAAAAAGAGCAGTTTGACGTCTGGTACAACGGACACACGACGTCGGCTCCAGGAACTCCCGCAGTTCCTGATGAAGCCCGTGACGTAGCGGGCGAAACGTCGACTTATGTAAGTCTTTAAACCTACTGTTAATCCGGAAACTTAAAAATGAATATAATTAATAACAGCGTAAACTTAAAAACATTAATAGCCTATCCAATTTCTCTCCAGTCCTCGCGGCCTTCAGCGATACGGAACCACTGATTGCCTCCGACGTACTTGATGTCATCGCCCCACCTGGAGGGTTGTCTTCCCACACTCCGATTTCCTGACCACGGCCGCCAGTGTATGACGCGGTTACTCCAACGGTCGTCGTCTCTTTGGTCGACTGCTTTAGTGCGTCGGCGAATTTCCTTGTTACGCACCATGTCACGTAGCGATATATCCAGCATGGCTCGCTCCATTGCTCGCTGGGCAACTTTCAACCTGTGGACAACAGCGACTATCAGAGTCCACGTTTCATAACTGAGAGGATGCATTGGTCATAAATACTGGTCTTTAAATTTTGCGGAATGAAAAGAATGGTAGCTGTTTAACAATGTCGTGTACAGTTGAGCACACTTGAGGTATTTATAGTAAAAGCGAGGGAAACTTTGTGTTCACGCGACTTTGCGCCCAGACGAGACGCGCAAACAAAGAACACCACTTTTAAACGTTAGCTCCCTTACACAAATGTGGCGCGCTTAGCGCCATATTTCTCATGCATGCGCCGTGCCTGCCGCAAACACCAGGGCAAAACATTTCCGTGTGGCGTAGAAACAGAAAAAATACCCTGCGAAGTTTCTTGCCGGTTCTTCTTCGTGGGTGTAATCGAACCGAGTAGTAGAAAAATTTTTAACAAGTTCGAGTGCAGTCTAACTGCCTGTCATATGAATTATCAATAAACAATACAACACAACAGTGTGAGAGTAAGAATTCCTGCAGATCTCGTTCTTCTCCCATCAGTATGGTTTAGGTTGGATAAATCCTTCCCACCACAATATTAATACATTAAAGCTTGGACCACAAGGTTAGGTACAATACGAGTAGTTCGTGTTTTCCATCCACTTCAGTGTAACATAATGAAAATTGGCAAACACTGGAATCACACTTTTTTTTAAAGGAACCTCACGTTTTTGGCATCAGTTTCATAGCAGTTTCGACAGGTTGTACCAGTCCGAAAAGAATTCGTCAGATAAGGGAATGGACCTACAGTTGTATACGTGCAATAGTTCTGTCAAGAACCTGATTACTTACTGACATCATGAAAATAGATTGCCCGCAGATCTTAGCTTAGATCAAAGGTAAAAGGTCGACTTAGCCATTGCCAACCTTTGGACCATCCCCCGACCGAGCAGCAGGGAACACAATCCGGTCGGCGCCTCCATTAATAATCGTCGTGAAACAAAAAAGCCGTTTTGTTCCACAGACAAATTCCTTCATTCTCCTTCGAACACTTCATTCTTCTCAATTAAGATCTGAATTAAAAGCTCCTGGGCGGGATTCGTGAATAGACGTTTGACTTTTTCGACTTTGAGAGATTTTTTTTAAATGTTGACAGTGACAATGTTGAAGGAGTTCGTTTTTCAGATAGCTGATTAATTATGCATTTTTAGGCAACTAAACATACCCGAAAGGCACAACTGTCTCAAAAGACATCTCCACATAACGGGCCTTAGTGACGACCCACTGTGCGCTCAATGTGGGGAGGCAGAAACCAGTGCTCACTACGTCGGTCAGTGCACCATGAATGCAGGACCAAGATGGAAGACACTGGGGAAAGACCACTACTGTGAAGAAGAACTTCGAGGAATTAACTGGAAGAAATTACTGGAGTATACAACGAAGACGGGCAGACTGGACCACCATGAGCAGGGAGTAGTCGACGGCAGCAGGTAATTCCCCCCCAGCTCCTCCGGGATAGGCGATATAGTCCCAAACTGTGGACCTGATCGCCGGACTGACCTCGTCAGTCCTCCCACCAAGTACTTATACCCGAAAGGGGGTCATTCTATAAATGAAAATTATAAAATTTTCCCGGATAAGTACGACTTTTTGCTGTGCAAACTTAAATTTTCTTCATATTTTGTTTTTATTTTGGAAAGAAAGAGTAAAAACTGTTGAAATAAAAACCTATTGTATAATGAAATTTAACGCTATTATATTTTATTTAGACATAAAATAACATATTTGAAGTGATGTTAACACAAATAACTGTATTTGTTTATTAAAAATATGTTTTTATTAAAACAAAATTTCTAAAAAAAATGCAACATCAAATGTCTGGAAATGTTTCCCTGTAAAAATATGTGTGTCTAAAAACGAGGTTTTGCCGGACCCATACAACTATACAACCGGAAACATACGGACCAATACAATGGTGGGGGGGGGGGGGGGGGGGGGGGGGGTCGTCGACGCAATGGACATCATCGCGGCGTCGCTCACGGCGCGGCGACGCGTCGGCAGCGCGGCGGAGGCTCTGGGCGGCCACCGCGCGGCTGGGGTGCGTAGCTCGGATACCACGCAGGAAGTTCCAGAAGCCATGAGATTTAATTAACGCGTCTAGCGACCGATAAGTCGGCCGGTACTGGCTCAGCTGCCACAATGCGTGTACTGCGAGCATATCCATCGGGTAGACAAAATTGAACGCCTATAAAGGAGGATGGGCAAAAATGTATGGACTCTGGTACCCTCCACCAACCACCACCAACAGCAAGGAGTCATATGTCGTTGGAAAGGTCTTTTAATATGTATCAATACTTACTATGGCGGCTTATCCCAAAGAGTTGTGCTTTCGGAGATATACAGATTTTTTTATTTATGCTATTAAATAGTCTTCTTTTCTTTTAATAGTTCTTCTTCGCCTTTTACGACATGCACGGGGAGAGATGTAGTGGGGCTATTCCTTTTAAGTACCGATCCAACACGGTCAATAATTTTATTGTTTAGATTACTTCAGGCAGGCTTTATCAACGGTGCCGCGGTGGCACCGTTGTACATTGTACATTTTTTATGTAATAATCAGGTATGGGTGTCTGAGTCGGAAGGGCCAAAGCACATGCTCCGACCAGCCATTATCACCTCCGAGAAAGTAGGTGCCATACTGACTTCCCTGGATTGCTGTCTATACTGGACTAGAGGAGAACACAGCCGAGGCCGCTATGCGGCCATCGTACATCCGGTACGGTGGTACCAACCCAGTCGGCTACAATTTGAGCCCACCACCTAGTAAGGGGCAAGGGAAGGGATCTACAGTTTTACACCGTTCCGAACGGTGAAGCAGCAGGTGTAGGTATGGACGTACATTTTTTCGTAAAAAAATAAAATGGATCAGAACCTTCCGAATCGAAAAACTCATTGGTACACGCCGACCGGATTCGAACCTCGGACCTCTCGCATGAGAAGCCGATGCCCAAACCACTAGGCCACCCGTCGCTCAAATGCCGCCATGCGACGTTTGTAGCGGAATTTTTTTAAACGATTAAAAACTTTTCACATTAATCAGGATGAATAGCGATCAGGCGAATTCGGATTAAACTGAAATAAGTTTATTTTATACCAGCTTTTGCCCGCAGCTTCGCTCGCGTGAAGTTCGTATTTAAAAATAAAAAAGTAAGTAAGCCCGCTACTGTAGATACCTTTATTTCAACACGCGGAACAATTCGGTTTGTATGAGAGCCTAGCGTAACCGGAACTGAATTTTATTTCATCCTATGTCCCACATAGTTAAATGTGCTTGTATAAAGTTTCATCTAATTCGGATGATCGGTTTAAGAGTTATGGAGGAACATACATACATACATACGTATAGAAAACATTTCTAAAAATCGTCAATTTAGTTTTATTTAGTATCATACATAGAGTCTACAAAAGCAATATCTCAATCTCATAAAACAAAGTAACTTACTCCATGACCATCCCTTACAGATTTCTTTATTTTCACATTTTTATTCTATAATATTTATATTAATTATTTATACATCAATATCAAAATATATACAATTAATACAAACATATAAAAACAAAAACGGCATCATCGCCGGCGGCGGAAGACAGGCCTCCAAGCACGCCGGCGGGCGCAGGCCGTGGCTACGGAGCTCTCCGAGACGACGCGAGGCAAGCTACGAGCGATAGGTGGACCATCCCTTACAGATTTATTATTAGTATTGATTAATGATACTGAATATTTTCCGCGGAACCGATTTTAATTTGTATAAAATCCCTTAGGATTTATTATTATTAAGATCTCGGCTAATAAGCCGTGATTGTATTGGGCGGGTTTAAGTGCATCTCAAACTTTGAAACTTTGAACCAAACTTTGGAAAAGTTTCTGTCAAGGCCTAGTTCATTTGATAGAAGCGATCAGCCTCAGGTAGCTCAGTGGTGCGATCGGTCGACTGTGTTTCCTGATCATAGGTTCACCTAGGCACGGTCAGAACTTGGATAGGTGACCGTTCGACTGTTGGAGGCTGACAGTGGTTCAGATTCCACGTAAAACTGTAGGTCCCCTTACCGTACCTACTGGTGGTAGGGTTGGTACCACGGCACTGAATGAAAGGCCGGTCGAAAGGGGCTATGTAAATATTTGGCATTTTCCGTCAAATTCAGTGTAGCCAGCATGACCATAAGGAAGCACTAAACATGGCACCTAGCTCACCAAGGTGTTATGGGCTGACATCACGGATGTTGTAGGTGAAGTAGCCAACCGTGTCAGTTTCCATTAACCGCTTTTTGGTCAAGTGCGAGACAAACTCGCGTGGAGAGGGTTCCGTACTATTCCGTTTTCCGTGAGAATTTTAAGGCTTAGGATTTTCGTTTAGGCTTTCCTGTAAGTTTATATAATTCCCTACCCGGACCTGAATAGTTATACTATTCGAAGACTGAGGTAGATAAAAGTGAGAGAGTGTGGGCCGCGCGCTTCCCTCGTCTGCCGCCTTCGAACCAGGGTTGCCAGGTGTACCGTGTGGGGCTGGTACTTTAAAAGAATAGCCCCACTGCATCTCTCCCCGTGTATGTTGTAAAAGGCGACTAAGGGATATGACTCCCTTCTTATATTACTAGGTGGTAGGGTTTAACCCGCCCGGGTTGGTACCACCGCACTGAATGAAAGGTCGGTCGAAACGGCTGTGTAAATAGTTTGTGTTTTCCGTCCAGTTCAGTGTAGCCGGCACGACCGAAGGGAAGCACTGACGTGGCACCAAGTTCACCCGGTGCTATGGGCTGACATCACGGATGTTGCAGGTGATGTAGCCAACCGTGTCAGTTTTCATAAAAAAAAAAAAAAAACCTATACCATGGACAGTTCATGTTTTCAATGTTCCACGGTAAAAAATATAAGCAATTTGGCGCTCACACTCATGCGATTGTTCAAACTGTTGAAAAGTAGTTGTAAATAGGTGATTTAAAATATTAAAAAAAAACCGGCCAAGTGCGAGTCGAACTCGCGCACCAAGGGTTCCGTATCGCCATGTCATGGTCAACGCCACTTACGACATCTATGTATTAGTTAAAATGCTTCATACTCTTTTCGGTAGATGGCGCGCATACACTTTTTAGTTTCTTCTATGGGAACCCCCGTAAATGTTTTACTTTTTCTTATTTGTATTATTTGTTGTTATATCGGCCATAATAAATAAATAATACATATCCTGTGAAAATTTCAACGGGCTACCTATTACGGTTCAAGAGATACAGCCCTCGGACAGACGGACACACAGACAGACAGACAGCGTGCGTAGGCTTGGTAATATGGTCTCGTACCGGATATGGAACCCTAAGAACACGGGAAATACTATGTCTAAAATTTATTTATCCCCCATTTCCTGATTTCCACGTTTGGGGTTTTTTTTAAACTTAACCCTTCAAATCAAAGGATTGATTCGAAGGGTTGGTGAAAGGTTTCCACCTTTGATGAAAAATTACCAACTCATTTATCTGAGCCACCTGGCAACCCTGCTTCGAGCCCGTGCGCCCGACACATTCCCACGCATACAACGCACAACACACACACACACAGGTTTCTCCCATTCCTATTGCGGCACGAACGCGCGCGCCTAGTGTGTGTATGTATGTATATGCGCCATGGAAATAGGCTTAACATTTCGAATATTAGCAGAATACTTGTCTATTTCCGCACCAGTGGTTCGGTAAATATCTAAGTCGTACGAATGCTTTATGCTAGGAAATAGGAACACATAATGCTAAACGATCCGAAATGCCTCTTTCCTCAAAGGCCTAAGGCTGAGTCGCAGGAACAATAATGTAACATAGAATGTGCTTATCGAATCTCAAATATCACATTTTTTCGTTTATTTTTTTTATATTCGTCGCGATAACACCATAGGGAAGTATGGAAGCTTATATATATCCTGTTTGGAACGAATTTTTTCTCTTCATTTTCGGCATTGAATTTACTAACGAAAAAACATAAAAAAGCTATTACATGCTTAATATAACATATAAAAATATAATATATAGTATGGAAGCTTATTACGGAGGGATGTTTATACACAGGACGGACGGTTATACATAGAACGGAAGCTAATATATGGGAGGGAAGCTTATATGTAGGACGGAAACTTATATGGGATGAAAGCTTGTATATAGGAGGGACCTTATATAAGGTCCCTCCTATATACAAGCTTCCATCCCATATATAAGTTTCCCATATATATTATATAGGACGGAAGCTTATATTTAGGACGGAAACTTATATATGGGATGGAACGGAAGCTTATACTATATGGAAATATACTTCCTGGTACAAAAAATCTCGCTCGGTAGTAGGCGACCTACTACCACCGGGGTTGGTGTGGTTTCGTGGATTCGATAAACGTTCTCCGTATGCTTTCGTGTTCGAAAAATTCTAATATTTTTGTCAAAATGTATGTTAAGCCTGAATCTATCCGTGAGAGTTAATTTGGTGAAAATCGGACGAGTACTTTTGATGCTATCGCAAGTTGTACTGAGCGCGAGAGCACACTTTGGGGAGATGGTGGTGACGTCATCGGTGGTGGGGGGGAGGTCGAGTGCACAGTTTTGTGTAGTCGCCGGATGGGTCTATAAGGCGAGGTAGCGTTCACGTTTGCAGGTTGTATAGTTTGGAAGCACGAAGCCGTCGAAAGTACATACTTTATGTCGCCAACTTTCTGGAATTAGTTTTAATTGAAACTATTAGAAATATTATTCGTTCAGGAACTTTAGCAGTTCGATTAACTGCTAACATATTGTTACGGACAACGACAGCCCCGCAGCCAGCACATGAGAGCACGACGCGCGCATCTTAGCGTAGGGCTTGGAACAGCGAGGAAGCGGCCGTCGTAGGGTGTAGAATAGGGTTTTTTAAGTTAGTTTAGGCCTTACGATTAAGTGAATATAAGTTAGAAATAAGATATATATAAATAAATATACTTTTTACAAAAACCGTAGGCTAGTTAGTCTGTAAGTTTAAGTTATTATTTTAGCAAGTAGGCGCTAGGTTTAGTTTTCTGTACGTAGGTTAGATATAAGTTTTGGAAATAAATAATATTATTGGACGGCTTTTTACTGAAGTAACTCGAGACGAGAGCGACAGGTAGCGAGACGAAGGGATTAGCGGCGGCGGCCGAGCCAGGCGCCCATTGTTCTGCTCGCTCGCAAAACCGGATGCGTGCCGCAGCGACCGGCGAGCGGGCAGAAAAGTAAATAAAAATAGGCGCTATTCCGTTGGCTCGCCAGTACAAATCAAGCAGCCAGAGAGAGAGGACCTCCTACAAGTGGAGCAAATCGGGAAGACGGCAAGACACAGCGGCATTGCAGAAGAGCTTTCCCGCCGACGCGGTCGACTATCGGCTAGCAAGTGCCGCCGTACTGCCGTCCCTCTCTCTCCGCGCCGCCGCGTTTGTCTCGCTCTGGCAAACCTGTCGCTTCGTCCGTGTTGCTCCGGTAACGGGCCGTCCCGTTATTGTACTGAGCACCGGCGTTTCATTTGGCGTTCGTTGTTCCCCGTACCACGTATCTTCGACCGAGTGACTGGGCGTCTCACCCGAACCAAAGAAGAAATTACAGTCCACTCCGAACACGAGCGACGAGCAGTAACATTGGTCCTATCGCCGCCGGATCTAGATGCCCATCACCCGGTCCACGAAGAACGCGAGGCAGCGGGCGACCGAGTCCCTGCGTGACGAGCCACGTGTACCGCCGATCGACAGTACAACACCTACGTCGTCGGAGCCCGTCACGTCGCCGCCCACTGCCGGAACAACGAGCCGCGAAACGGAGACCGAATGGTCTCACGAGCGACAGTCGGAGGACGAGGCCCCTCCGAAGCACTCAGCGGGCGGTCGTCCCACAGTCGCGACCGCCGGGCCTGAGTGCGAGCCAGAGCAAAGTGCGCCGCCACCTACCGCGCATCATAACGTCACGCGCCGCGACGACGTCGGAGCGCGAGTGTTCGGACAGAGTGCAGTACCTACCGCGCATCATGACGTCACGCGCCGCGACGACGTCGGAGCGCGTGTGTTCGGACTAAGTGAAGTGCCTGCCGCGTATAGTGACGTCACGCGCCGCGATGACGTCAGCGCGCGAGTGTCCGGACCGAGTGTAGTGCCCACCACGCAGCATGGCGTCACGCGTCGCGATGACGTCAGCGCGCGAGTGTGTGAACAGAGTGTAGTGCCGCCTACCGCGCACGCCGCCGTCACGCGCCGCGACGACGCCGGCGCGCCAGTGCAAAGACAAAGTGAAGTGCCGCGCGTCGCCCCACCGCGCTCGCGGGCCTCCACCGGACGCGGATCTGGATCCGTCCGGTCGGCGAGGTCCTCGAAGCTAGTAGCGGAGCTCGCCCTACAAGAAGAGCTCACGCAGCTAGCGCTCGAGGAGGAGCAAGCCCGCACGAGATCTATGAAAAAGATCGCGCAGCTAGAGCTTGAAGCTATGAAAGCGATCGCGCAGCAAGAAGAGAAGGAGGCGCAAGCGCGTACGAAAGTGTTGAAAGCGAGGCTCGAGCGGCTGCAAGCCGAGCAGCTCGGGCATCCGTCAACAAGCGACGAGGAGGGAGACGACGAGTTGCAGCGGGGCCGCCTTGAAGATTGGGTCCGAGGGCACTCCCAACACCGGCGGGAGCGAGAGCCGCATCACACCGCGCCACAGGCTGCGGCCTCCGCTGCTACCGCGGGGCCGCACGCCGCGCCACCGCCCGCCGCCGCTGCGTGGCATCAGGCCGCGCCACAGGCTGCCGCCTCCGCCGATCTCGCGGGGCCGCACGCCGCGCCGGCGCCCGCCGCCGCTGCGTGGCATCACAACGCGCCACAGGCTGCGGCCTCCGCTGCTACCGCGGGGCCGCACGCCACGCCACCGCCCGCCGCCGCTGCGTGGCATCAGGCCGCGCCACAGGCTGCCGCCTCCGCCGATACCGCGGGGCCGCACGCCGCGCCGCCGCCCGCCGCCGCTGCGTGGCCGCACGCCGCGCCACAGGCTGCGGCCTCCGCTGCTACCGCGGGGCCGCACGCCGCGCCACCGCCCGCCGCCGCTGCGTGGCATCAGGCCGCGCCACAGGCTGCCGCCTCCGCCGATACCGCGGGGCCGCACGCCGCGCCGCCGCCCGCCGTCGCTGCGTGGCCGCACGCCGCGCCACAGGCTACCGCCTCCGCCGATACCGCGGGGCCGCACGCCGCGCCGCCGCCCGCCGCCGCTGCGTGGCCGCACGCCGCGCCACAGGCTGCCGCCTCCGCTGCTACCGCGGGGCCGCACGCTTCGCCACCGACCGCCACCGATACGCGGCCGCATGCCGCGCCGCCGGCCGCATGCCGCGCCGCCGGCCGCCTCCGCCGCATGGACGCAAGCCGCCACCACCGCCACCGCCGCCGCTCCGCCGCATTGGGACGCAGGGGCCGCAGCCGAGGGCCCGTACATGCGAACTAATCTGCCAAAGTTCATGTACGACCTGCCGCAGTTCGACGGATCTCCGGAGAAGTGGCTGCGGTACCGCGCCGCGTTCCGTAATACGGAACGATACTTTTCAAGCTACGAAAACGCGGCGCGGATCGGGCACAGCCTGCGCGGCCCAGCAGAGTCGGCAGTCTCGAGCCGACTCGCCGCCGCGGCCGGAGCGGAGGAGCTGATGACGGCGCTGGAAAGAAGGTTCGGCCAGCCGGAAGCGCTGATTAAACGTGAGCTAGCCAAGCTGCGAGCCCTGCCCAAGCTGCCCGACAGCTCTCGAGATATCTGTACCTTCTCGAGCCAGCTGTCCAACATCGTGCAGACGATCGTGGGGCTCGATCACGCCCACCTGCTGCACGGCGTGGAGCTCCTTCAGACCGTCACCGACAAGTTCTCCGCAATCATGCGAAATAATTGGCTCCGCCACCCTCAGCGAAAGACGGACCACCGCCCGGCCCTGATGGTGCTGTCCGCCTTCCTACAAGACGAGGCGGACAATTGCGCCGCGGACGCGACGCTCGAGCCAAGCGGTGGCAAGACGGACATGACGGAGCCGCGCCGCGGCAACCGCGGGGGGCGCAGCACCGAGAAGGCCTACACCGCGGAGATCGAGGACGAGGAGGACGCGCCCGAGCCAAGCCGCGGCAACAAAAAGGCGCGCGGAACCGAATATTCTTACGCTGCCAAGGCCGGGGAGAAGTCGGAAGTGAAGACCGAGAAGAAATGCCCAGCGTGTTCAGCCGAGCACCACCTACCGGACTGCCACCGTTTTAAGTCAGCCGACATAGACGAACGGTGGAGGTTGGTAAAAAAGGAAGGGGTCTGCTTCCGGTGCTTAAAGAGCCGGCACCGGCGCAACAGGTGCAAGGCAGCAAGGTGCGGTGTGGACGAATGCACGATTGGGCATCATTTCCTCCTTCACAACCCGGCAAGGAAAGAAGAGAGTGTCACCACAGCCACAGAGGTAGTCGCGGCAGCGACCCGCGCCGATCGAGTGCTCCTCAAGATGGTTCCTGTGGTGCTGTCTGGACCGGCCGGGACGATAGACACGTTCGCGCTGCTCGACGAGGGATCTACGATCACGATGATCAACGCCACAGTCGCCGAGTTGCTGGGCGCGAAGGGCCGGCTGGATCCCCTGCGAGTGCTGGGGATCAGCGGGACTCACGTCAACGTCACTGGGTCTCGCCGCGTAAACCTGAGTGTCCGCGGCAAGCACGGGACGGAGGTGCACCAACTAGTCGGCGCAAGGACAGTGGACAGGCTGCGATTCCCCAGCCAGGCCGTCACGCACGCTGCGCTACAGGAGTGCAGCCACCTCGCAGGCCTCCAGCCAGTACTGGCGTACGAGCACGCGTCGTCGACCCTGCTCATCGGGCAGGACAACTGGCAGCTCATCATCTCGAGGGAGATCCGGAGCGGCCGCCCCGATGAGCCGGTTGCCTCCCGCACCCAGCTAGGCTGGGTCCTGCACGGCGGGAGGAGCTCGGCGACGACGCCGGTGGAAAGCTGTGGAGTCGCGTGGAGCGCAGACCCGGGAGTCGAGGAACGACACCGGCGGGAGCTACGGCCACAACCCGCTCAGCCGACCGGGCTCGAAGGCACCATCGTGGTACCGCCGCTAAGTCCCACGCCGCCTCCGCCGCGTCGCAGCACGCCGCCGCCGCCGCGTCGCAGCACGCCGCCGCGTAGCAGCACGCCGCCTCCGCCGCGTCGTAGCACGCCGCGGCCGCCGCGTCGTAGCACGCCGCCGCCGCGTAGCAGCACGCCGCCGCCGCCGCGTCGTAGCACGCCGCCGCCGCCGCGTCGCAGCACGCCGCCGCGTAGCAGCACGCCGCCTCCGCCGCGTCGTAGCACGCCGCCTCCGCCGCGTCGCATCACGCCGCCGCGTAGCAGCACGCCGCCTCCGCCGCGTCGTAGCACGCCGCGGCCACCGCGTCGTAGCACGCCGCCGCCGCGTATCAGCACGCCTCCGCCGCCGCGTCGTAGCACGCCGCCGCCGCCGCGTCGCAGCACGTTCCTGCCCTGGCTACAACACCGGCGGGAGCCGCGAAGGCGCGGCAGACTCCCGGAAGGCGGCGGAGGGACTTCGATCATACTGCAGGCTGCAAACTCCTACGCCACACCTGGTCACGGGCGAGATGGACAAGACGCGCGTCTTCGACGTACTGACTGCGGGACGCCTCTTCAGGACACCGAAGGTCGTTGTCCTTCCTACCGAAGCGGTTCGAGCCGAGCTGCGACGGCGGGAGAATGTTACGGACAACGACAGCCCCGCAGCCAGCACATGAGAGCACGACGCGCCCATCTTAGCGTAGGGCTTGGAACAGCGAGGAAGCGGCCGTCGTAGGGTGTAGAATAGGGTTTTTTAAGTTAGTTTAGGCCTTACGATTAAGTGAATATAAGTTAGAAATAAGATATATATAAATAAATATACTTTTTACAAAAACCGTAGGCTAGTTAGTCTGTAAGTTTTAGTTATTATTTTAGCAAGTAGGCGCTAGGTTTAGTTTTCTGTACGTAGGTTAGATATAAGTTTTGGAAATAAATAATATTATTGGACGGCTTTTTACTGAAGTAACTCGAGACGAGAGCGACAGGTAGCGAGACGAAGGGATTAGCGGCGGCGGCCGAGCCAGGTGCCCATTGTTCTGCTCGCTCGCAAAACCGGATGCGTGCCGCAGCGACCGGCGAGCGGGCAGAAAAGTAAATAAAAATAGGCGCTATTCCGTTGGCTCGCCAGTACAAATCAAGCAGCCAGAGAGAGAGGACCTCCTACAAGTGGAGCACATCGGGAAGACGGCAAGACACAGCGGCATTGCAGAAGAGCTTTCCCGCCGACGCGGTCGACTATCGGCTAACAAGTTCCGCCGTACTGCCGTCCCTCTCTCTCCGCGCCGCCGCGTTTGTCTCGCTCTGGCAAACCTGTCGCTTCGTCCGTGTTGCTCCGGTAACGGGCCGTCCCGTTATTGTACTGAGCACCGGCGTTTCATTTGGCGTTCGTTGTTCCCCGTACCACGTATCTTCGACCGAGTGACTGGGCGTCTCACCCGAACCAAAGAAGAAATTACAGTCCACTCCGAACCCGAGCGACGAGCAGTAACACATATTTATTTATTTATTTATTTAAGGTTCACCAACAGGTCGGACACATTTACATTCAAGTACGAGTATGTATAAGTACAACATATTTAAAGCTATAGTGTGGACCCAATGACGGGCAAACACCTCCTTCAATATTGGATGGCATCACATTGCTTATAAATATAAATAATTTCTTCTACCCACCTAGAACAAAAACTAAAAATGACTGTAACTGCTCGCATGAAAAGTACCAGGAGCCCATAGGAGCCAAACGATGCTGTGGCGAAACGCAACGCAGCACGGCACGACCCATCCAGCAGAGCAGTATCGTTTACTCTGTTGCACTCACATCTCGACGCTACGTCCGTTTCGTCGTCGTCGATCGGCTCACGCATTCCGTATGAATGTAGGTACAACATCCACTAACATTTCAGCAATCAGCACTGATCGTAAAATTATATCTATAACTACTATGCTATATGACACCATAAACACTATGGTGACGAAAAAACTATTTCAAAGGATTAACTATTAACAGATACCTAAACAATAATAATAATAAGTTACTTTCACAAATATCTACGTAAATACAGAAAAAAAAACTCGAAAATACATAAAGGCACATCCTCAACATATTATATAGGTATGTCTGCAAGAATTAAACAATTTAACAAGTCACAATAAGCAAATAACAACTCGTCTCGAGAACTATAAAATACTATATACATAATTAGCACAAAATATTATATTCTTATCATACAACACACCATCACGCCCACACACACACGCACACGCCCTCACACACACACACACACACCCTCCCTCGTGCCCTTACTATTTACATAGCTTGGTAGATTGCTTTGAGATGCTCCTTATACTTGCGAATTTTGGTGGAAAACATGTCTAAATCATGTTTCTTAGTCAACTCATTGTATTCACGCGAAATGTTAGCTATAGGACTGTAATGACCGAGTGATGTTCTTCTTATTGCAGGACATCTTTTAATAATATTATTAAGAAGTACTGGACCTAAATTTCCAAATTATTCAATTTTTATTTTAGTTACAATTCAAATTATATTATTAATTCTTAAATATTAAAATTTATCTTATCATATTTGATACAATATCATTTTTACAGGGAAAATGCAATGTTTTTTTTTAACTATAAATATATAAAAATAAATATTAATGGAATGTAACCACTAAAAATTCCCCTTGCTGCGAAACGTAAGACGTTCATCGAATTCACGTCAAAAGTAGAGTGTTTTCATTTTACGAAGGCACGAGGGGTATGAGGTAGGAAGTGGTGTGAGACCGCGCGGAGCTCAGTAGGGAACGACTCGGTTCGACGGAGCGACGCGGAGACGTGTAGAACGTGTGTACCGACCTGGCACCGAGTTCGTTCTCTACTGAGCTCCGCGCGGTAGCCTCTCGCACCACTTCCTACCTCGTACCCCTCGTGCCTTCGTAAAATGAAAACACTCTCAGCCTCGATAGCTCAGTGGTGCAGACAGTCAACTGTCGCTATTGAATGTTAAGCAACGCTGGGTGCGGTCAGTACTTGAATGGGTGACCGCTGACCGTTGGAGGCTGACCGAGGTTCGGATTCCTCGTAAAACTGTAAGTCCCTTCCCTCCTAATCTTACTTGGTGGTAGGGTTTAACCCGCCCGGGTTGGTACCACCGCACTGAATGAAACGTCGGTCTAAACGGCTATGTAAATAGTTTGTGTTTTCCGACCAGTTCAGTGTAGCCGGCACGATCAAAGGGGGAAGCACTGACATGGCACCTAGTTCACCCGGTGTTATGGGCTGACATCACGGATGTTGTAGGTGATGTAGCCAACCGTGTCAGTTTCCATAAAAAAAAAAATAAAAAAAAAACACTACGAATCCCCTTCTGTTTGAGCTCTCGCAACTCGTCCGTGCTCTGCGTGCGAGCTGCGGGAAGGCTGATATCTGGCGTGGCTTGCTCGCTGGAGCGGCGAAACACATTGGCGTCGATTTAACTTGCTCGGCTGCGCTGAGCGTTACTTTCGTTGTATCCGTGTGTAAGTACATATAGGCACTAAACTATATAAGAAAAGCGGTCAAGTGCGAGTCGAACTCGCGTGGAGAGAGAGGGTTCCGTACCATTCCGTTTTCCATGAGAACTTTAATTATAGACTTAGGATTTTCGTTTAATTTTAACTAATATGAAGCATTTCATAAAACACGCCATAGAAAGCGTGAATGGCGCTGACCATGACATGGCGATACGGAACCCTCGGTGCGCGAGTTCGACTTGCACTTGGCCGGTTTTTTTTCAAAATGTTAGACTCAGTAGTTTAAGATATAAATGGGGGATCCTAAATTTTTTTATATTTTCTTATCTTTTAAAGTATGAATTTTCAAATTATAATGATTCACGTAAACGATAATCTTTCTCAATGAAAATAAGTAACTAAGTGCGAGGCTGAAGGCCGAGCTGCGTTCAGGTAAACTATAAACCTTTCGCGCTCGGGCCTCACCCTTAATGACTTACTTTCTTCGAGAAGGATTTTGTTTACCTGAACGTAGCTCGGCCTTTGACCTCACTCTTAGTTACTTTATCGGGCCGTAAGTAAATATTTATAACATAATTCCAATATGTTTAACAACCACGGTAATTTAAAAACCCGTATAGTTTGAACCTGGCACGGTTGGCTTCTTCGCCTACTACAAACGTGATGTCGGCCCATCACACGCTGTTACTGCCACAACTAGGTGCCGTGTCGTTCACCTTTTACTACTATTCCAAATGTCTACTAGCGTGTGTGCGGACGGTACCGCGACGCAATAAGGGTGACGATCCCGCGACACGCGTTGCTAATGAACGCCCATCCCTTATTCCAACCCCACAGCCACCCCTCAACCGCCACTCCCACCCCAACCCCCGTTCCTCCGCAACCAGTCCTCCCACCCCACCACCGCTTCCAGCCACCACCAGACACCCCGTCCATCCCGCGATGAGGCTCTCATTTACCGATCCGCAGCAATGCGGGGAGGTGCCGTCGCAGCCTTTGGCAACATTGAAGCCTGCAAATTAACCAGGATCATCATAACAGTGATAACGTGCAACTACGCATATAACGTTTTATATTCGTGCGTACCGCGCCGTGTGGTCGGTCCGTTCAATAACTCTAAAACGACACAAACTATCTTTACCCGACTACAGCGAAGTACTCAATCGGAGCATCCGTATGTTGTTGACCCCCTTTTTTATATGGAAAGCGCGACATGTGGCGCCGAGCCACCCATAAGGTGTCTAACGACGCCCATGGACATTCGGTTGTACGCGGGGGTTGCGAATGTCACGAGCTCGTGGCGAATGTCATGCCGGCCTGACAGGTGCCTATTCACGCCTCTCTTGAAGGACCCGAGACTGTACTTGGGGGGAAATATGTGGGCAGGAAGAGCGTTCCAGAGTTTACCAGTTCTGTGGAGGAAAGATCTTCAGAACCAATTTGTGCGCATCCGTGGTAAGTCCACCGTATAGGGATGCAATTCCTGCCCAGTGCGCGTTGTGCGGAGGTGGAAAGGGGACGGCGGCGAGATCGCGTTATACAGCTCCTCCGAGCACTCCCCATCTCTGACATCTTCTCACAACACATCACTTTTCGAAATCGTTTCTGTGTCGTACGGCGAAAATATAGAACGGTCTTCCGTTAAGTGTGTTCCAAGGTTGTTTCAGAATAGGCGTGAGAAACTTCACGAATAGTGTGGGGGACGATGCTCAGATGTGGACTGTATTTACGCTGGCGTTTGTTGATGCCCGTCCCGCAGAGCAGAATATGGGGTTCGGCGAGTGAAGCGTGCGCGGCGGTCGCACGCGACAGAGATGGCCGATATCGCTGTCTCGTTCACTCCGACGGTTCGGTGCGCACACGGGCACTGTACCCGGCGGCCGGCTGCAGTCTTGTACCACGTACCCTCGCGTACCACGTACCCTCGTACCACAACCGACGTACCACGTACCGACGTACCACGTGCCGACGTACCACGTGCCGACGTACCACGTGCCGACGCACCACCGTACCGGACTTGACTTTCCCGACGCTCGTACCACTGTACCGCAACTCGTACCGTGGCGTACCGCTGTACCGTCGGACCGATCCGCACGACGGCAAGCACGAACGTACGCACTACGCGACCGCGTCCTCAACCTGACGTGCCTCGGGGCACGGGGAGAGACCTCGACCGGCGTGCCGCGGGGCACCGGGAGTTTAGCCGCGTAGTGTAGGGCGTGGAGATCGAAATGAAACGGCGCAGTGCTGGCTATAATGCAGCCGCACACTGGCTTTCATTCGAGACGTGGAGTGAGCACTCGCCGAGAGAAGAACGTCCGATCGGCCGAGGCAGTCGTTCCGGAGTGAAGCTCGTTCCTCGGTCGATCTTCGCGGAGAGCCGGTGCTCGGGACGTCTTCTCTTCTTGCTGGCTGGACGAGTACTGACTGAACCGGCCAAAACGCGCTATATTTGTATACGCGCGGGCGCGCTGAGGCGCCGCGGACGCAGCCGTCCGGTTTTGCGGCTGCGCTCCGACGCCCCGCCCCCGCGTCGCGCCTCGGTCCGGCTCAGTCTCCTAACGGTTTTGGCGAGTGCGCATCTCCCGTTCGTCCCAAATGAAAGGCAGTGGGCGACTGTATCTTTATTCAAATAACTTACAATCTAGACTATCTATCTTACAGCTATGCCTATCTATCTTATAGCTATGCCTATCTATCTTATCTAACTTTATTTATCTTATAACTACGCCTATCTATCTTAGCTAACTTATATCTACGATTTTTATATATATTTATTTTCTTATATTAACTTATTTTCTATATATTTACATATTAAAATTACCTAAACTAAACTATGCTGGCCGCTTCCTACTTCCCTAAGCTACTGAGGTGACGACGTGCGCGTCGCGTCCTAGGCCGGGTCCGTCGTCGCCGCTCCGGCTGGCCGTCGTCCTGAACATCCTCCCGCCGTCGCCTCGGCGATCTTGGACGTCGGAAGGACGACGATCTTCTTTACCGGCCGCCGAAGCAGCTTCCCGCAGGTCATGACGTCGACGACGCGGACGATGCCGTCGTTGCCAGGGTGGACGGCTTCCACCCTGCCCCTCGGCCAGGTGTTCCTCGGTAGGTCGGGGTCGGCCACCAGGACGACGTCGCCGACTGCTGGCGCCTGGCCGCTTCCTCGTGGCTCCCGCCGGTTTTGGAGTAAGGGCAGGTACTCGCGGACCCACCGGCGCCAGAACTCGTCGGCCAGCCACTGCGCCCTCCGCCAGAGCGCCCTGGCACCCTCGTCGTCCGCGGTGAATCGGCCCGGCGGTGGTGAGTGGCTCCCCGCGCCGAGCAGGATGTGGTTCGGCGTCAGGGCCTCCGGTTCGTCGGGTGACACGGCGACGTGGGTCAGTGGCCGCGAGTTCACGGTGCTCTCCGCCTCGGCGAGCAGCGTGGCCAGGGTCTCCTCCTTGGGGTACCGCTCGTGGAGCGTGACGCGCAGGGCCTCCTTTGTCGAGCGGACTAGGCGCTCCCAAGCGCCTCCCATGAACGGCGCCCCCGGCGGGATGAAGTGCCACTCGATGAGCTGGTTCGTGGCTGCGTCCTGCATCGCTGCGAGCGCCTGCCGGAGCTCTGCGTCGGCGCCCCTGAAGTTCGTGCCGTTGTCGCTGACGATACGCCTCGGGCACCCTCTCCTCGCGATGAAGCGGCGGAGAGCTGCGATGGCCGAATCGGCGCTCAGCGACGCGGCTACCTCCAGGTGCAGAGCTCGGACGGTGAGGCAGGTGAACAGGGCTACGTAGCGCTTCTCGTGCCGTCGCCCGACCGTGATCTCCACCGGCCCGAAGTAGTCCACGCCGACATAGGAGAATGGTCTCTCGTGATGTGCCAGCCGGGAGACTGGGTGGTCGCCGGTCGGCGGGCAGGTCGGTCGGGTCCGGCGGATGCGGCACAGCAGGCATCCCTTGATGACGGTGCGGACTGTTGGGCGCAGGCGCACGACCGACCTTGACGGAGCCGTCGCTTCGCTCGAGCCGCCAGTAGGTAGCGGCGGCGTACGCGGCTTCGCTGGCGTCTACGAGCTCGGACGGTGAGGCAGGTGAACAGGGCTACGTAGCGCTTCTCGTGCCGTCGCCCGACCGTGATCTCCACCGGCCCGAAGTAGTCCACGCCGACATAGGAGAATGGTCTCTCGTGATGTGCCAGCCGGGAGACTGGGTGGTCGCCGGTCGGCGGGCAGGTCGGTCGGGTCCGGCGGATGCGGCACAGCAGGCATCCCTTGATGACGGTGCGGACTGTTGGGCGCAGGCGCACGACCCAGCACCGCTGCCGCAGCTCGTTGACGACGGCTTCGACGCCGCCGTGGTGCAGCAGTCGGTGCACGTGCTCCACGTAGAGTCGCGTGTAGGCGTGGTCGCCGTCCAGCACGGCCGGGTTGAGTTGCTCGTGCTGTACGTCCTCTGCAGCCCCCACGCGGCTTCGCAGGCGCAGGACGCCGCTGTCGTCGATGCGCAGCGCCAGCTGCGCCAGCCGGTCCGTTCCTGTCGGCCTCTCGTCCCTCCGCACACGGTTGATCTCGTGCGCGAAGGACTCCCTCTGCGACGTCTTTAACAGCAGCTGCTCGGCCGTCTTGAGGTGTCGCGCCTCCAGGGGTAGGAGGGTGCGACTCTCGCTGCTCTGCTGCCGTCCTGGTCGTGTTTTCTTGTGCGGCTGCCGTCTGCAGGGCGGACTGCCCGCTCGGGCCGTCCTCTTGTGTCGGCCCGCCGCGGCCACGTGTGTTTTGGCCCGGCACAGCTCCACGAAGTGAAGGACCCGTGCCGTGGCGCGTACAAGTCGCAGCCACGACGAGAAGCGTGTTGCCTCTGGTGCTGCGCTCCCCGTGGTCGCGGTGAAGCAGACGGCCGGTGCTCGCTCCTCTCCTGTGGGTGCAGCCTCCTGTGGCTGCTCTCGGGGCCACGATTCCTCTCCGTGTGCGAGGAAGGCCGGCCCCGAGAACCAGCGATGATCTGCCGCGAAGTCGGCCGGTGTGTTGCGGGTTGCGTCATCCGCAACGTTGTCCCTGGTGGGCACCCATCGCCACTCCGAGACCTTGGTGAGCTCCTCGATTTCCGCCAGCCTGTGTGCCACGAACGTCTTGAAGCTGCGCGGGCTCGCTCGTACCCACGCCAGCGCCGTCCTGGAGTCGCTCCAGAAGTAGCGTCGCGCCGCCTCCCAGTCGTGGCCGTCCTCCACCGCTCGCGCCAGGCGGCTGCCCAGAAGTGCAGCCTGCAGCTCGAGGCGGGGGACGGATACCGGCTTCAGCGGCGTGACGCGTGTCTTCGCGCAGGCCAGAGCGACCTTGACGGAGCCGTCGCTTCGCTCGAGCCGCCAGTAGGTAGCGGCGGCGTACGCGGCTTCGCTGGCGTCTACGAACGTGTGCAGCTCTCGGGACACGCATCTGCACACGTCGTAGCAGCGGGGAACTCGTAGGGTGCCCAGGGCACGCAGACTCCGCACCCAGTCCAGCCAGGCCTGATGCAGCTCGCCCGGCAGGACGTCGTCCCAGGCGACACCCAGGCGCCAGGTCTCCTGCAGGATCCTCTTGGCTGGCGTGGTGACGGGCGCGACCAGCCCCAGCGGGTCGAAGAGGGACATCACGACGCTGAGCGCCTCTCGTTTCGTCGGCGTGCGTCGGGCGTCCAGGACCTCGGGCGACGTCCTCGCGAAACTGAGGGCGTAGCCGAGGCGGTCCTCCGCTGTGTCCCAGCGCATGCCGAGGGTCTTTTCCTGCGCTGTCTGCCCGCCGATGTCCACTTGCCCGCTGCCTCGCTGGTCCCTGGCTGCGTGCCGGATGGCCCTCGCGTCGTTGGAGGCCCACCCTCTCAGCTCGAAGCCGGCCGCCTCGTGTATGTCGGCGACCTCGCGCGAGACGCGGCAGGCCTCCTCGGGGCTCTCGAAGCTCTGGAGGAGATCGTCCATGTAGTGGTTGTCTACTATGGCGCGTGCTGCTGCTGGTTTGCTGGCTTTGAAGTCCGCGGCGTTTCGGTTCTTCGTGTAGATGGCGGTGCAGGGCGAGCAGGCGGCACCGAAGACGACCGAAGTCATCCTGTACTCGGTCGGCGCCCCTTGGTCCGGGCTCTCCCTCCACAAGAACCGTAGTGCATCTCGATCTGCGTCGCGGATGCGGATCTGCAAAAACATCTCTCGGATGTCCGCAGTGACGGCGATCGGGTGCTGCCGGAACTTCATTAGCACGCCGGGTAGTGATTGCAGCAGGTCCGGGCCCGGGAGCAGCAGATCGTTCAGGCTGACTCCTCGGGCCTTCGCAGCGGCGTCGTGGACGATGCGGATCTTCTCCTTGGCTGGGTTGACCACTGCAAAGTGGGGCAGATACCAGGTGCGCCCCGGCGTCGGTGTAGTCGTGGCGCGCTCGGCATATCCGCTCCGGATCATGTGCTCCATCTGCCGGTGGTACTTCTCCTTCAGGTCCAGGTCGCGAGCCAGCTTCTTCTCCAAGTTGACGAGCCTCTTGTATGCTGACTCGCGACTGTCGGGCATCACGATGTCATCGTGACGCCAGATGAGGCCGGTCTCGTATCGGCCGTCTGTCAGGCGCCGAGTCGTCGCGTCGAGGACTCGTAGGGCTCGCTCTTCCGGGTCGCTCCTTGGTTTGCGGGGCTCGACGCTCAGCGACTCCAGCTTGAAGTGCTCCCTGGCGAGCGCGTCGAACGTGCTGTCACTGGCCTCGGTAGCGTGAGCGCAGCGCTGTACAGGCTCGGTGATGGAGGTGCGGCACCCGTGCAGCACCCAGCCGAGCTGAGTACGCGAGGCGACGGGCTGGTCACGCCGGCCGCTCCTGAGTGCCCGCGAGACTATCAACGGCCAGTTGTCTTGGCCGATGAGCAGTCTCGGGCGTGCGTCGGCGTACGCCAGCACCCCCGTCAGCTCCGCCAGATGTGTGCAGTCGTCCAGGCACGTCCTCGCGATGGACTGCGGCGGGAAGTGCAGGCCCTCCACCGTGCGGGCTCCGTAGAGGTCGTGCTGCTCCGTCTCGTACTTGCCGCGGACGCGCAGGTTGAGGCGCCGCGACGAGTTGGTCGTTACTCGCCCTCCGCCTATGCCGACGACGTGCAGAGGTTCCGGGGCGCCCTTCGCGCCCAGCACGTCGGCTATGGCGGCGTCCACCATCGTTACGGTGGACCCCTCGTCCAGGAGGGCGAATATCTCCACGGTGCCCTTGGGGCCGCTCAGCTCCACCGGCACGATCTTGAGCAGCACCGAGTCGGACCGCGCCGTGGCTGTGATCGCGGCGGCGGCAGTCTCGTTGCTCGACTGGTGCTGGTGTAGAAGCAGGTGGTGCCCGTACTGGCAGCCCCGCACTCCGCACGGCTCGGCCTTGCACTTTGCTTTGCGGTGCCGGCTCTTGAGGCACCTGAAGCAGATCTTGCCCTCCTTGGCCTGCTTCAATCGGCCGTCCACGTCGGCAGCGATGAACCTTGGACAGGCCAGGAGGTAGTGGGCCCTGGTGCACGTAGGGCACTTGGGCGTCGAGTCGGAGGGTTCCTCCTCTCCGCCGGCGGCGTAGGCCTTCTCGGCGGCTCGACGTTCTTTCGGCTGGCGTCGAGGCTCCCTTGTTGACGCCTCTGCAGTTGAGGCGACGTCCGGCCGAGCGTACGCTCCGCACTTGCGAGCCTCCTCGTTGAGGAAGCCGGCGATCCTCGTGAGTGCGGGCTGAGGGGTGCCGCCTCGGTCCTCATAGTCGAACCACCGCGTCTGTCGTAGCGGGGTCAGCTTGTCGACTATGAGGCGAGTCATTTCGGGGCTGTGCAGATACTCGGGCCTGTCCAGAGCCTGGATTGTAGCCACGACGTTGGCTACCTTGTTGGCGAATTCGTTGAGCTCGTTCGCGTGGTCTCTGACCTTGGGCAAGTTTTTTAGCTTTTCCAGCTCACCCAAGACCAGGAAGTCTGGCCGTCCGAACCGCTGCTCGAGTGCCGCTATGACTCGATCTGGGTCCGGCGCCGACAACATAAGGCTGTAGGCCGCCTCCTTCGCCTTTCCTCGTAGGCAGCGGCGTATGCGGGCGGCGTTCTCTACGCGCGAGAAGAACGCCTCCGTCTCGCGGTAAGCGGCCGCGAACTGCAGCCACTCCCCGGAGGACCCGTCGAACGCCGGCAGCTCCTGCAGGTACTTGGGCGGCGCGGTCGACGGTCGGTTGGTCTCCGTCTTCCCAAGCACCGTGGCCAGCATCTGAATAGCCGCGGCGAGCGGCTCGGACGAGTGCGGCGTAGCGGAAGCGGTAGACGGCCCCTGCGTCGACTCCGTGTGTGTCGCCGGCGAGTCTGTGTGCTGCGGTGCTGCGTCGTAGCACTCGCGGCGTAGCACTCCGGCCGGCGTAGACCCGGAGTATTCGCCGCGTAGCAGCGCAGGCGGCGCTCCTTCGTAGAGGGCCGCGCGGCGTAGCGGGTCGGCCTGCGTAGCCTCGTAGCACTCGCGGCGTAGAGGCGCAGGCGGCGCGGGTTCGTATGGGGCCGCGCGTAGCGGGTCGGCCGGCGTAGGCCCGCAAACCTCACGGCGTAGAGGTGCGGGCGCCGCGGTTCCGTAGCACTCGCGGCGTAGCGGGTCAGCCGGCGTAGGCCCGCAAACCTCACGGCGTAGAGGTGCGGGCGCCGCGGTCTCGTAGCACTCGCGTAGCGGGTCAGCCGGCGTAGGCCCGCAAACCTCACGGCGTAGAGGTGCGGGCGCCGCGGTCTCGTAGCACTCGCGTAGCGGGTCAGCCGGCGTAGGCCCGCAAACCTCACGGCGTAGAGGTGCGGGCGCCGCGGTCTCGTAGCACTCGCGTAGCGGGTCAGCCGGCGTAGGCGCCGCTTGTTCGTAGCACCCGCGTAGCAGTCCCTGCGGTGCAGTTTCGTAGCACTCGCGTAGCACCTCGCGGCGTAGAGGTGCAGGCGGCGCTCGTTCGTAGAGGGCCGCCTGGAGGGGCGCGGGCGGTGCGGCTGGGGCGAGCGGTGCGCGGGGTGCGGGCGGCTCGGCCGGCGCGTGCGTGTGGAGGGGCGCGTGCGGTGCGGAGGCGGCGGTCTCGGTGCGCGGCTCGCGGTGACTGGCGAGCGGCGGCGCCGCGGCGGGGAGCGAGGCGGAGTCGAGCGCCTCCCGCTCCCGCCGGTGAGGTCTCTGCGTCTCGAGCCACGACGCGACTCGCAAACTAAGTCTGTGTGCTGCGGTGCTGCGTCGTAGCACTCGCGGCGTAGCACTCCGGCCGGCGTAGACCCGGAGTATTCGCCGCGTAGCAGCGCAGGCGGCGCTCCTTCGTAGAGGGCCGCGCGGCGTAGCGGGTCGGCCTGCGTAGCCTCGTAGCACTCGCGGCGTAGAGGCGCAGGCGGCGCGGGTTCGTATGGGGCCGCGCGTAGCGGGTCGGCCGGCGTAGGCCCGCAAACCTCACGGCGTAGAGGTGCGGGCGCCGCGGTTCCGTAGCACTCGCGGCGTAGCGGGTCAGCCGGCGTAGGCCCGCAAACCTCACGGCGTAGAGGTGCGGGCGCCGCGGTCTCGTAGCACTCGCGTAGCGGGTCAGCCGGCGTAGGCCCGCAAACCTCACGGCGTAGAGGTGCGGGCGCCGCGGTCTCGTAGCACTCGCGTAGCGGGTCAGCCGGCGTAGGCCCGCAAACCTCACGGCGTAGAGGTGCGGGCGCCGCGGTCTCGTAGCACTCGCGTAGCGGGTCAGCCGGCGTAGGCGCCGCTTGTTCGTAGCACCCGCGTAGCAGTCCCTGCGGTGCAGTTTCGTAGCACTCGCGTAGCACCTCGCGGCGTAGAGGTGCAGGCGGCGCTCGTTCGTAGAGGGCCGCCTGGAGGGGCGCGGGCGGTGCGGCTGGGGCGAGCGGTGCGCGGGGTGCGGGCGGCTCGGCCGGCGCGTGCGTGTGGAGGGGCGCGTGCGGTGCGGAGGCGGCGGTCTCGGTGCGCGGCTCGCGGTGACTGGCGAGCGGCGGCGCCGCGGCGGGGAGCGAGGCGGAGTCGAGCGCCTCCCGCTCCCGCCGGTGAGGTCTCTGCGTCTCGAGCCACGACGCGACTCGCAAACTAAGTCTGTGTGCTGCGGTGCTGCGTCGTAGCACTCGCGGCGTAGCACTCCGGCCGGCGTAGACCCGGAGTATTCGCCGCGTAGCAGCGCAGGCGGCGCTCCTTCGTAGAGGGCCGCGCGGCGTAGCGGGTCGGCCTGCGTAGCCTCGTAGCACTCGCGGCGTAGAGGCGCAGGCGGCGCGGGTTCGTATGGGGCCGCGCGTAGCGGGTCGGCCGGCGTAGGCCCGCAAACCTCACGGCGTAGAGGTGCGGGCGCCGCGGTTCCGTAGCACTCGCGGCGTAGCGGGTCAGCCGGCGTAGGCCCGCAAACCTCACGGCGTAGAGGTGCGGGCGCCGCGGTCTCGTAGCACTCGCGTAGCGGGTCAGCCGGCGTAGGCCCGCAAACCTCACGGCGTAGAGGTGCGGGCGCCGCGGTCTCGTAGCACTCGCGTAGCGGGTCAGCCGGCGTAGGCCCGCAAACCTCACGGCGTAGAGGTGCGGGCGCCGCGGTCTCGTAGCACTCGCGTAGCGGGTCAGCCGGCGTAGGCGCCGCTTGTTCGTAGCACCCGCGTAGCAGTCCCTGCGGTGCAGTTTCGTAGCACTCGCGTAGCACCTCGCGGCGTAGAGGTGCAGGCGGCGCTCGTTCGTAGAGGGCCGCCTGGAGGGGCGCGGGCGGTGCGGCTGGGGCGAGCGGTGCGCGGGGTGCGGGCGGCTCGGCCGGCGCGTGCGTGTGGAGGGGCGCGTGCGGTGCGGAGGCGGCGGTCTCGGTGCGCGGCTCGCGGTGACTGGCGAGCGGCGGCGCCGCGGCGGGGAGCGAGGCGGAGTCGAGCGCCTCCCGCTCCCGCCGGTGAGGTCTCTGCGTCTCGAGCCACGACGCGACTCGCAAACTGCGCGCCGTGTCCCCGAGCTCCTCCTCGTCCGACGTTTCTTCCTCCTCACACTCACGTAGTTGCGCTTCTATTAGAAGCGCGGCGAGTCTCGCCTCCTCTCCTCTTGCCCGCGCTTGCTCCTGCTTCGCTCTTAGCAACTGGCTTTCCATGGCTCGTTGCCTCGCCGTCTTCGAAGAGCGGCCGGATCGGTTGCTCCGGCCGTCCTTGTAGTCGCCCGCGGGTGCGTCTCGCCCTGGTGCGAGAGCGTGCGAGGCGCGGCTCGGCGCGCGCTCCTGGCTCGGCGCGCGGGTGTCGTGCGCTGCGCTCGGTGCGGGCGCCGCGGTCGGTGCGTGCGCGGCGCGCGCGGTGTGCGCGGCGTGCTCGGATTGCGCGGCGCGCGAGGCGTGCGCGGCGTGCGCGGCGTGCTCGGGTTGCGCGGCGCGCGAGGCGTGCGCGGCGTGCGCGGAGTGCGAGGCGTGCGCGGCGTGCGACGCGTGCGCGGAGTGCGAGGCGTGCGCGGAGTGCGACGCGTGCGCGGAGTGCGCGGAGTGCGAGGCGTGCGCGGCGTGCGACGCGTGCGCGGCGTCCGCGGCGTGCGAGGAGTGCGAGGCGTGCGCGGCGCTCGCATGGTGTGAGTCCACCGTTGTTGCGACGGGTGTGCTCGTACTCGTCCCGTGTGACGACCACGTATGCGGGTCTGTGGTTTGACCGGCAGGTGGCACGCCCGTCGCTGGACTTGTCTCCGTCGGCGCGATGTCGCCCGACCGCAGCGCCGGGTCGGCTGCGTCCGGGGGCAACTCTTGCAGCGTTGACGGCGGCGAAGGCACCGGCGTGGTGCGGCCTCGCCCATTCTTCTTGCTCCGCGTTACAGGCATCCTTGATCCGGCTGTCGAATGGACCAATGTGGGGGACGATGCTCAGATGTGGACTGTATTTACGCTGGCGTTTGTTGATGCCCGTCCCGCAGAGCAGAATATGGGGTTCGGCGAGTGAAGCGTGCGCGGCGGTCGCACGCGACAGAGATGGCCGATATCGCTGTCTCGTTCACTCCGACGGTTCGGTGCGCACACGGGCACTGTACCCGGCGGCCGGCTGCAGTCTTGTACCACGTACCCTCGCGTACCACGTACCCTCGTACCACAACCGACGTACCACGTACCGACGTACCACGTGCCGACGTACCACGTGCCGACGTACCACGTGCCGACGCACCACCGTACCGGACTTGACTTTCCCGACGCTCGTACCACTGTACCGCAACTCGTACCGTGGCGTACCGCTGTACCGTCGGACCGATCCGCACGACGGCAAGCACGAACGTACGCACTACGCGACCGCGTCCTCAACCTGACGTGCCTCGGGGCACGGGGAGAGACCTCGACCGGCGTGCCGCGGGGCACCGGGAGTTTAGCCGCGTAGTGTAGGGCGTGGAGATCGAAATGAAACGGCGCAGTGCTGGCTATAATGCAGCCGCACACTGGCTTTCATTCGAGACGTGGAGTGAGCACTCGCCGAGAGAAGAACGTCCGATCGGCCGAGGCAGTCGTTCCGGAGTGAAGCTCGTTCCTCGGTCGATCTTCGCGGAGAGCCGGTGCTCGGGACGTCTTCTCTTCTTGCTGGCTGGACGAGTACTGACTGAACCGGCCAAAACGCGCTATATTTGTATACGCGCGGGCGCGCTGAGGCGCCGCGGACGCAGCCGTCCGGTTTTGCGGCTGCGCTCCGACGCCCCGCCCCCGCGTCGCGCCTCGGTCCGGCTCAGTCTCCTAACGGTTTTGGCGAGTGCACATCTCCCGTTCGTCCCAAATGAAAGGCAGTGGGCGACTATATCTTTATTCAAATAACTTACAATCTAGACTATCTATCTTACAGCTATGCCTATCTATCTTATAGCTATGCCTATCTATCTTATCTAACTTTATTTATCTTATAACTACGCCTATCTATCTTAGCTAACTTATATCCACGATTTTTATATATATTTATTTTCTTATATTAACTTATTTTCTATATATTTACTTAAAATTACCTAAACTAAACTATGCTGGCCGCTTCCTACTTCCCTAAGCTACTGAGGTGACGACGTGCGCGTCGCGTCCTAGGCCGGGTCCGTCGTCGCCGCTCCGGCTGGCCGTCGTCCTGAACAAATAGAAAGTACTCATTATTAGAAGAAAAAAAATCCTTAACACTCAAATCGAAATTCCGTATTTTTTTTTTCATCCAAAAATTTTAAATTGGAATAAAAACCCGATGGACAGTGAGTTTGGGGAGATTTGGCAAGAGTGCTGTCTAGGTCTAGGGAGTGCAATGACCTAGTCCTCCTTTTACTTTTGATGTCATTAAACTTTACGTGTTTGGAATTTACCTACATTCAGTTGAATTCTACTAGTTAAATTATTTAATAAAGGTGGACGTTAACCGTCCACCAAATCTCGATTAAACTATTTTAACCATAGAGTACTATTAAATGACCGAATCTGGGAAAACGTTTCAGAGTTTTCATCTTTAAATATGGACCTCTTTCGAACCCTGAAGTTACGAAACCCTATCCTGAAACATCTGTACAAAAGGCGTACATATGTTAATAAATTAGACGACCACCTTTTTGTCCGCCATATAGCCGGCATGGCGCCTCTCTGAGCGTGGTTTTGCGAGGAATGGTGTTATTGGCTGTGTCTGAACTCTGATCTTATATTGAACTTTTGGACACAGCCGGCTGTTAATACAAAATATTACTTACCGATTTCAACTTTAAAAATTCAAAATAGCGAGCGCCAGGCGCCATATTGTGATTTTTTTTTCTTCAAACTCTTTGATGATTCTCTTTAGATCCTTTGATTTAGTGGTGTCATTATCAAAATCTTGAATAGGCAATTTCATAAATTGTAATTTATGCTGACTTGGTTTCGAACTAAAAGTAATTTAATAAAAAATAAAGTAAAAATTTTATGAAATCCCGACAATGATAAACGAATCATACATATTATCTGAATGTTGAATTTGTTCTTACAAGGAAAGTTGATCGAAAATGCTGTGGTCGGGCGTTTAAAAGAATAAAATTGCAATAGATTGGAAGTCCGACTGCAGAACTTTCAATCAACTTTCCTTGCTATATGAAATTTTGTTTCTAGTGTTCCGTATCCGGTACGGGACCCTATTACTAAGCCTACCGTCGGTCTGTCTGTCTGTCTGTCCGTCCGTCCGTCTGTCCGAGGGCTGTATCTCTTGAACCGTAATAGGTTCAAATTTTCACAGAATAGGTGTTATTTATTATGGCCGATATAACAATAATAAAAATAAGAAAAGTAAAAAATGTCCCGTACATTTTTTACTACAGGTTCCCATAGAAGAAACCAAAAAGTGTATGCGCGCGCGCCATCTACCGAATAGAGTGTGAAGCATTTTAACTAATCATGACATAATAATATGAAGCATATCATAACACGCCATAGATGGCGTGAGTGGCGCTAACCAAGACATGGCGATACGGAACCCTCGGTGCGCGAGTTCGACTCGCACTTGGGTGGTTTTTTCGTATTTGAGTTTTATAAAAAAATATTTTCGTAATTACGCACGAAGAGTTTAACGACGGAACAAAGGATTTCAGTTATAATGCGGGCCCCCAGGCCCTAGAGGCTGGGGATGCTGACGGCGGCGTACTGATACCAATGGGAAGCAAGACTTTTTATTTATTTATTTCAAACATAATGAATATTGTATGTATAGCCCTCGCTTGCATCACCATATGCAGGGGCGCCGACTTTTAGAAATCCTCGTGGGTGCTCATGCAATATTTTTTTATTGAACAGTCATAATCATCATCAACAAGTTGCCGTCCACTGCTGGACATCAAATTTTTCACTAATTCTCCCGGCACCCGGCAGCATGGATTCGCAAAACATTCGCACAATGTTTGCATTTGCCGCATTTACACATTCGCACGATGTACCTACGCATGTTAGTGCTCCTATATTATACTGCATGGTATAGAATAATATAGGAGTACTATAACGTTCGCTATGTGTAAATGTGGCCGCTCAAAGGCTTGTAAGTAAATAAGGCACTTTTATCGTAGCTCAAATCCTATTACTGCAGCGGGAGCACAAATGCGTCGATAAGCCTATATCGATCGATAAACATCTATTCGTCTTCTTCTATTCTACTTCGTTGAACGAAACAAATAGATGTTTATCGATCGATATAGGCTTATCGACGCATTTGTGCTCCCGCTGCTGATCAGTTTTTATATCTATCGTCGTGGGTGCTCCGCACCCACTACTCACGCCTCGTGGGTGCTCGAGCCCCCGTGCACCCACGTAGTCGGCGCCTATGACCATATGCGTCAGGCTGCATGCGTTTTCTTCTCTGTGAAATACAGACAAACAAGATTGCGCGCGAATCCGAACCACGGTCAGCCTACAACGGTCGAGCGGTCACCCATCCAAGTACTGACCGCGCTCAGGTGTGCTCAACAATAGTCGACCGACCGCACCACTGAGCTACCGCGGCTGACCTACATCTACATCTACACTAATAATATTATAAAGAGGTAAAGTTGTAAGTTTGGATCAAGGAGAATACCTACGGGAGACGCAACGCTACTGCGTTTGTATCGGAGCACGGCTAGCCAAAAATCCCTACCACTACGAAAATCGAAATCGCAATTTAATCTTTTATGACGTGACTTGTCTATCTCCGTTACCCATATCGCGCCCCGCGATATGGAGAGAGACAGAGCGAGCAAGGCGAGCGACAGGTTTGTTATCGCTGGCTTGGCTCGGGTATCTGGTAGTAAGAGCCGACCGTCCGACCAATCGGAAGCCTTGCTTGACGGCAACTTGACGGGATCACTACGAATGCCAGTCTGACGGACAATGATGGTGCGGTATATTTGTGAATTTTGAAATTGTTATTTGTAATATTATTTCAAATAGTTTTTACTGAACGAATATTATTGTTTGAATCCAAAAAAAATATTGAAAAATTAAACAAGACTGTTGTTTTAATATTTTTGAAAAGTTGTACTAATAATCAGTGATAGGAATAAGTAGGGCTTATTTACCTAAATTTCGAGGAACAGAGTAAAAGATTGGAGACTTCCTTAAGACAATATTTTTTTCCGGTTTAATAATATTCATGGTGTTTTAATTTCGCGATTTGAAAAAAGTGGCCACCATTTTGAACTTTTTAGTTACTGGACCGATTGCTTTCAAAATCGATATCTGGGTGTCCGTATGGGCTCTGAATACGAATCTGTAGTAAAAATTTTAAAAAGTGGCCGCCATTTTGAACTTTTTAGTTACTGGACCGATTTCTTTCAAAATCGATATAGGGGCGTCTGTGTGGACTCTGGATACGAATCTATAGTCAAAATTTAAAAAAAGTAGCCGCCATTTTGAACTTTTTAGTTACTGGACCGATTGCTTTCAAAATCGATATCTAGGCGTCTGTGTGGACTCAGAATACGAATCTGTAGTCAAAATAAAAAGAAGTGGCCGCCATTTTGAACTTTTTAGTTACTGGACCGATTTCTTTCAAAATCGATATCTGAGTGTATGTGTGGGCTCAGAATACGAATCTGTAGTAAACATTTTAAAAAAGTGGCCGCCATTTTGAACTTTTTAGTTACTGGACCGATTGCTTTCAAAATCGATATCTGGGTGTCTGTGTGGGCTCTGAATACGAATCCGTTGTCAAAATTTAAAAAAAGTAGCCGCCATTTTGAACTTATTAGTTACTGGGCCGATTGCTTTCAAAATCGATATCTGGGTGTCTGTGTGGGCTCTGAATACGAATCCGTTGTCAAAATTTAAAAAAGTGACCGCCATTTTGAGCTTTTTAGTTAATGGACCGATTGCTTTTAAAATCGACATTTGTTTGTCTGTGTGGGCTCTGAATACGAATCCGTTGTCAAAATCTTAAAAACGTGGTCGCCATTTTGAACTTTTTAGTTACTGGACTGATTACTTTCAAAACCCATATCTACATGTCTGTGTGGGCTCTGAATAACAATATGTAGTTAACATAAAAAATATGATATCGATTTTGAAAGCAATCGGTCCAGTAACTAAAAAGTTCAAAATGGCGGCCACTTTTTTTAAATTTTGACTACAGATTAGTATTCAGAGCCCACACAGACACCCAGATATCGATTTTGAAAGCAATCGGTCCAGTAACTAAAACGTTCAAAATGGCGGCCACTTTTTTTAAATTTTTACTACAGATTCGTATTCAGAGCCCCCACATACACCCAGATATCGATTTTGAAAGCAATCGGTTCAGTAACTAAAAAGATCAAAATGGCGGCCACTTTTTTTAATTTTGATTACAGATTCGTATTCAGAGCCCACACAGACACCCAGATATCGATTTTGAAAGCAATCAGTCCAGTAACTAAAAAGTTTAAAATGGCGGCCACTTTTTATAATTTTTACTACAGATTCGTATTCAGAGCCCACACATACACCCAGATATCGATTTTGAAAGCAATCGGTCTAGTAACTAAAAAGTTCAAAATGGCGGCCACTTTTTTTAAATTTTGACTACAGATTAGTATTCAGAGCCCACACAGACACCCAGATATCGATTTTAAAAGCAATCGGTCCAGTAACTAAAAAGCTCAAAATGGCGGCCACTTTTTTTAAATTTTTACTACAGATTCGTATTCAGAGCCCCCACATACACCCAGATATCGATTTTGAAAGCAATCGGTCCAGTAACTAAAAAGTTAAAAATGGCGGCCACTTTTTTTATTTTTACTACAGATTCGTATTCAGAGCCCCCACATACACCCAGATATCGATTTTGAAAGCAATCGGTCCAGTAACTAAAAAGTTCAAAATGGCGGCCACTTTTTTTTAATTTTGATTACAGATTCGTATTCAGAGCCCACATAGACACCCAGATATCGATTTTGAAAGCAATCAGTCCAGTAACTAAAAAGTTCAAAATGGCGGCCTCTTTTTTTAATTTTTACTACAGATTCGTATTCAGAGCCCACACATACACCCAGATATCGATTTTGAAAGCAATCGGTCCAGTAACTAAAAAGTTCAAAATGGCGGCCACTTTTTTTTAAATTTTACTACAGATTAGTATTCAGAGCCCACACAGACACCCAGATATCGATTTTGAAAGCAATCGGTCCACTAACTAAAAAGTTCAAAATGGCGGCCACTTTATTTTTATTTTGACTACAGATTCGTATTCAGAGCCCACACAGACACCCAGATATCGATTTTGAAAGTAATCGGTCCAGTAACTAAAAAGTTCAAAATGGCGGTCACTTTTTTAAATTTTGACAACGGATTCGTATTCAGAGCCTACATAGACACCCAGAATCGATTTTGAAAGCAATCGGTCCAGTAACTAAAAAGTTCAAAATGGCGGCTACTTTTTTTAAATTTGACTACAGATTCGTATTCAGAGTCCACACTGACACCCAGATGTCGATTTTGAAAGCAATCTGTCCAGTTACTAAAAAGTTCAAAATGGCGGCCACTTTTTTTAAATCGCGAAATTATAACACCATGAATATTATTAAACCGGAATAATAGCAATAATAGAAATAATAGAAATAATAACAATACATATTATAAATTGAATAATATATCCATGTCATTGCCATAAAAAACTAACAACACCCATATACAATAATTGATTTCAAATTTCTTTCCAGTCTGTCAAATTTGCCTATCATGTGTACGCGCCCGGTATGGCGCGCAGTCGTGCTCCTAACTCGCGGAATTTTTGTATTTTACACGCTTTAAGCATTGTATTATCATTAAAATGACCTAATTATGAAAGGTTACGCCATCTTTTGTCATTCCTGATGATCTTGAGCTCTTTCGACACGCACGAACTGCACAAATCGCCATTTTGCGTAGTGCACATATACGTGTTCTTCGTTCCCAAGTCGCGAGCGCACTGACGGTCGATCCCGCAGCAGCGCTATATGTTAGTGCAAATGCTCTAACACGCGGCTAATTTTCCTATATATTAGCGCTCGACGGTTGCCACTCCCGTAGGTATGCTCGGTGGTTTGGATGTAGCGAGTAATCTCCAAAAATACTCATCAGATTTCTTGACAATTCTTTTTTTTTTTTTTTTTTTTTTTATTGACAGCGCGACATATGGCGCCGAGCCACCCATAAGGTGTCTAACGACGCCCATGGACATTCGGTCGTATGCGGGGGTTGCGAATGCCATGCCGGCCTGACAGGTGCCCATTCACGCCCCTCTTGAAGGACCCGAGACTGTACTTGGGGGGAAATATATGGGCAGGGAGAGCGTTCCAGAGTTTACCGGTTCTGTAGAGGAAAGATCTGCAGAATCGATTGGTACGCATCCGCGGTAAGTCCAGCGTGTAGGGATGCAATCCCTGCCCAGTGCGCGTGGTGCGAAGGTGGAAAGGGGACGGCGGGATCGCGTTAAACAGCTCCTCCGAGCACTCCCCATGGAATAAGCGATAGAACACACTTAGGGAGCCGACATCCCTACGGTGTTGCAGTGGTTCTAGATCGCAGGACACTTCGGGGTCACCCACTAGTCGCACGGCTCGACGCTGGATTGAGTCCAGTGGCGCAAGCTGGTATTTGGCAGAGCCATCCCACAGGTGCGAGCAGTACTCCAAGCAGGACCTGATCTGCGATTTATACAGAAGCAGTTTTTGGTCCGGCGTGAAGTACCGTCGCACCTTATTGAGTACGCCCAGCTTTTTAGAAGCCAGCTTGGCCTTCCCCTCGATATGGCGACGAAAGTTCAGGTCGTGCGACAGTTCGACTCCGAGGACCCCGAGGTGTTCGCTTAATTTAAGCGACGTTCCTTGGAATGAAGGAGCCGCACAGTATGAAATTTGACCTGATTTTCGGACATGGTTTTTTTACTCCAGAACTAGTCAGTCTTTAGTATTTTAAAAGGTAGAGTAGAACTCCCGTGGGTCAGTTATGTATACTTCCAAAGTTATAAATTTTTGAAAAACAAACTTTTTTTTGGCCGAAAAATTAAAAAAAATTATTGCTCCGAGATTATGGAATATATTAATAATTATATTTTTCAATATACAAGAATGACTTTACCCCCCTTATTTGAAGCTATTTCAAACCTCCTACAGTTAGTACAAAACGAGTAAAAATTTATTTTTTATTTTTCGTTTTTATTTTTTTTCTCCTAAACCAAGTCGCATTAGCACAAAATTCTTACATTACAATTAACCCTAGACCATGTTTAATAAGTACCAGAAACAACAAAAGATAATCCCGCTTGGTATAGGAGTTATAGCTACTCAAGTTTTTTCGTTAGGGTTGCCATAAAATTTCGGCCCAAGTTTGGCCGAAAATTTTAAACAACTAAATAATAGTTTGTCCAAATATATCTATGAATAAATTAACCAAGACTTGAAATAGACCAACAGTAAAAGATTTTGTGAGAAATTTTAAATTTTAACGTGGAAATCCGTTGTCTCTACCTACCCCACTGGGAAACAGGCGTGACGTTATGTATGTATGTATGTAGTAAAAAATTTTCTTAAAATATACCTACAGATAAGTACAGAGTAATTAAAATAATAAATAAAAAACAAGATATGTTTTATGGAATATAATATTTATTTGCATATTTCTTTACATTTATTATTTTAGGGTTAGGCAGGGGATGAACAAAAATAATGATGCCAATTTATTAATAATAATAACAGTATTGAAGAATACTTACACTCCATTCAACCTAACAACTATTGCCGAGCGGTTTCTCTTTCTCTACACTTCTCGCTCTCGCAAAGAGTGATTGAAGTGACTGTGAACTGAGGTTATGAATATAGTTTAATTTAAAAAATGTATTTTATTATTGTTTATTTATTTGATGAATGAAATTTTGCAATAAACCTGTTTATTTTTTGCTTGGAATCATGTTAAATATTTATATTTTCACTGTAAATTATTAAATATTAAAATTATATATTATTTAAATTTTGTGCCTAATGTACTTACTTCAGCCACCGTTTCAGCTGTTCGTTCTATTGTAGGTGGATAAGTTAACCCAGTGCCGTAATACCGGGTAATTCCATATTCATCACTTTCTGATGATTCCCCCACGTCACAGAGGTCCTCGTCACTGCCGCTGCTATCCTCACGTAGATTTATGATATCCATCCATCTGTCACGTGAACTTTTGTTTTGGACATAACTCAAGAACCACTGGTGCTAGACTCATCGTGTTGGTACTCAAACTTCAGGTCTCGGTGAGATCTATCCATCTGTCACGTGAACTTTTGTTTTGGTCATATCTCGAGAACCACTGGTGCTAGACCCATTGTGTTGGTACTCAAACTTCAGGTCTTGGTGAGATCTATCCATCAGTCACATGAACTTTTGTTTTGGTCATAACTCGAGAACCACTGGTGCTAGACCCATCGTGTTGGCACTCAAACTTCAGGTCTCGGTGAGATCTATCTATCTGTCACATGAACTTTTGTGTTGGTCATAACTCGAGAACCACTGGTGCTAGACCCATCGTGTTTGTACTCAAACTTCAGGTCTCGGTGAGATCTATCCATCTGTCACATAAACTTTTGTTTTGGTCATAACTCGAGAACCACTGGTGCTAGACCCATCGTGTTGGTACTCAAACTTCAGGTCTCGGTGAGATCTATCCATCTGTCACATGAATTTTTGTTTTGGTTATAACTCGAGAACCACTGGTGCTAGACCCGACGTGTTGGTACTCAAACTTCAGGTCTTGGTGAGATCTATCCCTATTGTTTTGGTCCTGAAGTTTGAGTACCAACACGATGGGTCTAGCTCCAGTGTTTCTCGAGTTATGACCAAAACAAAAGGTCATGTGACAGATGGATAGATCTCACCGAGAACTGAAGTTTGAGTACCAACATGATGGGTCTAGCACCAGTGGTTCTCGAGTTATGACTAAAACAAAAGTTCACGTGACAGATGGATAGATCTCACCGAGACCTGAAGTTTGAGTACCAACACGTTGGGTCTAGCACCAGTGGTTCTCGAGTTATGACCAAAACCAAAGTTCATGTGACAGATGGATAGATCTCACCGGGACCTGAAGTTTGAGTACCAACACGATGGGTCTAGCACCAGTGGTTCTCGAGTTATGACCAAAACAAAAGTTCACGTGACAGTTGGATAGATTTCACCGAGACCTGAAGTTTGAGTACCAACACGATGGGTCTAGCACCAGTGGTTCTCGAGTTATGTATGACCAAACAAACAAACAAACAAACAATTTACTTTCGCATTTATTATAAAGTGAGTAACGTAATTTTCTTATGAGTGTTGCATGCATGCATTGCATAGTGCCATTCAGTTTTTGTGAAAAACAACATGTGAAAAATATGCAAAACAATTTTATTATTATGACTATGACGCCTATGAAAGGCTACTGATTGTAATGCGTCGACTCAGAATAAAAACGCAATACTAACTCCCAGGCGCAGCGGCGCACGCGCCGTTATGGTTTTGAGATGGCTTACGCATACACCTATGACTCACACATACAACGTTGTGTCCTGTGTAAAGAAGGGTAATAACCGTTGCGAGAGCGAGAAACCGCTCGGCATTAGTTGCTAGGATGAACGGAGTATAGGCTACGAATATTTCCGAAATGAAAACAATTGTTAATCCTCTTAATCCAATTGAAGTGGATGGATGAGAAGAGCGGAAGACCGCGTGTGGTGGCGTGCCTTGGGAGAGGCCTATGTCCAGCAGTGGACCGATACGGGCTGATGATGATGATGATGATGATGATGTTAATCCTCAGCACTGAGAAATAGGCCACCTTCTCCCATACCTAGACACTCATCAAGCGCCTGATTTTCCGCATCGATTTTGATTTCCTCAGCATCCTTCGGTGCAGATTCTTCGGCGAAAGTGTTGGCATCTGCCGGTTTTAGCAATGCTAATGCCTGAGATGGAAGTGGTAACTTTCGCAACTTTTTCTGTCTGTGGCGCAACCTAATGTTGGAGATGAGAGGATCTCTAGGCATTTTCTAACAGAAAAGCTTTGGGGTATGACAGCTAATTTCTTACCAATGTTTTTATTGATATAATTTGGAATGTTTACAATAGCTAACGTATACACACGTGCATCAGAGCACGTTAAAACAATCGAAAGTTACTAACTAGGTATATCACTACTAGAAATATTTTTTTTAATCCCGGGAATTTTTCATTATTTTCAAAAGGGACCATATCAATATAATGACTGCATAACGCAATTATAAAAAATCGCTTTACCGTATCCGATCATGATAATTAATCATAATTTAATAAAAAAATAACTTTCGGCCAAAAAATAAAATTAAACTACGATTCGAAAAGTGCCAACCCTGACTGTAAAATTGTCGGCCTAAACATTATTTAGTTAAAACTCCTATACCAAGCGGGATTATCTTTTAGTTTTTTTAGCACTTATTAAACAAGGTCTGGGGTTATTTGTAATGTAAGAATTTTGTGCTAATGCGACTTGGTTTAGGAGAAAAAAAATAAAAATGAAAAATAAAAAAAAAATTATTGCTCGTTTTGTACTAACTGTAGAAGGTTCGAAATTGCTTCAAAAAATGGGGCTATAGTCATTCTTGTATATAAAAAAATATAATTATTAATATTTTCCATAATCTCGGAGTAATATTTTTTTTTTATTTTTCGGCCAAAAAAAACTTACCTTTTTCAAAAATTCATAACTTTGCAACTATACGTAACTGACACACGGGAGTTCTACTCTAGCTTTTAAAATAGTAAAGACTAACTAGTTTGGGAATAAAAATACCATGTCCGAAAATCAGGTCAAATTTCATACTGTGAGCCGGTGTGAACGCCGCTCTCTTCGCACTGAACGCGCAAACTTGTGTCTTGGAAGCGTTGAACTCGACCAAATTACTACGGCCCCATTCGGAAATAGAGCCGAGTGTGTGTTCGAGCTCAGACACAAGTCTTCGCCTCTTCTCATCCACAACATCCCGACTGGCTGAAGGGTGACTGGTGTAGGATCCGTGTGCCGTACTGTCGTCTGCATAACAATGTATGTTGCCCAGAGACAGCATATCATTGATATGCAGAAGAAACAGCGTGGGTGACAACACAGATCCTTGTGGTACACCGGCGTTCACTGACATGGCGTCCGACGAGCAACCGTCCACTAGGACCTGAATGCTACGCCCATGTAGGAAGTCGGCGACCCAGTCACAGAGGCCAGAAGGAAGTCCGTAAGCCGGCAATTTGCTCAGGAGCGACTTGTGCCAAACCCGGTCAAATGCCTTGGCAATATCAAGGCCAACTGCCAAGGATTCACCATGACCTTCAAGCGATTCCCCCCAAAGGTGAGTGACGTACGCTAGGAGATCACCAGCAGATCGTTTTGGCCGGAAGCCGTATTGCCGATCGCTGATGAGGTCATTCGTCTCTAGGTACTTCATGAGCTGCGCATTTATAATGCGCTCCATCACCTTACATAGAAGGGAGGTAATCGCTATAGGTCGGTAGTTTGACGGGTTTGAGCGGTCACCCTTTTTGGGGACCGCTTGCACAAACGCAGATTTCCAGGCCGCCGGCACACGGCCATTGGAGTAGGAGAGACGGAATAGGCGCGTCAGCACTGGAGCCAGCTCGGGAGCACACCTTTTTAACACCAATGCAGGAATCCTATCCGGCCCACTCGCTTTCCTGACGTCTAGGGAGAGAAGCTCCGCCCGTACAGTCCGTTGTCGAAACTGCACTTCCGGCATGGAGTTCTCACACCTAGGTATGGATGGGGGAGTGGCACCCCCATCGTCCAGGTTGGAGTTCCCCGCAAAGAGAGATACCAGTAAGTCGGCTTTCTCCTTTGCGGAGTGGGCAAGTGAGCCTCCAGGACACTGCAGAGGTGGAAGAGAGGAGCGGCAGAAATTTGACTCGACAGATTTGGCGAGAGACCAGAACTCACGGCTCCCAGTTGGGTATTGGTTCATTCTATCGCCGATTCTGCCGATGTGGTCAAATTTGGCCCTGGCAATAACCCTTTTGCAAGATCTGGAGAGGCGGTTGTATTCCTTCTTCAGTTCGGATACTGTTCCGGATCGACGCTCGGGAAGCGGTGGACTGTATTTTCTTGACTGGATCGGCAAGACGCCCGGCCACTCGGTCGACGACACGCAGTACGGGAGATAACGAACGGGCACGTAAATAATACGCCGGTGCTCAGTACAGTAACAGGGCGGCCTGTTACTGGAGCAACCACGGACGTAAACGGCGGGCTTGCGGTTGTGCGGGGCGACGCAAGCGTGAGACGCGCAGCGGAGAGAGAGGGACGGCGATAGAGCACTGGCAAGCTCGACGTAGGCACGACGATTCAACCGCTTCGGCGGGAATGTAGGCTTGCTGGCTCTTGAAGTTTTCTTGCTGTCTTCCAGTCGCTCTTCCTAGTGGTCCTCTCTCCCCGGTTGCTTGCTGCGGTCTGCCGAGCCGGTGCAATGGCACCTATATTTATATGACTCCCCGCCCGCTCGGCCCAGCGTGCTCACGCCGCTCGATAATGCGCGGGCGGGGGTAATAGGCGCCCGGCTCGGCTATGAGTCCCGTTACGCGACTCTAACGCCCCCTACCTTGCCTCACTCGTCTCGTCCGTGTGTACTCCAGTAAAAGGCCGACCAGATATATTTCTTTATTCAATAAAACTTATATCTAACCTAGTTAGTATGTTATAACAGCTAATTAAACCTAACGGGCTAGATCTTACAGGCTAACTTATTCTACGACTTATAAATGTATATTTCTTAATAACTAACTTATGTCTAACTTATATGCTATCTTAATTACACCTAGCCCGCGCCTATGCTATTCTATGCTAACTTATGAAACCTACTTTATATCTACGCCGGCCGCTGCCTCACTACTCTATTTCCTACACTAATTTTCCTAACTAATGACGCGCTGGCTGCGGAGCTTTCGTCGTCCGCCACATTCTCCCGCCGTCGCAGCTCGGCTCGATCCTCTTGGGTAGGCAGGACGACGATCCTCTTGCCGGGTCTTGGAAGAGGTGCCCCGCAGTCGCCAGTCAGCACGTGTCCCTTGGAGAGTCTGCCGCGCCTTTGCGGCTCCCGCCGGTGCTGCAGCCAGGGCAGGTGCGCTCGCACCTACCGGTACCCGGAACGGTCCGCCAGTCTGCGCGCTCTCCGCCACAGCTCCGTAGTTGCGCTGGTCCTCTCTGCTCCCGCTGATCTTTTCTGGGTGTGTAGAGGATGCAGAGCCATCGCTCCGTCGTACGCGCCAGTTGATGCCTGCGGCGTTCTCGCCGCGGCACATGCTCGTGTGCGGCGCGGAGGCGGTGGCGTGCGGCCACGCGGCGCCGGCGGCGGTGGTGTGCTTCCACGCAGCGACGGCGGCGGAGTGCGGCGACGCAGCGGCGGCGGGGGCGTGCGGCCACGCAGCGCCCGCGGTGGCGTGCTGCCACGCAGCGATGTCGGCGGCGTGCGGCGGCGCAGCGCGCGTGTCCGCAGCGGCTTGCGGTGGTGCGGCGTGTGGCCCCGCGATAGCGGCGGGCGGCCGCGCGGCGTTCGTGTCCGCGGCGGTTGCGGCTTGCTGCGTAGCGGCGGGTGCCGATGTAGGTAGCCACGCGGCGGTGGGTGGCCATGCAGAGGCACCTGGCTGTGCCGCGACGGCGGTGCGCAGCCAGGTCTCGGGGGCGGCGGCCTCCTCTGCGTCGGCGGCGGGCGGCCACGCTGCGGCGGCAGCGGGCGGCGGCACGGCGGCGGCGTGCGCAGCGGTGAGTGCCGATGTAGGTGGCCACGCGGCGGTGGGTGGCCATGTAGAGGCACCTGGCTGTGCCGCGACGGCGGTGCGCAGCCAGGTCTCGGAGGCGGCGGCCTCCTCTGCGTCGGCGGCGGGCGGCCACGCTGCGGGGGCAGCGGGCTGCGGCACGGCGGCGGCGTGCGCAGCGGTGAGTGCCGATGTAGGTGGCCACGCGGCGGTGGGTGGCCATGCAGAGGCACCTGGCTGTGCCGCGACGGCGGTGCGCAGCCAGGTCTCGGAGGCGGCGGCCTCCTCTGCGTCGGCGGCGGGCGGCCACGCTGCGGCTGCAGCGGGCGGCGGCACGGCGGCGGCGTGCGCAGCGGTGAGTGCCGATGTAGGTGGCCACGCGGCGGTGGGTGGCCATGCAGAGGCACCTGGCTGCGCCGCGACGGCGGTGCGCAGCCAGGTCTCGGAGGCGGCGGCCTCCTCTGCGTCGGCGGCGGGCGGCCACGCTGCGGCGGCAGCGGGTGGCGGCACGGCGGCGGCGTGCTCAGCCGCAGGCGGACACGCTGCGGCGGTAGCGGGTGGCGGCGGCGTGCGGTGACGCAGCAGCGGCGGCGGCGTGCGGCCGCGCAGCGCCGGCGGCTCCCGCCGGTGTTGCTCCTTGACTGCCGGGTCAGCCCTCCACGCGAGTCCGCAGCTCTCCATCGGCGTTGTCGCCGAGCTCCTCCCGCCGTGCAGAACCCAGCCCAGCTGGGTGCGGGAGGCAACCGGCTCATCGCGGTTGCCGCTCCGTAGCTCCCTCGAGACGATGAGCGGCCAGTTGTCCTGCCCGATGAGCAGGGTCGGCGACGCGTGCTCGTACGCCAGCACTGGTTGGAGATCGGCGAGATGGCTGCACCCTTGCAGCATGGAGCGCGTGACGGTCTGCCCGGGGAACCGCAGCCGGTCCACCGTTCTCGCGCCAACGAGCTCGTGCGCCTCCGTGTCGTGGCGGCCGCGTATTCTCAGGTTGACGCGCTTGGATTCGGCGGCGTTGACCTGGTTGCCGCCGATACCCAGCACTCGCAGAGGTTCCGGTCGGCCTCTCGCGCCCAGTAGCTCGGCCACGGTCGAGTCAATCATTGTGACCGTGGAGCCCTCGTCCAGGAGCGCGTGAGTCTCAATGGTCATCGCGGGCCCAGACAGCACCACCGGCACGATCTTCAGAAGCACCCGGTCGGCTCGCGTCGCTGCTGCTGCCACCTCGGTGCTTGTGGTGGCGGTCTCCTCCCTGCGTGCTGCGTTGTGTAGAAGGGCGTGGTGTGCCCTGCTGCAGCCTCCGATGCCGCACTTCTTGGCCTTGCAGCTCCTGCACCGGTGCTGGCTTTTTAGGCACTTAAAACACACGCCCTCCTTCTTGACGAGCTTCCACCGGTCGTCCAGGTCGGCCGACTTGAACCGGTGGCAGTCGGGCAGGTGGTGCTTGGCCGAGCACGCAGGGCACATCTTCTCCGTGGCTTCCAGCTCGTCTTCGCTGCTGGCGACGTACGACCTTTCCGCGCCGCGCTTGTTCTGTTCGCCGCGGCGCTGTTCGGTCGTGCCTTTTCGCTCGCCGCTGAGCTCGGGCGTCACGTCTGCGGCCCACCTATCGGCCTCCTCCTCCAGGAAGGCGGACAGCACCACCAGGGCTGGGCGAGGGTCGGTAGCACGCTCAGGGTGACGGAGCCAGTTGTTCTTCATGATGGCCGTGAACTTGTCTGTCACGGCCTGCACCAACTCCACGCTGTGCAGCAGGTGCTCGTGTCCGAGCCCCACTACCGCCTGCACGATGTTGGACACCCTGCTCGCGAAGGTACATATCTCGCGAGCGTTGTCTGGCAGCTTCGGCAGGGCTCGGAGCTTGCCCAGCTCCATCTTGACGAGCGCGTTTGGCTGGCCGAACCTCCTCTCGAGCGCAGTAACGAGTTCCTCCGCCCCGGCGGCGGCGGCGAGTCGGCTTGACACTGCCACCTCCGCTTGTCCTCGCAGGCTGTGTCCGATCCGCGCCGCGTTCTCGAAGCTCGAGAAGTACCGCTCGGTGTTGCGGTAGGCGGCGCGGTATCGCAGCCACTTCTCCGGGGCTCCGTCGAACAGCGGCAGGTCGTAGAGGAACTTTGGCAGCTTCGTGCGTGCCACGTTCTCATACGGCCCCGTCGCGGCAGCGGCGGCGGCGGCAGCGTGCGGGAGTGCGGACGGCAGCGCTGCGCTGTCGGTGAGCGACGGCACGGCAGCAGCGGGCGGTGAGACGGATGGCCACGCCGCGGCGGCGGCGTGCGGCGGCACGGCGGCGGCGTGCCCAGAGGCAGACGGGCACGCTGCGGCGGCGGTGGCGGCGTGCCCAGATGAGTGCGGGCACGCCGCGGCGGCGGCGGCGGCGTGCCCAGATACAGAAGGCCACGCTGCGGCGGCAGCGGGCGGCGGCACGGCGGCGGCGTGCCCAGGGGCAGGCGGGCACGCTGCGGCGGCGGTGGCGGCGTGCCCAGATGAGTGCGGGCACGCTGCGGCGGCGGTGGCGGCGTGCCCAGATGAGTGCGGGCACGCTGCGGCGGCGGTGGCGGCGTGCCCAGATGAGTGCGGGCACGCTGCGGCGGCGGCGGCGGCGTGCCCAGATGCAGAAGGCCACGCTGCGGCGGCAGCGGGCGGCGGCACGGCGGCGGCGTGCCCAGAGGCAGGCGGGCACGCTGCGGCGGCGGTGGCGGCGTGCCCAGATGAGTGCGGGCACGCTGCGGCGGCGGTGGCGGCGTGCCCAGATGAGTGCGGGCACGCCGCGGCGGCGGCGGCGGCGTGCCCAGATGCAGACGGCCACGCTGCGGCGGCAGCGGGCGGCGGCACGTCGGAGGCGTGCCCAGATGGGTGCGGGCACGCTGCGGCGGCGGTGGCGGCGTGCCCAGATGAGTGCGGGCACGCTGCGGCGGCGGCGGCGGCGTGCCCAGATGCCGACGGCCACGCTGCGGCGGCAGCGGGCGGCGGCACGGCGGAGGCGTGCCCAGATGGGTGCGGGCACGCTGCGGCGGCGGTGGCGGCGTGCCCAGATGGGTGCGGGCACGCTGCGGCGGCGGCGGCGGCGTGCCCAGATGCAGACGGCCACGCTGCGGCGGCAGCGGGCGGCGGCACGGCGGAGGCGTGCCCAGATGGGTGCGGGCACGCTGCAGCGGCGGTGGCGGCGTGCCCAGATGGGTGCGGGCACGCTGCGGCGGCGGTGGCGGCGTGCCCAGATGCCGACGGCCACGCTGCGGCGGCAGCGGGCGGCGGCACGGCGGCGGCGTGCCCAGATTGGTGCGGGCACGCTGCGGCGGAGGCGTGCCCAGACGAATGCGGCACGGCGGCGGCGTGCCCAGACGAGTGCGGCCACGCTGCGGCGGCAGCGGGCGGCGGCACGGCGGCGGCGTGCCCAGATTGGTGCGGGCACGCTGCGGCGGAGGCGTGCCCAGACGAATGCGGCACGGCGGCGGCGTGCCCGGACGAGTGCGGCCACGCTGCGGCGGCAGCGGGCGGCGGCACGGCGGCGGCGTGCCCAGATTGGTGCGGGCACGCTGCGGCGGAGGCGTGCCCAGACGACTGCGGCACGGCGGCGGCGTGCCCAGACGAGTGCGGCCACGCTGCGGCGGCAGCGGGCGGCGGCACGGCGGCGGCGTGCCCAGATTGGTGCGGGCACGCTGCGGCGGAGGCGTGCCCAGACGAATGCGGCACGGCGGCGGCGTGCCCAGACGAGTGCGGCCACGCTGCGGCGGCAGCGGGCGGCGGCACGTCGGAGGCGTGCCCAGACGAGTTCGGCCACGCTGCGGCGGCAGCGGGCGGCGGCACGGCGGAGGCGTGCCCAGGTGCAGGTGGCCACGCTGCGGCGGCAGCGGGCGGCGGCACGGCGGAGGTGTGCCCAGACGAGTTCGGCCACGCTGCGGCGGCAGCGGGCGGTGGCACGTCGGAGGCGTGCCCAGGTGCAGGTGGCCACGCTGCGGCGGCAGCGGGCGGCGGCACGGCGGATGTGTGCCCAGTTGAGTGCGGCACGGCGGTTGCACTCGGCCAAGCGTCACGGGCGGTGACTGCTGCGGCGGCGGCGTATGGCGGGAGAGCGGCAGCGTACAGCGGTGTATCTGGCCACACAGCGGGGGCGGCGGGCGGCGGCGGCGCAGTCGGCTCCGCGACGGCGGGTGCCGGCTCGGCCGGGGTCGCGGCGGCGGCGTCATACTGCGCCTCCTGCTCCCGCCGGTGTTCGCTGTGCGCTCTCACCCAGTTTTCGAGCCGACCGCGCTGTAGCTCGTTGTCTTCGTCGTCGCTCGATGAGGCCTGGTCGAGCTGGTCGGCTTGCAAGCGTGCGATCCGCGCCTTCATGACACTGGCGCGCGCGGTTGCTTGTTTGGCGCGCGCAGTTGCCTGCTCGGCGCGCGCAGTTGCCTGCTCGGCGCGCGCAGTTGCCTGCTCGGCGTGGGCAGTTGCCTGCTCGAGCTCGACCTGTGCGAGCTCCTCTTGTTGCGCGAGCTCCGCACGTAGCCGCCTCGAAGACACGGTCGACCGGGCAGATCGCGTTCTGCGCCCGGCGGACGCTTGCGAGCGTGGCGGGGCGACGCGCGACGCGGCGACGCGCGGCACCGGACACTGCACTGAGTCACGTTGCACTTCGACGTCATCGCTGCGCGGGGCGCGTACGGGCGCCGCGCTCGGTGCGATGACGTCATCGCGGCGCGGAGCGTCCGCGGGCTCGGTGCCCGGTGCTCTGACGTCACTACGGTAAGTGACGTCGGCGCGCGTCGCGGTACACTGCACTGTCGCACTTGTGTCCGTCGGGGACGACGTCCCCGTCTCACAGCTCGTCGTTCTCCCGTGGCTGTCCGAGGTCGTAGGCGGCGACACGATGAGCCCCGGCGCGGGTGCTCCTCCAACCGGCGGCACACGCGGCACGTCACACGGCGGCGTGACGTGCTCCGACGTGGATGCTCCTCCTGTCGGCGGCACACGCGGCGGCTCGTCGCGCTGCGGGTCGGTCCTCGGCAGCCTCGCGTTCTTCGTAGACCGAGTGATCGGCATCTTCAATCCGGCGCCGAATGAACCAATGTTCCGGATCGACGCTCGGGAAGCGGTGGACTGTATTTTCTTGACTGGATCGGCAAGACGCCCGGCCACTCGGTCGACGACACGCAGTACGGGAGATAACGAACGGGCACGTAAATAATACGCCGGTGCTCAGTACAGTAACAGGGCGGCCTGTTACTGGAGCAACCACGGACGTAAACGGCGGGCTTGCGGTTGTGCGGGGCGACGCAAGCGTGAGACGCGCAGCGGAGAGAGAGGGACGGCGATAGAGCACTGGCAAGCTCGACGTAGGCACGACGATTCAACCGCTTCGGCGGGAATGTAGGCTTGCTGGCTCTTGAAGTTTTCTTGCTGTCTTCCAGTCGCTCTTCCTAGTGGTCCTCTCTCCCCGGTTGCTTGCTGCGGTCTGCCGAGCCGGTGCAATGGCACCTATATTTATATGACTCCCCGCCCGCTCGGCCCAGCGTGCTCACGCCGCTCGATAATGCGCGGGCGGGGGTAATAGGCGCCCGGCTCGGCTATGAGTCCCGTTACGCGACTCTAACGCCCCCTACCTTGCCTCACTCGTCTCGTCCGTGTGTACTCCAGTAAAAGGCCGACCAGATATATTTCTTTATTCAATAAAACTTATATCTAACCTAGTTAGTATGTTATAACAGCTAATTAAACCTAACGGGCTAGATCTTACAGGCTAACTTATTCTACGACTTATAAATGTATATTTCTTAATAACTAACTTATGTCTAACTTATATGCTATCTTAATTACACCTAGCCCGCGCCTATGCTATTCTATGCTAACTTATGAAACCTACTTTATATCTACGCCGGCCGCTGCCTCACTACTCTATTTCCTACACTAATTTTCCTAACTAATGACGCGCTGGCTGCGGAGCTTTCGTCGTCCGCCACAGATACGTTTGAATCACGTCCGGCACGAGCGCGCGACCATGCACGATAAGCTGCGCATTTAGCTGCAACAGCATCAGCACAGTCGCGGCTGTACCATGGCTGGCTTTTACCACCGAGGTGGACAGAGGCGCTGGGAATAAACATTTCCATTGCCCCCATAACCACCTCGGCAACGGTATTAGCACATTGCGACGGATCGTCCGAACTGAAGCAGATCTCTCTCCAAGGGTAGGATGCGAAGTGTTCTCGCATCCCATCCCAATCTGCTGACGCGTAGTGCCAAATTCGACGCATTCCTCCAGTACGGGACTGAGGAGGCGAAGATGGCACCGTGGACCCCACTAAACAGTGTGAAATTCTTTGACCAATATTTCGAAGGGGCCTTGATTTAGGCGACAAAAGACTCGAAAAAATGACAAAGTATAAAAATGACAACTTCTACAATAGTAAACTTTTAAACTGACGGCACAAAATAATTTAGGTTATGCGAGCGAAGCCGCGGGCAAAAGTTAGTTACAGGGTGTTCGGCGCATCGACCGACAAAATTTTTTTGTAGGGACAAGGGTTCAAAGAAAGGATTTTGGTAATTTTCAAAAATAAAGAAAAAAATCGTATCTCGATACCACGTGACATGACAAAAGTATCATGGGTCAGAACGTTGAAAATGACCCCACTTACATATAAAAAAATTTTGTCGTTCGATGTGCCGAACACCCTGTATATGTAAATAAAATATTGACTTCTCTACTCACCCAATAGTTGTATCTTAGCTTCAAAATGAATTTAAGCGGATTAACCTATAACAAAGTTCACTCGTATATCGAAAACAACATTCTGTAGTTATTCATGAAAACTTTTCAAAGTATCATGAAAAATAACAATACTTTTGCACCGAAATTAATCTCCATAAATTCGACACGGAGAGAAAACATGGTTTACCAAGCGAAACCTGAAGAGCGAAAAAATAAAACAAAATAAAATATGCCTACATAACATTTTTTTTGACTGTTGGTCAAATCACTTTATCAATAGAATTTAATGTGAGCTGAAGCGTAGATCCTGCCAACAAACTGTCATGCACGTTGGCAGGATTGCATAAAATTGTATATGTTTTTGTTTTTCTTGGATCTAAATAAATTAGAAATAAGTGCGAACGACGGACGTACGGACAGACACATAACCGATTTTGTAAGAGTCCCTGCCAGCCATGGAGGTGGGGAAACTCCATGCTGCCAGCGTGACTGACGGCGGAACCTAACAATAATTTATTTAGTTCGGTATTCAATTACGATTCAATTCAATTTCAATTCTTTTATTTGGTCTCTTTGGAAAATTTTATACACATAGACAAGTCAAATCATCATCATCAGCCTGTATCGGTCCACTGCTGGACATAGGCCTCTCCCAAGGCACGCCACCACACGCGGTCTTCAGCTCTTCTCATCCATCCACTCCCGGCTACCTTTTTTAGGTCATCTGTCCACCTAGCCGGGGGGCGTCCCACGCTACCTTTGCTTGTACGTGGCCTCCATTCGAGCACCCGTCTACCCCATCGGTTGTCGGGTCTACGACAGATGTGCCCAGCCCACTGCCACTTCAGCTTGCTTATTTTCTTAGCAATGTCGACTACCTTAGTTCTTTGACGTATCACGTCGTTACGGATTTTATCGGTCAAAGAAATGCCGAGCATTGCTCTTTCCATAGCTCGCTGAGCGACTTTAAATTTGTGGACCAGGCCCATCGTCAGGGTCCACGTTTCCGCTCCGTACGTCATTACTGGCAGAACGCACTGATTGAAAACCTTCGTCTTCAATGACTGTGGGATGGAGGATGAAAAGATGTGGCAGAGTTTCCCAAATGCCGCCCAGCCTAGCTGAATCCTTCTGTTGGCCTCCTTATCAAAGTTGTGCTTCCCTAGTTGGATGGTTTGTCCAAGATAGACATAATTCTGCACAACTTCGAGGGTCGCCTCTCCAACTGTTACGTGCCCCGGGACGACGTGTTCGTTGAACATGACTTTCGTCTTGTCCAAATTCATCCCGAGGCCGACTCGGCGGGAGGCGACATTGAGGCCGTGTGTGTGTGCCATGTGAGACACATAGACAAGTCAAATATTGTATATAAATTATTCCTTATTCTCCAAGCAAAAAAAAACCCAAGCAAAAAACCGCCTTCAAAAATGTATGAAATTAAAAAAAATCTAACCCTAGAGTTGAAGGCGGTGCTAAAGAAGGCTACACAAATCACAAAGGATATCATCCACTCATGTTTTCTTTCATGCATCATTTTTGCTTGCTTTAGCACCGCCTTACACCGTACACTCGAATTGAGAACCTCCTCCTTTTGTGAAGTCAGATAAATTTTTTTAATCTTACATGTATATAAAAAAAATTATCTGACGACGACAACAGGTCGAAATATAATAATAAATATGTGTTTTTATAATTAGTAATATAAATATTAAATATAATAAAAATAACTAGAACCAATATTGGTATAAAAAGTATTAGAATCAAATGCACGCAGCATACGAAGTCCACGAGGTGTTAGGATTGAAGACCGCTGTACGCGGAGGTAAAGGAAGGTCGCGCGATAAATCCGAGCACTGAAATTCAGTGGGTCCGAAGTTCGAATCCAGTCGGCGTGTACCAATGAGTTTTTCCTGACAGACAGACAGACAGACAGACGGAGTAGGCTTAGTAATAGGGTCCCGTACCAGATACGGAGCCCTAAAAAGGTTCGTTGCCTCTGCCTACCTCGATGGGAAACATGAGTAGCATTTAAGCATGTATGTTTATATGTACCCACGTGCAAGCGTTCTAAATTTATAAACTCAGTAGTAAGTATATAGACTCAATCAGAGCCAATCCTTGCTCTCGGTTTTTCGAAAATTCCAATCGAACGCTAATTTAAGCTATCGGCTATCGGTTAACCATATTCGGAATTACGTGTATTACCCACCATTTTATAAAGCTAAATTCACAAATGGAACCTTATCAATTTACATTTCGTTTATCGCTACTATCGCTAGAAGTATTTGAAGGGAGTGCAGAAGCGCTGTGAGTTCGACATAGTTCTTCGAATGTTGCGTATGATTTTATCACGCAGCTGTATCCTGTATCAAAGCCTAGCGGAATTTGTGCGAATATTTTAGCCTCCTAATGGCCTATTGGTTACGGTTTAATTCGTTGAAATTAATGTTCAAGTGCTCGCATTAGGCGCGCTTAGTGCAGATGTCATAAACTAGTTTTAGAGTTCCACGCTAATGCTTCAGTCTGTTTGTTTCACTGTGTTCAGTATTTCACGCTCGGCCATAGACATATAAAATCGGTGAACTAATAATTAATTATGTATTCTACTACTAGAGAGTTAGTTAGTAATCAAATTAGCTTTGAAATTGCAAAAACAAAAGACGACTCGCACATAAAACACGCACTGACAGAAGGCAATTTTTTTTTTCCTAACTAATAGAATTGAATTGCATATGTAGGTCAATTCCAAACGATGAAAGTTCAATGACATCAAAAGAAAAAACTGTTTCAACAAACATTGCGCCGACTTCTAAAAACAACTAAGTAGACCTGAAAAGTCTTAAATAATAATTTGTATTCATATACGTACCCTTGAGTTGAAGGCGGTACAAAAGCACAAAAGGGGTCCATCTATAAATTTTCAGGTGTTTTCAGAATGGTTACAATCCGATTAAAAGTTTCGGAGTAATGCGTGGAAAAACATACATACATACATACAAACATACAAACAAACATACATACAAACAATCATAGGTAAACACATAAAATAATATAAACATACATACGCTTATGTTTGGCACACCTGTTTAGAAGCCCACATAGATTAACTTATACGAATATTGTGCAATTTCAACGATATTACATACATACGTGTCGAATTGATAACCTCCTTTTTTGAAGTCGGTAAAAAGTGGACCAATCTGCCCAGACTCACTGTCCATCGAGTTTTTATTACAATTTCCAATTTTTTTATAAAAAAAAATTCGGAATTTCGATTTGATTGATAATTTTTTTTCATGATTACTTTCTATTCCTGAAGTTTCTCAAGCCTATCCTGAAACATCCTGTATAGCCCTTAGTCCTAGCCGCGCGGACGACGTCCATTAGCGATCGCGCGCACATTTCACAAATTTATACAGCCTGTTCCACTTTACAGCGAAGCGTGGACTCAATTTTCCAATATTTCACTAAATTCTGACCGCGGAAGTAGCGGCACGCTATGTCAACTGTGCTTTTGGTCGAACGAAGGCGGGCGCGTTGTGTCGACAGTTGACTAGGTCGACTTATTCCTTTTTCTACAGCTTTACCTCCTAATAATTTGTCTGCTAACAAAGCTAATAAAGCGAAAATTCTGTAACTTGTCTTCGATTCTATGTTCGCTTATAAATAGAGAACGATTCAACCAATTCATATGGGGCTTTGGCTGAAGTTTTCTGACACAACTAAGAAAGGTTATAGGATACTTTCCGCTATGCGTAACAGCGAGAACAATTAGTACCTAACATGTGAATGCAACGTCTGTTGTCAATTTGTCCGTGTATACAACGTGTCCCAAAACTCAACGTCAAGCGGGAACCAGGGAGTAGGCCAGTTTATGACTACCCAGGGAAAAATAAGAAAAAAAAATCGGAGTCATTTGTTTTTTATGATATGAGCATTTTTTGAAAATTTCTCGTACAACATTTTAGGCACTACGACTACAAATTTGAAAATATAATTGTTAATTTTTTTTTTATTGGGAGCCTAAATAACTCTGCTATTGATCAGTATCCCAAATGAAACCAGAATGCCTGTAGTTTTACCCAAAAAAATATTAATTTAAATTTTTTCTAAAAAAATCAATGACTCAGATTTTTTTTTTCTTATTTTTCCCTGGCTAGTCATAAAATGGCCTACTCCCTGGTTCCCGCTTGACATTGAGTTTTGGGACATGGTATATGCGCCATTAACTCGATGACTGCTAAGCCAATTTACATACGGTTTTAATTGAAGGCACCAAGTTCACCTGTGTTATGGGCTGACATCACGGATGTTGTAGGTGATGTAGTCAGTTTCCATAAAAAAATTATAATAATAATAACTAAGTACATAGGATGTAGAAGGAAGTTTTAGTGTGAATGAAGCCCAAAAGATGCCTACAGCGACTAGCTTTGCCTTTCAGCATTGACATTATAATATAATATCCAAAGAGTTTGTATTACGTCGCTGCGCAGCCTCGTAATACAAACTCTTTGATAATATCAATGCTGACTAGGGTCAGGCATCAATGCCTCTCAGTAACAAAATGATTAGTTGTACGAGGTCGGCTGAAAGAAATTACACTATGTTATAGCCCATCTTCTACATACGTAGCACAAAAGTGTATTTGTATATGTGTATTGTAATGTATGGAAATGGAGATCCGTTGTCTCTGCGTACCCCACCGGAAATAAGCTTGACGCTATGTATTTATGTATATATTGTAATGTATGTGAATTTCTTGTAAGTACTATTTACTGTGTGGAGCAGGTACTTAAAAATAATAACCCCACTGCGTCTCCCCCCGTGCATGTCGTAAAAGGCGACAAAGGGATAAGGACAAGATGCCGTGCTAAAGGGCGATAGGTTAGACACCTCTCACCTTGGCACGGTGCTTCCACCGAGTAATTCGGCAGGTGAGTCTTCGTACCTTACTGACTGCTTGATAGTTATCTTTTTTTTTTATGTAAACCAGCATGGGTGGCTGTGCCGAGGGACCAATGGTGCAGTCGACAGAGCCAAAATCACCTCTCCTCGCGAAACCACGCTCAGTTAGGTGCCATGCCAGCAGATTTGCGGACTGTTGCTAGGCTGTCTAGCCCGTTAATACGACGCTTGAAGACACCCAGGTTAAAGGATTCAGGAAATATACTCGCCGGAAGACCGTTCCACGCTCTAGCGGCGCGACAAAGAAACGATTTAGAAAACCGATGGGTTCTCAAAAGCCCAATGTCAACAACAAAAGGGTGCTGAGTCTCTCTGCGACGAGTCATGCGGAGATAGGACGGGTGGCAGGGAATAAGGGATGCCAGTTCCGCAGAGCAGCGTCCGTGATAGTATCTGTAAAACAGACTAAGCGAACCCACAAATCGTCTGTGACTCAGGGACTCCAGACCATCTGTAAGTTTCGGGTCACCAACAAGACGGATGGCTCGGCGCTGTATCGAGTCCAAGAATGCTAGCAGATAATGGGGACTACCCTCCCACATGTGACTGCTATCTTGTCCGAATAGGTACCTTGTTAACCTTGGTGGTCGGATTTTGTACTGTAATTTACATGAGTCCTTGCAGCACAACACCGATTACTCGGCTCACCCCGATTTTCGGGATACAGCGTGTTGTATAAAAAATAAATCATTTCGTATTCGATCGTACAGCGCCATCTCTAGACGATATCGCGCAGTGAAAACGCTACAATAGCTTTCGATGTCAATCTATCATGCGTTTAGCTTCCGCAGGCGCCGAGTAAGTGGCCCGCCTAATAACAAGTGAGCTCGCTCCGTGCTTCATTTGAATAATTTCAATTAATCTTCTATTTAAATTTCCGGCAAATTTGCATGTCTTCCCTGTGTGCGCGGAGCTCAGCCCTCGGCTCAGCCCGGATAAACGTATGTGGGCAGTGTTGCCTTGTGTGTACTTTTATCTAATTTAAAGCTTGTGTTTAACGGATTTACGGATAATATTAAAAAGCGGCCAAGTGCGAGTCGAACTCGCGCACCGAGGCTTCCGTATCGCCATGTCATGGCTAGCGCCACTCACGCCATCACTCACGCCATCTATGGCGTGTTATGAAATGCATCATATTAGTTAAATGTCATGATAAGGGATATGACTCCCTTCTGATATTACTAGGTGGTAGGGTTTAACCCGCCCGAGTTGGTACCACCGCACTGAATGAAAGGTCGGTCGAAACAGCCAATCCAGTTCACAACAACAGTCCAATTCAGTGTAGCCGGCACGACCGAAGGGAAGCAAGCTGACGTGGCACCACGTTCACCCGGTTTTTTGGGCTGACATCACGGATGTTGTGTTCTATGTAGGTGATGTAGCCAACCGTGTCAGTTTCCATAAAAAAAAAATGCTTCACACTCTATTCGGTAGATGGCGCGCACACATACACTTTTTGGTTTCTTCTATGGGAACCCCCGTGAATTTTTTACTTTTTCTTATTTTTATTATTTGTTGTTATATCGGCAATAATAACACTTTGATAACACTATTCTTTGAAAATTTCAACGGGCTACCTATTACGGTTCAAGAGATACAGCCCTCGGAGAGACGGACGGACGGACGGACGGACGGACGGACAGACAGACAGACAGACAGACAGACAGACGGCGTAGGCTTAGTAATAGGGTCCCGTGTCGGATACGGAACCCTAAAAATTACGATGGATCGATTTGCATGCTAGTTTTTTTTAAACAAAACAAATTAAAAAAAACCCCGACGCTTTAAAAGTAAAAAATTATTGCCGGTTACTGTACTGAGTAAATAAAATATAAAAACCCAGAACTACGCCTGTATTTACTTAGCGGCCCCTGACTCCGGTAACTAAACGAACATTATTTTTTACTTTTTAAGCGTCAGGGGTTTTTCTACCAATGGTGTGGCATGTTAAAGTATTCCATTATTCCAATACACGCAGGAGGCCCGACTACGGAATTTTCTACTTTCAATGTTTACTTCGTTTTCCGCACTTCCGCAGGCAGTCGTATTTTATAATAAAAAAAATCTGTTAAGTGCGAGTTTTACTCGCGCACGAAGGTGTCCGTATCTATCCGCTATTATCCGCCTATCTTTTGTCTTTCAACAATGCAATGTATAAAAATCTGTGGCGCCATCTACTATTCAGTAGTGTGACTAATCGATTTTTCGGACGTTTGTTGTATGGGAGGATTTAATATTTTCTTCTTTTTTTATTATTTGTTGTTATATCCGCCATAGTAACACATTTTCAGTGAAAATTTCAACGGCAGCCCGTTGAAATTTTCACAGAAAATCAAGTGATACAGCCCTTGGACAGACGGACGGACAGACGGACGGCGGAGTTAGTAATAAGCTTTCGTACGGGATACGGAAACCTAAAAATATTTTAAGTTTTGGATAGAAACATTACAATTCTCTTGAAGTCACTGTTTTGTTAAAATTTTATATGTTAAATCCTGAATAAATGATGGAGTTTCTCAAGAGTCAAGATCGTAATGAAACTTCACTGAACAGTCGAATCGCGACCTAATAAGCTGTAGCATATAGTTGAATATAGCTAAGCAGGCTGAATATATTTTACATCATCCACAAGATAGCTGTACAGTACTTGGATGGGTGACCGCTCGACCGTTGGAGGCTGGCCGTGGTTCGGATTCCACGTAAAACTGTAGGCCACTTCCCTTCTAACTACTAGGTGGCGGGGTTTAACACGCCCTGGTTGATACCACCGCACTGAATGAAAGGGCGGTTGAAACAGCTATGTAATTAGTTCGTGTTTTCCGTCCAGTTCAGTGAAGCCGGCACGACAGAAAGGAAGCACTGACATGACACCTATTTCACCAAGGTGTTACGGGCTGACATCACGGATATTGTAGGTGATGTAGCCAACCGTGTTAGCATCCATAAAAATGAAACAAGACAAAAAACAAAACAACAAGAACAAAAAACAAAACACCTTGCTAAGTGAACCGGATGGCTTGTTCCATCTCCTTCAAGTTTGCGGGTATTGGAGCACAGACCCAGAGATACTTTCCTCTGTGTTACGGCTTGGGAAACTTTTGGATCACGCCGACACGCGGACGCCATTTTTGAAATTAGAGGTGCGCGACACGTTGATATCCAAAATGGCCGGCTATAAACTGTGAACAGCGGGCGACGACAAAAACGAAAAACCGGCCAAGTGCGCGGCGTATTCGCGCACCGAGGGTTCCGTAGCACCATCGAATTGGCCGCTTTTTATAATTTGTTGTTTTACTTTAAGTACATAAAGTTTGCAGTAAAATCACACCAAGTTTGACGCTTGTATGTTATCACTTTTACGATAAAGCAAAAACAAAAAAAAACTTAAAAAAAAAACACGTTTCTTGTATGTATCTTCCCGCCTTAATGTTTCACTTTTTTCAATATTTGTTTATATATCCGCCAAAATAACACATATTCTATGAAAATTTCAACCGGCTACCTATTACGGTTCAAGAGATACAGCCCTCGGACAGACAGACAGACGGCGTAGGCTTAGTAATAGGGTCCCGTACGACGAATACGGAACCCTAAAAACGTGAAATCCAGTGTATTCCTGCTCTGCAGTGGGTCGGAGACAAGCTGGCGATGAGTCTCCGTGCGCTCTGCGCCGAGCGAGGGCGCTGCGGTCGCTCGAACTTTTCTAATCTAGCCGCTGAATCGGCTGCTTTATTCATGTCAGCTTCGCGCGCACTGATTAACGCGGGCGGAGCCGTGACTGGGGAGCTGGCGCAGATTTTTTTTTGTGTTTGTTCTGCCCCGACCTAATTGAGCCGTATCGTTGTATTCTTTGTTAGAATATCGCTAGCTACGTGATATGGTGCGTAACGAGGCAAACCGCCGACGCACCATAGTAGTGAATATTAGACACCGGGTGGCTAAGCAAAAGTGACAGTGGGTTGGACACGTCAGCCGAAGAGACGACGACCGTTGGAGTAACCGTGTCCTATGTTGGCGGGCGTGGACAGGAAAACGGAGTGTGGGAAGACCACCCGATAGTTGGGACGACGACATCAAGTACGTCGACGGAAAGCAGTGGTTCCATACCGCTGAAGGCCGGGAGGAGTGGAGAAAAATTGGAGAGGAGCATGTCCAGCAGTGTAGTGTTGTGGTGTAATTTACTCAGGTATAAATTATTACAGCACAACACCGACCACCACGTTTAGCAAAGTATTCGGACAAGATAACTATCCAGCAGCAAGTAAGGCACGAAGACCCACCACCTGCTACATGACTCGGTGGAAGTGGCTTGTTGTTGGTCGTGCCAAGGTGAGAAGTGGCTAACCTATAGCCCTTTAGCACGGCACCTGTTCTTACCCCTTAGTTGCCTTTTACGACTTGCACGGGGAGATATGCAGTAGGGCTATTCTCTTAAGTACCGGCCCCACATAGTACCTATAACTGTTCCAAGAGTTTCAAGTGTCTAATAAAATATCTCCAACAGAAACAACTATATCGGAATTCTCAGCAGAGTAGAGCATGCATACAAATGTATGAACGAGTAATTTGCAATTGTACCGCTTCCCACGCCTAGAATACTGATGAGAAATCGCTCTCGAAACTATTTCCGAAACGACCTAGTAGTCAGTCCAAGAACGTTAGAAGAGGTAGGGACGTCGGACTGTCCAATGCTTGTATGAGAACCAGCGTCGCCGAGCTCCGCGGGGAGCGGAGGGGACGCGGAAGGTCGACGATATGTGGCGAGCGGGCGACCGACGAATGTTATTGGTACGTTTTTACTAATATCGTGTTACGCTGGCGCGGGAAGGTCCGCCGTCCCTACCTCTTCTAACGTTCTTGAGTCAGTCCTATTCGTATCTCATATACTACATTTTCGTAAACACGTTGCCTAAACTGTATATTATAAGGAAAATAGCTCTTGTCTGATATAAGGAGCTTTGCCTAAATAATTCAGTTATTGTCAAGAACACAATTTCGAAAATGTCTCTGTTAGCACGATACTGGTCTAGTCCATTCATAAATCAAGGCCCACTCGACTGTTGAAGGTCATGCTTGAAAGACTTGCCAAGAAAAGATAAAGCAAACGGAAATATCTTAGCAAAACTCAGCGACTGGCGATAAACTAGAACTCGCCTCCTACTTCATAGAAAATTAGGCGTTGACTGCCGATTTAAGATAAGCGTCCATATATTTGTATTCATGCATTTGTGATAATTTTTTAGAAAATAGTGATGACTCGTACTGTGTACTGTGTAGGCAGTGGCAAACATTTTTGTAAATGTAGATTAAGCGGACGTAAAAAAAAAGTATCCAGCGAAGTTTCTAGCCAGTTCTTCTTCGCTGTGATAATCGAACTGGCAAAATGCTAAATGTTAAATGTTAAAATATGACGAATCCGAGCCCAGTGTCCTGTCTATGGACATTGGCGTATATAGAGGGGGGGCCGGGTGGGCACGGCCCACCCCAGAAGTGTCTGGTGCCCACCCCAGGATGTTGGGTTGCCAACACAAAATTCTAGGGTGGGCACTTAAATAATTTCATACAAAAACACTTACCTAAATAATCTACAGCTGAGGAATCAACATAAAATTCCATTTCCATCCAGGTAATCAAAATAGGGGGGTGCTAAGAATCCCCTGGTTACGGAAGGTTACCAAACCCAACGATTATACCTGCCGAACTATAACACACGGACATTGAGAACGGATGAGAATTAGGAGGAGCTGGAAGTGGAATTGAGCAAGATAAGGTGGCACGTCTTGGGGCTATCGGAAGTCCGTAGACAGGGGGAGGACACGATAACCCTAGAATCTGGCCATATGCTCTATTTTCGAGAAGGAGACCAACCTTCCCAAGGTGGTGTCGGGCTTCTCATCAACAAAGTCCTTACTAACAACGTCGTGAAAATCGTGGGTGTGTCAACGCGGGTAGCATACTTAATACTCTTAAAACTCACAGAAAAGTACTCGTTGAAGATTATACAGGTATATGCGTCCACGTCTACACACACAGACGAAGAGGTGGAAGCCGTGTATGATGTGATGACATCTCTAAGACGATTCATAACACGGCCAAAACTCAATTCACCGTTGTTATGGGGGACTTCAACGCCAAAGTGGGAGTACAAATATGCAACGAATCTAAGGTGGGACCAAATGGCTACGGAAGCAGAAACCATCGTGGACAAATGTTGGCAAACATCCTAGAAATGGAAGGGCTCTTCTTGATGAATTCTTTCTTCAAGAAGAGGCCCCAACAGAAGTGTACCTGGGAAAGTCCCGATGGTGGGACAAAAAATGAGATTGACTTCATCCTGGCGGACAAGAAGCGAATATTTAGAGATGTCTCAGTGCTAAACCGGTTTAAGACTGGAAGCGATCACAGACTTGTACGAGGCACTCTAAATATTAACTACAAGCTTGAACGGTCCCGTCTGATGAAGTCAACTCTCCGCCCAACTCTGCTCCAAGTCTCACAGAGCTCTGACAGCTTCGAGCTAGAAACCACAACAGACGTTGATGAGATGACCAACAACCTGGTGCAGGTCGTTCGAGAAGTGGGCTGCAAACATTTTAGACAACAAAACAAGGGTAAACAGTCGAAACTTTCGAGTGAGACACTGGAAGCGATGAGACAGAGACGCGAGGCAATAGTTGATTCGTCAGGTCTTCGGGCTCAAAATGCCAAAATAAAGGAGCTGATACGACGCGACCTTCGCCTGCACAATACACGCCGTGTGTATGAGGCGACAGAGCAGAATAAGGGCTCCAAAGTGTTCGTGCAGCCACTGGGCAGAAGCCACCTGACGAAACTTAAAACTGCACATGGTCGAACTGTCTCATCGAAGCCAGAACTACTCACCGAAGTCGAAAAGTTCTACGAACGGCTATATGACTCACAAGCTGCTGCTCCTACAGTTTCCGACAAAGACGACCGACACGGGCCAGATTAACCCACCACTACACGGAGGATATCTCAGACGTCAACATGGGCGAGATCAGGATTGCTCTAGAGCAGCTTAAAAATAACAAGGCTCATGGTGAAGACGGAGTTACTACAGAGCTTCTCAGAGCCGGGGGGACAACGGTCCTCAAAGAACTACAGAGGCTCTTCAACTCTGTCATACACGGTGGTATTACGCCAGAGTCGTGGCACAGGAGTGTGGTCGTATTGTTCTTCAAGAAAGGAGACAAAACCTTGTTGAAGAACTATAGGCCCATCTCGCTCCTGAGCCACGTACATAAGCTGTTCTCGAGAGTCCTCACCAATAGTCTCGCCCGAAGGTTTGACGACCACCAGCCGCCAGAGCAGGCCGGGTTTCGGAGGGGCTACAGTACCGTAGACCACATCCACACCTTACGGCAGATTATACAGAAGTCCGAAAAGTATAATCGGCCATTGTGTCTCACTTTGGTGGACTACGAGAAAGCCTTTGACTCTATCGAAACCTGGGCTGTTATGGAATCTTTACAGCGATGCCAAACCGATTGGCGATACATTGAGGTGCTGAAATGTCTTTATAGTGCCGCGACAATGACTGTACAAATACAGGACCAGCAGACGAAACCTATCCAATTGCAACGTGGAGTCAGACAAGGAGATGTTATATCTCCGAAACGTTTACGAATGCATTGGAAGATATATTCAAGCTGCTGGATTGGGGAAAGCACGGCATTAATATTAAAGGCGAGTACATTTCGCACCTACGCTTCGCAGATGACATAGTCGTGATAGACGAATCGCTGGAGGAACTGAATCACATCCTGAAGGGCCTCAATGTCCTCCCGCCGAGTCGGCCTCAGGATGAATTTGGACAAGACGAAAGTCATGTTCAACGAACACGTCGTCCCGGGGCACGTAACAGTTGGAGAGGCGACCCTCGAAGTTGTGCAGAACTATGTATATCTTGGACAAACCATACAGCTAGGGAAGCACAACTTTGACAATGAGGCCAACAGAAGGATTCAGCTAGGCTGGGCGGCATTTGAGAAACTCCGCCACATCTTTTCATCCTCCATCCCACAGTCATTAAAAACGAAGGTTTTTAATCAGTGCGTTCTGCCGGTAATGACGTACGGAGCGGAAACGTGGACCCTGACGATGGGCCTAGTCCACAAATTTAAAGTCGCTCAGCGAGCTATGGAAAGAGCAATCCTCGGCACTTCTTTGACCGATAAAATCCGTAACGAAGTGATACGTCAAAGAACTAAAGTAGTCGACATTGCTAAGAAAATAAGCAAGCTGAAGTGGCAGTGGGCTGGGCACATCTGCCGCAGACCCGACAACCGATTGGGTAGACGGGTGCTCGAATGGAGGCCACGTACAAGCAAACGTAGCTTGGGACGCCCCCCGGCTAGGTGGACAGATGGCCTAAAAAAGGTAGCCGGGAGTGGATGGATGAGAAGAGCGGAAGACCGCGTGTGGTGGCGTGCCTTGGGAGAGGCCTATGCCCAGCAGTGGACCGATGCAGGTTGATGATGAATCAAAATAAACACTTTAAAAAAATGTTGTTGTTTAATTTTATTTAGGTAAAGACTTTCCGAAATCAATGGTCGAAATACGGCTCAACACTTCAAGTTCAAATTACCTACTTTTATTGCGCAGGTGTACATCGGGTTTCGGCTTTATCGGCTATCGCTTTTCAGGGGCCAGGCCCACCCTGGAAAATAACCCTAGATACGCCAATGTCTATGGATGATGAATAAAGAATAAATAAAAAAAAAATAAAAAAAAAAATAATATTATGTGGACGCATCGTACGCAAGCCAACGACATTCTACTTTCTGGACGGGCCCTCGTCATACATTTTACCGGTAGAAAGGTGCGATTGGAGTTGAGTTAAAACAGCGTAAGTGCGCGAGCGCCTCATACATCACGTTACGTTTCCGCTCTGTGAACGTCGATAGAGTAAGACGGTTAAATGGCAATTTGATACGTATAAAGGAGAGACAACGATTGGAGAGGGTGCTGAATGCTCACCAATAGCGCGCCTCAATTCGGTGCGTTGTATGCCACTTCCCGATAATTACGCAAGCGCGCAACGCACGCATCGCATCAAACGGATTTTAGATACTTAGATAAAAAATGCTTTATTTCTCCAGTCAGTAAACATTAAACAGTAAAGCCGCGTCCCCTGCGAATTTTTTTTTCGCAACATTACACAGAAACATCGAAACATTGGGGCGTGGCCATACACACTTGTATGAAAAACATACAGAAATAATGTTTTTGTTTCATGTTTTTTGTGTATTGTTTCGAAAAAAAACATGCGCTGGAGAAGCCGCTTAACAATTACATTAGAAAATCTACATAAGGTGCAAAGGCGGACTTATCCCTTACAGAGATTTCTTACAGTCAACCTATATTATATTAGAAAGTATTTATGTAGTATTCATATGTAGTTTATCATACAGATTTCTTTGCAGTCTAACACATTGCCACAAACTATTCTTGTTCGCCTGCGTGTACTTCTCCCACATCCCAAAGGTTAGTTAGAATAGAATGCCTCGCGGCATTAAGCTCGCCTGTTGTACCTAATTTTATAAATTGGTGTTCAATAAAGAATATATACATATTATTTTAGTATTATTTGTATGGCTTGCAATCGATCACAGAAGTTACGTTCACTCATACGCACCGGGCGGATCGCATGCATACGCATCGGAGTCGATGACGACATGAAAATCCGAGTAGCTGGCAGTCCGATTGCTGCAGATACAGTGGACGCACTACGTCTAAAACAGTTTACGTCTGCGTTCAGTGTAGCCGGCACGATCGAAGGAAAGCACTGACATGGCACCTAGTTCACCCGGTGTTATGGGCTGACATCACGGATGTTGTAGGTGATGTAGCCAACCGTGTCAGTATCCATAAAAATAAATGAAAAAGTCCGTTTGATACGATGTGTTGCGTGCTATGCAGACATTAGCCAACAAGAACGTTTTAAATGCAAAATTGTTTCCTTGAGTTTTTTGCATTGCGCATAATATTCAGATAATTCACTTCACCGTTCGCATCATTAAGTCATTCAACCCACCACTCGAAAATATAGAAGTCAGAACATGGGAATCATTTGTTTTTTTTTTTTTTTGTAATCTGGTGTGGGTGGCTGAGTCAGAGGGGCCAAAGCGTAATTCCAAATATGATTAACCGATAGCTTAAATTAGCGTTCGATTGGAATTTTCGAAAAACCGAGAGCAACGATTGGCTCTGATTGAGTCTATACACCGTGTCCCAAAACTCAACGTCAAGCGGTAACCAGGGAGTAGGCCAGTGTAGGACTACCCAGGGAAAAAAAAGAAAAAAAAATCGGAGTCATTTATTTTTTTTGAAAAAAATTTTACTTTACATTTTGTTTTGTAAAACTACAACTAATAATAAATCTGTAAGGGACGGTTATGCAGTAAGTTACTTTGGTTTATGAGAAATTGCGTTTGTAGACTTTATGTATGAGACTAAAACTAAATTGATGATTTTTAGAAACACTTTCTGTATTTATGTATGTTCCTTCATAACTCTTAAACCGATCATCCGAATTTGACGAAACTTAGTACACGTATATTAAACTATACGTCACACAGGATAGGCTAAATACAATTCAGTTCCGGTTAAGCTAATATATGACTCTCATTAAAACCGAATTGTTCCGCGCACCGAAATAAAGGTACGGCAGCGGGTTTTTTTTTTATGGAAACTGACACACTTGGCTACATCACCTACAACGTCCGTGATGTCAGCCCATAACACCGGGTGAACTAGGTGCCATGTCAGTGCTTCCCCCTTTGATCGTGCCGGCTACACTGAACTGGTCGGAAAACACAAACTATTTACATAGCCGTTTTGACCGTCGTTTTATTCAGTGCGGTGGTACCAACCCGGGCGGGTTAAACCCTACCACCAAGTAAGATTAGGAGGGAAGGGACCTACAGTTTTACGAGGAATCCGAACCTCGGTCAGCCTCCAACGGTCAGCGGTCACCCATCCAAGTACTGACCGCGCCCAGCGTTGCTTAACATTCAATAGCGACAGTTGACTGTCTGCACCACTGAGCTATCGAAGCTGACGAGGGTTTACTTAGTACCTTCTTTTTAAATACGAATTTCACGCGAGCGAAGCCGCGTATTAAAGCTAGTATCAATCATATCATCATATCATATCATCATACTAATAATAAATCTGTAAGGGATGGTCATGGAGTAAGTTGCTTTGATTTTTGAGATATTTGGTTTGTAGACTCTGTGTATGATACTAAAACTAAATTTACGATTTTTAGAAATCATTTCTGTATGTATGTATGTTCCACCATAACTCTTAAACCGATCATCTGAATTCGATGAAACTTCGTACAAGTACATTTACCTACACGGGACACAGGATAGGCTAAATAAAATTAACTTCCGGTTACGCTAAGACATGGCTCCCATACAAACCGATATGTTCCGTAGGCGCTGTAGTACTATAGGTATTTACCGAGCGGGCGGCCGGCAGCTGGCGGCGGCGCGGCGCGGCGGCCGCGCGGAGGAGGCGCGGAGGAGGCGCGGAGTGTGGCGAGCGGGCAGCGAGCGAACTGAATAGCCGCAATATGATAGAATGGATCTCTGTTCCTCTTTCACGCAAAAACTACTGAACAGATTTTGATGAGCCTTTACAGTACATCAAAATAACATATAGGCTATAATTTATAAAGACATTGTGTAAATTGGCCCAAATAGGTATATCGATAAATGTCAAGTAAGTCGGAAAAAATCCTGCCATCTTAGAGCTATCTCAGCGTGCGCTGCGTAAACCGTTAGAGTTACACGAAGATAATGTATGGTGACGTTGTTTCTCTTAAATAGTTCTAAAAAAAGTCCACGACAGCATAGACCTTTTATGTGGAAGCCACTATAGCCAAAATAGTGAACTATAAATACATTTAAATTGGATACTGTATTTACAATGCACATTTTATAGTTTGAATTAATCCTTATCAAAATATAATTTTTTATTGCTTCTGGTATTTAAAGTAGATAAACTTTGGCTTTTACAATAACTAATTTGGACAAATAGTTTAAAAGTTACGACGATGAGAATGTCTTGATATGACGTCCGGCGGTGCGGTGCACAGTACGGGCAGGGCGGGGGGGGGCAGCGGGGCGAGGCGGATATGCATGTATGAATTTCCTCCATAAAATTTAAGCCGATCATCTAAATTCGATTAAAATTAGTACACGCCATTGGTATACGCACATTTAGCTATACGAGACACGGGATAGGCTAAATAAAATTAAGTTCAGGTTACGCTAATAGGTGGAATATTTTACTTAGTTAGGTATCTAAAGGATTTGATTTATTTTAACTGAAGTTTCTTATTTTAATATCGATAGCTTTTTCCCGCGGATTCGCTCGCGCGAAATTCGTATTTCAAAAGAAGAAAGTAAGTAACTTAGGCCAGGGCCGGAGGGTGAACTGGATTCAGATAAACAATAAACATTCCCAAAGAAAGTAACTAACATACTAAAGGCGCGGCCGAAGGCCGAGCTGCGTTCAGGACGAGTATAAACATTTTCGAAGAAAGCAAGTAACAAAGGGCGAGGCCGAGGGCCGAGCTGCATTCAGGAAGACTATAAACCATCTCGAAGAAATAAAGTAATTGAGGGCGAGGCCGAAGGCCGAGCTGCGTTCAGGAAGACGATAAACCTTCTTGATGAAAGTACGTAACTGAGGGCGAGGCCGAAGGCCGAGCTGCGTTCAGGAAGACGATAACCTTTTCGAAAAAAGTAAGTAACAGAGGGCGAGGCCGAAGGCCGAGCTGCGTTCAGGAAGACCATAAACCTTCTCGAAGGGAAGCACTAACGTGGCACCAAGTTCATCCGGTGTTATGGGCTGACATCACGGATGTTGTAGGTGATGTAGCCAACAGTGTGTGTGCATAAAAAAAAGTAAGTGACTAAGGGCGTGGCCGAAGGCCGAGCTGTGTCCTGGAAGACGCTGACGGTAAGTAACTATGGGCGATAGTTACATACTTTCTTCAAGACGGTTTATAGTCTTCCTGAACGCAGCTCGGCCTTCGGCCTCGGCCTCAATTACTTGATTTCTTCGAAAAGGTTTATAGTCTTCCTGAACGCAGCTCGGCCTTCAGCCTCGCCCTCTGTTACTTACTTTCTTGGAAAATGTTATCGTCTTCCTGAACGCAGCTCGGCCTCCTGCCTAACCCTCAGTTACTTACTTTCATCGGAAAGGCTTAGTCTTCCTGAACGCAGCTCGGCCTTCGGCCTCGCCCTTAGTTACTTACTTTCTTCGAGAAGGTTTATGGTCTTCCCGAACGCAGCTCGATCTTAGGCCTCGCCCTCAATTACTTAATTTCGTCGAGAAGTTTTATAGTCTTCCTGAACGCAGCTCGGCCTTCGGCCTCGCCCTTAGTTACTTACTTTGTTCGAGAAGGTTTATGGTCTTCCTGAACGCAGCTCGGCCTTCGGCCTCGCCCTCTGTTACTTACATTCTTCGAAAAGGTTATTGTCTTCCTGAACGCAGCTCGGCCTTCGGCCTCGCCCTCAATTACTTAATTTCGTCGAGAAGTTTTATAGTCTTCCTGAACGCAGCTCGGCCTTCGGCCTCGCCCTTAGTTACTTACTTTGCTCGAGAAGGTTTATGGTCTTCCTGAACGCAGCTCGGCCTTCGGCCTCGCCTTCTGTTACTTACATACTTCGAAAAGGTTATTGTCTTCCTGAACGCAGCTCGGCCTTCGGCCTCGCCCTCAATTACTTAATTTCGTCGAGAAGTTTTATAGTCTTCCTGAACGCAGCTCGGCCTTCGGCCTCGCCCTCTGTTACATACTTTATTCTAAAAGGTTATCGTCTTCCTGAACGCAGCTCGGCCTTCGGCCTCGCCCTCAGTTACTTACTTTCTTCGAGAAGGTTTATTGTCTTTCAGAATGTAGCTCAGCATGAAACCTCGCCGTTAGTTACTTACTTTAGTTGAGAGGGTTTATTGTTTACCTAAACGCAGATCGGCCTTAGTTACTTACTTTCTTCCTTTGAAACACGAATTTCACGCGAGCGAAGCCGCGGGCAAAAGCTAGTTAAACAATATATTCACATTAAGATGTTCCTAAGTAAACACATGACATCAAGTAAAGCGACTCCGCCGCCAAATTGTTACAGTTACGCGGCCATAGCGACGACTGTTTGCGCTCACCTATTCTCTTTCCATCGCGTCTGACATCAGTGTTCTTTATTCTTCTAGACCTATAGACATTCTCTGCCACTAACAGTAGATAGAAGCAATCACAATAAAACTCTTTAAAACTCGCTGAGAGGACAGATTTGATGCCGAGCGTGTCGGCAATTAGGGAAGTTATGATATTTCCCGCGCGCCGAGCGAGAACGAATGGAGCGGGATTCGTACGCTATGTCGACACTTGGTCACTGTTCACAGACTTTCTTGTCAAGCATCGTTCAGAAAAATATGCCAGATATTTTCATGAACTTAAAAAATTAAACATTTAAAGTAATACATTTTTTAAGAGCCAAATATTTATTAGTAAAATTATACTTAATTTATAAATCTATAAAATATTCAATTAAAATAAAAAGTATGAATAAAACTTCTAATATCGAAAATTTCTAACTATCTTATATAGAAATTACTAGCTTTGCACGCGTAAAATTCGTATTTAAAAAGAAGAACTAAGATAGAAGAAGAAGAAGAAAAGATAACTACTTAGGAAGGACAACACACGTCCGAACTGGTGCGTCGATGGTGCGAGACTGACTTCTTACAGGACCGTGGTATTGTATTTAATGTGCCGCTCCCGCTCGGAGAACCTTTCTAACCTCCTTTTTAGGTTTCCGTATCCCGTACGGAAGCTTATTACTAAGCCTACGCCGTCTGTCTGTCTGTCTGTCTGTCTGTCTGTCTGTCCGTCCGTCCGTCTGTCCGAGGGCTGTATCTCTTGAACCGTAATAGTTAGCCCGTTGAAATTTCTACAGAATGTGTTATTATGGCGGATATAACAACAAATAATAAAAAATAGAAAAAGCAGAAAATTAAGGGGGGTTCCCATACAAGAAAAGTGTTTTTTTCAATGTTTTTTTGTGGTGCGGAAACCTCGGTGCGCGAGTCCGACTCGCACTTGGCCGGTTTTTTTGACAAATAATATCATAGATCCTAGGTGCCATACACAATTTTTCGACCTTGAGTCAGCTGCTACCAAGCGGTGGTCGCGTCTAAATGTCCGCTTTCAAGTTTGCTGAATTTTGACCAATTTACGCTGCAATTACGAACTCTACCTGACGATCTTCGCCTGAGGATTAGAGCCGCACTCACATGGATAAAGATAATTATTATTATGAGCATCAACCTACGCTAAGGAAAACGTGAAGAAAAAAAGTTAGTAAAGAAATGAGAGAGAAATTTTACTTTATTTGGCTTACGGAAGAGCGGTGACACTAAAGGCAAAGTTCTAGAGGAAACTAATTTTTCTCATAATTCTCAGCTGGTACTGCAGCCTGAAAGCAATACAAATGTCATTATCAATACTACAATAAATCTGTAAGGGTTGGTCATGGAGTAAGTTACTTGATTTCCTTCGTTACCCGTGTTACTACCAGCCTTACTACCAGTAGTAAAACGGGAAATTATTTTTGCCCGTGTTACTACTAACTGCTCTAGTAGTAACACGGGAATTTTTTTGTCCGTGTTACTATACTTGATTTCCTTCGTTACCCGTGTTACTACCAGTCTTACTACCAGTAGTAAAACGGGAAATAATTTTTGCCCGTGTTACTACTAACTGCTCTAGTAGTAACACGGGTATTTTTTTGTCCGTGTTACTATACTTGATTTCCTTCGTTACCCGTGTTACTACCAGTCTTACTACCAGTAGTAAAACGGGAAATTATTTTTGCCCGTGTTACTACTAACTGCTCTAGTAGTAACACGGGTATTTTTTTTGTCCGTGTTACTACTAACTACTTCAGTTGTAACATGGGAGATTTTTTATTTTCCATATTACTACTGCCTAAATCTTTTTTCCTAAAAACAAAGAATCTACGTCAAAAGGAGAATGCCCAGTCCCGTATGTGTCATCTCATCATCATACCTCTTACATTTTTTACTGTGTACGTTCTGCTACCTTTATGAGATATTACGTTTGTAGACTCTATGTATGATACTAAAACTAAATAGACGATTTTTAGAAATCTTTTCTGTATATATGTATGTTTTTTTTATTTTTTTTTTATGGAAACTGACACGGTTGGCTACATCACCTACAACATCCGTGATGTCAGCCCATAACACCGGGTGAACTTGGTGCCACGTCAGTGCTTCCCTTCGGTCGTGCCGGCTACACTGAACTGGACGGAAAACACAAACTATTTACATAGCCGTTTCGACCGATCTTTCATTCAGTGCGGTGGTACCAACCCGGGCGGGTTAAACCCTACCACCTAGTAATATAAGAAGGGAGTCATATCCCTTAGTCGCCTTTTACGACATACAAGGGGGGAGATGCAGTGGGGCTATTCTTTTAAAGTACCGGCCCCACACGGTACATATGTATGTACGGTATGTATGTTCGTTCCTCCATAACTCTTAAACTGATTATCCGAATTTAATGGAACTTAGTTACAAGCACATATAACTATACGGGACACAAGGGTAGGCTAAATAAAATTTTGTTCCGGTCACGCTAAGATTTGGCTCTCATACAAACCTAAATTTGTTCCGCGCGCCGAAATAAAGGTACGGTGGCGGGCTTACTTACTTTCTTCTTTTTAAATACGAATTTCACGCGAGCAAAGCCGCGGGCAAACGCTAGTATAGTATAAGTTGTATAATTTTAAATAATAGGTAACAACTCGGTAAAGCGGCGATAAGTAAACCCGGACGCGGTTATTAGAATTTAGATGGGTGACCATTCGACCATTGAGGCTGACCGCTGTTCGGATTCCACGCAAAAATGTAAGTCACCCCCTTCTCTTATCTTACTTGGTACTTACCTTAGTAGGGTTTCATTCGTCCGAATTGGTTGATACCACCGACTGAATGAAAGTTCGGTCGAGTATTTTTTTCGTCCAGTTCAGTGTAGTCGGTATACGACCAAAGGGAAGCACTGACCTAGCGCCTTGTTCACCGAGGCAGGCCTCACGCACTCTATGTACTTGCGCGCGCTAACTACCTACCGCCCGACGGGCCGCCGGCGGTCTTTTTTAGTACAAATTCGTCAGCCGCGCGAAGTATACATAGACGCTCGCCCACGCAACTGCGCGCAGCTGCAAAGCAATAAACACTTTACACTCGATCGTGAAGGTACATTTTCGCACGCAGCGATTGGCGATGTGAAACAGTAGGCTATTAAAGCCCGAAGGTAGGAACATTTTCTATGGAGTGATTTATCTGTTACGAAGTAACTATTAAGTAATCTGTGACCGAGGTGTTGTGAGCTAACATAATAGGTGATGAAGGTAGATACGCGGGTATAGTAGGTGATGTAGGTACATACGAAAAAAAAAACGGCCAAGTGCGAGTCGAACTCGCGCACCGAGGGTTCCGTATCACCGTCATGGCTAGCGCCACTCACGCCATTTAGATGGCGTGTTATGAAATGCTTAATATTAGTTAAATGTCATGATTAGTTAAAATGCTTCATAATCTATTCGGTAGATGGCGCGCGCGCATATACTTTTTGGTTTCTTCTATGGGAATCCCCGTGAAATTTTTACTTTTTCTTATGTTTATTTTGTTATTATATTGGTCATAATTAATAATAATAACACATATTCTGTGAAAATTTCAACGGGCTACCTATTACGGTTCAAAAGATACAGCCCTCGGACAGACAGACGGACGGACGGACAGACAGACAGACGGGCGGACGGACAGACAGACAGACAGACGGCGCGGCGTAGGCTTAGTAAAAGGACCCCGTACCGGATACGGAACCCTAAAAAAGACTGAAATTTAAACAAACTTGGAAGTTATTAATACATCAAGAGCCAGAATTAGAAGAGATACCTACTTACTTACTTACCATATTTTGTTACGAGCAAAGCCTTTTTACTTTGTTTTAGTTTCGCGAACAAAATATCATTCTCTACAAAGTTATACATATAAATTCTCTCAAAATATAAACAAAACTTAACATGTGCGTTTTCTTTTAATCCGTCATCCATCATGTTCTCATTCTCATGTTGTCAGGTACTGTGAGGCCCGGTACTTAAAAAAAATTACCCCACTACGTCTCTCCCCGTGCATGTCCTAAAAGGCGACTAAGGGATAAGGACGAGATGCCGTGCTAAAGGCCGACAGGCTTGCCACCTCTCACCTTGGCACGGTCCTTCCGCCGAGTCGTGCAGCAGGTAGGTCTTCGTGCCTTACTTGCTGCATGATAGTTATCTTGTCCCTGTGTCATGTCCAAATAGTTTGCTAAACGTGGTGGTCGATGTTGTGTTGCAATTTTCCAGAGTTCTCGCAGCACAACACCGATTACTCTGCTTACCCTGATTGTCGGGATACAGCGTATGTGGTGTGTATGTATGTATGTATGTTCTCAGGATTTCATAATATTCATCTCGTTCACCTTTCATTCTCTTCTCCTGCAGCGCGCAGTTCGCCGGCAAGAGTCGGAATGAGAAATTCGACATTAACAAGTTGAGAGTAGCGTTAACGAGGGGTTGGAGCATAATCTGCATTCACCCCCACCTCGCCTCGCTTCCTCTATCTCTCTTCCGACAGCACTGCTACGTCAGAGTTTTAACCCGCGCTCTCGTTAGAGAGATAGGCTGATGTTTGTGTGGGTGGACAGGATTTTTCGTTATATGTGGCTGAAAGTTACCTTTGTTTAAAGGGTAACCTACCTACATTGAACGGTGGAAAGACAGATGTGATGGGGCCTAAGCTTTTACATTAATAATTTTTGTTCCGTTTTCAACTTAACTCCATAAAGTCGAATATCAACATTTGGCTCTTAGGTCCTTCTGTGTTTTTATAGTCAATATGATCATTAAAGTTGGCTGTCCACTTAGTACCTATAATGGATATAACCATGACTACAAAGTGTTATTAATAAATCCAGAATTCACTATCAAGGGCACTTCTAACTATTTCTTATCATCAGAGCGGCTAACAAGGAAGAATTCAACTAAACGCTCAAGTGTTTTGGCGCACTTACGTTCTCAGAAGAAAAACAAATGTTATTTACTACTATCTTTTGCCCGCGGCTTCGCTCGCGTGTAATTCTTATTTAAAAAGAAAAAACTAAGTATTAAGAAGACCGCGCTGCATTCCTGCGTTACCTTTATTTCGGCGCGCGGAACAATTCGGTTTGTATGAGAGTTTTATAACAAATTCAAAACATACATACATATCACACACGCTGAATCCCGACAATCGGGGTGAGCAGAGTAATCGGTGTTGTGCTGCAAGTACTTAAATAAAAAAAGAATTTTCAAAATCGGTTCACCCAGTCGAAAGTTCTGAGGTAACAAACATAAAAAAAAATACAGTCGAATTGAGAACCTCCTCCTTTTTTTTTTTTTGAAGTTGGTTAAAAAACCGGCCAAGTGCGAGTCGGACTCGCGCACCGAGGTTTCCGCACCACAAAAAAAACATTGAATAAACACGTTTCTTGTATGGGAACCCCCCCTTAATTTTTTACTTTTTCTATTTCTATATCCGCCATAATAACACATATTCTGTGAAAATTTCAACGGGCTACCTATTACGGTTCAAGACGGACGGACAGACAGACAGGCAGACGGCGTAGGCTTAGTAATAGGCTTCCGTACGGGCTACGGTGGTGTACCACCCCAGGTACCATTCTAGGATTGTTCCTATATTCTACCCTACTATACTTTAACGAATAAACGGAGATAAGATATTATTCCATCTATAATGTTTGGTAAATCTACTGTTGAAGCTCAGTTGGAAACAGCAATATTTGAGCAACCCTAATATTTAAATACAATGTAATCGGGTATGTAGGTACTATTTGCCTAAACAAGCTTAGTTTAATCAAAGTTTACCTGCCCCCAACGCCCCCAATATACATACCTAGGTTTAACGACGGTCTTATCTCCACCAGCCATATACCTACGCGCTATCAAACTGTTCAGTAGTTTACATCTAAATTCAATTTAATATAAATTTTTATCAGTCGTTATAAAGGCATAGGTACATGTTCACCTTGTTCAGGTACTAGGTTTTGTCTGCGCTTCGCTAGCTAAATCATCATTCATCAGAGTGAATTTGTCAGCCTCGGTAGCTCAGTGTTGTGGTGCGGCGCGGTCAGTACTTGGATGGGTGACCGCTCGACCGTTGGAGGCTGACCGTGGTTCGGATTCCACGTAGTAGGTCCCTTCCCTTGTTACCTTACTAGGTGGTAGAGTTTATTCCTGCCCGGGTTGGTACCACCGCACTGAATGAAACGTCGGTCGAAACGGCTATCTGAATAGTTCGTGTTTTCCGTCCAGTTCAGTGTAGCCGACATGAAAATGAAAGAAACCACTGATATGGCATCCTAGTTCACCCGGTGTTATGGGCTGACATCACGGATGTTGTAGGTGATATAGCCAACCGTGTCAGTTTCCTTAAAAAAAATCTTAGAATTAAGTAGGTATGTATATTATTTTGTGATTTTTGTAGATCTAACTAACTGCTCAATTTCCTTCGTGAGTACATGATTTTCATATAGGTAAATGTTTATCTCTATGAGTCAGCATACGTTGATTCATAATATTTTTTAAGTATTTTTACCATTTGACATTTTGGTCATATGGACTAAAGGTTATTTATTTTAAAGGTTATTTTAAACTTTCATATATATAAAAAATTTTATCTGACGACGACAATCATATTTTATGTCGAAATATTATAAAAAAATATGTGTTTTTTTAATTAAAAATATAAATAAATATAAAAATAACTAAAATCGAAATATTGATATTGGGATAAAAATGTATTATTTAATTTTATAAAGGTAGAAAAGAGAAGTTATACAGGGACTTATTCCTATTCTCCAACTGTCGCACCCTTTAGTCCATGCGCCCACTGACATCCAAACATAACAGCTCCATCACACGAAGAGACAAGACGTCCCTACTCCGCAGCCACCGCCGCCGGCACCGGGGAGCGGGCGGCTTGTCTCCATTAACGACACAATGGTCTACAACATCTCAGTTTGTGTCTACATCCACGACGACATGCCGATACACTGTCGCGCACCTTGTCGTTACGGATGGGGGATACCCACGCTTGTGCGACCCGATGGCGAAGGAGTCGGAATGATATTCGCACTAAAATTCCTGTCATTATCTCTTGATGTCTCTCGTCTGTCTGTGACCCTACGTGATACATTAACTTAATATACATACATAGCGTCACGCCACGCCTGTTTCCCGCTGGGGTAGAGACAACGTATCTCCACGTGCCGCGATCCTGACACACCTCTGCTGCCTCTTCCACTCCCATAATGTTCTTCATGCATGCTCGTCGGTTACTTCGGCACTACGCACTTGACCCTTTTTGAGCACATGCCCGATCTGGTCCAGGCGTGCGTCTAGCGCGACCCTTCCCGACTCTTCCACTCACATTTGCTTCATAAATTTCTTTCGTTAGTCTCCTATCATCCATTCTTTCAACATGACCGAACCGCCGAAGCGTTCCTTTGTGAATCCTTGTTACTATAATATCTTCTTTCAGCCCACAGCGCTCACGCACTACACTATTTCTCAATCTATTTTTCATTGTAATTCCACAAATAATCCTCAACTTAATATACTGTAATTCTATTTCGTCATGCAACTAAGTATGGAGTATGCATGCAACTGAGTAGGATGCAGAGTGATTATGAGAGAAGGTATCGTCTGTAGAAAAAGTGATGTGAATAAAAAGTAGTAAGTCGACTCTCAGCTCATTGTAACATTACGTCGAAAATGTGTTATTTTTCATAATAATAATTACGTCTCATTGGCAGCGAAATAAAAGTAAAGAAGAAAGAAAGAAAAATGTTGTTTGTTGCCATTAAAGATCATAACAAAAAAAAAAGAAAACATTACAAAAAAACATGAAATTATACAAAGTAAAAGTACCAGGAAGCATCAGCGTCAGTTCAACACACTGACTTTGGTTGAACACGCACGCAAAAGGGGAGAATATTGTTTCGCGTTTCGCCGCGCCGCCGCCGGCAATTGTCTTTCGCTGTTTACGATATTAGCAATTGTTAGAAGTACTGTCCCTTTTGCTTTCTCCGAGTTTGCGTCTGCACGTCTTATTTTAGCATAATATTTTACGTGCGTGTAAAATTTTAACTTATTGTGCGTCTGTGGCAGAAAGGCCATTTCTACAGAGGGAATTGTATTGTTTATTATTATGTAAAAAAATCTGTGTAGCTGTGCATATCTGTTATAGAACAACAAAAAATAATATACACGTACTCACAAAATTGTCATCAACATCGAAAGGACATAGTGACAAAATAGAGATAAAGGATTTTTGTTTTGTTTTAACCTTAAGTGTTACAAAAACATAGCTGAACTGTTACAACACGCCACGATAATGAATAACACCGGAATACCGGTAATAAAACAAAACAATAATGAAGACTAGAATTTAGAAAATTACTAGAATAACTTTTAAATAAAAAAGAATACTTAATATATATTTATTTTTAAGCTTCATTTAATATTGAAAAAAAGTTTTTTTAGGTCATCTTCTATATTTTAGTATGGCGTGTATGACGAGGGCTCATCCATGCAGGCTTTATGTCGCTGCTCATTGATCCCTGGTTTCCTCATCTAAAACCGTTCATACAAAAAACATTCAACTTCAGAAAAACATTACATGTGTAGTTATTAAAATCGGCTGGGGTCTGTTGATCCCATAGGTTATGATGATAAAATTATTGTCAAGATCTTGCAACATCGCATCTCATTTTTAACTTATTGTGGTATCATCACGTTGAACTTTATTTAAATATTATATGGATACACAACATTTTGCCACAGATCATTAGGACTTCTCGTCAGAATCCGTCATCGCTACCTAACTTCGACCTAACTTGTTCTTCGCACAAGTTCACCTGTTTGTGTTCCCTTCGCCAGGATCGTTTACTCTTAGCTGCACGGGTGCGAAGTAACGTGTCGGTTTACAAATAGGAGCTGTCACTCGACGGCAGCTGACAAATGACGATATTTGTCGACAAATATGCACGCCACACCCACCTCTTCGCTCTTCTGTTCCCAACAATCGCCGTGTTTGAAACACGTAGGATGACATTATGGGTAGAACGCAAATAATACGAAACTATACGAGACATTCTATGTAGTGTGTAGTAATCCGTTCTTGCCGACGGGCTTATCTTTTGAAGAGATTCTTTCTTTGAACCCTTAGATTTTAAAGTAGAGCATGTAAAAAATAGGCATTTGTTAGGTACTGTTTTAAAAAAAAATCGAAACAGGTTTCTCCTTATTTAAACTTAAATCTATACTTGTTTTTTCAATTATCGGCGTTCGGTGTTCTCTTCTTTAAACAGTTTGTCTTTCGAAAAATACCTCCTCTAGAGATTTTCACATCTCTCTGTCTTTTTTCATTCTGATCCACTCTAGACCAGCTGCTCAGAGTAGAGCATGTATTGGAATACAAATACAAATAATGACGAACGAAATTTTTATTGCACTGATAAACTCTATTGTTGTAGATTTTTCAATTTTATTACCATAATTTTTTTTTTATTAAATAAAAACAACACCGACTTACGACCTTTTTCTATGCAAAGCAGCCAGCTATGGGTATCGTCTTAAGTGAAATGTATATTGTTATCTATTATGCATCCCTTATTGAATGTCTGTAATAATTAGATAATGTCGGCTGGCTGTCTGAATGTCTGTGTCTGTCTGTCTATCGGTAACACAGACATCTCCGCCGCCTTAGGTCTAGTAATTATTGAACTGAAATGATAGTATAGAAATACGCAAAACTTAACTGAGATATATGTATGCTGTTGGATCAAATTTATATACAATAGATCAAAACCAAATTAGCTTCATCAAAAATGCGTGGGTTATGAATACATAAATTATTAGCATATTACCTGAGATATTACCTAATATAAAAATGTCCCTTCCCTTCCCTTCTTACCTTACTAGGTGGTAGGCTTTAACCCGCCCGGATTGGTACCACCGCACTGCCTGAAAGATCGGTTGAAACGACTATTTAAATTAATTTTGTGTTTTCCGCCCAATTCAGTGTAGCCGGCACGACCGAAGGGAAGCACAGACACGGCACCTAGTTAACCGAGGTTAATGGGCTGATATCACGAATGTAGTAGATGATATAGCCAACAGTGTCAGTTTCCATAAAAAAAAAATAATAAAAAAAATCCAAGATAAAGACGTTGAGCTTCCTCATCACGATTGAGTTCTTACCAATGTGCTTACAGAATGTGCCAAGAGTTAAATGGACCGTGTGTTGGCCCAGGTGATATTTGCCGATTGTTTTCTCAGATAAGGAAAATGTGACTTTGCACGACAATCTCTCGCTCACTCCACGGAAGACATTCGTGTCATTCATTATTCAACAGACTTTTGTCTTCGTCTGTCGATCTTTGCCTTGATTTAACAATGTTGCTTTTGAGAGATATTGACATATTAAAATAATCCTAAGCAAACATCGCAGGAAAATGATATTGCTATTGTTGACAGTATCGAGACCGATAAAAGATATACTCATGCAAGAAATATTACGATGCTTATATCAACACGAATAATTTGATTGACAAGTGGAAATATATCCTAAATAAAAATAACAACATGGGCAAAACCATATTAAAATCTATTTATATACACATATTGGAGTACATAATGCATCATCAAATTATTCAATAGATTCCCTCCTAAGCAGTATATGTAACTAGATAGATAGATAGAAATACTTTATTGCTCCAAAAAACATTTAACATAAACACACAATAAGAAATTTACATGAGGGGCAAAGGCGGACTTATCCCTTACAGGGATTTCTCCCAGTCAACCTTTGGATGTTTGAGAGTCGTATGTTGCGAGATATAAGTAGGTAGTAGCAAAAGACTTGAGTGTGGGAATGTAAAATATAATATAAGGAAAATAACTATAATATACTATAATATACACTACATATAAGTACATACTAGTTAATTATACGTATAAATTACTATTTATAGATTAAATTAAATACATATGAATTACAATTTATATAATACATAATACCTACTTTTAGGTTAGGTAGTACCTACATAGTAACTACTACCTAACCTAAAGATCTTCTGTATCTGTTTAACCTTTCAAGGTTCGAAGGATTATCTTCTTGATAGATCGCGTATTCTCTATCCTTCCTTGGTAATCCAACTTCCTTTCCAAATCCTTTTCCAAAGGAAAAGGATTTCCTTCCTTACCTTTAATAAAATCCAACGTCTGCTTTCTGTCTGTATGTCTGTCTGTATGCTTATAACTTGAGACCCACTGAACCGATTTTAATACAGTTTGCTTCTACCGATAGCTTGGTTCTTCCCATCAATTATAGGCTACTTTCCATCACGTTAAATGGCTTATGAGGTTAGCAGAAGAGTCAAATATGAGAGCGGGCGGAGCCGCGGGCACAGCTATAATATATTTATCTCTTAAACAAAGCCATAACTAGAAAAAACAAGCCATGAAGCTGTAGTTTATTTTGATTATGATATTCTAAGATACTGAAAACAGTTTTGTACTGCTCTGATTATGCATAAACATAATAACGGATTACGGTGGCCATCGAAATCCGTTATAATGATTGTGCATAAACTGAGCAATACAAAACTGTTTTCAGTATCTTAGAATATCATAATCAAAATCAACTACAGCTTCATGACTTGTTTTTTCCAGTTATGGCTTTGTTTAAGAGATATATATCATTTACTTGAGTGGCAGCACCGTCGCCTGTCATTATGCACGGAACGCTCTTAAACCCTGGCAGGAAATGCCGTTCCATATATTTGTCATCCGGATAAGTAGTAGATAGTAAATGCTACATTGTATGTAACCTTCAGAATGACGATACCGCAGTCGTAGATTCACTGCAATTGTCCGTATCGTTGCTTATCTCACCTACATAATACGGTAAACACGACGGGTCACTAACATTTAACACCAGACACTGGTATGACCGGTGTCTGATGTTAATGGATTTACCTGCACTTTATTTACAGGACTGGTTTATGCGCAAACGTATAGAAATCGCAAATAATTTTGTTGAAGGTAGAAGTAATTTAATAGTCAGACAAACGTATTTACAAAGTAATATGGCAAGAATACTACAAACAATATTTTCCCTGTGCGCTTTGATGTCGGATGAACAAATGTAATTACTGTGAAATGCAACGTGGAATAAACGAATACGTTACCTGCCTGTGTTTTCTACTTTTCATTCTGACTTGGTAGAAAAAGTGCATACAATACATACACCTGCTGCTTCAAAGTTCGAAAAGCAGTGTAAAACTGTAGGTCCCTTCCCTTGCCCCTTACTAGGTGGTAGGGTCAAATTTTATCCAACTGGTATACTTGCTGGTCGGAGCATGCGCTTGCCCCTCCGACTCAGCCACCCATACCGGATTACATAAAAAAACCAGCAAGAGATTGTTTAGTACCAAAAAGCCTCACAAACAGACACTCAACCACACATACACGTACCCTCACTCACACTAATACACACACATTTAAAAGTAGAGTAAGGAAAGATAATTGGTGAACATTGACAGTTACCTGCCCCCTATAATACGGCTTGCGCTAGTTTAGGGGGCAGGGGTTCCTCCGTGGATAAATTCTTCTCACTGTGATTGACATCTCAGTATTTTCAAAATCAAGGTAAACCTACTTACTTCAAAGTAATGGCACGTTTAAGAAAATCTCGAATACGAAATGATCCAAACACCTACGTTAATGCTCAATCTCAAAGAGGAAATCCTTACAGGAGGACTTACGGACCTTTCACCGTTAACACTCCCAGTTAGGATTACCTCTGCCACGTCAATAAAATCGTGTTTCCTAATGCCGGCCACACACGTAGAGGAAAATCCGCCCTTCTTCCTTGAGGCCACCAACCACACCTCAAGGCGGCCGGAACGGTCTTACTGTTCATAAATCTACTTTGAAGAAATAGCTCAGTGGAGGAAACCTGTCAGTTTTGCCTTGAGGGTGCCACAGAGGCTCCGGCTTGCCTTGAGGCAACCTGACGGACGGCCGACTGGGTTGTCGATAGAATGCTTTTTGGTATTTGCATCAGGCTGCCCCAAGGCAAACAAATAGTTTTCTGCTACACATGTTCCGGAATATCTGAGATGCCCAACTCTTGCGTCAGAACTGACAGATTTTCCTCTACGTGTGTGGCCGGCATAAGCCTCGCAGTCGGCTCACATCACATCTGCGTACATAAGAAACAACGCATGAATAAATCCTCCAGCATCCGTCTGTTGGCACATAGCAACATAACGTACGGAACGATGCCCGGGGCTGGAAACCGACCGTCTCCTTTGGGAGAACCCAATATCTGTTTGTGCGGATCCGCCTCATCGCTCTCCCGTGGGCTTGTGAATGTTATTTCGTTCCAATATTCCCAGGCATGTGAAGATGCGAAGTACGCTAGACTGCGAAGCAGGCTTGGTTTTAATGAAATGTTGAGCATAATCGTGATAGACTAAATCTAGATATAAACAGGAATCTCTGTCTGGTCGATTAATTTTTATTGTTTGCTCCGTAATCTGTGGTGTTACTTTTATTTTGCAGTAAATACTACACTTTATTGTTACATTCTGTCACGCATGAGTTTATTATAGCCAATTAGTGACTCCTACGTTTTGTGACATTGCGCCGTTTTGTACTTACATAATAACGCCGTTCCGTGAACAATAATCTGTTCACATTGTCCCCGCCTGCACATTATCTTGAGCATTGTTTGTGTTTGCCCGCAGCTATGAATGCATCAGGACAGTCGCGTAGTTTGTTATCATAGTTGGCCAGCGACGCAGCGGCGACACAAATAGACAGCATTGCATGCTGCGTACTCCGCTGGGAGCTAACACGCAAGACCTAAACGTGACTCTAAATAGCAATATACTGCAAGACATTTTAGAAATTATATTTATGACTTTATAATTCGCTTGCAAGTGAAATTTAGGTTTACCGAGTATTCAGTCAGCTTCGGTAGGTGACCGCTCGACCGTTGGAGGCTGACCGTGGTTCGGATTCCACGTAAAACTGTAGGTCCCTTTCCCTTCTTACCTTATACTAGGTGGTAGGGTTTATCCCGGCCGGGTTGATACCACCGCACTGAGCGCAACGTCGGTCGAAACGGCTATGTAAATAGATCATGTTTTCTGTCCAGTTCAGTGTAGCCGACATAAAATGAAAGGAAGCACTGACATGGCAACTAGTTCACCCGGTGTTATGGGCTGACATCACGGATGTTGTAGGTGATGTAGTCAACCGTATCAGTTTCCATAAAAAATTTGCTTTTATAAGCACGTGAGCAACAGACAGACAATAGACAGGCAGACAGGCAACACTACCTGAATCTTTTAGTAGGTAACAGAATAGATGTGCAAATAAATGGTATCTTTTACCGCTGCAAAGGTAAAAGTAGAAAGGTACTCGTACTTCAAGCCTATGATTACGTTTGCAAATTAAAATTCGAATACTTTTGAAATAAGTTATATTAATGTCCAACTGAGAAAAATATACCTACATTATTAATTCGTCAATTGATACTTCGTTCGGCATTCGGCCACAGATTACTTTCGGCTTCAATTCGGCTGCGGTCGGCTTTGAAGCGGTGAGGCACGGCCGCACGACCGAGGCCGAGGTTAAAGTGTTTATAATTCGGGGCAACCAATCAGCTTGCCACATAAACTCGCGGGAAATATAAAATGTATAAAAACCTCAAAATACCAATTTTCAAAATCCCCTAGGTACTGACGTTTCCTCGCTAGCCAAGTGAGTGACTCAAAACTTAACAAATTATGCTTTCTTTAAATAGGAGGCATGAAAACCTGTAACTACGTTGATGTTCATTGAAGTTAGAAGCGGTTTTCAGGCCCATAGTAAAAAAAGTAGTTTTCCTTTAACTTAACATTTAAAGTTATTCTATGGAAGCAAAAATCATAAGCAGAAAAGTATATACAAAGTAAAATGCTGCCCTATGCAAAATAGTTTTGATGTAATCGTTCGATCACCTACGCCAAATTGTTTTGAAGTAATCGTTCGATCACCTATGCCAAATGGTTTTGAAGTAATCGTTCGATCACCTACGCCAAATGGTTTTGAAGTAATCGTTCGATCACCTACGCCAAATGGTTTTGAAGTAATCGTTCGATCACCTACGCCAAATGGTTTTGAAGTAATCGTTCGATCACCTACGCCAAATTGTTTTGAAGTAATGACTTGAAATATCAAGTTCGTATGAACGGATTCGTAATTTTGGGATATATTTATGAGAGGCGTAGCCGAAATTTTGGAACTTTCGTTTTTAAACAAAACGAATTAATTAACTTTAATTATATTTTCCAATTTCAGTAGTACTTAATATAAATATTTATATCAGTACATCAAATTAAAATAATTTTTAGTATTAGACGTAGTACATTGCCACATAAATATTCCTGTTTGCCTGCATGTACATCTCCCACATCCGAAAACTAAGCTAACAAAATTGTATCTGGCTATCGCACGGATCCCGCGCTCTGTGCTAAATTGCTCAATCCCACGTGTACGCGGTGTACGACAGTCACAGAGACAAGAGCGACACAGATTGTGCACTGTGCAGTCTCATTGGAGCTGTGCAGATGTGTCATCGTGGCGGATGCAGTTCGATTCCCGTCTGAGCAGTCTTGGCGCATTGGCTTCCGTTACTCCGCAGCAGCTGAATGGAGTTGAAAGGAGCGTTTAATTTTAGGTTCATTCATTTAAAGACAACGTTTCCGAAACGACAGTTTCCGAAGACAATTGTATCGTTATACTTAGTTGTTTGTTTTGTTTGCAGCATTTTCGCAAACGAGGAAAATGGAACGTGTCGGGAATGGAAAATGGTTTTAAATGTTCTTTAAAATGGAATGGAAAATGTTATATATTGCCTGAAATGGAATGGAGAATGTTTTAAAAATTATTTGAAATAGAATGGAGAATGTTTTAAAAATCATTTTAAATGGTGTGGGGAATGTTTCAAAAATGATGTGAGCCAAAGAATTAAAAAGGATAAAAGGAGCACCAATACTTCGAGTTGTTGAAAAATAATGTTAGTAAGTAGGTATTTGCAGAGACAAAATTATAATTCATTAGATCAATTAGTTTGTATGAAAACTGTAACTTTTTATTTTAAGGGAATTCAGAAAAAAGTTATTTGATGTTTTCGTTACTATTAGAATAGAATAGAATAGAATATGCTTTATTGCTTTCCAATACAATGATTTTACAAAAGGCGGACTTATTACCTAAGGCAATCTCTGCCAGTCAACCTAACTTTTATGAAAACTTAATATAAGGGTAGCAAAACAAAGAAGAAGAATGACACAAACTTAATACTAACAAAACAATAAAATGAAGTGAACAAGACGCCAAGCATATAATATAATATGTAGATAAAATAATAGAACATATTACAAAAAAGCTAATTATGAAAATCGTTTAAATAAAAAAAAATAGTTATAAAAAACTAAAACCCGTCTACGAAAAAGCAAATTATGAAAATAGTTTAACTATAACTAAAAATAACAAAATAATGTTTTCCATATAATTTATCAGATACAGCATTTCTCTTTTTATATTGATTTTACCTTAGCACTAACTCTATAAATTTTGATAAATTTATTATTTTTAACGTTCTAAATATAGAGCCGTGGTCGGGCGTTCTTCGTTCAACAAGAGAAGTGAGGCCATCGTCGTGCATTATTAGAGCGCGGAACTTAGGACGGCCATCGCCATTGTGTCATACTGGCATCTTTTTGTAAGATCAGTCAGAGCCAATCTAAAATTATTATAAGTAGATACATAGGTACATACCGAACGTCAACGGCTATAATGCACAACGAGACGGTCTCACTTGTCTTGTTGAACGAAGAACGCCCGACCACGGCTCTATATTTAGAACGTTAAAAATAATAAATTTATCAAAATTTATAGAGTTAGTGCTAAGGTAAAATCAATATAAAAAGAGAAATGCTGTATCTGATAAATTATATGGAAAACATTATTTTGTTATTTTTAGTTATAGTTAAACTATTTTCATAATTTGCTTTTTCGTAGACGGGTTTTAGTTTTTTATAACTATTTTTTTTTTATTTAAACGATTTTCATAATTAGCTTTTACGTAGTCGGGTTTTAGTTTTTTATAACTTATTTTTTTTTATTTTAGGCTTTTTTAAAAACTGTTTGCATACTTTAAATGTTGTATGTAACTCGTATATTGATTTTTTTTATGGAATCTGACACATCACCTACAGGCTACAACATCCGTGATGTCAGCCCATAACATAACACCGGGTGAACTTGGTGCCACGTCAGTGCTTCCCTTCGGTCGTACCGGCTACACTAAATACATAGCCGTTTCTACCCAAAGAGATTTTATGTATAGAGTGAGCACTACGAAGAAAGAATACAGAGAAATGACGGCCAATAGCTGAGGTATGAGGTAAGGTAGCGGGGTGGCGGAACGCTGAGCCGCGCGGGGCGGGAAGCGAGCGGGAGAGGGGCTAGCTAGCGAGCGACTAGCGGTTAGCGGCCCGGCCGGCCCGGCCGGTCAGTCAACACGTGCATTGGAATACGTAGGGTTGTCACTTAGTCTACCAAAAATATATTTTTCGATTTATTATTTTACGAGTAGGTATTATGGTTAATTGTGCCCGTAGTCTAGTGGTAACGCTTCTCAATGCAGAAGTTGCGGGTTCAAATCCCGGGCACTAACTAATGTACTTATTTATTTCCTTGATAAGGATTGATATACGTGCATTTCATAACGAATAGGTACGATCGGTCCGATGAAGAAAAATAAAGTTAGGTAACTAGTGCACACTGGTCTATGAAAGGTATTTTTGTGTAAACTGCTTCTGATTTCCACTGGTCACCATGTACGAGTAATCGAACCGGATATAACAAATTGTGACAAGTTCGAGTGCAATATGACTGCCATAAGAATACTCAATAAACAATAAAACAACAACAATAAAAACAATACCTCCTATGTCAGTGGGCAGAGTCCGTGCCTAGCAGTGGGACGTTTTAAAGGATTATAGAAGAAAACAGATAGTGAATTTCATCGAAAAAAACGTTTTTATGTATTTAAACTTAAAATACAGAACTATAATAACTTGAAATACATATCTAAACTTATATGGGTTTTTAAATTACCGTGGTTATTTGACATTTTAAGAAGTAACAACGGCTTTACTCGCTATCGAAATACGAGCTGTGTGGCTCGACATTTCGGCCAGAGTGCTCATGATGATGGGCCATACGTTTGGCCCGAAACGTCGAGCCACACAGCTCGTATTTCGACCGCGAGTAAAGCCGTTTTGTATTCTTATAATACCTACACTTAATAACTAGAATAATATCTAAAAAACTAAACTTAATAATAAAGAATTAATAACTGCGGTCTTGGCCTTGGACTAAACTTAAAATCTCCAAACCAAACATACATAAAATAAAGAGTGCAGCATTTATTTAAAAAATATATATATATATATTACTAAAAAAACCATTAGGTATACTTTGGACTACACACACAAACACAACTAAAATAACTCTTCCTCCGTACTTAAACAAAATAATTTAAATTTCACTTTACACAAATTTAAATTTTCACTTTCCCTTAAACAATGTATCATCTTGGACTATTTTTATCCATCTTTCTCGTATTGATCCCTTAGTAGGATGTGGAAACCTTGTAAAAAAAATTATTTTCTTGAAAATTTCTCAATTACTTACTAATAAAAAAAAATTAAAAGAATAGCGACAACCCTAATTAGCGGTCAATTCACTCTCATATTTTAACGTGGTTTAATACATATTTATTTACTTTCATAAATGATATCCCAGAACTCTATTTCTAATCATTCATATGTGGCAGCCCTAATGAGCGCGTTCAATTTATTTGTTTAATTAAATAATGCGAGGTCAATACATAAAATGTACAAAATTTTCAAATTGAAGTAGCGTTGTGACAGCCCTAATTGGCCAGTTGAACCAAATATTTCTAAGCACATGGAAAACAAGATATTATATATAAGTTCTTTCAAAATTAGTTAATAGTACGCTAAGGGGGGGTTCTGTATCGTAAATAAATCACTTTTGAGGAACAAAGATTTTTGTTTACAAAAAAAAAAATTTATAATAATGTAAAATGTAAAAAAAAAATCTTTTCTTAATCGTTTCAGTTTCATGCCAGGAACAAAAAAGTCTTCCAACACATAGATCTCTTTCTTTCAGAAATTGTGAAAACCACAATTTTAGTTTTATTAGTATGGAATAGAAAGAATTTGATTTTTTTTTACCAACTTACACGTGTTACATCAAAATGGTAATGAAGAATTTTTTGTTACTGTTATGAAAATGAATCGATTAGGCTATAAAAATCAACCACATATTTTTTTACATACATACATTTTCATACATAAAAAACATTTTTCATAAAAAAAGCCCAAGGTCCAAAAAATTTTATATAGGTTTTACTCCCTATATGATGCAGAACCCCCCCTTAGCGTACTATTAACTAATTTTGAAAGACCTTATATATTAAGATCACAATGAAGTGATACATACCTATGAAATGAGATGCCATCACTTTTCCCAATATTTTTGGTATGATTTTTGCAATATCGCAACACACAACCGGGCATAATGACTGGCGCGATGCGAGCCGCAGACGGACGGCAGCGAGCGCGCGGACGGCGCGTCCGCCGCGTTCGGTCACTCGCGAGCTACTAGTCTCAAGAGGGTCCCTCCGCGTAATGGTTACTCCACCGCGGTGGAGCGAAGGCTGTTGCCCGGGTAAGAGGTCTAGTAGAATACATGATACGTCATTGTTTCTACCGACCTTTCATTCAGTGCGGTGCGGTGGTACCAACACGGGCGGGTTAAACCCTACCACCTAGTATTATATGAAGGAAGTCATATCCCTTAGTCTCCTTTTACGACATACACGGGGAGAGATACAGTGTGGCTATTCTTTTATATAAGTACCGGCTTGATACTATCCGTCCGTTTATTTGTCGTGATCTCTATTTGAAACTAAAGTTTTCTGCAAATAGCGCATGAGTGAGTACCTACATATATATACAAATTATGTATAGTTGAACGATGTATAGTCTTGAAGTAAAATGAAAAGTCAGTCAGAGCAAGACCGAAGACTGAGCTGTGTAAGTACACGATTTTCTTTGTCTATGTAAGTAAATATATCTGGCTGGGGTGAAGCGGATTCGGGAAGTAAGTAAACCAATCAGTTCAAGGCCGAAGACCGAGGGAGGTTTCAGGTTGTAGATAGTTGAATAATGTACTCACTCGAAGCAGGTAAGCCACTAAGGCGAGGCCAAAGCTACTGATATTATTTTTATAGTAAGCGCGACATGTGGCGCCGAGCCACCCATAAGGTGTCTAGCGATGCCCATGGACATTCGGTAGCATGCGGAGGCTGCGAATGCCATGCCGGCCTGACAGGTGCCCAGGTTGAAGGACCCGAGACTGTACTTGGGGGAAAATATTTCTCTCTGTTTGTATTTCAACAGGCTCTGATTTAGCTATGTATTCCTACGGAGTTGCAGTGGTTTTAGATCGCGGGACATTTGGGAGTCACCTACTATTCGCACGGCTCGACGCTGGATCGAGTCCAGAGGCGCCAGCTGGTATTTGACTGAGCCATCCCATAGGTGCGAGCAGTACCGAATCTGCGATTTATACGGCCTTGCCCTCGATGTCACGCCGGAAGTTTAGATCGTGCGAAAACTCGACTCGGAGGACCCCGAGGTGGTCGCAAAATTTAAGTGACGTGCCTTGGTAGGAAGGAGCTGGTGTGAACGCCGCTCTCTTCGCACTGAACGCGCAAACTTGTATCTTGGAGGTATTTAACTTGAACAACTTGCTACGGCCCATTCGGAAATAGAGCCGAGTGTTTGCTCAAGTTCAGACACAAGTCTTCGCCTGTTCTTATCCACATCCCGCCTAGTTGAAGGGTAACTGGTGTAGAACCCTTGTTCCGTACTCGTGTATGTATAACAATGATATGTTGCCCCCTGAATGCTACGCCCACGCCTTCAACGTTAGCAAGGCTCAGTGCTGCGCATTATCTGCGAAGGTCGATTTGAAGGTCCTTTTGCTTTCCAAGCCAGTTTCTAAGTCAGCGTCATACCTGTCTGGAAGCACCTGAACCTCCTGGGCACCGCCATTTCCAAAGACGTAGGTTTCCGGCAACTAATCGAGTCTAGCGCTAAAACTGCACCCAGAAAATTGGGAATACTTTTTCGCAATCGGCGGTTCTTCTCTTCCACAATATCCCGCTTAGCTGAAGGGTAACTTGCATCCGAAAATATTGCAGGTATTAGGTATATTTAATGTACCTACCTTTTTTTTTTATGGAAACTTGACACGGTTGGCTACATCACCTACAACATCCGTGATGTCAGCCCATAACACCGGGTGAACTAGGTGCCATGTCAGTGCTTCCCTTCATTTCGCGCCGGCTACACTGAACTGGACGGAAAACACGAACTATTTACATAGCCGTTTCGACTGACGTTTCGCTCAGTGCGGTGGTACCAACCCGGCCGGGATAAACCCTACCACCTAGTAAGGTCGGCGGTCATCCATCCAATAACTGACCGCACCATTAAGCTGCCGAGGCTGACGATCCCTTAGTGGACTTTTACGACATGCGACGGGGAGAGATGCAGTGGGGTTATTCTTTTTAAGTACCGACCCTACACGGTACACCTACACTACATATTATGCTTACACTAGGTACCTACATGGACATTTAATTTTTTTTTTTTTTTTTTTTTTTTTATTGTTAGCTCGACATATGGCGCCGAGGCACCTATAAGGTGTCTAACGGCGCCCATGGACATTCGGTCGTATTCGGGGGTTGCGAATGCCATGCCGGCCTGACAGATGCCCATTCACGCCCCTCTTGAAGGACCCGAGACTGTACTTGGGGGGAAATATATGAGCAGGGAGAGCGTTCCAGAGTTTACCAGTTCTGTACAGGAAAGATCTGCAGAATCGATTGGTACGCATGCGCGGTAAGTCCAGCGTATATGGATGCAATCCCTGCCCAGTGCGCGTGGTGCGGAGGTGGAAAGGGGACGGCGGGATCGCGTTAAACCATTTAATACCAATTTATTTTAGCATAGTACTGTATCTAATAATAATATTATATATCTATATAAAATTTGCGGTAGATCAGTGAGTAAGTATGTAGGTATATTACCAACAATACCATGTCGCTTCTTCGCGTCGTCGTCGCGCGTGGGTGGGGGCGCGCGGCGCGGGGCGCGGGCGACCACGGTTCATCGCGAATAATCGCGATTCATACATACATTCGCTACACATTTTGCTCTATTTCTCTGTACACATAAGTTTAATAGATAGCAAAGTATATATTTTCGGAATCGTAGTTTAATTATCTTTAATTTGATACCCCACTCAATATATTTTGAAAAAATAATTTGACATTTTGACGCCGTGCGTCCGCCATTTTGAATTTTGAAAATTGTTATATAGCCTATGACACTCCCGTGAATAAGACGAATCCAATAGCACAAGAATTATTCAAATCGGTCCAGTACTTTAGGCTGTAGAGTGGAATATAGATAGTCACATACATACATACATACATACATACATACATACATACATACACGCCAAACTCATAACCCTTCCTTTTTTGGCTTCGCCGTAGTCGGGTAAAAATAAAGGATATATTGATCCCAATAATTATTTCCTAAATTTAATATCCTGTATATAAAAATTATTATAGGTAAGTGAACTCACGTACCGTGTGGTTTCGGTGGTTCTTAAAAAGAATAGCCCCACTGCATCTCTCCCCGTGCATGTCGTAAAAGGCGACTAAGGGATAAGGACAAGATGCCGTGCTAAAGGGCGACAGGCTCGCCACCTCTCACCTTGGCACGGTACTTCCACCGAGTCATGCAGCAGGTGGGTCTTCGTGCCATACTTGCTGCTTGATCGATTTATTCTTGTTCGAATACTTTGCGAAACGTGATGGTCGGTGTTGTGCTGCAATTTACCAGAGTTCTTGCAGCACAACACCGATTACTCTGCTTACCCCGATTGGCGGGATTCAGCGTGTGTGATATGTATATGTATGTAAGTGAACTCACGTATCTATAACGACACAAAGCAGTTTATATGCATATTGGGTTTCCTACGAGCCGTCTGATGCCAACAGTATGATTGTCTTGATATCTAGGTACCCAATAACTTTTAGAAGAATATCGCTTTGCAAATGCCACCATTAGACGCGGTATTTTCAAAGCGATATTTATTCCCACATCACGATACTTTTTCCCGAACGAAGCGCCATTTTCTCGCTATAAAAAATGCAAGTCGAATCGGAATTCGGAACCGAACCGAATGAGTGGGCTCGAGTCGAGCTGAGTGAGCAGGTGGGTGAGTGACCCGACGGGGGTTCGGACGAAAATGTGGTAAAGAGTGTGGTAGGAGTGTGGGTGTATAGTAGGCGGTCAGTGGCTTATTTTTAGGGTTCCGTATCCCCAAAAGGAAAAAAAACTGAACTATAGGATCTTTTTTTGTGTTGTGTTTTCCGTCTCAGTGTAGCCGGCACGACCGAAGGGAGGCACTGACGTGGCACCAAGTTCACCCGGTGTTATGGGCTGACATTACGGATGTTGTAGGTGATGTAGCGAACCGTGTCAGTTTCCATATAAAAAAAGGATCGCTTTCTTTTCCGTCCGTCTGTCCGTCATGTATGTCGACGCGGTCATTTATATAAGTAACCGATTTTGATACTCACAAACTTACGAATCAAAACCTATTGGGTACTTACCGTTGACCTCGATCGTCAGCCTCGATAGCTCAGTGGTGCAGACAGTCAACTGTCGCTATTGAATGTTAAGCAACGCTGGGTGCGGTCAGTACTTGGATGGGTGACCGCTGACCGTTGGAGGCTGACCGAGGTTCGGATTCCTCGTAAAACTGTAGGTCCCTTCCCTCCTAATCTTACTTGGTGGTAGGGTTTAACCCGCCCGGGTTGGTACCACCGCACTGAATGAAACGTCGGTCTAAACGGCTATGTAAATAGTTTGTGTTTTCCGACCAGTTCAGTGTAGCCGGCACGATCAAAGGGGGAAGCACTGACATGGCACCTAGTTCACCCGGTGTTATGGGCTGACATCACGGACGTTGTAGGTGATGTAGCCAACCGTGTCAGTTTCCATAAAAAAAAAAAAAAAACAAAAAACCTAGAATCATGAAATTTGGCAAGAAGCAAGGCCTCATAGCACCAGTAAAGGAAAAAAAAAATCAAAAATAGTTAACTAGTGGTTATACATATAACAAAACAAAAAAATTTTTTTTTTCTTTTGCTCTATGGTAAAAACTATAGGTAGGTAATACATACAAGGGTCAAACTTAATAAAAACCGACCAATTACGTGGTGGTACGGAACCCTCGGTGCGCGAGTCCGACTCGCACTTGGCCGGTTTTTTTGGCGTGTTGGTTGGTCTCTACTTCCTTGAAAATGGTACGATTTTTTGGTACCTACTTGCGATATTTCAGTCATTCGTGTTTTGTTTTTTGTCTTGTTAGGTAGGTACTCTCATGTCCATCGGGTACGGTTTTAGATGGTTGACCGTCCGACCGTTGAGGCTGGTCATGGTTCACACTCTGTAGTACTAGATAAAACTGTAGAACACTTCCCTTACCTTACCTGGTTGCCACCACACTGAACAAGGTCGGTGGATGCATCTATAAATACACTTCGTGGTTTCCGTTCAGGTCAGTGTAGCCGGCACGACCGAAGGGAAGCACTGACAAAGCACCTAAGTCACCAAGGTGTGGTGGGCTGATATCACGAGGTGATATGTAGCCAACCACGTTAGTTCCATAATTTTGTTTATACATCTATACTGTACCGTACCGTGTGGGGCCGGTACTTAAAAAGAATAGCCTCACTGCATCTCTCCCCGTGCATGTCGTAAAAGGCGACTAAGGGATAAGGACAAGATGCCGTTCTAAAGGGCGACAGGCTCGCCACCTCTCACCTTGGCATGGTACTTCCACCGAGTCATGCAGCAGGTGGGTCTTCGTGCCTTACTTGCTGCTTGATCGATTGAATCTTGTTCGAATAATTTGCGAAACGTGGTGGTCGGTGTTGTGTTGTAATTTACCAGAGTTCTTGCAGCACAACACCGATTACTCTGCTTACCCCGATTGTCGGGATTTAGCGTGTGTGATATGTATGTATGTATCTATACTGAAAATAATTACTATACTATACTTAATTCTATACTAACACTTTACCTACTATATAAAAATTGTATACCTCTATTCTATCGAAAACTTCGTTAGTTTCTAACAAACAGAGACGGCACAGCAAACGGAAATCAGCATTCACGCAGTCGATTTTCAACATCGTCTGTTCGGTATTTTGCGATCATTTACATTTACACAAAACACGTTAGGTACACGTGCCTCCATTCTCTTCGCCTCAAGACACTACCTGCAGCGGTCTTCATGCAAGAAACACACAGCGCCTCCTGGCGGAAAGGAGAAGAGTCCGGTTGCCTAGGCGACGGGCTGTTGTTATCTGACACGTCCGAAAATACAAGCGGCAGCGGGCGGTTTTGTTCAAACTTTTGCTCTGAAAAAGACAATATTCCCCCTGATCGAGCGCGGCGCGGGCTCTCAGGGCTGATTGACCTAAGACGGTATAACTTGAGTGTAGTTCCCGAGGTGTGTGCGTAGCTGGGCCCAGCAGATCCTAGGACACCGGGACGTTTCCGTGCCGGGATCACTACCTGAAGAACTGAGCTATCGAAGGTGCGGCTGCGAGCGAAGACATCACATCACATCCAGGTAGGAGGCACCACACCACCACACACTTTGCGCTACATTGTTGATCCTTCGAGCGGACGTTGGTACATCGTCTGTTTATTGCGATGTATCCTCACCCTCAGTCGTCAGTATATTCGGTGCCTCAGGCGTCCGCATATCAAAGGAAATAGTTTTCCGAATGAGAGCGCCTCTCTCTGCGCTGTTCCAGTCTGATACATCAGAACTGAGTGATTTTACGCCTATTTTGCCTAATTTAATTGCCCCACATTCCAAATAATTATCGTTTTCTTGAAGACTTTCGTATGGTGTTAGTTCTGACTCTGATGAGTGCTTACGTTTATTTTATTAAGAACTAGCTTTTGCCCGCGGCTTCGCTCGCGTGAAATTAGTATTTAAAAAGAAGAAAGTAAGTAAGCCCGCTACCGTACCTTTGTTTCGGCGCGCGGAATAATTCGGTTTGTTATGAGAGCCACATTTTAGCCGTAACCGGAATTGAATTTTATATTTGATAGCCTATCCTGTGTCACGTATAGTTAAATGTGCTTGTACTAAGTTTCATCGAATTCGGATGATCGTTTTAGGAGTTATGAAGGAACATACTGAAGAGATTTCTAAAAATCGTCAATCGCCCCCCGAACCCTCCCCCCCTCCCCATTCTCCCCCTCTCCCCTCCCCTCCGTCCTTCTTTCCCCTCTCCATCCGGCACTACTATTCCACACTAAATTCCGTACTATAGTTTCTTTGTACTGCTCAGCCCTATTGCTATATATCGTGATGGTATATAGCCTATAGTGAGCCTCAAGAACTACCCTTTACATTGGTGCAAACCGCATCTGTTCAGTGGTTCCGGAGTTTACCTCAAACATACATACATACAGACAGACGTTTCCTTTTATAAGAAGTATAAATAAATAAATAATAAATCAATATAAAAGTATAATAAGAAGTATATAGATAGAGATAGAGAAGATCCACAGAACACCTAAGATCAGAGTAGAGATGGGTTGTTTGTTCCACAAATATTGAATGTTCCAATGTTTGAATTCTTGTGAAAGTCGATTTCTTCGCTCAGTAGGTCTACCGGGTATAAATCGACACTCTAACTAACTCACACAAAAACTTACCAATTTCCAACCAATTATGCAGTGTCGAGTACATAATTAGCTAGCTAGAGCATTCAGATTGGTTGAAATCGAGCGAACATTATTATTATAGAGAGGTTACGGTACAAGCGCTGTTCGTGTTTATTTAATCTACAGTTCGGGTATAAAACGAAAACGTATGGAAACTACAAACAGCATAGATAGGTAACGTGCTCTGCGCTCGTGTCCCCTATAAAGTGTGCGATTATCACACACTCGCACTCAGTCGGCGTCAGTTGCCGTCCGGCATGGCACGTGTGCGCGCGTGCGGTGCAGTCAAAAAAAACCGGCCAAGTGCGAGTCGGACTCAGCCGGTGTTATGGGCTGATATCACGGATGTTGTAGGTGATGTAGCCAACCGTGTCAGTTTACATAAAACAATAAAAAAAAAACACGTTCCGACCAGGCTTCGAACCTGGAACTTCCCGCATGAGCCGCAAAGGCGTTACCAATTTCGCCACCGCGTAAATTTTGAACAGTTGCATATTGAATAATTTTGTTTGTCTCATTGTTCATTCTGTTTGAGCGGTCATGCAAATCAGGCCTCGCGCTCTCGGAGGCTGTGCCGCCGGTTCTAGTCCAAAGCAAGCCCTATCATTATCACTCAGCATAACTAACTCAATAATCTGCTCAACTAGACCCCCTAAAGCCCACCCACCCACTTAACACCCCCCGTCACTTCAACCGAGCAAAACTCTGCACCACAGAAGTTAAATTCGCGTGCGCTCTCAGAAGTGGGATATTGCGAAGCACGCTAAGTGGGTTTGGGTTCATATGAAAAACCAAAGAAGTTAAATTAATTTCAACATTTATTTACAACTAGCTTTTGGCTAAGGAACATTGAATTCATAATGGATGAACGTAATTGAATGGGCTCACTGAAATTGGAATCTTCTCAAAGATTCACGCTAACAAAAAGAAAAGATAAATTATAAATTTAAAAAACCCAATTCATCAAAAACCCTTTAAAATAAAAAAAATATATTTCCGCTTAGTTAATTAAAGATGTCGGGTGACCAAGCTGAATTTGTTTTACTTAGCGGTCCCCGACGCCTTTAATTAACCAAACGGAAATTATTGTTTACTTTTTAAGGGTTGTTGATGAGTCGAATGTTTTTAAATTTGCAATTTAACTTTTATTTCAAGCTTTTTAGGAGACATAATTTGAACTTGCTATAATTAGTAAGTTAGGTTAGATTAGGTTACAAGTACATTAATTAGTTTTGTAAAAATATCTTTCAATTTACTTAAAGGCGACGAGTGAAAGTGTAGCAGAGATCCCTACACCAAATTAGGAAAAGTGTCCATGGTCTTTGAATCGGCTGACCTGATTTCATTAAGGCCCTGTCAACCCTCGCCGGTGCCTGTCTTTCAAGGCACCGTTTTCGCTGGTTGGAGTAGGATGCAACACAATCAATCAATCAAAAATTAGGTTTTAATTTTTTTATTCCAAAACTACGAATCGATACAAAAAAAGGAAAAGTTACGGATTTAGATATGTATTCAACAAATAAAATATATTTTTTCCAAAGCCTTGATTTGGTCACATTGCGTTTTTATAACTAAATTCAGAGGCATGTTCATGATTTTTTCTATCGAGCGAAGTTAATCAAATCTTGTTTTCAAAAAGCTATCGATCAGGCGCTGATAGATCAATCAAGTATTACATATATTACAACTGAATCTGTCAGGTGAGTAATATTGGTGGTAAACTTCCTGAAATTCGAGTCAGACGCAGCCTTACGTCACCTTAAACATAGCTAAGAACCACCCCGGTTAAACCAGCTCTCTAACAGAAAAACCGCACCCAAATCGGCCCATCCCTTTGGGTTCTACGATGCCACAGACAGACGGAACATACAGATTTATTAATTAACAACGATTAATATATCTGAGCGCCTGGACAATGGTTGATTGTAAATATTACTCGCGAGCGACGCGTGCCGCGTTACGACAAATCTCAATTCATTTCAGCCCCCAAAACTTCTCGAGGTCCCGGTTGCACATGTTAAAATGTTTGCACATCAAAAATGCACAAATAATTTATACTAACCATATATCTTCATACTTGCTCTATCTCTTTGTTTTCCATTCTCTACAATCAATATTGGTATCCCCAGACTCAATGTGGTTTCTAACTTCCGCCACATCCTGCAGACAACCGCCACAAGCCAGTGGTAACACACACTTACCCCACCCACCGCATCTAGTAGCCTTAGCACTGCGCACAGCGACCTGCTTAATCACAAATTAGAGTAGGTATTTATATTATTTACACTTTTGCAAATAGATTTTATAAATCTTAAGAGGATTCATATGGCAAAACAAAAATTCGAGTCGGCGGCACTGAGCAATCGAGCGCAGTGCGCGCGTTTATATGGTGAATTTTGTAGTTTTTGTTTGTTTAAAAATTATCAGGATTTTTTTTTCAAATAGTGCTGCTTTAGTGTCTAAAAAATTTAAATTCCCTATACAATGACGTAAATTTTATTCCAAAACAATTATCCAGTATGGAGCTTGCTCGACATAAGAACTTAAAATAGTCACATTCAGAAATTTTTTTCACCATGAAAAAATACTGTTTTAAAAAGCCTGCTTCAGTGTTTAGTACATATTATCTAGTTTAAAAAAAACATTTTTTTTCATATTATGTACTTCATAGAACTAAATTTTTGTTCGAAGTTTAACAATTTTCGTTGTTTTGCCATATGAATCCTCTGAAGGCTTCCAATTTTACTGCTCATTCACTTAATAAACCTCCGTGTGACAGCCCTTATTAGTTTCCAAGAAAGTAAGAGGCTCTTTTCCTACGCTAATAAACTCTTATGGTCGTTTTCAACACCTCTAGTTAAGTCTATCAAGTGCAACAGTTATTGGTCGGTTAAAGTTAAAGTTCTCATGCATATGACAGGAGTGAACTGACAGCTACATTGTACCCGGAGATGGTAAAAGCAAGAAAGCAGCTATTAAAACAAAGTAAAATGTTATCACACTTCCGCGGTCCTCAGCGCCTTCTATTATGCAATAATTAAACTATTAAAGGCGACTAAGGGCTATGACTCCCTTCTTATATTACTGGGTGGTAGGGTTTAACCCGCCCGGGTTGGTACCACCGCACTGAATGAAAGGTCGGTCGAAACGGCTATGTAAATAGTTTATGTTTTCCGCCCAGTTCAGTGTAGCCGGCACGACCGAAGGGAAGCACTGACGTGGCACCGAGTTCAGTTATGGGCTGACATCACGGATTTTGTAGGTGATGTAGCCAACCGTGTCAGTTTCCATGAAAAAAAAATGTATACTTTTTCCATACGTCTTCTCCGATTCTCGAATCTCGAGTACGCCACCCAATGATCAAGCCATAAAATTCAAAATCTAAGACGTAGGTAGGACGCCAATAGATCTAACTAGAAATTCGCAAGCCTTTCATTTACCTAAAATAAAGATGAACACATACAAAAATGTCAGTGAGCGTGTATGCGTCCACTGCTCGACATACACCTCTCCAATTTTCTTCCAGTCCTCCCGGCCTTCAGCGGGACGGAACCACTGCTTTCCGCCGACGTACTTTATGTCGTCGTTCCACCTGGCGGGTGGTCTTCCCACACTCCGTCTTCGTGTCCACAGCCGCCAGTTTAGGACACGATTACTCCAACGGTCGTCGTCTTTTCGGCTGACGTGCCCAGCCCGGACCAAAGGGTCGTCGCCCAAAAATGGTCACTGCAAAAACTGTGATTATACATACATACCACACACGCTGTATCCCGACAATCAGGGTAAGCAGAGTAATCGGTGTTGTGCTGCAAGAACTCTTGGAAAATTTCAACATCGACCACCACGTTTAGCAAAGTATTCGGACAAGATAACTATCTAGCAAGTAAGGCACAAAGACCCACCTCCTGCATGACTCGGTGGAAGGGCCGTGCCAATGTGAGAGGTGGCTAGCCTGTCGCCCTTTAGCACGGCATCTCGTCCTGATCCCTTAGTCGCCTTTTACGACATGCACGGGGAGAGACGCAGTGGGGCTATTATTTTTAAGTACAGACCCCACACGGTACTGTGGTTATATCGTAATTAAAGTGTACACTGGGAGCAGTATACTTGAAGTTTGGCCAGAATTTACTCGTCGAGATATCTTGTTCTAGTTTACTTAGTTCTAAGTTCGGCCTGCACTAAGTGAACATTATGTATGTATGGATTGTATGCTTTTGATACTTGTGGAAACAATAGAATTAATATGAATTGCCTTGCTTGTTCATAATTTTTAACGTGAAATGTAACGCAAAGGTCGTGGGTTCAATCTCCGCTGGCGTGCACCACTTTCTTCTTTAGGGTTCCGTATCCGTCCCACAGGACCCTATTACTAAGCAAACGCCCTCTGTCTGTCCGAAGGCTGTATCTCTTGAACCGTAATAGGTAGCCCGTTGAAATTTTCACAGAATATGTGTTATTAAGGCCGATATATCACCAAATATTAAAAATAAGAAAAAAAAACCGGCCAAGTGCGAGTCGAACTCGCGCACCGAAGGTTCCATATCGCCATGCCATGGCTAGCGCCACTCACGCCATCTTATGGCGTGTTATGAAATGCCTCATATTAGTTAAATGTCATGATTAGTTAAAATGCTTTATAATCTATTCGGTAGATGGCGCGCGCGCATACACTTTTTGGTTTCTTCTATGGAAACCCCCGTTATTTTTTTTGTTTGTTCTTATTTTTATTATTTGTTGTTATATCGGCCATTAATAACACATATTCTGTGAAAATTTCAACGGGCGACCTATTACGGTTCAGAAGATACAGCCCTCGGACAGACAGACAGACGGACAGACAGACAGACAGACAGACAGAGAGACGGCGTAGGCTTAGTAATAGGGTCCCGTATCGGATACGGAACCCTAAAAAAAGACCGCCTGGTACCTATCTAATTAGGGTTTGCTCATGATGAAAAATAACTTCGTATGTACTTGTGCGGGCAACGACTGGCGCGGCGGGGCGGAGGCGGCCCCGCGGGAAATGTCTGGAGGATTTTGATGAAAACGCTCGTTATTTGAAGCACATTTTTATTATCGTTCCATTTTTGGGTAGATATATAGCTCTCATTTTCTGCTTTGACCTTTCAACTGGGCTTCAGGAAAACAAGATTAAGGCAGTTTCTTACGCGGGAGGTCTGACCTTCGGAACCCAGGTGCGCGTGGACCAACCAATACCTTGCAGATGAATTCTTTATGCAGAGCTACTGCGAGTTTTGTTTTTTTACTTTGTGCGTTTGCCGTTAGTTGGACAAATTATAGCTTTTAACTTCACCGTTTCTCAGAATTGTTCCTTTTTTTAGGTCCGACAGGTCCCTATTCACGCCCCTCTTGAAGGACCCAAGACTGTACTTGGGGGAAATATATGTGCAGGGAGAGCGTTCCAGAGTTTACCGGTTCTGTAAAGTTCTGCAGAATCGGTTGGTACGCATCCGCGATAAGTCCAGTGTGTAGGGAGGGAGGGATGCAGTCGCTGCGCGGTGCGCGTGGTGCGAAGGTGGAAAGGGGACGGCTGGATCGCGATGGCTCCTCCGAGTACTCCCAATGGACCGCAATTTTGCTGGTGCGCACTGTTTTGCGAGGGGGGAATTGGCTGTCTCGAGCACGTTTAGTCCTCGGCACAGCGACCCATACTATCGTTGAGTATTTACATACGTACCTAAACTTATCTTACTTAACTTATATAGGTGTTTCCATATTAAATGCAAATATTTTGGGAGCTACACATACCCATCGTAATAAACATGTTAATATAAAAATTGCATTCGTTTTCAAGAATTTAACCTACTTACATTTTCCACTATATTATCGAATATCAAACATCCAAAGGTTGACTGTAAGAAATCTCTGTAAGGGATAGGTCCGCCTTTGCACCTTATGTAAATTTTCTAATGTATTTGTTACTGTTTAATGTTTACTGGAGCAATAAAGAATTTTCTATCTATCTATCTATCTAACAAAGCATGTCTATGCTCTAACAATAAAAGTGTGCCACTTGGTATCTAAACAGCTGATTATTTGAGGTCACTAACTCTCATGGCCGCGAGCCGCGCTCGCTACACCCCCATGAACGACCTCAAATAATCAGCTGTTTAGATACCAAGTGGCACGTTATCATCGTTAGAGCAGAGAGACATGCTTAAATTTCTCGAAAGCTAAAAATATTTATATATTTTTTTATTGACAGCGCGACATATGGCGCCGAGCCACTAAGGTGTCGAACGACGCCCATGGACATTCGGTCGTATGCGGGGGTTGCGAATGCCATGCCGGCCTGACAGGTGCCCATTCACGCCCCTCTTGAAGGACCCGAGACTGTACTTGGGGGGAAACAAGTTATGTCTTTTGCATAACTTGTTCATTATGGCGGGTTTAAAAGTTTGGAAAGACCTTATATATACCTCTTGATCTCAAGGTCCGAGGTTCGAATCCGACCGACGTGCATCACTGAATTTCTTCTGACGAAAAAAGAAAAACGGACTACCTATTACGATTCAAGAGATACGGCCCTCGGACAGACAGACGGCGTAGGCTTAGTAATAGGGCGGGCCCCTACGACGGATACGGAACACTCAAAATTAAACTTCTAATCGCAATCTTCATTTGGTTGCAGGTTGCAGATCCAGCATCTAGTCCGCCTCTCGCTCCTGACGTCGTTCGCAGTGGACTGCGTGTACACACAAGATGGCGACCGCGAGCCGGTGCTGCCATCTTGCGGCGGCTCGCTCGGCGGCCCAGTCGGCGTCATACACACTCCCAACTTCCCCGCTCCATTCCCGGTGCCGATACGATGCAAGTGGATAATTGAGAACACGAAAGTGAACGGTACTATATCGATTTACTTCACGCAGCAGTACACGACAAGCGGGCTGACTTTCACCGAATATCTGTACTACGACGACACGTACAAGGCCGGCGAGAGGAGGGCGCTGACTGTCACGGACGATAACATCACCAGGGTGAAGTTTCTGCAGGTGAGTTGGAGTGCCAAGTTTATCTTTACTGTGGAAAGTCGTTAAGAGCTCCGGACTAACTCAATCGTGGAGAAGGAAAGGAATCAATCGCGCGGTGTAGAGAGCGTTTCAACTAAATCTTCCCTTCGCCGTTATGTTGGCTCCACTGCCTGTCTGTCAAAACAGCGTTGAGGGTTGCTATGTGTACAGATTTACCTGTAATTATCGGTATTTACCGTATTTATTACACAGTTAATACCGATTACATTATTAGGTAATACAATCTTCACAATCTGGCAACAGGAATTTAAGCACTGACAGTGACACTGCCAGTGGAGCCAACATAACGGCGAAAGGAACTTTTAGTTGGAACCACACGCTCTCTACTGTACCACTGTGTGCACGTGGTGTGCACACAGATGGTACAATAGAATAATAAAATTTACGTGCATACCCACACCTGCTGCTTCACCGTTCGGAACCGGTGTAAAACTGTAGGTCCCTTCCCTTGCCCCTTACTAGGTGGTAGGCTCAAATTGTAGCCGACTGGGTTGTTACCACCGTACTGGGCCTTATTCTGAAACGTAACGCCTAATCGATCTCGCTTAGGCGAGAGCGAATATCGCTTAGCTCTCTTTTGTATGAAAATTGGTATTCCGAACGCCACTATGACGTATCGTCGATCGCCGCGAGAGCGAGAATCGAGACCGACTCGGCGGCAGCCAAGACCCTCTCGCCAGACGTGTCTCGTCACGGACGATATCGACAGTTCAGTGTTACCAACACTTAGGAAAGGTTTGTACTACAAGTATTTAATAATGTATGAAAACCGCTGAAAGCGAATGAATACATGTAGATAAATGTTTTTAAAGATGTTTTATTTAGGTACGGTCACTAATATAATATGCAAGATAAAAGAAAAATATTTTTACGAATAGTTTAAATTTATTATTTTGGTAAATTTTGTATTTATAGCTGTCAACATTCACTCATTCGTGGTGGTCACACACTCTCATGTCGTTGCGTATTAGTTTGCGTGCGTGTGCAAAATACTGACACACACACAGACGGTGACGAGACGAGAGCCGCTCTCGCTGATTAGGCGTTAGGTTTCAGAATAAGGCCCCTGGATGTAAGATGGCCGCATAGCAACCTGTGTTGTGTTCTCCTCTATTCCAGTATAGCCAGCAATCTAGGGAAGTCTCCGGTATGGCACCTACCTTCTCGATAAACAATCCGCATAGTGAAGAGGCGAAAAGAGTAAGGCAGCATTGCGTGAAACAGCTCTTTCAGTCACTCCCCGTGAAAAACGAATTCAGGAAGTTTTTGAAAATTGTATTTATCGTAGCAAGAAGCCACAGATATTTGGAACCTTTTTGTTAGTCTCGGTAGCTCGGTCGTGATCATAAGCACGGCTGGGTGCGGTCAGTACCTACTTAGATGGGTGACCGCTCGACCGTTGGAGGCTGACCGTGGTTCGGAATCCACGTAAAACTGTAGAACCCTTCTCTTCTTACCTTACTAGGTGATAGGGTTTAACCCGCCCGAGTTGATACCACCGCACTGAATGACAAGTCGGTTGAAACTGCTATGTAAATGGTTCGTGTTTTCCGTTCAGTTCAGTGTAGCCGGTACGACCGAAGGGATGAACTGACATGGCAGGTGATGTAGCCAACCGTGTCAGTTTCCATAAAAAAATGAATTCTTACCTAATGCGTTCCGAAAACGAAACGGCTACCTACACTTCCCAAAAAGTTCTGGAATTCCTAAGCGCTCCTAAACAAAATGGATTGGACACCCAGACATTCCGTCACAGAGGCAATAGGTCCTGTCGTCGTTAGTCAACCTTAGGGCACTCAGGGCCCATCCCTCATGCCTCCTGACTCCTGAGCCAGTTTGTTTACGCCACATGAATGTTTACGCGATATTTTCTACTTAGTAAAGGAATCGCTTGTGAGGGGATGGAATTACGGAAATAAAGCAAATGTTCGGGAAGATATATCGCGAAGGAGATCCGGTGGCAACTTTTCTCTTGCAGGAATCTTAATCAGCAGGTTTTGTCAGCCTCGGTAGCTCAGCGGTGCGGTCGGTCGACTGTTGTTAAGCAACCCTGCGGTCAGTTCTTGGATGGGGACCGCTCGACCATTTTTAGAGGCTGACCGCGGTTCGGATTCCACGTTAAACTGTATTAGGTACCTTTCCTTTTTACCTTACTAGGTGGTAGGGTTTATACCGCACTGAAATCGCATTGTAGCCGGCACGACCGAAGGGAATCACTAACACGGCACCTAGTTTACCAAGGTGTTATGGGCTGAAATCACGGATGTAGTTATCCTCCTTGGATGTAGTACGTGATGTAGCCAACCGTGTCAGTTTCAGAATAAATTTTTTTTGATTATTTTTGTCTGCCAAACGATAAATAAATAGATCGTTTTTATTAGGGTTCCGTAGTCAACAAGGAACCCTTATAGTTTCGCCATGTCCGTCCGTCTGTCCGTCTGTCCGTCCGTCTGTCTGTCCGCGGCTTAGCTCAGAGACCCTTAGTACTAGAAAGTTGTAAGTTGGTATGGGTATTAATATTAATAACGCCGACAAAGTGGTAAAATAAAAATTTAGAAATATTTTTTTTTAGGGTTCCTCCCCTACACGTAAAGTGGGGATGAATTATTTTTTCACGTCTACCCCATCGTGTGGGGTGTCGTTGGATAGGTATTTGGAAAATATTGCGGGTTTGTGAAAAGCATTTTTCGATTTAGGAATCCGTTTGCGAATTATTAAGCTTTTAAGTGCAAATTTTTGTTAGAGTCAAGTGTCCCCACCCCCTGCCAGCTAAACGGTTGTTATTAGATATGTGAAAAAATTCACAGCAGTAGTACATATATCGAAATTAAAAGGAAAACTATCACAGCTAAGTAGGCTGTACAGGTTGACGATTGATAGTCGACCAACTTATAAAATGTACGGACGACAGCCATCATTTCACTGTTGAAGAACTTTTTCAAATTAACATTCATTTATTTCCCCTACGAAATTATACAAATAATCAAATAATTTATTTTGATAGGGTTCCGCAACTACGGAACCCTTCACTGCGCGTGGCCCGACACGCACTTGGCCGCTTTTTAGAGTTCCGTATCCATGCGAAAGTCTACGCCGCCTGTCGGTCTGTCGTTCGTGCTAGGGTTGTATCGTTTGAACTTTAATAGGTAGCCGATGGAAATTTTCACAGAATATGTGTTATTTATTATCTCTAATATTCTAAGATATAATAAAAGCGGTCAAGTGTGAGTCGAACTCGCGTGGAGAGGGTTCCGTACTATTCCGTTTTCCGTGAGAACTTTAAGACTTAGGATTCTCGTTTAGGTTTTCGTGTAAGTGTATTACTTGAGTCCTTTTCATTTATATGTCACATGGTGCACTTGAAAAGATAAGATAAGATAGATAATAGTTCTTTATTTCTTAAAATGTAAGTAGGCAGAATATTAACAATAACACAATGTAGGTACAAACAAGCAGCGTCTGACAGCCAGCTTGCGCCAGTTGTCGCTGAATTTAAGCCTAGCCGGTTGACATAGTGATTCATTTAGTTCACAAGTGGAAAAACTGAGAACACAAAACCAAATCAATACAATGATACAACAACTAAAATATACAACTAATACAAAATAAACTAGCACAATTTCAACTTCAATAAACTTAAACTTAAGAGCTACAGAGCTACTACTAAAGAACACTTATATAAAGGAGGCTATACTGCTATTAGGTACCTACTCCAAAATTAAATAAATATATATATATATATATAGCGTAGATAAGATAAGGAGTATGATGTAGTATAATAAATATATTAATTAGTATATATATATTAAAGTAAATTACTGGGGAGATTACTATGTAGGTTTAATTTTCTGATTTTCTAACAAATACTGTTTAAGGTGTGTCTTGAATGTATGGTAGGTAGAAAAAAAAACGTTTTAACTTTATTATTTGTCCCCCAAAATGTACCTCCCGAAAATCGAAATTCGTTAATTTACTAATACAGTGAAATTTTATGTAATATAGTAGTGCTAACATTTTGAAATCTTTGTTTTCACTCTTGCAAGCTGCGTCTCTAGATTTTATTCTAATGGACACAAAACCCACATTTCAGGAAGCTTGCTCCACTTCCGTACCTATAATGAATTTTGCCAACAGCTATTGTAACTATTGAACTGAAACGGTGCCCCGCGCGCGAGTATCTAGAGACTTCATTGTTACAAATTGCGTACATTTTATTTTTCCCCCCAAAATTTGGTCTGTATGCACTTAATTACCTATAGACAATTTTTTATGGAAACTGACACGGTTGGCTACATCAACTACAACATCCGTGATGTCAGCCCATAACACCGGGCGAACTAGGTGCCATGTCAGTGCTTCCCTTGATTTCATGTCGGCTACACTGAACTGGACGGAAAACACGAACTATTACATAGCCGTTTCGACCGACGACGTTTCATTCAGTGCGGTGGTACCAACCCGGGCGGGATAAACCCTACCACCTAGTAAGGTAAGAAGGGAAGGCACCTACAGTTTTACGTGGAATCCGAACCACGGTCGAGACGCTTATTCCCCCGCTTGTTCCGCCGATTATTCCACCGCTTACTCCGATCATCGGGATGCAGCGTGATGGTATGTCTGCATTGAATTTTGTTTTTGTGCATTTTTATTTCACCTCGCTGTCCAGTGTCCACCACTAATTTGTCTGCAATTTTAGCGAAGGGTTTCACCGTTTCACCGTGTGGTGCCGGTACTTAAAAAGAATAGCCCCACTGCATCTCTCCCCGTGCATGTCGTAAAAGGCGACTAAGGAATAAGGACAAGATATTGTGCTAAAGGGCGACGGGATCGCCACCTCTCACCTTGGCACGGTACTTCCACCGAGTCATGCAGCAGGTGGGTCTTCGTGCCTTACTTGCTGCTTGATCGGTTTAATCTTGTTCGAATACTTTGCGAAACGTGGCAGTCGGTGTTGTGCTGTAATTTACTAGAGTACTTGCAGCACAACACCTATTACTCTGCTTACCCCGATTGTCGGGATTCAGCGTGTGTGATATGATATGATATGATATGGTTTCACTCGTTTTACTTAATCGAAAATGGCGACAAATGAACGTTCATTCATCCGTAAACGTTCATTCATTTCATTCGCTCATTCATTCATTCTCCTCGAACGTATCGATAGCGCTTCTAGATATGTATTGAGATGCGATGCCCGAAATAAGAACAGAGGCGTCGCGTCCCGTCCGCGTCCGCCTCTACAAATCCGATTTTGTCCCAATTTCCAGTAACAAAGGCTGCTGTGTCCATTCGAGGCGACCGGATGCCGGCGTTACACCCACAAACCGAGAGACCTAGAGTGTGTTCGTTCAGGTTTTCCTATATACCCTATTTTCCCTATTTTTAGGGTTCTCTACCTTAAAAGGTAAAAAACCGGCCAAGTGCGAGTCGAACTCGCGCACCGAGGGTTCCGCATGTCATGGCTAGCGCCACTCACGCCATCTATGGATGGCGTGTTATGAAATGCTTCATATTAGTTAAATGTCATGATTTATTAAAATGCTTCTATTCGGTAGATGGCGCGCGCACATGCACTTTTTGTTTCTTCTATGGGAACCCCCGTGAATGTTTTACTTTTTCTTATTTTTATTATTTGTTGTTATATCGGCCATAATAACACATATTCTGTGAACGTTTCTGTATTTGATACAAATTAATTTTAACTTACATCCATAAAAAATACTGAATGGTTAACATTCCACAGTGTGAGAATATATATAAAGTATAAAGAATATAGGTTTGTATGGATAATGTAACTTTTAATATGTACGTAAATTTTAGTAATATGGCCACGATGAAGGAGCGTTCTTCGCGAAATTTAACCTAATAAATTTGCCGACACCGAGGCCGACACTAAGGTAAAGTTCTTTTCTTTTACGTAATCCGGAACGGGTGACTGAGTCAAAGGGGCCAGAGCTAATACTCCGACCAGCCAATATCACCTCAGAGAAGGTAGGTGCCATGCCGGAGACTTCCCTTTGGATTTCTGGCTATACTGGACTAGAGGAGAACACACCCGATTCACCCGAAGGTTCTATGCGGTCATCTTACATCCAGTACGGTGGTACCAACCCAGTCGGCTAAAATTTGAGGCCACCACCCAGTAAGGGGCAAGGGTGAAGACCTACATTTATGTATTGAATGTTATCAAAACCATAGATTGTTGACATGGAATCAAATCTTATCCGCACGTCAAATGTGGCGAGGTATTCACGGAACTTGAGAGTAACGTAAAAACGATGACAAAAATGAGACCCCAAACGTGTTCCGGGAAAAATGCTATTTCTCGAAAAGTATAATAGCGAGGAGTATATGAAATACTATACTATAGAAGAAGGTTGCGATACATACATACATGTCACGCACGCTGTATCCCGACAATCAGGGTAAGCAGAGTAATCGGAGTTGTACTGCAAATACTCTTGTAAATTACAGCCCAACACCGACCACCACGTATAGCTAAGTATTCGGACAAGATAACTATCAAGTAGCAAGTAAGGCACGAAGACCCACCCGCTGCACGACTCGGTGGAAGGACCGTTCCAAGGTGAGAGGTGGCTATCATGTCGCCCTTTAGCACGTCATCCTGTCCTTATCCCTTAGTCGCCTTTTACGACATGCATGGGGAGAGATGCAGTGGGGCTATTCTTTTTAAGTACCGATCTCACACGGTACTTACATACTTTCTTCTTTTTAAAAACGAATTTCACGCGAGCGAAGCCGCGGGCAACGGCCAGTAGTTAAATAAGAAATGAGCATAATTATGTAATTTTACAAAACGCTCTTCGTGACCTTTTGATCTCGCACTTTGCCTTAAAAATTCTAATACGAATAAGTAGTTTAATGTAAATGTTTTTGAACTTTACTCATGAAGTTACAAAACTTTTCAGTTTCGTGAGCAATTTTTGCCGAAAGGTCGCGCGCCGCCCGCGGGCCTCGCTTAGTATTCCTCGGTGGAGGTTTTCTCGAATAAATTACCTCGTGTCGGCAAAACCTCATTCTTGTTTTTTTTTTTATGGAAACTGACACGGTTGTCTACATCACCTACAACATCCGTGATGTCAGCCCATAACACCGGGTGAACTAGGTGCAATGTCAGTGCTTCCCTTCATTTCATGTCGGCTACACTGAACCGGACGGAAAACACGAACTATTTACATAGCCGTTTCGACGACGACGTTTCGCTCAGTGCGGTGGTCGCAATGATATAATGCCAGCCTCGGTAGCTCAGTGGTGCGGTGACCGCTCGACAGTTGGAGGCTGACCGTGGTTCAGAATAGTTCGGATTACACTTTAAACTGTAGGTCCCTTTCCTTCTTACCTTACTAGGTGGTAGGGTTTATCCCGCCCGGGTTGATACGACCGCACTGAATGACAGGTCGGTTTAAACAGATATGTAAATAGTTCATGTTTTCCGTCCAGTTCAGTGTAGCCGGCACGACCGAAGGGAAGCACTGACATGGCACCTAGTTCACAAAGGTGTTGTGGCCTGACAGCACGGATGTAGTAGGTGATGTAGCCAACTGTATCAGTTTCCCTAAAAAAAAGTACCTACTCCATCTTGAACACTATCTTGTTTCATTCGCAAAACTAGCGAAGGCTCTGTAATCAAATAGAGCCTCCCCGATACAAACGATTCAGCCTCGAGATATAGCCTTCGAGGGACTTCTTTCACTACGTCTCAGGTCAGGGCTCCGTAGCAAATGCTGTAACGACAACATCTTGTAAACATACTTTTTTGTCTGTTTTTTTTTATTAAATTTGATTTTGATTTACGAGTGGATACATATGTAGTTACATGCATACATAAATAGTACCTACAGTTTATTAACCAGAGCATATGCGGACATAATACATTGTATCGTGACCAAGGTTTTTTTACCTTGTTAAAATTTTTTTTTACCTATTCTTGGTAGATCGAATGAATAGGTATTTTATAAAAGATAAATTAAAACATAAAGTTAATTTAATTTCTAGAACCATGAGAGTTTCTAGAATTTTGTTCAAGTTAAAAATTTACATAGATGTTTTTATTATAAGTAATTATAATCTTTTAATAATTACCTTTACTTTTATTTGAATACAAATTGCCTAAAAAAATATTTTAATGGTCTCTACGTATTACAAGGTAAAAAAGTGTATGAAACGGATTTGTACTTAAGAGGATTCATATGGCAAAACAAAAATTCGAGTCGGCGGCGGCACTGAGCAACCGAGCGCAGTGCGCGCGTTTATATGGTGAATTTTGTAGTTTTTGTTTGTTTAAAAATTATTATGATTTGTTTTTTTTTTCAAATAACTGCTTTAGTGTAGTCTAGAAAGTTAAATTCCCTATACAATGACGTAAATTTTATTCCAAAATAATTATTTCAGTATGGAGCTAGCTCGACGACATAAGAAATTAAAATAGAGTCACATTCAGAAATTTTTTTCACCATGAAAAAATACTGTAAATTTAAAAAGCCTGCTTCAGTATTTAGTACATAATTATTAACTAGTTTAAAAAATATTTTTTTTTATATTATGGACTTCATAGAACTAAATTTTTGTTTGAAGTTTAACAATTTTTGTTGTTTTTAACCCCCGACGAAAAAAACGGAGGGGTGTTATAAGTTTGACGTGTGTGTGTGTGAGTGTGTGTGTGTGTGTGTGTGTGTGTGTGTCTGTCTGTGGCATCGTAGCTCCCAAACGGATGGACCGATTTGGATGCGGTTTTTTTTATTAGGAAGCCTGTTTAATCGGGATGGTTCTTAGCTATGTTTGTAATCAAGTAATAAAGTAATTAAGTAATAAAAAAAATAATTATCTTAAAAAGTGGACCGATTTGCATGCGGTTTTTTTTAAAAAGCTTGAAATAAAAGTTAAATTACAAATTTAAAAAACCCCCGACTCTTAAAAAGTCAAAAATAATTTCCGTTTACTTACTTAAAGGAGTCGGGGGACCGCTAAGTAAATTAAATATAAAGACTCAAAAGTTGCGCGGGAATTTACTTAGCGGTCTACCGACTCCTTTAAGTAAGTAAACGGAAATTATTTTTGACTTTTTAAGAGTCGGGGGTTTTTTTGCCATATGAATCCTCTTAAGTGAAATATTTTCAAAGACTGTATTGAATTTATTGATTTAACGCGAAAACTGAACCCTAGACAAGTAAAACGCGTTCGCGGTTGAATTTTTTTCATATATCTTCTTCTGGGCATCGGAACGGTGAATACTGAGTGATTCCTAGATCTAGGCTAGACATCCATTGTCCACGCGACCTTTGTATGGCCGATATATGAAAATTTCGCATTTATTTTCATTCGTGTGGGTTTAGTTGCGGCGATAAAACCCCAGAATGACTTGGTTGCATAGTTCTGTATTAGTATTATTTTTATATCAGTCTCGGGTCCTTTAAAGGGGGCGTGAATAGTCACCTTTTAAGCCGGCATGACATTCGCAACCCGCGCATGCGACCGAATGTCCATGGGCGTCGTTAGACAGCTTATGGGTGGCTAAGCGCCACATGTCGAACCTTCAATAAAAATAATATATATTTTTGTGCGCTGTTGTTTTATAGATAATGAGAATACTTAATATAATTCTTAACACTTCATAATATTTAATTCGTCAAACATAATTTTACAGTGTAGTAATGCGGCAAACAAATCGTTCAATAATTCAGTGTCAGCCTCGGTAGCTCATTGGTGCAGTTGGTCGACTGTTATTAAGCAACCCTGGGCGCGGTCAGTACTTGGATGGGTGACCGCTCGACTGTTGGAGGCTGACCATGGTTCGGATTCCATGCGAAACTGTAGGTCGCTTCCCTTTTTACCTTACTAGGTGGTAGAGTTTATCCCGGTCGGGTTGGTAACACCGCACTGAACGAAACGTCGTCGGTCGAAAAGGCTAGTTCGTGTTTTCCGTCCAGTTCAGTGTAGCCGACATGAAATGAAGGGAAGCAATGACATGGCGCCTAGTTCACCCGGTGTTAGTCAAGTAATTAATTAATCAAATAATTTATTATCTTAAAAAGTGGAACGATTTGCATGCGGTTTTTTTTTAAAAGCTTGAATTAAAAGTTTAATTACAAATCTAAAAAACCCGACCCTTAAAAAGTCAAAAATAATTTCCGTTTACTTACTTAAATGAGTCGGGGGACCGCCAAGTAAATAAAATATAAAAACTCAGAGCTGCGCAGGAATTTACTTAGCGGTCCACCGACGCGACTCCTTGTAAGTAAACGGAAATTATTGTTGACTTGGGGTTTTTTTAATACTTGTGCGTTTCGGTTAAACTCCAAATAACTCGGATATTGACAAACTATATTGAAAGCCAACGTTCCCAAATAATCTGCAAAAAAAAAACAACATTTTGTTTCTCAATAAATCGCTATTGGAGCCTCGGCCAAACGCTGCCGGTGTCCGCTAATGGCCGGCAACAACCGAGCACTATTGAAATGTTTTTTTTTTGCTTTTTGTTTTAAGCGCGTCAATAACAGATGGCGCAACACTCGCCATAGATTAGCCTATCGAATGGACGAAGGTATTTTATTTGTCTCTGGTTTTTCAGTCAAAAATCCTAAGGGGTGGTTTTATGTGGTTTGGACTAGCTAGACATAATATGTATTTTATCAAACAATATTCTAAATAATTGTTATTTTAAATCTCTAGATAGGTATATAAATTGTAACATATAACAACGCGTCAATGAATATGGGTACACGAAGCACTCCGGCCAAATTCGAATTAAGAATTGGTATTCGTTGTATTTTTTGCAATTAAGATTTGTGATTATTTTTGAGTATTTATAATTTCGTGAAGTTTCCCCGTCATCCAGAAATGTTCTATAAGCTATCTGGCAACACTGTTGGTACTAAGCAAGCAAACTCCAACGAAGCATTCACAAAACTTTGCAACGATGTTTCTTAGAATTGGATACGCATTATCCTATTTCAAATCCAATTCCCGGAGCGTAACATTTCCGTCAAAGCCTGCTTGAATAAAATATTGACAACAATATTATAAAATCTTGAAGTATGCTCTTTGAACAATTTCTTTATTGTATTGTAAGAAAAATTAATATCATATAACCCTTTATAATATCTAATTTCCTGTCTTCACCTAGTTACATAAATAAATTCCTTATTTCAAATAAGTAGGTAAACATTCAATATAATGCTCGTATATTTGAATTTGTGAATAAAATCGAGTCTTATATAATGTTTACATAACAAAGCAAATTATGAAAAAAATACATTATGTTGTGCCAAGACTAAACTACTCTTCCCATTGGTAAACTCCGGAACAACTGGACAGATTTTGGTGCGGTTTGTACCATATGTAAAGAGTATTTCTTGAGGCTCACTATAGGCTATATACCATCACGCTAAATGGCAATAGGGCTGAGCAGTATCAAAGAAAGTATAATATGAACGGAATTGGTGTCGAATGGTAGTACCGGACAGAGAGGGCTGAGTGAGATGGAACGGAGGGGAGGGTGGAGCGAGGGAGGGAAGGAAAGAGAGAGAATATAAGAGAAGCAATAGGTTATTATCATATTTACATTTAAATTGGTTTAATATCTATTTAACCGAGTCTACCGCGAGCGAGACCGCTAGCAAAAACTAGTTGCTAATAATACCTTTAATTTAAAAAAATTACCTCGAAAATTATATTATTACTAACTCACGATCAGAATCAATATCAATACTAATAATAAATCTGTAAGGGATGGTCATGGAGTAAGTTACTTTGTTTTATGAGATTAGATACTAAAACTAAATTGATGATTTTTATAAATCTTTTCTGTATGTATTTACGTTCCTCCATAACTCTTAAACCAATCATCCAAATTTGATGAAACTGAATACAAATTTACCTATATGAGACACGACACAAGATAGGCTAAATAAAATGCCCCGGTAGTCGTGGGACTAGACATAGACATGGAATCATGGGCAGACATATAATAATCGCGGAAGTACATAGAGTGCATATGGCCTGTAAAAACCTAAAAAAAATTAATAAATAAATATAAAAAAAAACATAAAAAAAACTTAAAAAATTAATAATAATAATAAAAGAGCAAAAAAAAACTCTCGTCAAGGCATATCATTTCCTCCAGCGGATGAGTAGTCTGGGATCTGTAGTTTCAGTGATATGATGCGGTCTCAAAAAAAAAATATTTATAAAAATAAAAAAATTAAATAAAATCAAAACTCTCGTCGAGGCCTATCATTTCCTCCAGCGGATAAGTAGTCTGGGATCAGTAGTTTCAAAGATATGCCCTAAAAGAAATAGTTTTATCTCGCCGAGACTTATCATTTTCTATATGGGAATAAGTAGGCTGAGATCAGTAGTCGCCGAGATAATGCCCTCTCAAAGTCTTTTTCCATTTTTTTTTTTTTTGAAACGGTTTTAAAGACCGATTTTGAAAAAAAAAACATTATTTCAGAAAGAGAAAAAAAAATTTACGGAAGGAAACAAATTTCAAGTCGATCCGACCAGTAGTTTAGGAGTTATAGGCATTTATTGATTTTCGAAGACTTTTTTGTACAGGCTATGACGTCATCAATTGTTCATATTATTCAATGACGTTGCCGAGGTGGATGGAAGGCGGCCGAGTGACTCTATCACCTGACTCTTGGTTTGCTGGGATTGGTTGAGCGGTTCGTGAGATAGTGGTATGCCGAAAGCACATTAAAAATGACGGCCGATTTTTGCAAATGGCACGGGTAAGATATTAGACATTCATTAATTACATATGGATTCCATGTCAAAATTCAGTTCCGGTTACTCTAAGAAAGATGGCGCTCCCATACAAACCGAATTGTTCCGCGCGTCATAAAAAAGGTACGGTAGCGGGCTACTACGGAACCCTAAAAAAGAAGTTTTTAGGGTTCCGTATCCGGTACGGGACCCTATTACTAAGCCAACGCCGCCGTCTGTATGTCTGTGCGAGGGCTGTATCTCTTGAACCGTAATAGGTAGCCCGTTGAAATTTTCACAGAATATGTGTTACTATGACCGATATAACAAGAAATAATAATAAAAATAAGAAAAGTAAAAAAATCACGGGGTTCCCATAGAAGAAACCAAAAAGTGTATGCGCGCGCGCCATATACCGAATATAGTGTGAAGCATTTTAACTAATCATGACATTTAACTAATATGAAGCATTTCATAACACGCCATAGATGGCGTGAGTGGCGCTAACCATGACATGGCGATAAGGAACCCTCGGTGCGCGAGTTTAACCCGCACTTGGCCGGTTTTTTAATACGAATTTAACGCGAGCGAAGCCGTGGGCAAAAGCTATTTACGATAAAACAGATGAGCATTTCTCCATAGATTCACGCGTCGCGTCGTCATCTAAAGTACTCACGCAATCTTCGCAGAGTCTCTCAAAGTGTTTTATTCTGTAACGACGACGGGACTAATTATCCCCAGTTCCGGGAGTAAATCGGGAACAATTATTCGCCGTCCTTTTCCACCCCCGGAATTGGCGCCGCTGCAAGGCTCGAACAAATATGGCGTCGACTGCAGTGAAGAGGCTAAGCTAAACTATTCTAGTATCTATATATTTGACGATACTACACATACATAAAAATTACCTACATGCATGCATACATACATACATACATGCAAACACGCATATATATATGCATACACGCACATATAGATACATACATACCAGCGTGAAGAAAAAACCTAAAAATGTTTTTCTCATACCTGAATGGACAAGTATGTTTATGTAGGTACATATACATATATATTTATTTGTGTAATATATTTTAGATAATTATTTGGACAAGTATAGCTTTTATTTAACTATGAATTAAATACTTTTTTATACCAATATTTGGTTTTATTTATTTTTAATATACATATATAAGGACCTTTGTCAAATATTTCGGGAGGGTTACATACACACTCAAATAAACACGTTACGCAAAAAAATTATATGTTTTTAGCATTACTTTTCGAGAAATTTAACAAAACATGTTTGCTACCTAAACATTAAGAGGATCAACCTGTGTGGAACAGCAGGTAACTTGCATTGTACGGGGTCAGTGACCATACTATGTTCAAACGCAGAACAGTTGTTTGTTGTAAGTAAGTCACAAGGTCACTATTTTTTTTTATTTTTTTTATGGAAACTGACACGGTTGGCTACATCACCTACAACGTCCGTGACGTCAGCCCATAACACCGGGTGAACTAGGTGCCATGTCAGTGCTTCCCCCTTTGATCGTGCCGGCTACACTGAACTGGTCGGAAAACACAAACTATTTACATAGCCGTTTTGACCGACGTTTCATTCAGTGCGGTGGTACCAACCCGGGCGGGTTAAACCCTACCACCAAGTAAGATTAGGAGGGAAGGGACCTACAGTTTTACGAGGAATCCGAACCTCGGTCAGCCTCCAACGGTCAGCGGTCACCCATCCAAGTACTGACCGCACCCAGCGTTGCTTAACTTTCAATAGCGACAGTTGACTGTCTGCACCACTGAGCTATCGAGGCTGACAAACTAGACCTGTGTCTAACAGTAGGTAACTTGCATTGTACGGGTCAATGACCGTACTATGTTCAAACGCAGAACAGCCTTTTGTTGTAATTAAGTCACAAGGTCACTAGGCCCGTGTGTAACAGTAGGTAACTTGCATTGTACGGGGTCAATGACCGTACTATGTTCAAACGCAGAACAGCTGTTTGTTGTAAGTAAGTCACAAGGTCACTAGGGCTTTTGTCAGCACGCCACCGCGCCGCCGCCGCCGCTCTAAAACTAGCTACCTGCCTACCTACCTACGTGTGCGGTGTGTGTGCCTACGTTTCGTGTTTGGCAAGGGTCTATTCTATAGCATGATTGGTTTTTACAGCTATTTGATTTTATTTTTTGTTAGGAGAAAGATACATGTTTTTTTTTACGTAAAGTGTTTATTTGAGTGCATATGTAACCCTCCCGAAACATTTGATATGAATAACGAAGCACCTTATTATATTATTTACATTAGTAGGTAATTAAAAAAACACATATTTTTTATGATATTTCGACCTATTGTCGTCTTCAGATAAAATTGTTTAACTATAGCATGAACTTGAAGAAATATCTGTAAGGGATAAGTCCGCCTTTGTACCTCGTGTGAATGTTCGAATGTGCTTGTTACTATTAAATGTTTATTGGAGCGACAAAGTATTTTATATTTATCTACATGACATCACGACGCCCTTTTCCCAATGTAGCCAACGGGTCTCCGCGTGACGCGGTCCTAACCTGACTCCTCTCCGCGGACACGCTCACACTATTCTTACTTCTACTTTGTATAGTGGTATAAGTCTTTAGGTTTTCGTCAAACCTTTTTCAATTTATTGACTTCCTAAAAGGCTTAACCCTTTTCCAGTTTTCCACCAATCCGGCTTACACAGTTTTCCAACCTTAGGGTAGGGATTAGGGAGATAAAATAGGTTAGGGATGCGGAACTGCGAAAATTTCCTCTTTACATATTGCAGATCGCGTTGCGTAGGTAATTATGTATATATGAATACGGTTTGTTAACCAACAAGCATACTATTGTAGTTTTTATTCAAGGGAAAAATATTTACTAAACTAAAACTACAATTTAATAAAAAATTGCTGTAAAAAAGGTACTGTGTGGGGCCGGTACTTATAAGAATAGCCCAACGCCGGGAGGCCGAGTGGTTTGGGCATCGGCTTCTAATGCGAGAGGTCGGAGGTTCGAATCCGGTCGGCGTGTACCAATGAGTTTTTTCTGATGAAAAAAATACGTGCCTAACTACACCTGCTGCTTCACCGTTCGTAACCAGGTTTAAAACTGTAGATCCCTTCCCTTGTTCCTTACTAGGTGGTAGGCTCAAATTGTAACCAACTGGGTTGGTACCACCGTACTGGATGTAAGATGTAAGTAGCTGCTTCGGCTGTGTTCTCCTCTAGTCCAGTATAGCCAGCAATCCAGGGAAGTCTCCGGTATGGCACCTACCTTGTCGGAGGTGATATTCGCTGGTCGGAGCATGTGCTTTGGCCCCACCGACTCAGCCATCCATACCGGATTACATAAAAAAACTGCATCTCTCCCCGTGCATGTCATAAAAGGCGACTAAATAAAAATGACAAGATACCGTGCATAAGAACGACAGGATAGCCACCTTTCACCTTGGCACGGTCTTTCCACCGAGTCACGCAGCAGGTGGACCTTCATGCCTTACTTGCTGCTTGATCTGGGTTATCTTGTCCGAATAATTTGCTAAACATTGTGGTCGGTGTTGTGCTGTAATTTACCAGAATACACAACACCGATTACTCTGCTTACCCCGATTGACGGCGTGTGGTGTGGTGTGTGTGTGTAAAATTAAAAAGCATATTTACTTACATTTTTTAAATTTAAAATATGTGGGGAATTCGATAATTTAGTTAAATGTAAGTCTATCTTGCATACATAATTTCTACAAAAATAAACGAATATTATGTTATTAAAATGTCAGTCCGTCGGTCAATCTGTCAGCATGCGTCTACTGCTGGACATACGCCTCTTCCAATCCTCTCGGCCTTCAGCCTTACGGAACCACTGATTACCACCTACGTGACGTACTATCAGCCATGGCGCGAACAGTCGAATGTTGTTCGTGATAATAAGCACACCTGCGTGCGGTCAGTACTTGGATGGGTGATTTTGACCGTAATTCGAATTTCACGTAAAACTGTAGGTTCTGTCCCTTCTTACCTTACTAGGTGGTAGGGTTCAACCCGCCCATTAGTGATGTAGCCAACTGTGTCAGTTTCCATAAAAAAACAGTAATGTCGTCGTCCCAACTGGCGAGTGGTCTACCCACACTCCATTTCCCTTTCCACGGCCGCCAGTGTAGGACCCATTTACTCCAACGGTCGTCGTCTCGTCGGTTGACATGCCCAGCGCACTGCTACTTGAGTTAGTCACCCGGTGTCCAATGTCGATCACTTTGGTGTATCAGCGGATTGCCTTCGATCGAATTATACCTACGTATTTCAAGTGGAAATTGTGATATTTTCACATCTAGAATTTCTCCCGCTCCGGATCTTACTTTATCCTTATCCCCTCCGCATCAGTCCAAGCTGCTGGCGGGCGGCGGCGGCGGGGCGCGGTCGAAGTGAGCGGACGAGACGCGCACGTAACGGTTTTACTGCTCCGTGTGAGGTCGGCTTTATAGCCGCTTCTAAGGACGGCAGACGTCATTCCTCTAACAGTCGAAAGATAAAACTATCTTAGCGCGAAGACACACTCGACAGAATCTCCGGTCGGAATTCCCCTGCCGGAATACTACTCCGGGCTCTAGCAGGGCTGCCAGATGGTCCAGATAAAATAACCGAATTATTTACATCAAATTGTAGAGATCTTAGATCCTTAGATTTTTCAAGTACAAATGTTTCATGAAATATGCGACGGAACGTCTATGGGGATTGGGCCAAAAAAATGCAATTAGTTAGGTACGGCAAAATATGTGTATGTATATGTATATATTCTTTATTGAACACCAATTTATAAAAATTAGGTACAACAGGCGAGCTTAATGCCGCGAGGCATTCTATACTAACTAACCTTTGAGATGTGGGAGAAGTACATGCAGGCGAACAAGAATAGTTTGTGGCAATGTGTTAAGACTGTAAAGAAATATGTATTATAAACTACATACGAATTGTTGTTTATTGTTTATTGTATAATTTCATCCACAGGTAGGTAACCTACGCTTGGACATGTCGAAAATTCCGCCAGTTCTAAATTCAATGCGAAGAAGAACTGACAAACAAACTTCGCAAGTCACAATGTTTTGTTAGTACCTTATAAGTATTATATTATAGTAACTTACAAATAATTAACCCATACTACCGCTCACAAGAGCATTAATTTACAGCATAAACATGAATACTGAAGAATCTGACCACACTGCCTATTTAAATTACCTATATCTGGTGTATAGTGCCATCGTCAATTTTGATATTTCATTTATTATATCAAGTCAAATAAAACAATTAGTTTACGTTTATTACAAAGAAATGTAATAAATAAGTCATATTAAAAATCAAATGATACAAAGTGTATCGAATTGTCAAAATTTGTTAGTGGGAAAAATAGTAGTCAGACTCTTAGATAAAATTACGGTCAGTTAATGCATCCTTAATACTGTAATAACTCTTTTCAATTAACATTATTTTAATTCGTCGTTTAAAATTATTGTCATCTAATTGTTTTATGTTAGGAGACAGTTTATTATAAAATCTAACACTATTACAAATAAAGCTTTTTGTAGTTTTAGCTAATCTATGTCTTATTAGTTGTACATTATTCTTACCCCGTGTGTCATAGTTATGATTGTCGGAATTGAGAGAGGAATCATGAATGTATTTTCTGGCATAGCATATGTTCTGGTAAACATATGCACTTGGTAAAGTCATGATTCCTATCTCTCCGAACGCTGTCCTACAAGTATCTCTAGTTTTCATATTTAGGATGTACCTCAAGGCCCTCTTCTGTAATAAAAATATTCTATTTGAGTCTGCTGCATTTCCCCAAAACATTAGGCCATATGACATGATGCTCTCAAAATAAGCATGATAAACCGTTTTTGCAGCATGGGTCCCGCCTAGCTCTTTAATTTTTTTGATAGCATAACATGCGGAACTCAGCTTACCAGCTAAAGAGTTTATGTGGGCTTTCCAAGTAAAACTTTTATCAAATATTACCCCAAGAAAAGTTAGTTCATTAGCAAGGTTTAATGACAAGTTATCTGCAGTTTTTAATATGCTATCATTGTTATTACGTCTATGAGTCCCAAGAGCAAAGTGCATAATATTAGTTTTGTTGACATTTAGCAATAGATTGTTGCACTCAAACCAAGATTTTAGAGATTCTAGTACAGTTAAAAAGGATTCTCTCAGTTTACTTATATCATTGTTTTTCAGTACAACTGAGATATCATCTGCAAACATTACCATCTCTATATCGTCTGTTATACAGCTCGAGATGTCGTTAACATATATTAGAAACAATAATGGTCCCAGGATAGAACCCTGCGGCACACCCATTGTGATTGATTCTACATTCGATTTTAAGCCATTGACGTCACATATTTGAGCTCTATTTTCTAAATATGATTGAAATATACGCAATTCATTGTCTCTTATGCCATAATGTTCCAGCTTCATTAATAATATTTCGTGATTTACACAGTCAAAGGCTTTGGATAGGTCACAAAAAATGCCATAAGTATGCTGAGAGTCGTCTAGAGAAGTTAATATTGATTTTACCATAGAAGCTATAGCTATAGAATACTACATAAATACTTTAATAAACATATATATGTATATAATAAACTTACATATTATGTACATCGATCGGTGGTACCGTTGTGCGACACAACCAACTGAATGACAAGAGACTAAGAGAAGGGGAGTAAATATATGTATCTAATATTATACATTGCATTTACTTCGGTAACGAGAGGAGAAGTTTGTTTAAATTAATCTTAAATACATTCATAGATGTAGAGGAGCGTAAATGCACGAGCAGATTATTCCAGAGGCGAGCTGTTTGTACTGTGAAAGAGTCCGTGTAGAAAGAGCTTGAGTGAGCCGGTATTGCCAAGAGTAAGTTGTCAGCAGATCTTAAAGCCAGACCGTGAGAAGAAAGAAATTCAAACCGTTCACTCAAATATTTGGGAGCAGCAGGATCATTAAGTGTGCGGAAGAGAAGAGAGAGGGCGTGAGAGTTCCTGCGACCACGAACATCGAGCCACTGAAGGCGAGCTCGATATTCAGATATATGGTCATACTTGCGCAATCCGAAAATATAGCGAATGCACAAGTTGAGGATACGGTCGAGTTTGTTGAGGAGATCCTCATTTAGGTCAAGATAACACACATCGGCATAATCTAGAATTGGCAATAAGAGGCATTGAGCGAGCGTAATTTTTGTGTCAAAGGGAATGAAGTTTTGCAAACGCTTGAGAGAGTGCATGCTCCCGAAGACCTTTCGACTGACCTCATTAACCTGCACACTCCATGTAAGAGATTCGTCGATCATAAGCCCTAAATTTTTAACGCACTTGCTGTAGGGGATAGCTATGCCATTGAAAACAACAGCGGGGCGAGTATCCCTGTCCAGCTTTGCCAACAATTTAGGTGATCCTATGATTATGACTTGTGTCTTAGCAGGATTAACGAGCAGTCCGAAGCGCACAGCCCAATCGAGTACAGACTCAAGGTCTATATTCATTAGGGCTACGGCAGTATGAGTGTCCTCGAGACGGAAGTGACGGTAGAGTTGCAAGTCGTCAGCATATAGATGGTTGAAACACATAAGAGAGACAACAATATTGTTGATGAAAATGGAAAATAGTAATGGAGAGAGCACACCGCCTTGTGGTACGCCGGCAGTGATGTCGCACCACTTAGATATGGCATTGTTGACACGAACGCACTGGCGACGACCACTGAGATAGGAAAAGAACCAATCGAGTACTGACTGTGAAATATTCAAGGAACGGAGAATAGCAAGAAGGATATCGAAATCAACAGTGTTAAAATCACTGCTGAAATCAAGCAGAACCAGCAGAGTAAGTTTGCGATCATCCATTGCATGTCGGATATCATCGGTTATTTTGACAAGTGCAGAGACTGTGCTATGAGATGGTCGAAATCCCGATTGATATCGATTTAAGAGACAGTTTGTAGAAAGGTACACGGAAAGTTGGGAGTGAACCACACGTTCAAGTACTTTAGATAAGAAGGGAAGAATGGAAATAGGACGATAATCCTTGAACTGAGTGGGGAAATATAGAATGGTCTTCCAAATTTTTGGTTGCCTAGCTCCTATAAAAGTATGGATTGGACGTTACAAAACAGTAAATAAATGTGTAATATTATGAATGGACTTTTTAGCAAATACCGAACTACTCATGCTTCGGTATTTTCGTCATACCGAACGGACGGCTAAAATACCGCTAAAATACCGGACAGTTCGGCAAAAAACTCGAACACCTGGCAAGTTTGGTCTTTATGCGTGGCGACATATTATGGCCGATCCACGTCCCGCGTCGAGCTGCCGGAAATTTCGGCGAGTGTGTCTCCGGGCTTACCGCATGTCTGACTGGACTAGACTATCCAGACTGGACTCAACCAAAAGTTGGAACTGTGGGGATTTTAAAGAGAATGTGTGGGAAAGCTACCACAAACGCCCATCCTTTCACCTTTCAGTTGTAATTTTTCAAAGATCAGAAGTGATTTCCACATCCACATTGTCCGCGCGATTTTTGTTCCGCATCCAATATGGAAGTAACCTTACAGAACAGATATGTTTATATATTTTTTTACATACACACCACACGCCGTATCACGACAATCGGGGTAATCGGAGTTGTGCTACAAGTATTCTGGCAAATTACAGCACAACACCGACCACCACGTTTAGCAAAGTATTTGGACAAGATCGTAAAAAAATATTGGTTGTCTGTAAAGTCGGTTTACGGAAGATAGTTTTACGTGATGACGTCATAAATAATATCTGTGTTAATAATATTGTGTAAATAATTTTATCTAAAAAAAGTGCTAAAATAGAGTGTTTCATACAAAAAAACTTTTACTCTAATTATCTTTAATCTCTGTCAAGTGTCAAATGTGTTATAATTATAATATCTTTCTTATTTTCTAATTATGAAAAATTTCTTTGAACGAAGTTAATAATTTGATTTGCTTATTTAATAATTAATTAAAGTTCTCTCCATTAATTATATTAAAAATATCTGTTGTCTGATCTTGACAGTTTTACTTCTTAAGACGTTTCCATTTTAAATTAAATTACTAATTTAAATTAAAATTACTAAAAAAACCGGCCAAGTGCGAGTCGAACTCGCGCACCGAGGGTCCCGTATCCCCATGCATGTCACGGCTAGCGCTACTCACGCCATCTACATGGCGTGTTATGAATTTATTAGTAATAAAAATATAATGTCATGCTTCATAATCTATTCGGTAGATGGTGCGCGCGCATACACTTTTTGGTTTCTTCTATGGGAACCCCGTGAATTTTTTACTTTTTCTTATTTTTATTATTTGTTGTTATATCGGCCATAATAACACATATTCTGTGAAAGTTTCAACGGGCTACCTATTACGGTTCAAGAGATACAGCCCTCCCAGACAGACGGACGAACGGACGGACGGACAGACAGACAGACAGACAGACAGACGGCGTAGGCTTAGTAATAGGGTCCCGTACCTGATACGGAACCCTAAAAACTGTGAATTAAAAAACTATTTAAAAAATATAAAAACCGCCTTCAAAATTTATGAAATAAAAAAAATCTAAAATAACCGACCGCCTTAAACTCTAGGGTTCCAGTTTTTTTTATTTCATACATTTTTAAAGGCGGTTTTTATATTTTTTTAAAGTCTTTTGTTTTTCGTAGTCGGATTTTCCACGGGAATTTTCTCTGCAACAACTGTTTTCAGGAAGGAATCTTAAATAAATAAAATAAACCCAAGATTCGAACCACCTAATTGCACCTCAAACAATCTCTTCGATCGACCCCGGGGCGTCAAAAGTCGGACTCAATTCACCAACTCCGGCCTATTGAGATTCGTGCCGACCTCCGAAGTGATTTTGAGTTTCGCCGTCTCGCTCGCTGGTACCTAATCGAGTTGGAACGCAGATCGAGTTTGGCGTAAGTGAATTTACTTTCGTCTCAATGTCGTCGCTTGGGGCTGGCGCGTTGTGGCACCTAACGCCCGATACATCATGGCAAAGACGAAAATTATACTATAGTTGATGAATGATGATATACCGGCCTGAGCCTTATAGGCTAGAAGTTCTAGCCATAAATCATCCCGTTCAGTTCCCATTCATTCCGAACAGTTACCCGTTGAAGACAATAGGTCTGAGCCATAAAACTAGTTGAGTATTCTGTGGTTGTAGAGACGTTTATTGCGGCAAGGGCCGGGCAGAAATAATAATGAATAGTCAGCCTCGATAGCTCAGTGGTGCAGACAGTCAACTGTCGCTATTGAATGTTAAGCAACGCTGGGTGCGGTCAGTACTTGGATGGGTGACCGCTGACCGTTGGAGGCTGACCGAGGTTCGGATTCCTCGTAAAACTGTAGGTCCCTTCCCTCCTAATCTTACTTGGTGGTAGGGTTTAACCCGCCCGGGTTGGTACCACCGCACTGAATGAAACGTCGGTCGAAACGGCTATGTAAATAGTTTGTGTTTTCCGACCAGTTCAGTGTAGCCGGCACGATCAAAGGGGGAAGCACTGACATGGCACCTAGTTCACCCGGTGTTATGGGCTGACATCACGGACGTTGTAGGTGATGTAGCCAACCGTGTCAGATTCCATAAAAAAAATATATATATATGTTAGCATGGCGGTATATAAGGTGTTTCGTTAGTCATATCATTAACTTCGGCAGCGTTACATACACACTCAAATAAACACGTTACGCAAAAAAAATAATTATATGTTTATAGTATTAATTTTCGAGAAATTTAACAAAACATGTTTGCTACCTAAACATTAACCTGTGTGTAACAGTAGGTAACTTGCATTGTACGGGGTCAATGACCGTACTATGTTCAAACGCAGAACAGCTGTTTGTTGTAAGTAAGTCACAAGGTCACTATGATTGGTTTTTACACCTACTTATTTGATTTTATTTTTTTTGTTAGGAGAAAAAATGCTCCTATAAACATATGTTTTTTTCTTACGTAAAGCGTTTATTTGAGCGTGTATGTAACCCTCTTGAAGTTAATGACATGACTAACGAAACACCTTATATAATTATGTGGGTGGAATTGACGCTAAAATATTTGTCAAAATTTACAAGAAATTGTCAGCCTCGGTAGCTAAGTGATGCGGTCAGTCGACTGTTGTTAAGCACACCTGGGCGCGGTCAGTACTTGGATGGGTAACCGCTCGACCGTTGGAGACTGACCGTGGTTCCGATTCCACGTAAAACTGTACACAGGTCCCTTCCCTTCTTACCCTAGTATGGTAGGGTTTTTCCCGCCCGGGTTGATACCACCACACTGAATGAAAGGTCGGTCGAAACGGCGGCTTGTCACGTAGTGAATTTTAATAGCGGACTGTCGAAATGCCGTTTACCGAAGTGTCAGAGACACATTGCCAGTACGGAGGAAAATACTCCGTACTAAGGCTACGCTACACGTGAGACGTCCGTTACTATTCAATATTATTACTGCCAACCTACATTTCTGAAAATTCAATCACACATATCTCGGCGTACTACACTCTCACTACGTAACCGAGCACCCATTATAGCATCATTTACCGAGCGTGAATTTCCACGATCTCTTCCCGCTGTCAGCCCATACTAAAATTATACATTGTTTGACGTAACGAAAAAGATCTCAAGCGTCTGTATGGAATTTCTGTTTGCTGAATTTGGCAACACCGCACATCGCGGTGTTGATTAATGGGTTGCCAGGCGGTTGAAATATATCCCAAATAGACGGGAATTCACATTCGCCTCGGTTGTATTTATCTTACATGTTAATTCAGACATCATCGGAGGACCCCTAGTAGAGGTCCATTATTATCAACAAATGGTGTTACAGGCCTTCAGCCACTTAGATTCAGGTAACCACATACAGTGCGCGTCATTGCGTGCTAGCCGACTTCATTCCGCAGCCACACCACAAACGCGCGCTGTCGTCTATAAAAAGCGGGACTCAGTGAAACAAGACTTCACTTCTTCTGTTAAATAATTCTCCGCTACAAGATAAAATATAACGCGCTCGATCTGCCGCCGTGAGTCTTATTAGTCTTCCTCGCGACCGTGCCATTGTCAACGAGCCGCGGCGCTGCACACCGCCGTCGGTCACGCGTCGTCGAGTCTCCCTCACGGACGCTTGCAGCCGCACATCTCAGCGTTGAGACAGGAGTCCCCACAGCCAGGGTTACGGGTAACATTATAATCTCTTCAGCTCTGCCTTGCCTGTCGCTTGTGAGACAGCGCCGGCCTAGCGGTTGTCGTTGCGCTTCACGCTCAAAACGTATAACGCCCATCTGTGTATTTTCTCTCCTCCCATCCACAGGGCACCTTGATATGTGTGCATTATTTAATGTGGGTGTGTTTGTGTGTGTGTGTGTACAGCTTCTACGTCTACACGTAGTCCCTTCTACGTTTCCACGTAGACTTCCACGATTCTACGTTCTCCGTCCGAGGACGCCTGCATCATCTGCGACGGCATAGCCGGTACGAGCCACCTGGGCCCTACTCCTCGTCCGGCTGTTCCGAAGCAGAACATTGTGAAGAGGGTGGAGATCGAGCGACGCGTCGGAGGCTTCGTGTCGGCCTTCCTGCGAAGACCTTCGTCTCCCTTCCGAAGCTAAGTTCTCGGATAGAATTATAGCTCTAATCGATTAGCTCGGCCGTCACCCCTACGATGCTCAAGTGATTCTGAAAACTCACACCCTGTCTCTTTATATAACAATCTTGTATTACAAGGAATAAATGATAACTTTATATTTCTGAGCGTATTTTCATTATTTAATCCCCCTTTTTTGTCTCAGGCTATGTAAATAGTTCGTGTTTTCCGTCCGTTTCAGTGTAGCCGACATGAAATGAAGGGAAGCACTCACATGGCACCTAGTTCATCCGGTGTTATGGGCTGACATCACGGATGTTGTTGGTGATGTAGCCAACCATGTCAGTTTCCATAAAAAAAAGAAGAAAAAAAAGAAACAAACCTGTAAAATGTCTCGGAATCGACAGAGATCTTCTTACTTAAAAAAAATATATATGTTTTTTCATTTCAAACACGCCGATTCATTCATTGCACCACCGAATCTGCCGAAGCCAAGGTTCTACATAATGATTTCCACTTTTGAAGCTGTCTGTAGACACTTGGCACCTATTTTCATTAGCACATCGCATTCACGCTAAGCCCATATATTCACACGAGGAGCACCGGTGGTACGGGGGCAGAATATAGATTGCACCTCGCGCTGCAATTGCATTTTGCAGCTTCGTGAAACCACGTGTCTAACTTGTGCCGGTGTGAGCACGATTAACGACAGCGCCTCGTCCTATAGTCCCGTTTCACACTTTTTGTTTTTAATGTTTCGTATCAATACGGCCGCAAATCCGGCCGTATTGCGTACCGCTGAAGGCCGGGGATCAATGGAGGAGAATTGCAGAGGCGTATGTCCAGCAGTGGCCGCTTACATGCTGACTGACGTCACGGTCTGCGTAAACGCTACCAGCTTTTATACCACTTTAAATGCCCTGCTTGGCGTCTTTTACGACATGCACGGGTAGCGATGCTGTGGGACTTGTTATTTTGAAGTAGGTGCCGGATCTAAACGATACAAGAGAACCTATTCTTCGCAAACCCTTAATTGTGGTGATAGCGACACCTATCCCACAACTGAATAATAAAGATCGATAATAACCGACATCGCTTCGCGACGAAGAAACAGAAAGATTCACTAGCACACCAACAGGTGGCGAATAACGAGTAATTAAGAATTTCCGTGTGGTGCCGGTACTTAAAAAGAATAGCCCCACTGCATCTCTCCCCGTGCATGTCGTAAAAGGCGACTAAGGGATAAGGACAAGATGTCGTGCTAAAGGGCGACAGAGTAGCTACGTCTCACCTTGGCACGGTCCTTCCACCGAATCATGCAGCAGATGGCCCTTCGTGCCTTACTTGCTGCTTGATAGTTATCTTGTCCGAATACATTTGGTGTACAAATGTGTAAAAATGTGTACAAATTTTGGTGGTGAATGCTGTGCTGTAATTTACATGAGCTCTTGCAGCACAATACAGATTACTCTTCTGACAGCACCTGGATGAGTCATTGGCATGGTGCCTGCCCTGTCAGATTTAATATATTTAAATCACGCACCTTTCAAACATTAATCTAAAGCCAACTTTAAACCCTTCCTGTGGAACCGTAAAGCGAGCCTCAGACCCGTCCTGGGGGCACTAAAGTGTAAGCGCTGGATTTTGGAGTTACGACCCATCTCCTCGTTTTTACTACCCGTCTGCGCACCAGTTACGACCGCCAGCTCATTAATTATGAGTTGTGGGGAATCTTTTTGATAGCCATGCGTTTTAAATCGAGCCCCTGCTTGGACTTTTATTATATAGGCCAAAGAGCGAAGGCTTAAGTAAAATTGTTATCGCTTTTGTAAACCACGAATGTACTACTATCAATATTCACACTCAAATATTTTGCTACCACCAACTTATATTTCACAAAATGAGAATCTAAAACATCCAAAGGTTGACTAGAAGAAATATTTAGAACTCTACACTGTCTCTGACTGACTGACTTGACCCTGAAAACCAATGACTGGCTTGAGCAGTAGGTAGACCCATTGACTACTGCTCAAGCCTAAGTCTATTTAGCGTGATGGTATATAGCCTATAGTGAGCCTCAAGAACTACTCTTTACATTGTACATAATTAACCTCAAACATACATACATACAGACGTTCCCTTTTATAAGATGTAGAGAAGATAGATATCGTCCATCGGATGATGACCATAAGGCATACTGCATAGCCAAAACCACAATTTCTTGTGAAACCACTCTGAGATTTGTCATACTTGGAGATGGACTATAAGGTCGTCCAATTTATTGGTAACTATGCCTTTTGAAGACACCACAGATGTCTTTAAGTTAAACGAAACGGGTACACTGAACTGGATGGAAATCACTAAATATTTACAAAGCCGTTGCGACCGACTTTTCATTCAGTGCGGTGGTACCAACCCGGCCCGGGCGGGTTAAACCCTACCAACTAGTAAGATAAGAAGGGAAGGAACCTACAACCCATCCAAGTACTGACCGCGCCCAGTGTGCTTATGTCCCTTAGACTACTTACTGGAAAATATGAAGGGGGTTTATTCTTTTATGGCACGAATGTTATAAAATCGTAACGCATTGTTGATATTCGCAAATGGTGACTTTCCTTCATTATTTCAATTCACCAAGTTGGTCGACGTTTTAAGAAAGTATAACTGTGTACTTAGCGCATCCCTGCTCCTACCAAAATTCCGCTACACATACCTAGGTATGCTCGCCGTGCGGGTAGCTTCGAAAGAAGAGAGGCAGACGAAGGAAAAAAGTGTACGGGGCCGCTAGTTAGCGGACGACCACGCGAGCGCGAGCCACGTCAAGTACGGAAGCAACGAAATAAGGGATTTTATAAGGGTTTGAAACGGGTTACCGACAGGAGTGTATGTATAGTTGGTGTGATTGCGACAGAGACGTTTTATAGTGACTAAGTTAAGTTAATTCGTGAGGATTCGGACGCTGCAGAGCACGCCGGCTCTGCAGTTTCTGGCGGTGGTGTACTTCCGGCTGTCTGCGAGGTTTCTGGAGACCTACTTCGCCCGGTGAGTGAGCAAATTACCAACCTTTTCTGTCCCTGCGCTAAGTACACGCTACAAAAGTATCAAACGACGGAGAAAGATATAAAGTTCTGTACAGTGAATTCTCGTGCGCTCTTCCTTCGCCTTATAAAGATTTTTCGCGGCTTATAAAAATTGTTCGCTATACTGTGGACAGTTCAGAAGTTTATTTTCGACAGAAAAATATGCAGTTCGTCCGACATTTTCAACGGAAGGATAGGTATCTCTCAAGGAAAAACCTTTACCTCTCGGTTCGCAGCTGTACAAAGATATTCTCAACATCAAGAAAATGTTTTATTTTGGAGTCAGCAAGCAATACAGAAACGTCTTTGCCTTTCTTCCATACATAAACTTTACCTCCGTTTTCGCCAATTTACGAGTTTTCCAACAACCAATTTGAAGGGTCATCATCCGGGCCTCCCTTTATTGATCTTTAAAAGACTTCTTAACTTTTCCTCTTAGTGAAATTGTCCAGGAGACATCTTTTGTTGGCTTGGTGGAACGAGACAATAATATAAAGTGATTTCTTATCGGTGTTTAAGTCTGGTAAATCATCCTTCATTGTGGGGAAAACATTATTTAGCATTTGATATTTTTTAGTTTTGATACAGCCTTCCTCCAGGAGATTCTGGAGCCAAAATCATCAAATTGTCAGCCTCGATAGCTCAGTGGTGCAGACAGTCAACTGTCGCTATTGAATATTAAGCAACGCTGGGTGCGGTAAGTACTTGGATGGGTGACCGCTGACCGTTGGAGGCTGACCGAGGTTCGGATTCCTCGTAAAACTGTAGGTCCCTTCCCTCCTAATCTTACTTGGTGGTAGGGTTTAACCTGCCCGGGTTGGTACCACCACACTGAATGAAACGTCGGTCGAAACGGCTATGTAAATAGTTTGTGTTTTCCGACCAGTTCAGTGTAGCCGGCACGATCAAAGGGGGAAGCACTGACATGGCACCTAGTTCACCGGGTGTTATGGGCTGACATCACGGACGTTGTAGGTGATGTAGTTAACCGTGTCAGTTTCCATAAAAAAAAAAAAAAAAATAACTTTGCCCCTTTAACCCTTGCCATATTTCTTCTTCACTTACTCTCATCAATCACCCAAAGGTTGACTCACTTAGAAATCACTTAAAGTGATAAGTCCGCCTTTGCACGCTACTTTCCTCTTGTTTCTGTGCTAATTATTGTTAACTTCTATTGCTCTTCTGTATGTTATCTTCTGTCTTGTGTATCTCTGTGTTTTTGTGTGCAATAAAGCATTTCTATTCTTTTCTAACTTTTACGTTTTGAATTTTTTCCAAATCTATTTTTTCTGACTTTTCCAGATCCTCATACATTTGGTGGTAAATTCGAAAAAAATATGGGGATCATGAAATTTGTCTTCGTAGCTATATTTATAAAATAAAACATGTATTCCTTCTCCCTTTCACTTGCACTACCCACACTTCTTTCTCATTGTATTCCTCATCAAACAAAAGGTTCAAAGTGGAAGAAACTACTTGCAGTGATAAGTCCGCATTCACGCACTCTTGTACTCTCGCGTACTGTTCTTCCCAGTTTTTGTTTATAGATTACAGTCCTGAAATAGCTAAATGCTATAACGAAACCTACTGAATACGCATTTTACAATTCGGTCGCGGTCGAATTTGAAATTCGTCTCGTTCACAATTTCATTTGCAACTCGACCACAGATCAGAGAAGTAGGATTTCTGTGAACTCGACATATTCAGAGAACGCCCCCTATGGACCGGACAGCGGTAGTGTGGGTGGTCCGACAGCAACATGCATCCATATTGCCCGTTTTACGACCACTTCTGCCCGTTACAATGCGATTTATAGTCGTCAAACGTTACCCGCGCGGGCTCGACCCGCCTCCCGATCCGCCGATAACGGGATTCCTACTAAGATCGCGAAAGATCAGTGGGCTCTGCGTGGTGGGCAGCTCACACGAAAGACTGACAACCACATGACAACTGTTATAGCGCCTATTGGTATGAGTTTTAGGTACTTATACTTTTTTTTTAATGGAAACTGACACGGTTGGCTACATCACCTACAACATCCGTGATGTCAGCCCATAACACCGGGTGAACTAGGTAGGTGCCATGTCAGTGCTACTCTTCGATTGTGCCGGCTACACTGAACTGGACGGAAAACACAACCTATTTACATAGCCGTTTCGCCCGATGTTTCATTCAGTGCGGTGGTACCAACCCGGGTGGGTTGAACCACCGAGTAAGGTAGGAAGGGAAGGGACCTACAGTTTTACGTGGAATCCGAACTCTCCCGGAATATGCACTCTCCCGTAGTACATGTTGTTTTAAGCGAGCGAACTGATTGACATAAAGTAGCTTTCAAATAAATACGGCGTAGATTAATTACGATTATGATTTAAAGTGAGAGAGTTAAGGTCCCTGAGCCCTGTTCTCTCTGTGACCTAGGAAGATCTATTGTGATCTCTCAAAGTTTAGAGCTCACCCCCAAGTCCGATTTCCGCTATGAACCGAGTTATATTCACAGCGTAGCTATGAACCGAGTTATATTCACAGCGTAGCTATGAACCGAGTTATATTCACAGCGTAGCTATGAACCGAGTTATATTCACAGCGTAGCTATGAACCGAGTTATATTCACAGCGTAGCTATGAACCGAGTTATATTCACAGCGTAGCTATGAACCGAGTTATATTCACAGCGTATCTATGAAGCGAGTTATATTCACAGCGTAGCTATGGACCGAGTTATATTCACAGCTTAGCTATGGACCGAGTTATATTCGCAGCGTAGCTATGAACCGATTTATATTCACAGCGCATCTATGAACCGAGTTATATTCACAGCGTAGCTATGAACCGAGTTATATTCGCAGCGTAGTTATCCCAGCCGGAATGTAAACCGCTTACGTACGTCCCATCCAACATTCATTAACATGAGCGGAAAAACTATCCAGTTTGGCGGCCTAAGCTACTCGTAAGAGATGTTGCCCAGTCAACTAAGAGTCAATAAAAATAAATTCCGCATTTTTTTGTACACCTACAACATCCGTGATGTCAGCCCATAACATCGGGTCAACTAGATGCCATGTCAGTGCTTCCCTTCATTTCATGTCGGCTACACTGAACTGGGTGGAAAACACGAACTATTTACATAGCCGTTTCAAACGACGTTTCATTCAGGGCGGTGGTAGCAACCCGGGCGGAAGAAAACCTACCACCTAGTAAGGTAAGAAGGGATAAGGGACCTACAGTTTTATGTGGAATCATCCGAAGCACGGTCTGCCTCCAACGGTCGAGCGGTCAACCGTCTAAGTACTGGCCGCGCTCAGGGTTGCTTGACAACCAGTCGACCGACCGCACCACTGAGCTACCGAGGCTGACAATGGAAGGCGCATCAGTCTGAGGAAACTGTTACTGGATAAATGTTTAAAATGTAATATGCCTCGACCTCGCACAGGTCCTTTAACCAACAGAAGCACCTCCTCTCAATTTCCTCCAAGTTCGAAGGCGGTGCTCCTGTCGGCATTATTAAAACAAGCGGGTGCAATCCCTGCCCCCTCCGCCTCCTCTCCTCGCCTCTACGGGTGCATAATTATCCCATTTTTTAATGTTTCCGTATTCCGTACGGAAGCCTATTACTAAGCCTCCGCCGTCCGTCCGTCCGTCCGTCTGTGCGAGGGCTGTATCTCTTGAACCGTAATAGGTATCCCGTTGAAATTTTCACAGAATATGTGTTACTATGGCCGATATAACAACAAATAAGAAAAATAAAACGATGTTAACAATTAAGGGGGGCTCCCATACAACAAATGTACGAAGAATCGATTAGTCAAACTATTGAATAATAGATGGCGCCACAGGCTTTATACATTGCATTGTTGAAAGACAAAAGATAGGCGGATAATAGCGGATAGATACGGAAACCTCCGTGCGCAAGTAAAACTCGCACTTAACAGATTTTTATTTATGGAAACTGACACGTTTGGCTTCATCATTTGCAACATCCGTGATGTCAGTCCATAACACCGGGTGAACTTGGTGACACGTCAGTGCTTCCCTTCGGTCGTGCCGGCTACACTGCACACACACGTGTAATGTAAATTATGAGTTTATGTCTGCAATTATATGCTGATTATCTCTATCTCTACTTCTTATTAAGGTGAACGTCTGTCTGTATGTATATATGTTTGAGGTAAACTCCGGAACCACTGAACAGATTTTCATGCGGTCTGCACCTATGGCTCAATATTAGGCTATGTACCATTACACTTAGCCTTAGGGATGAGCAGTATCAATGAATCAGATTGGACGGGAGAGGGGGATAGAATATAAGAGAAGAGATAATGTATTATCATATTTGCGTTCAAATCGGATTTGCTATTAAAACGAGTCTACCGCGGGCGAAGCCGCGGACAAAAGCTAGTATTATAACTGTATAACAAATGAGATGGTTTGGCTTATTTGTTAGCCTGTATGTTCTGTCAAAGGCCTCGCCCTGAGGATTATTGCAAGAACTGCAAGTCCGAAAGTTTGGCCGCACAACGAAACAAAAATGCCTTCAGAAATGAGTTGGAAGATACAGGAAGAAAGCACTTCAAATTAATGCCCTCTTTACTTATTGGCGTCCTTGGACTCTATCCAGCGCCGCGCCATCCGTCTAATTGGTGATCCCAAGCTCACGGATGGACTCGGATCATTGCATTGCGCCACAGGCGAATAATCGGTTCTCTTTTATAGGTACTGGCACGATCGGTGCTCTGATGAATTGGCTTCCCGCATCCCTCCTGCCCCGATCCGTCTCCGCCACACCCGCCGGACTCGCTCGGAACATCCACATGTTGTTGACACACAACTTATAACACATCGTTCTTCGAAATCATTCTGTGAGTGCGTTCCCTACCACCTAAAACCTGGGGATCTTCAAAAGGCGTGTTAATAAATTAGACGACGACCTTTTAATCCGCCTCATAGCCGGAATGGCGCCTCTCTGAGCGTCGTTTCGCGAGGAATTGTGTTATTGGCTGTGTCTGATCTTCTGTAGGAGTATTGGGCACAGACACCCGCGCTGGCTGTCTATATTAAAAAAAATCACCACTGGGACTGTACTGACCGGATTGTAGACCTGACCAATCTCTCCTGCTATATCAAGTTCGTTCCGTAAGCTCCGTGAGGGCCAGAGAGTAAGAAATAATTCTGGCATTCTGGCATATTCCATATCGACCTGCTCGCCGATTGGAGTGTCTCGCTGTCCGATATTTAGTGCCCCTATCCACCCTATCCACAAACTGCGCTATTTTCTGGAGAATTCGGTTCCCTAAGTTCCGTGAGGGCCAGAGAGTAAGAAATAATTCTGCCATTCTGGCATATTCCATATATCGCTCTGCTCCCCGATTGGAGTGTCTCGCTATCCGATATTTAGTGCCCCTATCCACCCATCCACAAACTGCGCTATTGTCTGGAGAATTCGGTCCCCTAAGTTCCGTGAGGGCCAGAGAGTAAGAAATAATTCTGGCATTCTGGCATATTCCATATATTGCTCTGCTCCCCGATTGGAGTGTCTCGCTGTCCGATATTTAGTGCACCTATCCACCCTATCCACCAACTGCGCTATTGTCTGGAGAATTTCGTCTCCTAAGTTTCGCGAGGGCCAGAGAGTAAGAAATAATTCTGGCATATTCCATATATCGCCCTGCTCCCCGATTGGAGTGTCTCGCTGTCCGATATTTAGTGCCCCTATCCACCCTATCCACAAACTGCGCTATTGTCTGCAGAATTGGAACTGCGACCCAGTTGCGGAGCGCTTTGTCTCCGCCTCCCATTGTGTCAGATGCCTCCGCGCTTTCCAACTGCGCGATGCCGAGGCGGACCCAGCATTTTCCTTGTGATGTTGTGATCTGTTGTTCACGGTTGTCTAGTCAAAAATATTGATGCTTAGACAGATGTTCAACTTGTTAGTGGTAGGGTCATACTCTTACTCGTCTGGATCGATACCGCTGCACTGAATGAGGAACGATCCCAACAGCTATGAAATTTCATTATTCTGGCGTTTACACGTGGTCCCACTACTTTGACCCACTGGTGGGTTTATCTATTTATATATTTATTTATTTAAGGTTCACCAACAGGTCGGACACATTTACATTCAAGTACGAATATGTATAAGTACAACATATTTAAAGCTATAGTGTGGACCCAATGACGGGCAAACACCTCCTTCAATATTTGCTGGTATCACATTGCTTATAAATATATAATTTCTTCTACCCACCTAGAACAAAAACTAAAAATGACTGCCGAGTAACTGCTCGCATGAAAAGTACCAGGAGCCCATAGGAGCCAAACGATGCTGTGGCGAAACGCAACGCAGCACGGCTATTTCACGGCTGGTTCACGGGTATTTTTTTCCTCCGTAGCAGTAGTCCCACTGCACCGTGTAGCCAGTACGACCAAAGGCAAGCACTGACATGACACCTAGTTCACCGAGGTTTTATGGGCTGACATCACGGGTGCAGTACAGTAAGTGATCATAAGCACACCTGAGCGCGGTAAGTACTTGGATGGGAAACCGTTCGACCGTTGGAGGATGACCGTGGTTTGGATTCCACGTAAAACTGTAGGTCCCTTCCTTACCTTACTAATGTAGGTGTTAGGGTTTAACCCGCGCGGGTTGATACCACCGCACAGAATGAAAGGTCGGTTGAAACGGCTGTGTAAATAGTTCGTGTTTTTCGTCCAGCTCAGTGTAGCCGGCACGACCGAAGGGAAGCACTGACATAGCATCTAGTTCACCGAGGTGTTATGGGCTGACATCAAGAATGTTGTAGGTGATGTAGCCAACCGTGTCCGTTTCTATAAACAAATACCACTTGGCATAGCTCCGCGCTCCATCGGGTTCAAAATTCACCCAAGCATCTTTTCATACCCCAAGCGCCTTCAAGAAAATAGTCTCTATCTCGCTGGTCGGGGTTCTGAGCGATTTTTCACCATCCACTACTCGTTAAAAGTTTTCAAAAGTGTGGCACCGCGTAGCGGAGTTACCATCGCTCTCCTCTCTCGTGGCGCAATCCTCAATATTCTTCACTAGCTTTTATCAGCAGCTTCGCTCGCGGTAGGCTCGGTTTACTAGCAAATCCGATTTAAACGCAAATATGATAATAAACTATCGCTTCTCTTATATTCTCTCTCTCTCTCCCTCTATCTCTCTATCCCTCCCTCCCCTCCCTTACCCTGATACCCTCCCTCGCCTCCTCCCCTCCTACCCCCTCCCCTCCGTCCTTCTCTCCCCTGTCCATCCGGTGCGGTCTACCATTCGACACTTGTTCATACTATACTTTCTTTTATACTGCTCGGCCCTATTGCTGTTTAGCGTGATGGTATAGCCTATAGTGAGCAACTACTCTTTACATTGATGCAAACGGCATCAAAATCTGTTCAGTGGTTCCGGAGTTTACCTCAAACACACATACATACAGACAGACGTTCCCTTTTATAAGAAGTAGAGAAGATAAAGATAGAGATAGAGATTAAACCTAGTTTTCCACTCTTCGTACAGTACGGTTTTCGTTAGAAATATGGGGCAGAGTTTTATTACTCTGGTGCTCTGAATGGGTCTGGTAACTTGTATTTAACGTAATTAAGAATAGAATAATAATAGAATAATATTTATTTTCACTATAACTTAACCTAGTTTACATTTTTTTTTTCTTACAAACTATAATTAGGTACACTCTGGGCTTAAACTAGCAATTTTACTTATAGTCCTGTCTCTCACGCTAGGATACCCTGTGTTGTGAGAGGCAGGGTCTTTCACCATTTTATAGATATTATAATTAACTAGGCATAGATATACAAACATGTATAGGTACTAAACAAACAGTTAGTTTAGTACCTATACAAACATTTTATGTTCCTACGTATTTTTATAAGCGATTTACATGAGAATTTTGTTATATTTATTTATTATAAGGTTTTATGTAATGTATCTAAGCAGAAAATGTGTTTGTTATTGTTGTATTGTGGAGTTTTATGTGTGCTGGGGTGATTATGTGTGTGGGTGTAAATGTGTTGGTTATTCTTGTATGGTGTCGTTTTATGTGTGCAAGGGTGTTTATGTGTGTGTGTGTGTTATTGTATGTATAAATGTGTATGTGCAGTGTGTGTGTGTGTGTGTTTTTTGTTATTTTTTTTTTATTTTGTAGATTTTTGTTTATTCTGCACCAATAAGGTTTATTTTGGCACAGACAGCAGGTTTTCCGTTTCTTGATAAGATTTTGATTTTAGCCATTTGTGTATTAGTTCCTTACTTTTGTTTTTAGTTGTGTACATTATATTTAAGTTTTTGTTTGCCTCTGCATAAAATAAGGGAGCCAGAAAGTGTGCAAATTTTTGAGCAAACGTAGTTCGGGTTTTTGGTTTAGACCAGTGAATTTGTCGCGTTGGTCTTGCAGATATTGTTTGGGTATGTAATGCTGTTTTGTGGAATTTTAGTATGGCTGTGCTGATAAATAGTTGGCGAACTCTGAGAACTTTGCATTCGCCGTAAAGGTTGTCTGTTGGGTAACGAAAAGGTTTATGTAGCATTACTTTTAGTATTGCTCTCTGTGCTCTCTCTAGTCTTAGAAGCAGGGTTTTTGAGGCTCCTCCCCAAGCTAAGATACAATAGCCCAATACGGATTGGACTAAAGCATAGTAAACCACACAGAGTAGGTCTAAGTCGGCAACACTTCGTAGGCGTTTGAAAATATATATGCATTTGCGTGTTCGTCCTACCAATGCTTCTATGTGGTTGTCCCAACTGAGCCTAGCATCTAATAATACGCCTAGGTACTTTATACAGTTCACACATTCTAGTAATGGGCAGGAGCACTCTGTCGGGTCGTTACAGTTGTGAAGCTTTATAATTGGCTTTTCAGTGGTGTACCTGTTTTTGACAATGTTGAAACAGATGAACTTGGTTTTTGTCACGTTCAGTGTGAGTAGATTCTCTGTTAACCAATTGGCTACCTGAGCCAGACCCTTTTCTACATTTTTTTGGACATCATTCCACGATTCACCGTGGAAGATTAAAGCTGTGTCGTCGGCAAAGGTAATTATTTTTGCATTAGAAGTCACACAGGCTGTTTATATAGATTAGGAAAAGGGTTGGCCCGAGTACACTTCCTTGGGGAACACCGAAGGTTGTGTTTGCAAACTCACTCTTGAAGCCATCAAGGGTAACGCACTGCTTGCGATCAGTCAGATATGATTTAAACCACTCATGTACAGTGCCACGTATACCCATTGCTTCCATTTTTTTAAATAAAATTTTAGCGGATATTGTGTCAAAAGCTTTGGCAAGGTCCAGGAAGACACCGACGCACTTTTTACCATTATCCAGGTTTGATACTACAGTATTAGTCAACAGCGTGACAGCGTCCTCCGTGGACCTGCCAGATCTAAAGCCGAATTGATTTTCGGAAAGCAAATTTTCGTTTTCAAGATACGTTAAGAGCCTTTTGTTGACAACCTTTTCAAGGACTTTGCTCAGCACATTCAACACATCAATTAAAACTTATTATGTATGTAAGTTGTATGAAAAAGAAACCGGCCAAGTGCGAGTCGAACTCGCGCACCGAGGGTTCCGTATCGCCATGTCATGGTTAGCGCCACTCACGCCATCTATGGCGTGTTATGAAATGCTTCATATTAGTTAAATGTCATGATTAGTTAAAATGCTTCACACTCTATTCGGTAGATGGCGCGCGCGCATACACTTTTTGGTTTCATCTATGGGAACTTCCGTGAATTTTTTACTTTTTCTTATTTTTATTATTTGTTATATCAGCCATTACAACACTTATTCTGTGAAAATGTCAACGGGCTACCTATTACGGTTCAAGGATACAGCCCTCGGACGGACGGACGGACGGACGGACGGACGGACGGACTGACGGACGGACGGACTGACGGACGGACGGACGGACAGACAGACAGACAGACGGCGCGGCGACGGATTAGTAATAGGTTTTCGTACGGGATACGGAAACCTAAAAATGATGACGAACCATACTGAATATGCATATGTCTCAATGAAATATTGTTAATGTTGTGTGTTCTTTATGGCGAAATAAATATCTGAATCTGAATCTGTGTGGCCTTGGTACTTGAAAAGAATAGGCCCACTGCATATATCTCCGTGCATGTCGTAAAAGGCGACTAATACGCGATAAATACAATATACCGTGTTTCTAAAGGTTAGCCACCTCTCACCTTTGACACGGTCCTTTCACAGTAATTCAGCAGGTAGGTAATTGTATTCGTGCATGATAGGTAATTTGTCTTGTCGTAATATTTTGGTAAACATCGCGGTCGGTGTTGTCATGTGTTGTGCTGCAATTCGCCAGAGTACTTGCTTGCAGCACAACACCGATTTCTCTGCTTACCTCGATTGTTTGGATACAGCACTGTACGGTGTAAATATGTATTCTGTATTGCCGAAATCAGCCGAACGCTTCATAATATGAAGCATTCAGCTGATTTTACAAAAATCGGAGGCGGTACTGGAATCATGGACTCAGAATTCTGAAATATTTCTTTCGCAGTTTTTCAGCTCTTCCTTGCACCTGTATTGTTTATTGTATAATTTCATCCATAGGTAGGTAACCTAAGCTTGCACATGTCGAAAATTCCGCCAGTTCTAAATTCAATGCGAAGAAGAATTGACAAACAAACTTGGTGGCAGTGGTTCTAGATCGTGAGACACTTCGGGGTCACCCACACACAAGTCGCACGGCTCAATGTTGTGCAATAATGGTTATTTCATTTCATAAAGTCTCGGTATGACGATAAAACGCCTTGTCTTTGCTTTGTATGATCGATCTGATGTTTCTTTCTACCACGATATTCGTTATGTTAGACATAATGTTCCTGTTAAGGCAAGGAGACATGTCTACATGTTCTTTTCTATACCTAATGGAGCTCTAGCCATTAGATATTTTCTTATAAACCTTTACCTTTAAGTATTGCGGAATTTTAATATACATCACAAAATAGTGTTATCCCCCAAAGGCGCAAGGATTGAGTAGGGATGCTCACTCTGAAACATCTATCATGAAACTAAACGGAACTGAAATACTAACGCTGTGTCCCCCTTAGATTATTTTCTTATAAACCTTTAACTGAATATTGCGGAATTTTAATAAACAGTTCCAAATAATGTTATCCCCCAAAGGCACAAGGATTCAGTAGGGATCCTCACTATATATTGAATATCATGAAACTAAATGGAACTGAAATACTAACGCTGTGTTTCCCTTAGATTATTTTCTTATAAACCTTTAACTGAATTAAGTATTGCGGAATTTTAATAAAGAGCACCAAATAATGTTATCCCCAAAGGAGCAAGTATTGAGTATGGATCCTCACTACATACATACTGGATATCATGAAAACAAATGGAACTGAAATACTAACTCTGTGTCTACCTTAGATCATTTTCTTATAATTTTTTAACTGAACTATACGGAAATTTAATAAACAGTTCCAAATAGTGTTATCCCTCAAAGGCGCACGGAGTGAGCAGGAATGCTCACTCCACATTGAATATCCTGAAACTAAATGGAACTGAAATACTAACACTGTGTCCCTCTTAGATTATTTTCTTATAAACCTTTAACTGAAACCCTTCCATTTTGGGAGCATAAAACAAAAGAATCCTTCGCCTACACCAGGTGTACACCAGGTGGCGCCCGCCCACCTGGCGTAGGTGAAGGTGTTAGAAAAAAAATCATTTTGAAAGATTTTTCCATGAAACTTTATGAACTAACGAATGGATTGTATTTACAGATAAATATTCTAGCTATAAATGACATTTTTTTATGTATATTACATATTCTGGGTAATAAAATTATTATGTAAAGTTGTGTTATGTGAAAATTGCGACCTCTCTCTGATTTTATATTTTTATAAATTTATCACGAACGCAAATTGGTGATATAGTATTTTTATCATAAAAAGGAATACATATACAAACCAATCCTACCTTTCTGGTGTATCAGCAGCTCGTGTGTCGCACACAATAAAATCTTGAATTCACAAATTTTTTTTTGTCAAAAACTACATTTTCGCACTCACAAGCCATTGCAACATTTGGGCTATTCATTACGTAAATATGTGTGTTGGATATATGGAAAGCACATGGTTGGATAGATAATTTTATCTACTCATCTTGAGACACTTTCTACACTCAAAACACGAATTTAGGCAGAACTAGAAATAAATTACGACACTGACTCAAACAAAGTTTCTATGGCGAAACCTAGGTCACAAAAATGGCTTATTTCTCGTAAATTTACGACATGCAAGCACTAAACGGCATATATTATTCAACTAGAAGAACTATGGAACATTTCTGTCACCTCACTTTCTCCAAAAAACCGATTTATTTTGAGAAACAAGCTTCTCAAAACAGGCAAAATTGCCGTCCGCTCGAAGCAAGTTTGTATGGCGAGACCTAGGTCACAAAAATGGCTTATTTCTCGTAAATGTACGACATGCAAGCACTAAACGGCATATATTATTCAACTAGAAGAACTAAGGAACATTTCTGTCACCTCACTTTCTCCAAAAAACCGATTTATTTTGAGAAACAAACTTTGACAACAACAACAAACAGGAAAAATTTGTCAGTATGGAGTAGGACTTTTCTTCGATTTTTTACGTAAAATGCATCTCAACTCAGTACAAACAAATGTACTCAATAGGTCCGGAATATAATGAAAAAGAGAAAAAACATCACTTACCGGTCCATTTTTCTGTATTTACGAACAAAACAGCGTATATTCACAAGCACAACACGCGCGCGCACATACAACACGAACTGACAGTGACGACAGATATGAGAAATTTTTTTCGTATTCTGACGGCTCGGGACATATCAAGTTAGTGGTACCGATGTGTAGCTAAATAATTCTACTTTATACTTTGTCTCTGTCAAATAAACACTCCTAAGTGAGATAGAACGAAAAAAATTCTTTTGTTCGGCCCATGCAGCGGATTGGAGCTCGCCGACAACGTGGCGGTTTATATTAACCGCTCCATAGCTGACGGAATAGCGGCTCTTGCGGTTTATATTAACCGCTCCATAGCGGACGGGTATTGCGGAATTTTAATGAACAGCTCCAAATAATGTTATCCCCCAAACGCGCAAGGACTCAGTAGGTATGCTTACTGCACACTGAATATCCTGAAACTAAATGGAACTGAAACACTAACGCTGTGTGCCCCTTAGAATCCCCCAAACGCGCAAGGACTCAGTAGGTATGCTTACTGCACACTGAATATCCTGGAACTAAATGGAACTGAAACACTAACGCTGTGTGCCCCTTAGATTATTTTCTTATAAACCTTTACTGAATTAAGTATTGCGGAATAATTTTAATAAAGAGCACCAAATAATGTTATCCCCAAAGGAGCAAGTATTGAGTAGGGATCCTCACTACATATTGAATATCATGAAACCAAATGGAACTGAAATACTAACTCTATGTCTACCTTAGATCATTTTCTTATAAATTTTTAACTGAACTAAATATTACGGAATTTTAATAAACAGTTCCAAATAATGTTTTCCACCAAAGGCGCAAGGAGTGAATAGGGATGCCCACTACACACTGAATATCCTGAAACTAAATAGAACTCGAAACACTGATGCAGTGTCCACGGCGGGAACACCACCGTACGCCGCTCCGGGCGTACGTACACTCGGATAATTTCCGCGCGAATCTCATTTTTCGCTCGTTTCCGGTCGCACCGTCCGACTTTTTCCAATTTCCGCTTCTTTTTTTTTCCGAGAATTTTAAAAATGAAACTGCATTTGGAGTGGTCCGTGCATCTGCCGGGTGGCGAATAGCGCTGGTTTATGGAGATGGTTGAGCGCTTCGTTTAGTTTTGCGATCATGGTCGCTTTGTTACACACGGGCGTTATTGTTATCGCTATTGTTATTTCTAGCGGTGAGTGGTCTGAGCGTCGGCTTCTCTTGCGAGAGGTCCGAGGTTCGAATCCGACCGGCGGCGTGTACCGATGAGTTTTTTTTTGTGAAGGAAAAATTTACGTTTTAACATTGGAAATGTTTAATGGATCGATTTTGCGTTATACACAAAAATGCTTATAACTTTGTTGATATAAGGGTTATGTTATGAGGGTCAGTGAGGGCTCAATCGACGCAGAATTTATTGAGACGTATTTGATGGTATGAGATTTTAAAAATTTCGAACTACTTTTTTTTTAAATATCCGAAAAACCAAAAAATTTCGGAAAAAAATCGTGTAATTTTTTTGTAATTATTATTTTTTAAGTTCCGGTTAAGGGTTAGGGCAAAAAGGAAAAAAGATACACATCGAGAATGAATTGGGCTACTCGACGGTATTTTTGGTTGTGGTGTGCGACTTTGGGGTCGTCAGCAATTTTTCGAAAATTTGCACTGTTGATACACAAAAAAAACATAAAACCGACTTCCAAAACTTTTGTTTGGAGGTCGGTTTTATGTTTCACAGTCTTTTTTGGTTATTTTTTGCTATTAATGTACTCGGCTTTCGGCCTCGCGATTACGCCTCGCTTTCCAATCCGATCTTGACCAAATTAAAATGGAACCACCTCAGGGTTATCCTCTTTCAAACAAAAAAAAAGAATTTTCAAAATCGGCCCACAATTGACGGACTAATCGCGTAAAAAACATCCAAAAAAAAGAAAACATACCGTCGAATTGAGAATCTCTTAGGTAAATTGCTCGCGAAGACAAATGCAACGAGCCCAATTTCGATTCATGTATTTCAATAAAATGACAGAGAACATTTCAAAATATTAGGTATTTAATACTTTTTAGTTCTATTTTTTTTTTAAGTCGGTTTTATATTTTTTAGAACAGTTTTTTCAAAGCTAGCTCTTCGCGTACACATGACGTGTTTGCTCATAGCCGACCAGTGATGATTATCAACGAGCATATTGTCACGACGACACTGGTCGGACGGAACTCAGCGTGTGAACGTCGAAAATGCGGAACTGAAACCAAAATAATAGTAAAAAAAAACATGAAAATTACCAAATGAACTAAATATGCAAGGTTAAAGAAGTTTCTCGTTGGTGTCATGCATGTTCAAAAACAATTTAGTATTCCGTTACAAAATCGTTAGCTTTGCAACGAAGCTAACGATTGAATATCCGACCCAACCATTCCTTGAATGAAAACATATGAGTAAAACGTATGTGTTGGCTCTCACAATTATGTCATGATTATCATTTTTGCCGTCCAAGGAGCGTTCATGAAGTCCGCTAATATTTCTAACTTCATTGTTTTCTGATTCTTGGTCTTCGTACTCTCCTTTTCTTGTGGTTTCGGGAACAACTATTGGAGTGTCTTTAAAACTAACGTTTAGCGTCTCTGCTTCCGTGAAGAGCTTTCTAGTTGTTGTGGCTTCGGCGGTAGTACTAATATTGACAGTATTTTTAAGAATTGTAGGAGTATTTTCGTATCTGTCTTCAGATATATAGGAAGTAACTCCAAGAGTTGAGGATATATTTTTATTGATGAGATGTTGAATAGTAGTATGAGACGATACGTTGACCTCAACATTGCAGGTATTAACTGTTGAATTATTGACTAAAGGAGTAGTCATAGAGTGGTTATCGTGGTCTGCTGAGAACAATAATCCATTAAAGCTTGTGAAAGCAAGATTTCGCGAAGGTGGTGTTGTTGTTAATGATTCGTCCGGATGTTCCTCGGTATGCTGAAAAGACCATAAGTTTGTGAAATTTAATAAATTATTAAATTATATAGACAGCCGTGCACGTAGCACGAGAGGTCCTGATGTTCTAAATCCGGTGTGAAAAGACTAAAACAGTAATCATAAGAATTTAGTGTCTGCATTGTTTTAAGTACCACTGGTGAAAGGAAGCAGGTGTCCTATCTACATTGGTGGCACCTGTTTTAAATGATGATGATACTGCATTGGTAAATATATTGAAAAATGTCACCTCTTCCCTACGTCCCCTGCGTTGTTGCGTCACAGGTGCGTTCATCGCTCGCACAAGACTGCACAACTTGCCCTCTTTCTCATTATGATCTTTTTCAATAAGGATCGGCCTTACGAGTTCCCGAATGGTTTCTCCAGCCTCAGCAGGGCCACGTCGTTCACAGCGCCAGCAAAGCTTACATCTCTGACATAACCATTAGGAAGAACTATGCTTGAGATCTTTCTGGCTCCTTCTTTGAAGGTCGTCAGGCCTGTGAGGTAGGGGCCAGCTAGGACGACGAGGGATCCAGTTCGAAGACGAGCACAGGATGCGGTGGTTACAGCTGAACGAAAAGACACCAGTGCTGCCGCGCAACGAGGACCTTCGGCATGCTCTACTACTAACTGTGGAAATAGTATACCGCGTGAGAATGATTATCTTTGGACATGTGTGATTAGGAAATCTCAAGTCATACGCGCTATAGCGTAGATTAAAAATTCAATCTACGGCTATAGTACTAATAATAATATTGTGTAGAGCAGGAAAACAAATTGTACTAAACAGTGAAACACGCAATGTAAACTTCCGAACTGCGGTAGTGAAAGACTACAGAATTGGGTTTTAGAAGTAACATTATATAACAATATATGCTTGCTTTAAGCAATGAAATAACAAAAAAAAGCTAGAACATGAGCCTGGAACAAAAAGAGCTAAGAACTGCATTTTAATACGTACGATTTTCTCAATTACATATGAAACAGGACGATTCAGAGTGACTCAAGAGTTCTAAAATGCTGAAGTACGTTTAACATCATGAATATGACACATTTGAAAACGAAAAGAACAAGGCAAAAGACTCACCATAAATGGAAAGGTGTCTCCCCGAGGTAACTTGCCACGAGACTTGTTAGTACGATCAGCCCCCACAATCATTGAATGAACAAGGTATACAAAACAATTAAAATATTGTATCATTAATTCAGCCGACAACTGAAGTTTGAAAAAAGTTCCCCAAATAAATACCGTGTAAGTGGGGCTTTCTAACTAAATTCAAAATAAAAAAATCAAAATAAAAACGAGACTTTTAGAATTTAGAATAACATTTATTTCTTCATACACATACAACACTAGCTTTTGGTCGCGGCTTCGCTCGCGGTAAACTCAATACTTCAATAATATAATACTGCAACGGAATTGCATCATCTATGTCATCTATGTCATCTATGTATTACTACCATTCGACACTAAATTCCGTTCATACTATACTTTCTTGGATACAGCTCAGCCTAGAGGTTTCTTACCGTGATGGTATATAGCCTATATTGAGCCTCAAGAACTACTCTTTACATTGGGTCAAACCGCATCAAAATCCGTTCAATGGTTCCGGAGTTTACCTCAAACATACATAAATATGTACAGACATATAAGAAGTAGAAGATATAGAGATAGAGAAGATAGATATAGAGATAGAGATAGAGGTAGAGATAGAGACGGGCTAGGAGGAAAAGGGAGCCAGCTCATCTTATGTGTTTCGACTCTCGCGATGAGAGGGCTGCACTGCAGCATGTCTTCCGCTGATCCCAACCCAACACACGCAAGCATAAAACAAAACAAAATTATATCAGCTATCTGATATCTTAGACTTAAAATCACACGCACATAACATAAGTCACATAAACCAAACATAAGAAAACAAAGTATACGTCTTTTTCTAGCAGGATTTTTTTTATTTACAAAAAAACAGACATTAAAACACAACCAATAGAGCAATAATAAAGAAATTTTAAATTTAATAAAAACACGATCCCGGTCAGGCTCGAGGATTAGCCCGTTGCGACTCTAGAAGCCATACGCCTTGCACGCCCGCTTGATTTTTTTTTTGACGTGATAACGTCACGTCTTATAAATTGATGAACACCGGCTGCACGCACGAAAAAGTGTCACGTTCCATCTGAGCCTGTGTGTGCAAGCGAGAGCGCGAGCAATAAGCGATAGAGAGGCACAATCGGCCCAAGCGTCGGCTTGTACACATTTATCTCTCTGGTTCTAAAGTACCAGGGCAGCAGAAATTGAAAGGACCTCTCGGTTACTCGTACCATAATATATTAAGCGCATCTGGCCGGTCGGAAAAGATTTCAAATTTAGAATGAATATGTGTCAAACTGCAAATTGCTGAAAAAGTCCACATCACAAAAGTTTTGCTGAAAGTAACCACACACCATAGTAATTATCCTCCCTTCAATTTCTTCTTCCCTGGTACTTTAGAACCGTTGCCAGTAGTCTTACCACTTTATGACGTTATCACGTAAAACTATCGTCCGTAAACCGACTTTACAGACGACCAATTTTTTTTTTTTTATGGAACTCGACACTTTTGGCTACATCACCTACAACATCCTTGATGTCAGCCCATAACACCGGGTGAACTTGGTGCCACGTCAGTGCTTCCCTTCGGTCGTGCCGGCTACACTGAACTGAACGGAAAACACAAACTATTTACATACGCATGGCATTCGCAGCCCCCGCCTGCGTCCGAATGTCCATGGGCGTCGCTAGACACCTTATGGGTGACTCGGCGCCACATGTCGCGCTTAGTATAAAAAAAAAACAAAAAAAACAGCTGTTTCGACCGAACTTTCATTCAGTCCGGTGGTACCAACCCGACCGGGTTAAGCCCTACCACCTAGTAATATAAGGGAGTCATATCCCTTAGCCGCCTTGTACGACATACACGGGGAGAGATGCAGTGGGGCTATTCTTTTAAATTACCGACCGGCCCCACACGGTACACCAGGAATTGATACCAGCCATTGATACCAGGAATGCTGATTTTGTATCTAATTGGCCGCGAACAGTTCCTCAGTTGAGAGAAGTTCTAATGGCACTAAATCATAAAAAATTGGAAGTATGGAGTATGGAGCCATACGTTTCAGTTGATAACTTATATATTTTTTTCTACATAATTTTTAAGTAGGTAGGTTACATATTATAGTGTCTCTTAATACATTAGTACCTGGGGGACCGAGCTTCGCTCGGCGTCTACACCTATCCAGATAAACTTGAAAAAAATAACATTATCTAAATACAAAATTTCATCCAAATCGTTAGAGCCGTTTCCGAGAAACCAATTAGATATATAGGTATATATATACAAGTTTAGCTCACTTAAAGTAATAGGATTTTCGCTAGTTTTGAGATACAATATTAAATAAAAGACATCAGTCGAATTATCAGCACGTGTATTACCTTTGACGTACTTAATATATAAGTGTATAGTAAATAACATTTAAAGAACACACACGAGCATTATTTTATTAGACAGAGTAACGTTTTAAAATACATACATAGAAAATGCTAAATCAAGTAAGTTTATCACAAATGCCATAAGACATCCAAAACGAACGCTACTGTTATTTTTCCTTTGTTCGATGTTGGACAGATTCTGGATTGGACAGATTCGTGATTGGGCAGATTCGCTGCTCGACAGATTCGTGGATTGGGCAGATTCTTGGATTCGACGGATTAGATATACGACAGAAATTGTATAGTTGTGCACAAAATATACTTCGTGATTAATTCAAAGGCTTGTACTCGTAGACTTATATATTCTTGTACTATGAGAAAAACACGGGTTATCTACCTAAATAACCTTTGTTTTCATTTGGTCAGATTTTCAAATCGTCAGACTTTCAAATGGTCAGAATACAGTCACCGTAATTAAAGTGGAAACACGAAATACTACTTGGTAAGACTAATGGGAACGGTTCTAAAGTACCAGGGCAGCAGAAATTGAAAGAAGGTTTCCATAATTTTATATAAGTTAATCGCTATTATAATAATAATAGCAATTAACTTATACGGAAACCTATTCGAAAACTCGTATTCATGGTTTTTTTTATGTAATCCGGTATGGGTGGCTGAGTCAGAGGGGCCAAAGCACATGCTCTGACTAGCCAATATCACCTCCGAGAAGGTAGCTGCCATACCGGAGACTTCCCGATTGCTTAAAACGGTTGAGAAAAGTAAATTACATATTTAAAACTAAATAAAACATAAAGCGCAATAAGCGCATATTTGAATTTTAAGGATTGAACTTTTCCTTTTTATGTAAATAAAAGTGTATTTAATTTTTTATTAAATATGAATAATATTTTTATCTTTTCTTGAAACCTGTACTTCTGTCGTATAGCTAATCCGTCGAATCCAAGAATCTGCCCAATCCACGAATCTGTCGAGCAGCGAATCTGCCGAATCACGAATCTGTCCAATCCAGAATCTGTCCAACACCGAACAATGGTTATTTTTTTGCTTCATAAGTTATGTACAATAAGAGTACACGCAAGACCATACGCTCTCGGTCGAGTTGGAAAATCGGAAAATAGTCACAATTTGTTGGAACCGAAGGCGCTAGGCAGACTGCAAGCGAAAGGCGGAGATCCATCACGAGTACGGTAGTACGTACGACAATTTGGCACTAGCTATATATACAGTCTATCTACCTATAACATACATATACACAGTGTGAAGTAGGACTAGGTGTAGGCCTCCGCCCCGTCAGCCGTGTTCAGTTATGTTGAACGAAACTAACTACAGTAAGAAACTATGTAGTTTAAACGTGACTATGTTACAATCAGTATTTCCAAATATTATTTCAGGTCGTAGAACAATTTTGTAGCAAAACAACAAAATAGCATATTATCTACAAAATGTCACATTTCAACCGATGATCGATTAATTTTGTACATAAATATTTTAGAAAAAATTGTGCTCACTAAAGATACTTTAAATAGCGAAAAACCTAAATAAGATTACTTCGTGCCAAAAATTATATTCTTTATACAAATTGCTAGTGATTTCTACGACGATTTTATATTTAAATTAAATATAAAATCGTCGTAGAAATCACTAGCAATTTGTATAAAGAATATAATTTTTGGCACGAAGTAATCTTATTTAGGTTTTTCGCGGCGGAGGCAGCGACGACGGCGGCGGCGGCTCTTACGGCAGCAACGACCAGCCGGGCAGCGCGTGGGCCACGCGCACGGCCGCGTTCGCGACAGGCAGGTGGTACACGACCGTATCGCCGCCCGCCAGCAGCGCGCCCCACAGCCCGAACGTCCCGTAGTCGAAGATGGTGTGATTGCACGCTGCCAGCACCGCCAGGTCGAGTCGCACCCGCTCAGACTTCACCTCCATAGACGTGCTCGCAACCCGCACGCGCCCGCTTCGGCCGCGCGCCAATAGCTCCTCGCACCAGCGCGGCTCGTCACTCACCACCACGAACAGCACGTCAGGGAATCGGCGCTCGAACCTACTCATCGCCTCCAGGTAGAACGAGAGCGGAGCGGGCGCTTCGTTGTACTTTTGACGTAGGTAGCTCGCGTAGTCGGTGCGTCGGACATGGACACCCACGAAAACAGGCGGGCGGCGGCGATCAGCGATGAGGGCGCGCAGCACGGCCTGCGCGTTCTCCCGCAGCGTCCGCGTGAGGAGCAGCTCGCGTTGAAGCGCCGGCAGCAGCGGCACGATCTCCTCCGGCAGCACTGCATACGCGGGCAGCACTAGCGCCTGCGATGAGCTGTTCCAGGCTCGAGGCTTGTCCACAACCGAATTCCAACGCGCGCGGCAGTGTCGCACGCGACCGAGCGACGCCATCGTTAGGTTGGCGAAGATATCAGAGAGCGACGCGAGCAAACACGGCGGCGCGTACGCCTCGAGGCCCGTCCGCCGCGCCACCGCCCACAGTGCGGCATACTCCGATATGAGGTTTCCGGTGCGGCCGGCCGGGGTGACGGTGGCGATGCCGGCCGGCGGGCAGCGTCGACGAGCGCGGCCGTCGTGCACGAGGTGCGCCGCGGGCAGGAGGGGGAGCCCGCAAAGAGCACCCTCGAGCTCTGCCAGCGAGCCGCCGGACCAAGTACTGGACCCGCCGGCGCCCTCGTACACGGGGAACACGAACACGTGGATGAGATAGATGACCGACCACGCGGGGATCATGACTAAGACTAACTGACTGCGCCCCGTGGCCCGCATCTCGCCTCGGCGGTCGGCCGCTCGGATTCGTCGATGCTGCCGCCGCCCCGCCTCCGCCGCCGGAGCCGCCTCCGCCGCCTCCGTCGTCGACGCTTATTGAGACGGGCGTGCTATCGAAACTTGGTCTAAGAGCAGGGCGCCGTGCGGCGACCTCGCGAGCGTGCCCTCACCGTTTGAGCAAAACAGAAAACACTAAAGAGGAAAAGCAAAAAAATAAGATGCTCTCTTCACCGAGCGTATGACGCACGGGAATCGGGGCGCCGAGGGTGTGGAGGGCAGCTAGCAGGTGGCGCGTCCGAGCGACGCCCCGCTAGTGTGAACTGGGGGCGGGTACTTAAGTAGGTAAACAAAGAATAGGAGACACGAATGCACCTACACCTGTAGTCGTGTCGTCATTGCCTGAAAACATCACATTTTATTTATTTATTTTAAGCTTTCAGAAACAAACAGTTACAAAATGAATACATAGTAAATTAACTCTAGACTAACACCTAAACTAGTAAAGTTTCTACAAATAATTTTAATCCTACAATTAATAATATCAACAAAACTTATAGATAATATATATATAGAAAGTGTATACATTTGTTTAAATTTGAACAAGAAAGGAAAACGAAAAAACGAAAAATTGTTTTATAAAAAATAAAACATTGCGATTTAGAAAATTGTTGAGCAAGTGAGACCAATGACCTATCGTATAATATTATAACAGAGTTTTTGACGTGATGACGTCACGTATTATAAATTGATGAGTACTGGCTGCACGCACGAAAGTGTGTAGCGTTGATATTCAAAGTTACCATGGAAACTTCTTAAGAAGTAAAACTGTCAAGATCAGACAACAGAAGTTTTGATGGCCAGTCACAAGATGATTAATCTTTCTACTGGAAATAGAAATTACTGATCTTTCATCTATGTACTACGATTATTCCACGTCATCACGTAAAACTATCGTCCGTAAACCGACTTTACAGTAAACCAATTTTTTGAATTGACATAAACTAGTGTTAAAAATGTCGACAATGCAGAACAAATCATATGTCTTACAGCTTCGATTTATGAATCTGTGCTCGCTATAATTACAATGACTTATGTATCTGTATAATGAGAATGTGTCAGTGGAACGTGTGTTTCTGATGGGACATCTAAATTTAATTTTATCCAATAAATACTGTGACTCGACGACTCGACAAATGAATTTATGATTTTGAAAAGAAAGGTAACATCTGTGATATGTCTTCTGTTAGCAAGAGAAGTAAGCGCGGAATTGTCTTGAAGACTGATGAATAGAATGATAGAATGATAGAATAGGCGCAACAGTCGATACGATACAGACCGACCGACGACGCGCAACAAGCGAGAGCACAGAACACCTATTAGCGAGAGCGTTTCCTTCTTCAATCAAATGTGGGGTTATAATTCGTTGGACTGTTTTTCATATTATTGACTATCTTTAAACTACTTTAAAATAAATAATATCTATTATCTTAGACATCGGAAATCTGATTGATCTTAGCTACGTTCTGATAAATAATAATCCATCTCGAAAAAAGCAAGTAACTAAGGGCGTGGCCGAAGGCCGAGCTGCGTTCAGGAAGAAGCTGAACCATCTTGAAGAAATTAAGTAACTAAGGCGAGGCCGTAGGCCGAGCTACATTCTGATAAATAATAAACAATAATATCGAAGAAAGCAAGTAACTAAGGGCGAGGCCGAAGGCCGAGCTGCGTACAGGAAGAAGCTAAACCATATTGAAGAAAGTAAGTAACTAAGGCGAGGCCGAAGGCCGAGCTGCGTTCAAGAAGACTACAAACCTTCTCGAAGAATGTAAGTAACAAAGGGCGAGGCTGAAGGCCGAGCTACGTTCAGGAAAACGATAAACCTTATCTAAGAAAGTAAGTAATGAAGGGCGAGGCCGAAGGCCGAGCTACATTCAGGAAGACCATAAATCTTCTCGAAGAAAGTAAGCTACTGAGGGCGAGGCCGAAGGCCGAGCTGCGTTCAGGAAGACGATAAACCTTCTTAAAGAAAGTAAGTAACTAAGGGCGAGGCTGAAGGCCGAGCTGCGTTCAGGAATACTATAAACCTTCTCGAAGAAAGTAAGTAGACAAAGGACGAGGCCGAAGGCCGAGCTGCGTTCAGGAAGACGATAAACCTTATCTAAGAAAGTAAGTAATTAAGGGCGAGGGCGAAGGCCGAGCTACATTCAGGAAGACCATAAACCTTCTCGAAGAAAGTAAGTAACAAAGGGCGAGGCCGAAGGCCGAGCTACATTCAGGAAGACGATAAACCTTCTCGAAGAAAGTAAGTAACTGAGGGTGAGGCCGAAGGCCGAGCTGCATTCAGGAAGAGGATAAACCTTCTCGAAGAAAGTAAGTAACTGAGGGCGAGGCCGAAGGCCGAGCTGCATTCAGGAAGAGGATAAACCTTCTTGAAGAAAGTAAGTAACTGAAGGCGAGGCCGAAGGCCGAGCTGCGTTCAGGAAGACTATAAACCTACTCGAAGAAAGTAAGTAACAAAGGGCGAGGCCGAAGGCCGAGCTGCTTTGAGGAAGACGATAAATCTTATCTAAGAAAGTAAGTAATTAAGGGCGAGGCCGGAGGCCGAGCTACATTCAGGAAGACCATAAACCTTCTCGAAGATATTAACAACTGAGGGCGAGGCCGAAGGCCGAGCTGCGTTCAGGCAGACGATAAACCTTCTCGAAGAATGTAAGTAACTGGGGGCGAGGCCGAAGGCCGAGCTGCGTTCAGGAAGTGGATAAACCTTCTCGAAGAAAGTAAGTAACTGAAGGCGAGGCCGAAGGCCGAGCTGCGTCCACGAAGAGGATAAGCCTTCTCGAAGAAAGTAATGGGCGAGGCCGAAGGCCGAGCTGCGTTTAGACAAACGATAAAACGGCGAGGCTTCAGGCTAAGCTGCATTCTGGAATACAATAAACCTCCACGAAGAAAGTAAGTAACTAAGGGCGAGGCCACTGTCACACCCATTCCCCCCCCCCCCCCCCCCCTCCCCCTTAAAATGTGAAATCCAAAAACCCTGAAACACTTCATTATTTATTTGTTTTGAGTAGCTATAATTATGATTTTCAAGTTCCTACCTTTAAAAAAACCGATATTTGCCATAGAATCTTTAACCCTCCGTCCCCCCCCCCCCCCCCCCCCCCTTTAAATGTGAAAATCCAAAAATCCTGAAACACTTCGTTATTTATTTATGATGAATATGATTTTCACGTTCCTACCTTTAAAAAACCGATACTCCCATACAACCTTTCGCATACCCTATTTCACCCCCTTAGGGGTTGTTTTTTGAGACAAAAGGTAGCATATGTCCTTCCTCAGGATGCAATTCATCTCCATACAAAATTTTATAAAATCCTAAAGTCCAATTTTGAAATCATCCCCTATCTTAATTTAAGGGTTCATTTAGCAAAAACGCCGTAATTTTTTATTTCATACCAAAAACCTTAATATGAATTGTCATATCCCTAACTTGAGAAATGATTGGTTCCCCATACAAACTTTCATCACCTATTTCACCCCCTTAAGGGTTGTTTTTTGAGACAAAAGGTAGCCTATGTCGTTCCTCAGGATGCAATTCATCTCCGTAAATTTTTTTATAAAATCCTAAAATCTAATTTTCAAATCTATTATATACTATTTTAATTTATGGGTTGATTTAGCAAAAACGCTGAAACACGTAATTCTTTATTTCATATCAAAAGTCTAAATATGAATTATCATATTCCTAACTGGAAAAATGCTGGGTTCCCCATACAAACTTTCATCCCCCATTTCACCCCCTTAAGGATTGTTTTTTGAGACAAAAGGTAGCCTAGGTCCTTCTTCAGGATGCAATTAATCTCCGTGCAATATTCAATCGAAATCTGTTGAGCGGTTTAGGCGTGAAAACGTAACAGACAGACAGACAGACAACAGAGTTACTTTCGAATTTATAATATTAGTATGGATAAAAGAAGTATGGAAGTATAAATATGGTTATGGAAGTTGGATAATAATATGTAGTATGTATTTAACATTGATATTATAACCCTAGTCCATGAATACATGATACGTCATTGGTCCATACTAATATTATAAATTCGAAAGTAGCTCTGTCTCAAAAAAGAACCCTTAAGGGGGTTAAATAGGGGATGAAAGTTTGTATGGTGAACCCATCATTTCTCAAGTTAGGGATATGACAATTCATATTTAAGCTTTTGGTATGAATGTCTTTGGGTATGAAATAAAGAATTACGTGTTTCCGCGTTTTTGCTAAATCAACCCTTAAATTAAGATAGGGAATGATTTCAAAATTATATTTTAGGATTTTATACAAATAAATAATAAAGAAGTGTTTCAGGATTTTTGGATTTTCAAATTTTAAGGGGGGGGGGGGGGGGGGGGGGGGAATGGGTGTGACGGTGGCCTCGCCCTTAGTTACTTACTTTCTTCGTGGAGGTTTATTGTATTCCAGAATGCAGCTTAGCCTGAAGCCTCGCCGTTAGTTACTTACTTTATTTAAGAAGTTTTATCGTTTGTGCAAACGCAGCTCGGCCTTCGGCCTCGCCCATTACTTTCTTCGAGAAGGTTTATCCTCTTCCTGGACGCAGCTCGGCCTTCGGCCTCGCCTTCAGTTACTTACTTTCTTGGAGAAGGTTTACCGTCTTCCTGAACGCAGCTCGGCCTTCGGCCTCGCCCTAAGTTGCTTAATTTCTTCGAGAAGGTTTATGGTATTTCTGAATGTAGCTCGGCCTTCGGCCTCGCCTTAATTACTTACTTTCTTCGAGAAGGTTTATCGTCTTCCTGAACGCAGCTCGGCCTTCGGCCTCGCCCTCAGTTACTTACTTTCTTCGAAAAGGTTTATCCTCTTCCTGAACGCGTCTTCGGCTTCGCCCTTAGTTACTTACTGTCTTCGAGAATGTTTATCGTCTTCCTGAATGTAGCTCGACCTTCGGCCTCGCCCTTAATTACTTACTTTCTTAGATAAGGCTTATCGTTTGCCTGAACGCAGCTCGGCCTTCGGCCTTGCACTTTGTTACTTACATTCTTCGAGAAGTGGTATCAACCCGGGTGGGATTGTGGCGACACCTGGCCACAGCCGAACGAAACTCGAGAACCACTTACGACGGTACTCTTCAGAAACAACAAGTTGACTCACGAACGCGCTAACAGATGGCGCAGAACCGTAAAATGTCAAAATACATACATTCGCTCAACGCATTCTTAAATGTGCAAATACGCTCTGTATATATACAGTTAGCTCACTAAGAGCGTTGGGCAGTAGCCCACTCAACATCCAGCTGCGCCATCTGTTCGGCTGTTCAAACCAAAAACAAAGCAACCAACAAAAATTTCAAAATTCGTTTTTTGACGAATCTGGGTAAAAACAAAGTCTACATGCTGTATTTTTTTGATAATTTTCTGATGAACCGTTACTGATATACTAAAACAGTAGAGTCACTTGCTTTACCAAATTCTAGCAAGAATATGACATTACAATCGAAATAATAAAGTAAATCACACTAAAAAGGAAAAAACGAAGTATCTGCATGACTCTTACTTTATTTTTGTGTTTATATTGTAGTTACTTTGTTTATATTTTGTGACTGAAATTTTTAAAGAGGCAAATACAAGATTTAAATGTATTTGCTTTATTTATGAAATTGTACTAGATTATATTTGATTTTTTTTAAAACATCTAACGACGTTACTTCATTTTCGAAATTGGTGATTGATCGTAAACACTAATGCCGAAATACGTTTGCTTTGTTTTTGTGAACGCGAAGTATCAGTTATGTCCAGTGATCGGTTTTTCTGGCGTCATTGCAGGGCCGAATTGTGAAAAAAAAATTTTTTTTTTATTTTACCATTTTATGGTACCTACATAATGTTACAAACTGCCTCAAATGTATTTTAAATTGTTTATCGTTACACTTACACGAGTAAACGTTGTTCTTAAACATCGTTCTGGCCTAATTCCGGCTCTTAAATACTGATAGCAGGATCCTTCACTGATATTTTTTTGAAAACACTCAGAATGTCCGACACACAGCCAAGCTGTTAAGTAAACATGTAAGTACAAAAGCCCCTAAATTTTGGAGTTTTTTACTTTTTATGTATAGAGCATCAAAGTATAAATGTACTTTGTTCGCATAACTGCGTTCTAGGAGCAGTATTTTTCGAGAAAATCTGGAAAAAATATTGTTCTATTCCTTGGGAACCATTTACGTTAGACAAAAAAAAACGTAAGAACAAAAGTTCCTTGTATTTCGGCCCTCTATAAGCTTTCATTGAAACTTTAACCAAATTCCAAAAAAAATTGCGTATATTTTACTTGTTCTGTATAGTGGATCAAAGTATAAATGTACATTGTTCTGGTAATAGCATTCTAGGATCAGTATTTTTCGCGAAAACCCTCAATAAATATTTCATTGTTCCGTTTCAGGGGAACCACTTATGTTTATTAGGAAAAAACATGTAAGAACCAAATAGTCTTATATTTTGGCCTTCTATACTAATTCTTACAATAAAAATTTCAACCAAATTTGAAAAATGCGGAGTTTGGTAAAATTTACCAATTATATATTTTTTAATTTTTGTGTATATGTTACCTTTTCTGTGTAGAGGATCAAAGCCTCGACGTATTTGGTTCTTAATTTTTTTTTCTAGCATAAACAGTTTTCGAGCAAACCCGGAAAAAATATTTCATATTTCATAACTTCGGAACCATTGACATTTGGTAAAAACATATAATAACAAAAGTGCCTTATTTTTGGCCATCTACATGATTCCATTAAAATTTTACCAAATTTATAGTTTTTTTCCGAAAGGCGAGAAAATCTGGAAAAAATATTTAATCGTTCTATTCCTTGGGAACCATTTATATTAGGCAAAAAAACGTAAGAACAAAAGTTCCTTGTATTTCGGCCCTCTATAAGCTTTCATTGAAACTTTAACCAAATTCAAAAAAAAATTGCGTATATTTTACTTGTTCTGTATAGTGGATCAAAGTATAAATGTACATTGTTCTGGTAATAGCATTCTAGGATCAGTATTTTTCGCGAAAACCCTCAATAAATATTTCATTGTTCCGTTTCAGGGGAACCACTTCTATTAAGAAAAAACATGTAAGAACCAAATAGTCTTATATTTTGGCCTTCTATACTAATTCTTTAAAATTTCAACCAAATTTGAAAAATACGGAGTTTGGTAAAATTTACCAATTATAATTTTTTTTATTTTTGTGTATATGTTACCTTTTCTGTGTAGAGGATCAAAGCCTCGACGTATTTGGTTCTTAATTTTTTTTTTCTAGCATAAACAGTTTTCGAGCAAACCCTGAAAAAAGATTTCATTATTTCATAACTTCGGAACCATTGACATTTGGTAAAAACATATGATAACAAAAGTGCCTTATTTTTTTCCCACCTACATGATTCCATTAAAATTTTACCAAATTTATAGTTTTTTTCCGAAAGGTTAATTTTTTCGAGAAAATCTGGAAAACATATTTAATCGTTTTATTCCTTGGGAACCATTTACATTAGGCAAAAAAACGTAAGAACAAAAGTTCCTTGTATTTCGGCCCTCTATAAGCTTTCATTGAAACTTCCCGATTTAGTGTCCCAAGGACAGGGAGATATTTAAGTGTCAGTTTTACGAGGAATCCAAACCTCGGTCGAAATCTTATAAGATTAAAACTTTGAATAAATAATACCTGATTTTGCATTTAAATGTGAGTTTTTATTAAAAAAAATATTCCATGTAATTGCTTTTACACGTTTTTTAGCTTTCTTATGACGAGTAAGTCAAATAAAAAATACAAAAATAAGTTATAAAAAACTAAAACCCGACTACGTAAAAGCTAATTATGAAAATCGTTTAAATAAAAAAAAAATAGTTATAAAAAACTAAAACCCGTCTACGAAAAAGCAAATTATGAAAATAGTTTAACTATAACTAAAAATAACAAAATAATGTTTTCCATATAATTTATCAGATACAGCATTTCTCTTTTTATATTGATTTTACCTTAGCACTAACTCTATAAATTTTGATAAATTTATTATTTTTAACGTTCTAAATATAGAGCCGTGGTCGGGCGTTCTTCGTTCAACAAGAGAAGTGAGGCCATCGTCGTGCATTATTAGAGCGCGGAACTTAGGACGGCCATCGCCATTGTGTCATACTGGCATCTTTTTGTAAGATCAGTCAGAGCCAATCTAAAATTATTATAAGTAGATACATAGGTACATACCGAACGTCAACGGCTATAATGCACAACGAGACGGTCTCACTTGTCTTGTTGAACGAAGAACGCCCGACCACGGCTCTATATTTAGAACGTTAAAAATAATAAATTTATCAAAATTTATAGAGTTAGTGCTAAGGTAAAATCAATATAAAAAGAGAAATGCTGTATCTGATAAATTATATGGAAAACATTATTTTGTTATTTTTAGTTATAGTTAAACTATTTTCATAATTTGCTTTTTCGTAGACGGGTTTTAGTTTTTTATAACTATTTTTTTTTTATTTAAACGATTTTCATAATTAGCTTTTACGTAGTCGGGTTTTAGTTTTTTATAACTTATTTTTTTTTATTTTAGGCTTTTTTAAAAACTGTTTGCATACTTTAAATGTTGTATGTAACTCGTATATTGATTTTTTTTATGGAATCTGACACATCACCTACAGGCTACAACATCCGTGATGTCAGCCCATAACATAACACCGGGTGAACTTGGTGCCACGTCAGTGCTTCCCTTCGGTCGTACCGGCTACACTAAATACATAGCCGTTTCTACCGACCTTTCATTCAGTGCGGTGCGGTGGTACCAACACGGGCGGGTTAAACCCTACCACCTAGTATTATATGAAGGAAGTCATATCCCTTAGTCTCCTTTTACGACATACACGGGGAGAGATACAGTGTGGCTATTCTTTTATATAAGTACCGGCTTGATACTATCCGTCCGTTTATTTGTCGTGATCTCTATTTGAAACTAAAGTTTTCTGCAAATAGCGCATGAGTGAGTACCTACATATATATACAAATTATGTATAGTTGAACGATGTATAGTCTTGAAGTAAAATGAAAAGTCAGTCAGAGCAAGACCGAAGACTGAGCTGTGTAAGTACACGATTTTCTTTGTCTATGTAAGTAAATATATCTGGCTGGGGTGAAGCGGATTCGGGAAGTAAGTAAACCAATCAGTTCAAGGCCGAAGACCGAGGGAGGTTTCAGGTTGTAGATAGTTGAATAATGTACTCACTCGAAGCAGGTAAGCCACTAAGGCGAGGCCAAAGCTACTGATATTATTTTTATAGTAAGCGCGACATGTGGCGCCGAGCCACCCATAAGGTGTCTAGCGATGCCCATGGACATTCGGTAGCATGCGGAGGCTGCGAATGCCATGCCGGCCTGACAGGTGCCCAGGTTGAAGGACCCGAGACTGTACTTGGGGGAAAATTTTTCTCTCTGTTTGTATTTCAACAGGCTCTGATTTAGCTATGTATTCCTACGGAGTTGCAGTGGTTTTAGATCGCGGGACATTTGGGAGTCACCTACTATTCGCACGGCTCGACGCTGGATCGAGTCCAGAGGCGCCAGCTGGTATTTGACTGAGCCATCCCATAGGTGCGAGCAGTACCGAATCTGCGATTTATACGGCCTTGCCCTCGATGTCACGCCGGAAGTTTAGATCGTGCGAAAACTCGACTCGGAGGACCCCGAGGTGGTCGCAAAATTTAAGTGACGTGCCTTGGTAGGAAGGAGCTGGTGTGAACGCCGCTCTCTTCGCACTGAACGCGCAAACTTGTATCTTGGAGGTATTTAACTTGAACAACTTGCTACGGCCCATTCGGAAATAGAGCCGAGTGTTTGCTCAAGTTCAGACACAAGTCTTCGCCTGTTCTTATCCACATCCCGCCTAGTTGAAGGGTAACTGGTGTAGAACCCTTGTTCCGTACTCGTGTATGTATAACAATGATATGTTGCCCCCTGAATGCTACGCCCACGCCTTCAACGTTAGCAAGGCTCAGTGCTGCGCATTATCTGCGAAGGTCGATTTGAAGGTCCTTTTGCTTTCCAAGCCAGTTTCTAAGTCAGCGTCATACCTGTCTGGAAGCACCTGAACCTCCTGGGCACCGCCATTTCCAAAGACGTAGGTTTCCGGCAACTAATCGAGTCTAGCGCTAAAACTGCACCCAGAAAATTGGGAATACTTTTTCGCAATCGGCGGTTCTTCTCTTCCACAATATCCCGCTTAGCTGAAGGGTAACTTGCATCCGAAAATATTGCAGGTATTAGGTATATTTAATGTACCTACCTTTTTTTTTTATGGAAACTTGACACGGTTGGCTACATCACCTACAACATCCGTGATGTCAGCCCATAACACCGGGTGAACTAGGTGCCATGTCAGTGCTTCCCTTCATTTCGCGCCGGCTACACTGAACTGGACGGAAAACACGAACTATTTACATAGCCGTTTCGACTGACGTTTCGCTCAGTGCGGTGGTACCAACCCGGCCGGGATAAACCCTACCACCTAGTAAGGTCGGCGGTCATCCATCCAATAACTGACCGCACCATTAAGCTGCCGAGGCTGACGATCCCTTAGTGGACTTTTACGACATGCGACGGGGAGAGATGCAGTGGGGTTATTCTTTTTAAGTACCGACCCTACACGGTACACCTACACTACATATTATGCTTACACTAGGTACCTACATGGACATTTAATTTTTTTTTTTTTTTTTTTTTTTATTGTTAGCTCGACATATGGCGCCGAGGCACCTATAAGGTGTCTAACGGCGCCCATGGACATTCGGTCGTATTCGGGGGTTGCGAATGCCATGCCGGCCTGACAGATGCCCATTCACGCCCCTCTTGAAGGACCCGAGACTGTACTTGGGGGGAAATATATGAGCAGGGAGAGCGTTCCAGAGTTTACCAGTTCTGTACAGGAAAGATCTGCAGAATCGATTGGTACGCATGCGCGGTAAGTCCAGCGTATATGGATGCAATCCCTGCCCAGTGCGCGTGGTGCGGAGGTGGAAAGGGGACGGCGGGATCGCGTTAAACCATTTAATACCAATTTATTTTAGCATAGTACTGTATCTAATAATAATATTATATATCTATATAAAATTTGCGGTAGATCAGTGAGTAAGTATGTAGGTATATTACCAACAATACCATGTCGCTTCTTCGCGTCGTCGTCGCGCGTGGGTGGGGGCGCGCGGCGCGGGGCGCGGGCGACCACGGTTCATCGCGAATAATCGCGATTCATACATTGATGTATATTTAGAGATATGCCCATCCCATACATTACTCCCTAAAAAATTTGTTCTCGACGAGAACTGCATAAATTGCAGATTTCACGGACAGCCGCTTCATACGGCGTGTGCAGCGCGTGTTGAGCGTAAGTCTTACTGTACCGAGTCTGTGGCGCAAAAGTGCGTGTGTTCAGCATGCCCGGTTGCTGTTACAAGTATTGTAACAGCTCAGATCGAAATTACGTAAAGAATGGCGTCTCCTTCCATCAGTAAGTATTTATTTTGCTGGTTTTTTTCTCAAATTTTATGTTACGTAATTAATATAAAGAGCGAACGAGAAAGAGTAAAGCTGTGTTTTATGCAAGAGTAACAGTGACAAACGTTGTTGTTTGTTTCGCCTGAGCATGTTATGACGTGTTAAGAAGCCATGCTGACTTGTGTGACGTAGCTATCGCGTTCTCGTTCCCACTTGCCTACTGATCATAAGAGTGAGCGGAAATACGACAATCGCGCCGATGGGCGAGCGATGACAACTTTTTCGCTCACTCTTATCATCTGTAGGCAAGTGAGAACGCGACAGTAACGTCGTAGGGATCGCGTCACGTGACAGCATGGCGGTGTGTAAAATGCAAACACGAAAGTATCTCGTGGCAGGAGGCGCGGCGCGCTCCGATGCCCGCCGTTTACGGACATGAAACGACTATATGATGTAAGTGTGTGCTTGTGTGAGTATCACAATACTGTGTGTGAATGCACGCACACTAGTTAAGACGAAACGTAGTACAGGTTAAATCGCGCGACGTTCGATCTATAAAATTAGACATCAATGGATTCATACATACATTCGCTACACATTTTGCTCTATTTCTCTGTACACATAAGTTTAATAGATAGCAAAGTATATATTTTCGGAATCGTAGTTTAATTATCTTTAATTTGATACCCCACTCAATATATTTTGAAAAAATAATTTGACATTTTGACGCCGTGCGTCCGCCATTTTGAATTTTGAAAATTGTTATATAGCCTATGACACTCCCGTGAATAAGACGAATCCAATAGCACAAGAATTATTCAAATCGGTCCAGTACTTTAGGCTGTAGAGTGGAATATAGATAGTCACATACATACATACATACATACATACATACATACATACATACATACACGCCAAACTCATAACCCTTCCTTTTTTGGCTTCGCCGTAGTCGGGTAAAAATAAGAATAGTGTTTTTGATGTTGCTTCATTTTTGTTGTATTTTCTTTCATACTTCCCAAGAGAAAAACAAAGCAACAATAATAACTCTGTTTTTCGTTTGAATCTTTGGACAATAACAAAAAACATTATGACATCAATAACACTTTTTTAAAGAAAACAAGGTATTTTAGAAGTATTTATCTATTTATACCCTAACATAAATATACCCATGTGAACGGGTTAAAGAATAAAAAAAAGTTCAATTCAATGTGACATACGGTTACGTTGTAACAACAATTTGTAGTAGTGAAATTTATTTTTGGCTCTCCTGTAAAGTTTGCTCAGATGTAATTACTTTATTTTTGGTTTGAACAGCCGCTGTTAGCGCGTTCGTGAGTCAACTTGTTGTTTGTGAAGAGTACCGTCGTAAGTGGTTCTCGAGTTTCGTTCGGCTGTGGCCAGGTGTCGCCACAGGATAAACCCTACTACCTTGTAAGGTAAGAAGCGAAGGGACTTTTGCACACCTACACCTGCTGCTTCATCGTTCGGAACCGGTGTAAAACTGTAGGTCCCTTCCCTTGCCCCTTACTAGGTGGTAGGCTCAAATTGTAGCCGACTGGGTTGGTTTGGTACAACCGTACTAGATGTAAGACGGCCGCATGGCAGCCTCTGCTGTGCTCTCCTCTAGTCCAGTATAGCCAGCAATCCAAAGGGAAGTCTCCGGTATATGGCACCTACCTTCTCGGATGTGATATTGGCTGGTTGGAGCATGTTCTCTGGCCCCTCTGAATCAGTCAGCCGAATTACATAAAAAAGTGAATTTTTTGGGCCTAAAAGTGAACTTTGTGACAACGTTTTATTTCGCCCTCGAAATCTAATCTTTTCAGGCTATAGACGTAAAATACTTAAAACTGTTATCTTATATTGTATTCAAGTACTTCCTTCCTTCCTTACCTATAATAAAATCCAACGTCTGCTTTCTGTCTGAGTGTCTTGAGTGTCTGAGTGTATGTCTGTCTGTCTGCTTATAACTTGAGAACCACTGAACCGATTTTAATAAAACAAAATTCTACGGATAGCTTGATTCTTCCCATCAACTATAGGCTACTTATTATCACGCTAAATGGCTTATGAGGTTAGCAGTGAAGTGAAATATGAGAGCGGGCGGAGCCGCGGGCACAGCTTGTTGTTTATAAATGTGTCTATCGTCAAGTTTTGAAGTGGTTAACCATTTAAAGCTGCTGATCGAATTTGAAGCTGTAAAATAGCAGCAGCTTAAAAAACAATTCAAGCTGTTTGCACGTCGCGCGTTAAGTTTCCAAAGAGCTCGAGAGCTGCTTTTGCTGGATAGAAGCAGTAAGAGGATGTGCATGATATAGCTTAAAGTTAGGTGCGCTTCGCTAAGCTAAGCTATCTACTGAGCACAGAAAAACCGAGAGTCCACTGGACGGTATTTCTTGAAATTCTTTAAATGTAACTTAATTTACAATTACTTACGATGAAAAAATATGTACTGTGTAGGGGCCGGTACTTAATAAGAATAGCCCCACTGCATCTCTTACCGTGCATGTAGAAAAACGCGGCTTAAGGATAAGGACAAGATGCTGTGCATAAGGGCGACAGGATAGCCACCTCTCACCTTGGCACGGTCTTTCCAGCGAGTCATGCAGCAGGTGGGTCTTTGTGCCTTACTTGCTGTCTGATGTTATCTTGTCCGAATTCTTTACTAATCGTGGTGATCGGTGTTGTGCTGTAATTTACAAAAGTACTTGCAGCACAACCCCAATTACTCTGTTTACTCCTATGTGTGAAAAAATATATTGGTTAAGTAAATTTTCCATAGACTGTGATTAAGACGTTGATGATGTGACACGTTACAATATTTGAGTAAAATCAGCCAAGTGCGAGTCGGACTCGCGCACCGAGGTTCCGTACTGCCAAGCAATTGTCCGGTTTTTATAATTTTTTGTTCTATTTAGAATTTGCACTATAATCACACCAAAGTTTGACGCTTCTATGTATTAACGTGTTTACGATTGAGCAATAACAAAATAATAAAACATTGAAAAAACACGTTTCCTGTATGTATCCGGGACCGGGACCACCTTAATTTTAACTTTATGTCTTTTTTTTTATTATTTGTTTTTTATTGTCCGCCATAATAACAATATTACGGTTCAAAACATGATTGTAGATTTAGTTTCATATTTTATGTTTATTTATTATATTTTTTTTAATGTTGTTCATTTATTTTCATAAATTATTATAAAAAATTAATACTAATAAGTAAGTAAAGAATTAAAAACCTCCCTAACAAACATTAAAATAACTTCAAAAGAGGCGTTTTAGAATAATTAATACTAGAGTATTATTTTAAACGAAATATATGGAATAGGTACATATGTGAAACTATTTCAACCCAATATAATATACATACCTAGCAAGAGACATTGTTATTTTTTTTTTATTCGTCCCTTTTCGGGACAGGCAAAACTAATTAAAAGTATACAGCCTTTTCTGTTGTACTTCTAAATCTAATGTCTTTTGTTTTCTTCTCGTATTGCGAGAATCTCAAAAATATATACGACGCGGCAAAGAAACTTGTTCAGCGGCCATCTTAGTTTTTTTTTTTTTTTTGTTATTAGACATTGTTAAGTGCATAGGTACTCAAAATGTGACAGATCTAGAGTTGCTGACAATAATGTTGTTATTGTTGGCGAAATTTTTGCCATTGGTGATGTTGCAAACAACAAATTGGTTTTTGTCGCTGACGCCGCCGTCGCTGTCGAAGTTGTTATTGTTGTTGTTGCTCTGAAGGCAGATAATACAAGGTCCCATATAGCTCGATCACGTAGCATCAAGTGGAACACCAGCCTAGCAGCTTCAGATGCTTTAGACTCGCACACGCCACTAGCGGATAAGAAGATACAATATGCGATTATCTGTATAACGCTCCGAGACGAGAGGGAACAGTATCGTTGGGACCTCACTATGTTAAACTTTGGAAACCAGGGCAGAGCTAAAGGTTGTTCTTGATGCTGTTATGATGTTTGTTGGTGTTGTTATTATTGTTGACTATTTAGTGGCTAATGTTGTTATTGTTGTTGACCAGTTAGTGGCTAATGTTGTTATTGTTGTTGATCGTTTAGTGGCTATGGACGTTATTATTGTTGACCATTTAGTGCCTAATGTTGTTATTATTGTTGACCATTTAGTGGCTAATGGCGTTATTATTGTTGACTATTTAGTGTCTAATGTTGTAATTGTTGTTGATCGTTTAGTGGCTAATGTTGTTATTGTTGTTGATCGTTTAGTGGCTAATGACGTTATTATTGTTGGCCATTTAGTGGTTAATGTTGTTATTATTGTTGACCATTTAGTGGCTAATGGTGTAATGGTGTATTGTATTGTATTGTATTGTTAATTGATCATTCATATGACAGTTAAACTACACTCGAACTTGTCACAATTTGTTCTATTCGGTTCGATTATACCCACGAAGAAGAACCGGCAAGAAACTGTGTTATTATTGTTTACCGTTTAGCGGCTAATTTCGTTATTATTGTTGACAATTTAGTCGCTAATGTTGTTATTAGCGCGTCTTGCACCAACACGAGTTTAAAGTTAAGTAGCGAGTTATGGATTTAAACGCGGTTCACACATACAACGGGTGCTAGTTTAACGAGTTAAACTGGTTTATATATTAAATTTGTGTTGGTGCAAGTGGGCCTTATTGTTGACCATTTAGTGGCTAATGTTGTTATTTTCGTTGACCATTTAGTGGCTAACGTTATATTTTCTTGTTTTTATTGCTGACGATGTTGAAGTTGTTATTGTTGTTTGCGATCTTGTTCGTAAGACAAGGGATGTGTAATACGGAGGTAGGTAATCCGAGAAAATCAATATTACATAGTGATTCAACGTTCCGGCCAATTCGAACAGTTCGCAAAAGTTGACATAAAGCCAACGCTTCCTTCACCTTTACAACGCGCAGACTCAGCCAAATGACTCCGCAGCCAGTCAGCTACAAGTTGGTCAGCTAGCGTCGTCGTAAACTCTGTGACTTTTCGCCGGAGAAAACTTACGTGCAGAAATTGGACCCACTAACTAGAGTACTAACGAATGCCTCATAAAATTGTTTTATGAGAAACCATTATTGTTGTTACAGGAAACCGTATGAGAATGCGCGAAGAATTGGCCATCCAGCAGGTCAATTCTCAGCTAGCAAAATCGTGCATTTCATACATACATATGTATGTATCAAATGTGTGTCCCGATAACCGGGGTAAGCAGAGTAATCGGTGCTTTGCTGCGAGCACTCCGGTAAATTACAGCACAACACCGACCACCGCGTTTTAGTATAAGATCACTATGAAGCAGCAACCAAGCACAAAAACCCACCTGCTGTAGGGCTCAGTGGAATGACCGTGCCAAGGTGACAGGTGGCTATTATTTTGAAATACCGGCCCCACACGATACGTCCATTTAAAAAAATGTGTTATTTGAATAGGGTTTCTTCTCGATCTATGTACTTGTCAAAATGGAATAGCAATATACTTACCTATTAATTTTACTACATCGAAAACCGTACTCGTTTATCTATATTCGTGCTACTGAATGCGCCCTCAGAAGAATGTAGTGAACAAGGTGAAAGATACAGCCGACAAATGGAGATGTTGTACATATTTAATTAATCTGTTCTTTCATTCATGTGTGCTTGTGCTGTGCTTTCAATGTCACTACACACGTTTTCATTGGTTGCCAAGACAAATTAACGATTCGACTAGCCTTAGGATAGTGGTTCCCAAATAGTGGTGCGCGTACCCCCAGGGGTACGTAGGCTCAAGCAAGAGAAGGGGTACGCGTGGGGGCACTTAATGGCTACGTTTACCTCTACAAAGTAAAAAGAATTTATCTCATTAGCGAAAATTATCTGCACTGATGAATGGTTGATTGGGACCTATTTCGTATTATATCGTGATTAATAAGTAGATAAAACAACAAATGCATGAACATTTTTTATTAGAAAAATGCAAAGCGAAAATCATTGGAAAAAATACATCCCGGCCAGGATCCTGGCCGGGATGCAAGAATAAAACAATCTTCATAAGATTGTTTTATTCAAACATTTTAATCAGGGGTACTTGGGTTTCAGAAAATACGCTTAGGGGTACCGATTAAAATATAATTGGGAACCATTGCCTTAGGTCCTAAGGCAATGGTTTGTTGACAATTAGGATATCGAGTGCCCTAGGCAGCATGTACGCACACTGACCCGAATAGCGGGGGGGGGGGCGTGAGCAGCCCGGCGGTTGCCCGGGGTGCATATTTCCAAAGTCTAGCATTCGAGTTGCTCTGATTGGTCGTTTTCAAGTTTGGCGGGAAATATACATTTCGGAAAGATTTCCGAAAATAAAGTTTCTTAGGTGGTTATAAAAAAAATAACCATAACCAAATATTAACACCCTAACATTGCTTAAAAAAAGTAAAACAAAACTGACAAGAGGGACACGAACCCATGGCCGAGATCGAAACAATAAAACCCTACACTCTACCACTGAACCACTGAGCAACCAAAGTACATATGTGACCAAACGAATATCGGATTCAGTAGGTCCTCTGGGGGTGCCGGAGGCGGATCCAGACTCGTCTCTCCACCAATCAGAGCAACTCGCATACTAGACTTTGGAAATATGCGCCCGGGGCGCTGGGACGCCAATTAGGGGCGCCAAAATCATCTACTACAATCCATCTAACCTTGGAGATCTAGGTGCCGATTGTTTCCGCTTGATCGCCATGCACGGCTACATCTATCGTGTTCGTGCACATATTCTAGTAGCCCTAGCTAGTAAGTGGCTCCCATTTCTGTGGTTTTACGCCTTCGCGAGCGCTCCGTTTTGGAAGGTTTTTATGTGCAATCGGCACTTCGGAGGATAAAGAAACCCGACGACAGTGGATTTCGAAGTTATTTTCTATTGCAAATAGTAAATATTCCTCTGTACTAACGCTAAGAGATACGAGAGTTTTACGTCTTTACTGATTGTCTGTAAAGTTTGGTACGTAAAAAACAAATATATATATATATGTTTATTTTTCGAAATACGTAAAAAAACACAAGTAAGTAGTCGACATTGCTCAGAAAATTTGCGAGCTGAAGTGGCAGTGGGCTGGGCAGTGGGCACATCTGTCACAGACCCGACAAACGCTGGGGTAGACGCGTACTTGCGAATGGAGGCCACGTACAAGCAATGGCGCACTGGCGACACATGTTTTACTAGAAATTAGAGCTAGCAACAACTCCTCTACCCTATCTTCTTCGTGGGTATATATACTAATGCACACTTTTCACTCAAATTAATAAGAACGAGCGCGTGTTGGTTGAAGCAGTCGTCCGCTTAGTTTGCATTGCTCGCCTCTTGTGTGCAATGTTTAAAGATTAAAACATTAATTAAAATGCTTGTACTCACAAGCTACTTAATTAATACTGAGCCGAGAAATGGCCACTTTTGGCCATTTCTCGGCTCAGTATGTACTTTTAGAAAGTAAATTTTGAAAACATGAAACTAATTTTAATAATAATTTCAAAAATTATTTATTCGTTTTAAAACATGGAATACGTGACATTAGCATCCTGCACTAGAATAAATCTCTCTTGTAGGAGTGCTTTCTTTAACAAATTATACATTAGTTAGATAATATGAGCTCAATTATATCATGCAATTTATATTAATGCATTGCATTTTGCAATACATTAGTTTACATTAATTAAAATATTTTTAAAAATTAAGGAAAACTAAAAAATTATAAAATAAATGGTTAAAGCTTTTTCTTATCTGGTGTGAATTTTACAATAAAAAAAAATATTTTCCTAGATAACTACATAAATCTAAATTCTTCATTTCATAACACGCCATAGATGGCGTGAGTGGCGCTATCCATGACATGGCGATAAGGAACCCTCGGTGCGCGAGTTCGACTCGCACTTGGCCGGTTTTTTTTAATACGAATTTCACGCGAGCGAAGCAGCGGGCAAAAGCTAGTAAGAATAAAGAACAGTGCCGTGGAATATCCAGGCTGAACGTACTGAAATGCACACATTATAATAACAATTCGGCTTGCTATACATATATCTTTCACCTTACGGCGTTTTTCGACCATTGTAGAAAATACTTTCCGGCATAAATAAACTCGCACAAAGTGCTTCGCTGAGCGAAACTTTTCAAATTTGTTACGAACCAGATCCCCCCTTGCGAGAAAATTGTTTCGCATGGAAGTAGCGACTTTTCCTTTAATTTCCTTTTAATTTTCATCCAAAGTTTCCTGTTTATCAAGCGAATTTCAGCAACCTACACTTAATGTGCCATGGAACGCTGTGGAGTTCGCGCTGCTCGACAACTATTAAAACTTGCACCGACTAGGCTTACTTTAAGTCTACCACCCAAAATACATACCACAGTATTTAAAGTCTATCGTACTACGCAAAATGCATGCATGTACAGTAACGCACAGCTACTAAACTACGAGCAAGAACAAGTATCGAGCGCGAAAGAGACGTCCATACGCGAAACAGCTCCACAGTTAGGGCAGGCCTTCGTCACTCGCTCAAGGTCGCGAGTTAAATGCCTACCGCTTGGCGTAGCGGCTAATCTACAATTAACAGTGGGCCGCTATCCAGCCAGACCGGGCGCGTGGCGCTTTCGAATTTAGAAAATGTCGAAATCACGTAAATATTGTGCAGTGGACGGGTGCAAAAGTCAACAGACAAATGAAAACTTGTCTTTTTTTTCATTGCCGAGAGACGAAGAAAGGTAAGTATTTTGTTTAGTAGCATTTTGATTTATTTCTAGTAATTAAATTTATTCATATAGTAGGAGGTCATTGATTTAAAATGATATTATTATATTGCCAATAACATTAGTTAGATAACGCCGAACAGCGTGGTGTGTATGGCCTAATTCGTATAAGGATAATAGGTACATTGTAGATGATCATTGATCATTAAATTTATTGATCAAACAAAACTATCACTAGAAGGTTGCACGCAATGCACGCTTCGATGTGAGAAACTAATTGTGACGCTAACGCATGCATGAATTTGTTCGCATGAATTTGCCGTAGCTAAATATCATATCGTTGGTAGCTAGAACGATAAAAGTTGGTAGGTATCATCTTCATTTTATTCCTCACAATAAGACAGCACAAAGGCACAGCCCTTAACGCGCTGAACGACGCGCTTTCGAGATAGAGTTACACGACAGAAAGAGAAGCGAAATGTAGGCGGTTATCGTGGTTAGGCATGCAGCTCTGTGCGAGTCAATTTGTACTTTATCGCGTCGTCGCAGAGTAGCTATTTCTTTGTGAGTGTTTGTACAGAGCAGCTTCTGTACGGAGTACTCTTTTCTATTCTGTGGTTAGGGCATGCCAGTCATAATGCGGTCGGCATCGACATCTATTTTATAGATCGAACGTCGTACGATGCAACTTGTGTTAGACGTCGGTACAAGTGTGCGTGCACGCACACGCAGTATTGTGATACGTGACACGATCCCTACGACGACGATGCTATCGCGCTCTCGCCCCCACCCGCCCACAGATGACAAGAACGAGCGAGAAAGACGTCATGCGGCGCGTTTGTCGTCTTTCCGCCCACTCCCATCACCAGCAGGCAAGCGAGAACGAGAACGCGATACCACCGCACCGTCACACGATCCTATCCATGACAGCATGGCTTCTTAACACGCCATAACATGCTCAGGTGAAACTAACAACAACGTTTGTCACTGTCACTCTTTATAACAGCAACCGGGCATGCTGCACACACGCGTCACCGAATCGGTACAGACTTGCGTGCGTTCAACACGCGCCGCACACGCCGTATGAAGCGGCTGTCCGTGAAATCTGCACTATATGCAGGTCTCGTCAAGAACATATTTTTGTCGGGAGTGATGTATGGGATGGGCCAATCTATAAAATAGATATCGATGGCGGGAGGAACATCCGGAGTGTGAAAGGGACGCGGACGGAGCGTACGAATGCGTGAATGTCAGTTTCTCGCGCTTCTGTGATAGATGCCACCACCACCACCGGTCACTCACTGTACACGAAAAAAATAAAATGCGTTTTGGAAACTTTTTGTATGGTCACTCCCTCAGTCAGTTTGTACTAGTATGGATGTTGCTATGATGAACTTGCAACTCTTACCTATTCCTTGCCATCCAAACTATCTAAACGCAAATCCGAACACCCATTTTAGGTCTGTCTGTCTTTCTGTCTGTTTGTCCGTCCGTCGTAGGGCTGTATCGTTTAAGCCGTAATAAATAGCCGGTTGAAATTTTCACAGAATGTGTTATTATGGCGGATGTGCCAAAAAATAAAAAGTTAATATTAAGGGGGGTCCCCATACAAAAAACGTTACGTTATTAGGACATATTCCCGCTACTGAATAATAGATGGCGCCACAGGTATTTATATTTTACATTATAGAAAGGCAAAATATGGATGAATATGGTTTCTTGCATTGATTTTATAGGGTCCCGACAGGGTTATAAAATCAATGTTTCTTATGGGTACAGGTTTGGTATAGCGGATCTAAGGAACCCTCCGTGCGCGAATAAAACTCGCACTTTACCGATTTTTGTTTTCTTAATATAAAGTTTTTGAAAACCCATCACATCATGGTCTGGGAGTAAACGCCGCGCCTGTCATCAACATCAACAGGATAGGCGCGATAGTCTGCAAATCTGCTGGTATGGTACCTAGCTTAGCGTGGTTCCGCGAGGGGATAGAGTCAAGTGTAGGTACACATAAGTTGGTGTGCCTTAATTAATAATAATAATTGTTTTTATGTAATCCGGTATGGGTGGCTGAGTTGGAGGGGCCAAAGTACATGCTCCGATCAGCCAATATCACCTCCGAGAAGGTAGGTGCCATGCCGGAGACTTCTCTGGATTGCTGGCTATACTGGACTAGAGGAGAACACAACCGAGGCTGCTTTGCGGCCATCTTACATCCAGTACGGTGGTATCAATCCAGTCGGCTACAATTTGAGCCTACCACCTAGTAAGGGGAAATAGTAAAGTATCTGGATCTGCAGCACGAGTTTATCAAAATGTGGCACGTCGACTCGACGATCGTTGTGCCCATAGTCGTATCGGCGTATGGGCTGGAAGAGCCTCGACGACCACCTTTAAGAAGCTCTCGCTGAGTGGTTGGGTCAAGGGCCAGATCCAGAAGTCAGCCCTACTCGACACTGCGTCCGGAGGTTTCTCTCTTTGGGTCCCGACCATCATCGGTAGCCTGGGCCCCGGTGCGGTGGTGGAAACTCCATTTGATTTTGTATTAATTTTAGATTTTATGTTTGTAAAATGTAAAATTAATATTAAGAAAAATTGTAAATAAATAGATAAAATCTAATAGAAGCTCGGCCTCCGACCTCACACCAATAACGCACTAATATATTCTGCGTCTAGCACTTAAACATTTTCTGTCTCCGCATAAAGCACTCAGTAAGTAAGGAAATATCGACCTCGAGAAATGCTAAACTATTACCATATTTCTCTCCGAGCGACAAATCCTTACGAATGGGAGTGCAGTATTGTGTACAGTACCGCGCTTTGCAAGTTAAATGTACGGTCCGCTTGAAAAGTACAGATATATTTAAACAACCTTGTCTGATTACTGATCGAACGCTTCGTGGAGTGTTTGCAAAGGAGCTGAGCCGGATAATTAATGTGATATGGTTCTATACGCGTGTACACTCTTTTGTTGACTGTACGGTGCGGCTCGGCCTAGAGTGCCTTAGCGAATGACATGAAGAATTTGACAAATGTATACTTAAGTAGATTTTTCTCGCCGCTCTGCCAGCGACATTGTCAGATTACGTTGAAGGTATGGTTACCGCGGATTGTTACGTAAGAAAACTAACTGATCCCGCGCCTGCCCTCCGTGGAAAAATATCTTTTAACCGTCCGTAGTTGGTCCTTAGACATTCTAGAAAAAGTGAGTGAAAAGTCCATGTGAACTGATTGAGTAGTTCTAGACTAAAACGCGAACATGGAATCTTAAGCGTCGGGTGGCCGAGTGGTTTGGGCATCGGCTTCTCATGCGAGGGGTCCGAGGTTCGAATCCGGTCGGCGTGAACCAATGAGTTTTTTTGACGAAAAAATTTACGTGCATACCTACACCTGCTACTTCACCGTTCGGAACCGGTGTAAAACTGTAGGTCCCTTCCCTTGCCCCTTACTAGGTGGTAGGCTCAAATTGTAGCCGACTGGGTTGGTACCAACCACCGTACTGGATGTAAGATGGCCGCATAGCAGCCTCGGCTGTGCTCTCCTCTAGTCCAGTATAGCCAGCAATCCAGGGAAGTCTCCGGTATGGCACCTACTTTCTCGGAGTTGATATTGGCTGGTCGGAGCATTTGCTTTGGCCCCTCCGACGCAGCCACCCATAAAACTGAACCAATAAATCAGTATTTTTTAGGGTTCCGTCGCCAGCGACGCGGGCATGGATTAAAATCTGACAGATGTCTGTCCGTCCGTCTGTCCGTGTGTCTGTCACACTCACACGCGCTGTCCGATGTGATTACTCCGGAACATAAGAGCTCAGCAAATCTAGAAACAATTAACAATGTAAAAAAAATATGAACAATGTAGTAAATTTTGTCCTTTGAAAGTTGTGTGGGGCCGGTACTTAAAAAGAATAGCCCCACTGCATCTCTCCCCGTGCATGTCGTAAAAGGCGACTAAGGGATAAGGACAAGATACCGTGCTAAAGGGCGACAGGCTCGCCACCTCTCACCTTGGCACGATACTTCCACCAAGTCATGCAGCAGGTGGTTCTTCGTGCCTTACTTGCTGCTTGATCGATCGATGTCTTGTTCGAATACTTTGCGAAACGTGGTGGTCGGTGTTGTACTGTAATTTAGCAGAGTTCTTGCAGCACAACACCGATTGCTCTGCTTACCCCGATTGTCGGGATTCAGCGTGTGTGATATGTATGAAAGTATTAAAGGGAAAATCATTGACTTATTAAATATATTACTATCTCTGGAGAAAATATCATTCTTGTGGGCTGCGGCGCGATCGCTGCGCACCCTCGCTATGCGCGCAAGAAGAAAATGGCTACGGAATCCTGTTTCTGAACAACGTTCGATATTAATGGCTTTTTTTATCAGTTATCTCTATCTCTATATCTACTTCTTATAAAAGGTAACGTTTCTGTATGTACATATGTTTGAGGTAAACTTCGGAATCACTGAACGTATTTTGATGCGGTTGTTACCAATGTAAAGAGTAGTTCTTGAGGCTCACTATATACCACCAAGAAAGCCTTGGGGCTGAGCAGTATCAAAGAAAGTAGAGTATGATCGGAATTTAGTTTCGAATGGTAGTAATAGATGGCGTTAAAAGTTCTGTTGCGTTGCGTTGCAGTATGGGATTAGCAGTATTGAGTTTACCGCGAGCGAAGCCTCGGACAAAAGGTTTTTTTTTATGGAAACTGACAACGGTTGGCTACATCACCTACAACGTCCGTGATGTCAGCCCATGACACCGGGTGAACTAGGTGCCATGTCAGTGCGTCCTCCTTTGATCCTGCCGGCTACACTGAACTGGTCGGAAAACACAAACTATTTACATAGCCGTTTAGACCGACGTTTCATTCAGTGCGGTGGTACCAACGGGGGCGGGTTAAACCCTACCACCAAGTAAGATTAGGAGGGAAGGGACCTACAGTTTTACGAGGAATCCGAACCTCGGTCAGCCTCCAACGGTCAGCGGTCACCCATCCATGTACTGACCGCACCCAGCGTTGCTTAACATTCAATAGCGACAGTTGACTGTCTGCACCACTGAGCTATCGAGGCTGTGGTAGTGGTAAAAAGGTAGTGTGATTCATATTTTTTACAGCCGTCTAGGATACCTTTACATAAGCATTCTTACATAGTTCGCGAGCTATTCACGCAGTCCACAGCACTTTCAACCGTCAAGATTATTGCAGAGTCGACGCTAGGCGACGGCGACGCCGACGCGACGCCGCCGCCGCCGTCGCGTCGCGACGCCTGACGCTGTAACCACGGCGGCGGTATGAAAATTAAGCGCTTTGATGCACCTCGCTAGCTGCAGCATCCATCACTTGTTCATCTCTAAGTACTTTCTCGCGTCGTTATAAGTTCTAGGGAGCGACGCGATGCCAGTAAAATTCACACTGATAGATATAGTGCCACCAGGAAGTTATGATCCGTGGGAAATATGATAAACTGCTGCATTCCTAAGAAAGAAGGGACGTGAACTTGATGGAAAGTTGGTCGATAATTTAGGTTATTAAGTCATACAAGGTCGAAACGGCTATGTAAATAGTTCGTGTTTTCCGTCCAGTTTAGTGTAGCCGACATGAAATGAAGGGAAGCACTGACATGGCACCTAGTTCACCCTGTGTTATGGGCTGACATCACGGATGTTGTAGGTGATGTAGCCAACCGTGTCAGGTTCCATAAAAAAAAAAAAAAAATACAATTTATCGACAAACTTTCGACCGAAAGTTCACATTCCTTCTTAGGAATGATTGCGTCACTCTTCACTTCACTGGAGTGACGAACGGATAGCATAAGTATACGTACATACCACACGCTGTAGCCCGACAATCGGGGTAAGCAGAGTAATCCGTGTTGTGCTGCAAGTACTCTAGTAAATCGCAGCACAAAACCTAATTCTTTCTCTGTATTTTATTCCTCATTTTACTGGTTGACTGGAAAAAATCACTTGTAGTGATAAATCCGCTTTTGCGCACTCCTGTATTTCTTCTTTCTTGTCGTGTACTCCGTAGTTACCCCATACGGATTGCTAAGCTTGCTGCGTATGTCTGTCTATCTTCGGAACCGTAATAGCTAGCCGGTTGAAATTTTCACAAAGTATGGGTTATTTTGGTGGATATAAAATCCAAAGAGTTTGTATTACGTCGAGCGCAGCGACGTAATACAAACTCTTTGATAAAATCAAATAATAAAAAAAAGAAAATGTGAAAAATTAAAGGATTCGTGAAAAAAAAACGTTTCTCGTATGGGGACCCCCATACGAGAAATGATTTTTTTTTCAACTTTTTTTTGTAGTGCGGTGCGCGAGTCCGACTCGTACTTGGCCGTTTTTTTTTCCTTATCTAAAGTTATATAATTCTATAAATAATGTTTTTTGTCAAACGCGAAAAGCTGCCTCTTATCTTACATTTGAAATTCGCGAAATTCGTAAAGTTTTGTATTAATCTCGTCTTTCACGAGCTCCTCAGAGTAGTTCAACTTTAACTCTATCATCAAAGTACTTAATTAATGAAATACAAACAGACAAACACAAGTTGGAGCACTCGCGCTGTGCTGACTGCGCTGATAGGGTAACCGTTTATAATTCCTTGAAAGCAGGACGAGCATAAAAAGCCTAAACTTTTGGGGCAAAACTCCGGACATGAAGGAAAATGCGAATTTTTCATCTATACTGTAAGTTTCGGACCGTGGTTCGGATTCCACGTAAAACTGTAGGTCCCTTCCCTTTTTACCTTACTAGGTGGTAGGGTTTATCACGCCCGGCTTGGTACCACCGCACTGAATGAAACTTCGATCGAAACGGCTATGTAAATAGTTTGTGTTTTCCGTCCAGTGTGGCCGACATGAAATGAAGGGAAGCACTTACATGACACCTAGTTCACCCGGTGTTATGGGCTGACATCACGGATGTTGTAGGTGATGTAGCCAACCGTGTCAGTTTCCATAAAAATAAAAAACGGCCAAGTGCGAGTCGAACTCGCGCACCTAGGGTTCCGTATCGCCATGTCATGACCAGCGCCACTCACGCCATCTAGATGGCGTGTTATGGAATGCTTCATATTAGTTAAATGTCATGATTAGTTAAAATGCTTCATAATCTATTCGGTAGATGGCGCGCGCGCATACATTTTTTGGTTTATTCTATGGGAACCCCCGTGAATTTTACTTTTTCTTATTTGTATTATTTGTTGTTATATCGGCCGTAATAACACATATTCTGTGAACATTTCAACGGGCTACCTATTACGGTTCAAGAGATACAGCCCTCGGACAGACAGACAGACAGACGGCGGCGGCGCGGCGTAGGCTTAGTAATAGGGTCCCGTACCGGATACGGAACCCTAACAAGTGCGTCCCAAGACTCAGTGGCCGATGGGTATCTATACCCTCACTACATAATAGAAAGCACCACAATGTGTTCGCGAGAATATTCTAACATTTTCTCTGTCCGCCTGGTGGTGTTACTAGCAGACAGAATGTCTGTGGTTTATGACTATAGGATCGTAAACACAAGTGTTGGTGCTTCAGTTGGGGATCTTTTAGCCATCAAATGCACCTTACTTCGTGTTGCGGTCAGAGGCTTTATTTTGTTTTGATTTTTTATTATTTTTAGGGTTCTGTACCGTCTACTATTTAGTAAAAGCCTACGCCCCGCCTTCCTTGTGTCTGCTGTATCTTTGAGCTGTAACCGGTTGAATTTTTCACAGAATAATATGTGCTAAAATAAAATAAAATAAAAATTAAATATCGGATATCCGAATAAATAATAAAAAAAAAATACAAGAAGTAAAAAAATGAAGCGGGGTCTCCATACAAGAAACGTGTTTTTAAAGGTTTTTGTTTTTTTTTTCTCTATCGTAAAATGCTAATACATACAAGAGTCAAACTTAGTGTGATTATATTTTTAAATTCATATCAAATAGATCAAAAAGAAGAAATTACGTAAGAAAGAAGGCCGAGTTGCGTTCTGATAAAATGATAAACCTTCTCGATGAAAGTAAGTGAATAAGAGCGAGGCCGAAGGCCGAGCTGCGTTCAGGTAAACAAAAAAACTTCTCTATGAAAGTAAGTAACTGAGGGCGAGGCCCGTTTTATTTCTGCGCGCGGAACAATTCGGTTTGTATGAAACCCACATCTTAGCGGACCCGGAACTGAATTGTGTCACGTGTTGTTAAATGTGCTTCTACTAAGTTTCATCGAATTCGGATGATCGATTTAAGATTAAAAAGGAACATATATACAGAACAGATTTCTAAAATCGGCAATTTAGTTTTAGCATCATACCTACATAGAGTCTACAAACGCGGTATCTCATAAAACAAAGTATTGTTTATTAATTATTTAGCATCTATTGGCAGTACACTGCGCTCAGATTTGTCATATTTACATTGTAACATTCCGCCAGTTCGATTACCACAGCGAAGAAGAACTGACAAGAAACTTCACTGTAAATTTTTTCAATGTCCACTTAGTCTATCCAAAAATGTTTGCCACTGCCTATACACGCATGTGCTGATCTGTGACATGCAGCAAGTCATGATGACAAAGTGAAAATATTTTTACTATGAAATTGTATGAACTACTGGTTTCTGTCACAAACCACCACATGTCGTTATCGCATAACTAATTACATTCATATCGCATCATTAATTATATTTATTTATCATGTGATTCTGACAACTTAATAAATAATAATTTTTCATATTACCACCTAGTAATATAGGAAGGGAGTCATATCCCTTAGTCACCTTTTACGACATACACGGGGAGAGATGCAGTGGGGCTATTCCTTTAAAGTACCGCCCCCACACGGTACAGTGTCGCGGGGTACTGATAGTTCAATCCACGAAGACGCGCCCCACTCTTCCTCCTAATCGCTTATAGTGCAAGTGTGTTAGTTCTATCGTTCGTAATCGTTACACACCACTACGATTATGTATGAGTGCACAGTGCACACGGACACTAATGCCCGAGTGACACGAGGCCAGTTTTTCAAGCCAGGACAGTACGCTAGTGCTAGTAAGCTAGCAAGCTAGTAAAACTAGCTTCGTGTAGACGTATTTTGAAGCCAGTAAGCTAGTAAGCTAGTGTCCCAAGCCAGGCCAGTTTTAATAGGATGGGGTTCTATTTTTCAAGCCAGCAGCGCCCCCCCACCATCTACTTACTGTACTGGCTTTGCGTACTAGCTTCGTGTAGACAACGAAGCCAGTACAGCAGCGCTCAAGCCAGTATAGAGTGACCACGTGTTTCGCGTTTTGCACAATCACTGGAATGATTCTGGCCTGAAATTTACTAGCTTCGTGTAAACAACTGCTAGCATAGTGCCATGCCAGGACCTACTAGCTTGCTGTCCTGGCTTGAAAAACTAGCCTCGTGTCACCCGGGCATAAGATGAATTGGCCAATCACGAGAGAGCGTCACGTGTTAACTATCATCATCATCATCAGCCTGTATCGGTCCACTGCTGGACATATGCCTCTCCCAAGGCACGCTATATGTGTTAACTATGCTCGGGTCAAACGCTCCGCACCCCGCACAAAAAGCAGTAGGGCGCGTCTTCGTGGATTGAATTATCCTGATGTATCCATGCTAAAGCTTGGTTTACACCGCCGATAACAGTGTTCGTAACAATTTTCAACAAATGTTTCATCGCATATGGCAAAAAAACATGTCACATTATAAATTCTGTTCCTAGCACAGAGCATCAAATGCGCGCGCCCCTCCTAGAGGCGCCCTAAGCTCGATTTCTCTACAACGCCGTTGAAGCCTGTGGGCGTGGCCTATGACTTACGTATGTGTGTTGTGCGTGTGCATTTGTTTTGTGCGTGTGCCTAACTTGCTCCTCTTTGTGTGTAGTGTCGATACTAGCACACACACACACACACACATACGAAGCGCTAGCAGCACTGGGTGTAGTTTTTGGGTTTCAAATATTATCGCTTAGGGCGTCTCTAGTAGGGGGCGCGCGCGGTAGGTATTTGATGCTCGGTGGTTCCTAGTATCAAGATCAAAGCACATAGAAATTGGCATAATACCAAAGCGGTGAAATAAAAAGGTCCTCTTGTTCACCTAGGGTGCGGGGGCCGCACACGAGCAAACATAGTCCTCCCGCAGTGCGGGACCCGCACTATGTTTGCTCATAAGCGGCTTCCGTTCGAGCTCTTCGAGCACCTGTCTATCACCCCGGAGTAGATGGAAGAGAATAAGTGGAAGACCGCGGTGTCGTGTCGTGCCTCGGGGGAGACCTACGTCCAGCAGTGAACCGATACGGTTTATGATGATGAATTAAAAAGAGAGACTGTCGAAAAAAAGGCACACTGCAGAATTGTGTTTACACTCAAAAGGATAACCATATTGTCTACACTTGCTTGCTTTTTTATTTACTTTCCGCCACTCACCTAGCAGTGATCATACCCCAAAAGTTAGGTTAGGTTAGCTTAGGTTAGAAATAGGTTAGGTTAGGTGAGATTAGGTTAGAAATAGGTTAGGTTAGAAATAGGTTAGGTTAGGTTAGAAATAGGTTAAGTTAGGTTAGAAATAGGTTAGGTTAGGTTAGGTTAGGTTAGAAATAGGTTAGGTTAGGTTAGAAATAGGTTAGGTTAGGTTAGAAATAGGTTAGGTTAGGTTAGAAATAGGTTAGGTTAGGTTAGAAATAGGTTAGGTTAGGTTAGAAATAGGTTAGGTTAGAAATATATTAGGTTAGAAATAGGTTACGTTAGGTTAGAAATAGGTTAGGTTAGGTTTGAAATAGGTTAGGTTAGAAATATGTTAGGTTGGGTTAGGTTAGAAATAGGTTAGGTTAGAAATAGGTTAGGATAGAAATAGGTTGGGTTAGTTTAAAAATAGGTTAGGTTAGGTTAGAAATAGGTTAGGTTAGGTTATGGTTAACTTACTCCATGACCATACCTTAGAGATTTATTATTAGTATTGATGATAATACCTACACTGCAACAATTCATTCTCGTGCGAGTCTGTCCTGTGACTTACAACATCGTGGTACATACAAACTTCTTATACGTTAAATAAGTTCGAACAGCATCCAGCGAGCAGAGAGCTGGTCAAAGGAAGAAGGAAAGTCGGTAGGTAGTTTCTTAATCGGATCACTGTTTAAACCCTAGTCCGTTGTGCAACTTGTGCATCTGGAAAGTTACTAGAAGCTATGCGAAGGTCTATCTCGTAAGTAACTGAGTCGACTTCAGCCACTAACATTCACTTTTGTGCATTCGAGAACTAAAAAATAATAACCCCCACTGCATCTCTCTCTCTCTCTCTCTCTCTACGGAATAAGGAAGAGATGCCGTGCTTAAGAGCGACAAGATACCCACCTCTCACCTTGGCACGGTCCTTCCAACGAGTCATTCGAGTGGGTCTTCCTGCATTACTTGCTTGATAAGTTATCTTGTGCTAAATACATTGCTAAACGTGGCGGTCGGTGTTGTGCTGTAATTTACAAGAGTACTTGCAGCACAACACCGATTACTCTGCATACCCAGTTTGTCGGAATACAGCGGGTGGTATGTATGTATGTATCAAATCTAGCGAAGATCATGGATGGTGAGACGAATATCCGATTCAGTTAAATCATCGTGTGACGTCACATCGTCTTTCGCAGCCGCCCTAGAAAGTTCCGATATAGACGGACTCATGATAGAGAATACCTTTAGACTTTAAGTCCGTCTTTTGTCACTTTTTATTGTGCAATAAATCATATCTTCATTTCATTCATTTCATTTCATTACATAATATTAAAACGGAACAGAATATGCGTTTCCGTTAGACAAACTCCTCTATCCTTTTAAATTGTTTGCCCATACGTAGGGCTGCGTTCATTTGTGTTGTTATATGAGTTGTTTTTGAATGACGAAAAAAATAAATCATTTCATTTCCTTTCAATACTGGAATCGAATAGAGTCGACTCCTATCGCTCTAGTAGGTAGACCCCGAGCGGCGGCGGCGTAGAGACGTTGAAAGAAAACGCGGAAGAAGTTTTATGTGTTCTTCCGTCAGTTGTTCCGGTTCCGGTCCATGGCCGAGCGCCAAATATGTTAACCAGCCGCAGACCGTCTACACCGTGGACACTTTTTACATTCTCTATACCTACTACGTGACCGCTGCTGCTATAGTAAAGCTGCTGTGGTAAAGCTCTCCATCCACTCAATAATATATCAAATCGAATAAAAATATTATATTACCGCTTGGGGCCGGTACTTAAAAAAATTGCCTCACTGCATCTCCCCGTGCATGTCGTGAAAGTCCGTCTTTTGTCCCTTTTTATTGTGCAATAATCATATCGAAATTTCATTCGTTTCATTTCATTACATAACATTAAAACGGAACAGAATATGCGTTTCCGTTAGACAAACCCCTCTATCATTTTAAATTGTTTGCCCGTCTGTACGTAGGGCTCACTTTTCGTCACATATATGCATTCATTTGTCTAGTTATGTCAGTTGTTGTTGTATGACAAAAAAAATCAATAATTTCATTTCAATACTAAGATATTGCGATGTCCCTGTACACCAGTCCTGGATTTCCCATTAGACCGTATAGGCCGCAGCCTAGGGGCGGCAGACTTCAGGGGGCGGCAAATTTCCAAAGGCGCTATAGAATATTACAAGTAACACTTGCGCTTTGGTATGGTGTAAGCCGTCAAGTTCATGCGCGATTTATGGACGCAATACTCTAGCAAGTCACGTTGTAGATAGTTTTCTATTAAATGCTAAATATCATTTGGGTAAAAGTTTTAAGTCCCCATTGCGACTTAGTAGTACTCCTATTCTATGCTATTCATGTTTTGCGCGGGCGAAAGTCAACTGGCCTATACTTAAGAACAGTGCAAGTCCGGCACTGCTGTACACTGCTCCAGGAGAACAATGTTCGCTCGAGTTCCTGAGGCAGCGTATCAGTCTGGCCATCCAGCGAGGCAACGCCGCCGCTAGCGTCCTCGGAACAGTGCCTACATCGTCCCACCTGGAGGAGGGTTATTAGGTTTTTTATAGGTTTCCGTTATATACAAACTCCTCTATCCTTTTTAAATTGTTTACCCACACCTAGTAGGAAGTGGGCTAGTGTGAGGGTAGTTACGCACAGCCCTTACTCGGTGAGGGGTTGTCAGGTCGGACACTTCTCTGATCTGTGGGTCGGACGTTGTTGGTGAGCACAAGTTGTGGATGGGGCACTTGGCTGCGTTCGAGAGAAGAGAGAAATGCGAGAGAGAGAAGTTAAGAAAGGAATTGAGATTTGGGTGAGGGAAAAAGTGAGGGGGAAAGAGAAAGAGGACTACTATATACGTAGAGATATATGTAGAGTTGCGTCCCTAAGACTTTTATTGGGATTTTCTGAGGTGTATATCTGCTACATAGATTTTATTAGAAAACATATATTACGCAGTGTTAATGTAAAGCTTTTTAGCTACACATTACCTGTTTCTGATCTCAAAATGAATAGGGGCAAAAAAATGTTTTTTTATTTTCGATTTTTGTCACGGATTTTTTAGACAATCGACTTAATACTGATGAACCCCCATCGCTGATGTCGGTATTTTAATATTATTATAATTTATTTATATTGTATTCATCTTGTATATATGTACCGAGTAATAGCCCATTAAGGTACCAAGACATAAAATATAACAACAGTTAAATTACAAATTAAAAGAACTAGTAGAGAGAGAACTAGTGGAGAGATCTCCATTCTATCACGGCCCTATCCTAGCCTCGGTACTGAGAGTGCGTTCCGAAACTCACCTCTTGTAACTTGTCTGTCGCCTGTCATAGTCTATTAGGATCAGCTGTCAAAACGTCACTCGTGGAACTAGCTAGCGCCATCTCTGCGGAAATGTGAGAAGTTTAAGTGGTTGACGAATTGAAGCGAAGCGCGCTGCGAAATTCTGATGGAATATTTTTTAAGATTCCGTACCAAAATGGAAAAGGAACCCTTTAGTATCACTTCGTTGACCGTATGTCCGTCCGTCTGCGTATCATTGAATTAGGCTAACTTTGCGGATATCAAAAATATGATTTTATAATTTTCTTAAATTACTAATTGTAAGGTAATTTTATAAAGATATTCAAAACTACCTATGTTGAACTCTGATCTTGGAAAGTGCTAAGCCTAAAATTTTGAAAAAAATTAACATATAACTAGATTAGTCAAAATTACAGAAAAAGTATAGCGAAAGTCATATTATTATATTATGAGTGTTTTGCGATACGGCGGCGAAAAACTGAACCACTGTCGTAGAAGTATTTTTTTCATACTGCGTAATTATTTTAAACTTTTTTTATTTAAAAAAATCTAATAATAATAATTGTGTCGTACTTCTGATAGGTAGGTATGCTAATATACATAAAACCCAGCCGCGTGACCGGGATTCCTACCCTTACTATGGATAGTTTGTAGTTATTATAAATTAGCTCTAAACAAATGTGAATATTATGTATACCTATATAAAATACGGAACCCTTAAAAATTACCAACTCAAGTTTACTAAAGAAGTATTCAAATAAATACAAACACAAAATTCGGCTTTCACTGACACAATCTGGCATATCTCGGGACGACGACGACGGGCCGTTTGTACCCACGGGCACCTATTAAATATTCTGTGCCACGGGTGCGCTCACAATAAATTCGGTTTCCAAAAATACCTACTGAGGTAAACAACACATTTTTATCTTAGAACAAGCTGTGCCCGCGGCTCCGCCCGCTCTCATATTTCACTTCACTGCTAACCTCATAAGCTATTTAGCGTGATAGTAAGTAGCCTATAGTTGATGGGACGAATCAAGCTATCCGTAGAATTTTGGTTTATTAAAATCGGTTCAGTGGTTCTCGAGTTATAAGCGGACAGACAGACACTCAGACAGAAAGCAGACGTTGGATTTTATTATAGGTACAAGCTGTGCCCCCGGCTCCGCCCGCTCTCATATTTCACTTCACTGCTAACCTCATAAGCTATTTAGCGTGATAGTAAGTAGCCTATAGTTGATGGGAAGAATCAAGGTATCCGTAGAATTTTGGTTTATTAAAATCGGTTCAGTGGTTCTCGAGTTATAAGCGGACAGACAGACACTCAGACAGAAAGCAGACGTTGGATTTTATTATAGGTACAAGCTGTGCCCGCCGCTCCGCCCGCTCTCATATTTCACTTCACTGCTAACCTCATAAGTTATTTAACGTGATAGTAAGTAGCCTATAGTTGATGGGAAGAATCAAGCTATCCGTAGAATTTTGTTTTATTAAAATCGGTTCAGTGGTTCTCGAGTTATAAGCGGACAGACAGACACTCAGACAGAAAGCAGACGTTGTATTTTAATATAGGTAAGGAAGGATAGAATAGGAAAAATACTTTATTGCAGAGCAATAATAAAACAACAAAACGAGTAGAAAAACGCACAGCGAACAATAGACAGACAGACAGACAGACAAACACACAGTCACCAGGATGATCCCATGATGGTTCCTATTTTAGCAATACTGCGACGGGACCCTAAAAAGGACATAATATCGAATTTCCATATATACTTGCTATATTGTTCTTAATTTCATGGTAACTACTAGCGACCGTTGCACATTCAGTCAGTCGTTAACGTGACTTAAGTTATGTGGGACCGCCTCGCTTGTCCCACGGGCGCATTTGGAACGCTCCATGGAGGGTGTTTCGGAACGCTCCGCCGGCTTGCTACATAATGTATTAGACGGGTCCTTAAGTGGTCGGTATTGTCCGTAAGGGCGGATAGCCGGCTTTGATCTCGGCCTGTTGGTTGGAGGAATTAAGGGTGTACTTAGTATTCGAGTGGTTTGTCAAATCTTTAGATGATGAAAGTCTGAGGTCTGACCTTAGGCTAATTTAAAGACCCCTGTGTATTTGTTACTGTGTGAGGCCGCGTACTTAAAAAGAATATCCCCACTGCGTCTCTCCCCGTGCATGTCGTAAAAGGCGACTAAGGGATAAGGACGCGGTGCCGTGCTAAAGGGCGACAGGCTTGCCAACTCTCACCTTGGCACGGTCCTTCCACCGAGTTGTGCTGAATTATCTTCGTGCCTTACTTGCTGCTTGATAGTTATCTTGTCCGAATACTTTGCTAAACGTGGTGGTCGATGTTGTGTTGCAATTTTCCAGAGTTCTTGCAGCACAACACCGATTACTCTGCTTACCCTGATTGTCGGGATACAGCGTGTGTGGTATGTATGTATTTTCTCCCGGTTATGACGTAGGGATTTTGAAACGTGGACTCTGACGGCGGTCACTTTCGTCCAAAGGTTGGTGTTGGTAGCCCGCAGCGAGCAATGGAGCGAGCCATGCTGGGAATAACGCTACGTGATATGGTGCGTAACGAGGCAGTCCGCTGATGCACCAAATTAGTCGATATTGGACACCGGGTGGCTAAGCTCAAGCGGCAGTGGGCTGGGCACGTCAGCGGAAGAGACGACGACCTGTAGAGCAACCGTTTCCTGCGCTGACGATCGTGGACAGAAAAACGGAGTGTGAAATTACGATACTTTTTAAATTTTTATTTTTATTGTTATATCCGCCATAATAATCAAAAAAATCCATCCAAATTTCAGCCGGCTAGCTATACGGTTCTAAAGATACAGCAGTAGAGTAGGACAGACAGACTGACAGACATACAGACTGACAAACAGACGGCGTAGGCTTAGTAATAGGCTTAAAAAGGTCGCCCGGAGTTCATGGATGGGAAGAGCGAAAGAATGCTATGTCCAGCAGTAAACTGAAATGGGCTGATACGAGATACGAGTACCTGTCGCAGGAAAATGCACACAAAACTGATGCAAATAATAAGTTTATGAAACTCGAGTTATCACCAGGTTTTTTTTTTTTTATGGAACCTGACACGTTTGGCTACATCACCTACAACATCCGTGATGTCAGCCCATAACACAGGGTGAACTAGGTGCCATGTCAGTGCTTCCCTTCATTTCATGTCGGCTACACTAAACTGGACGGAAAGCACGAACTATTTACATAGCCGTTTCGACCGACGTTTCGTTCAGTGCGGTGGTACCAACCCGGCCGGGATAAACCCTACCACCTAGTAAGGTAAGAAGGGAAGGGACCTACAGTTTAACGTGGAATCCGAACCACGGTCAGCCTCCAACGGTCGAGCGGTCACCCATCCAATCACTGACCGCGCTCAGCGTTGCTTAATAACAGTTGACTAACCAACCGCGCCACTGAGCTACCGAGGCTGACGAATTTTCTTATCCCTTAGTCGACTTTTACGACATGCGAAGGGGAGAGATGCAGTGGGGCTATTCTTTTTAAGTACCGACCCCACACGGTACAGGCTTTTCGTCACTGAAACTAACACACGCACCTATCTGTGTACGTACATTAAAGAATTTCCGCCCCTGAAGGGACCAAGGAGCAGTAATTAAGAAAGTTACAATCCGTCGAATAATTTACTACATGAAATTCCGACCCCGTGCTGGCCTTCACGCATTTCATTGCTAACTTAACGCATTTGTTACTAAACTATTCGCTGTACGGCGGCCCTATTCTACTAACTATATATAGTATGTACACAAGACTGTGTTCAAAGAATTAAATACAATTGAAATTACAAATTTAAAAAAAAAACGTCCAGCTAAGTAAACAAAATCCAGGTAAGTATTGCTCCAGTAAACATTACATTGTAACAGATACATTGGAAAATTTACATACATACATATCACACACGCTGAATCCCGACAATCGGGGTAAGCAGAGTAATCGGTGTTGCGCTGCAAGAACTCTGGTCAATTACAGCACAACACCGACTACCACGTTTCGCAAAGTATTCGAACAAGATTAAATCGATCAAGCAGCAAGTAAGGCACGAAGACCCACCTGCTGCATGAGTCGGTGGAAGTACCGTGCCAAGGTGAGAGGTGGCGAGCCTGTCGCCCTTCAGCACGGCATCTTGTCCTTATCCCTTAGTCGCCTTTTACGACATGCATGGGGAGAGATGCAGTGGGGATATTCTTTTTAAGTACCGGCCCCACACGGTACACGGAAAATTTACATAAGGTGCAAAGGCGGACTTATCCCTTACAGAGATTTCTTACAGTCAACCTTTGGATGTTTGAGATTCGATAATATAGTGGAATGTAAGTAGGTAGTAGCAAAAGAGTTGCGTGACAATTGAAGATAAAAATAATAATAAGAATACTTATTAATACATACATATAATTACATGCAAGTAAAATATAAGCCATACATGTTTAATACATATAAATTACTAAATATATAGAATATTATATACAAATAAATATACATACATACATACTTGTCCATCCAGGTAAGTATGCCTTCTCGCCAAACCTCACGAAGAGAAGACAAAACGATAATAGACTAGCTCTTTCGTCGGCCTCCTCGAATCACACCTCCAGTCAATTGAAGCAAATTGAGGGAATCGGCTGCGGCGGCGCGAGCGCAGCCCGATGAGTGACGCTTTTATTAAATCTTGTTCAATTGTCGGCAATTTGGAGACAAATTGAAGTAAACACACCGGCAAATCCGACGGTCCGCTCTTCTACACCGGGCGCGCCTGCCTGGCAGGACTATTTATATTTTTGTATTGTGAATTGAATTTATCGGTGTAAGCAGAGTCATCGGTCTTGTGCTGCAGAACTACATCACAGCACAACACGGACCACCACGTTTAGCAGAGTATTAGGGCAAAATAACTATTAAGGAGCTAGTACCTAAGACGAAAATCCATCTGCTGCGCATGACTCGGTGGAAAGTGCAAACGAAAGAACAAGACTTAAAAATGTGAGGGGCATTTCTCATTCATACTTGTTCTTTTTTTTTCTACATGTGGCTCCGAGTCACCCATAATGTGTCTAACGCTAACGACGCCCATGGATATTCGGTCTTATGCGGGGGTTGCGAATGCCATGCCGGCTTGGCAGGTGCCTATTTACGCCCCTCTTAAAGGACCCGTTCTTTTTATTAACGTTCTCGTATCGTATGGAAATATACCTAAGTCTTCCAGAAGAAACTACACACCCACTCGTACACACATACAAAAACAGTATTTTTTTTTAATGAAAACCTGCATGCATCCTTGAGTCAAGAGAGGGACCAATGATGCATTTTGAGAAACTATGTGTTCTCAAAAACCAAATAATATCAATAACAGAAGGAAGCTGGCTGAAATTTTTACATTATCAATGGATAAATATAATGTCAGTTTCAGTAACCGTCTGGCATCGCGCTGAGCGCTATAGTAGAGAACAGATATAAAAGAAAAGATAATTAACTGACTACTTGTTGTTTTTATTCACAAATACACAAACCACAGAGCAAGAAACCGCGTCGCCGGGGGAAGACTGCCGCCAATCGCTGTTCTTTGATATAAACGAACCCTAAAACTACCTTCAGATGTGCATTTGTAACGGTGCGTCACGCACCGTTGGCAATTTTGTTTTCGATTATAAATCAAGAAAGAATTAGCCAATTCACATCGAGATTTCACTGACGTTTTCGGGCACATGTAAGTATGGTTGTAGAATATTTTGCCGCGAAGCCGCTAGAATAGCTAGCAAAAATTAAATAAAGAAAGAAAGGAACAGAAAACAATAAATTAAAACTTCATACAGCAAACAAAAAATTAATGTAAACATTATTAAAGAACGAAATGGTCCAGCCAAATCGAAGCCGCGAGAATAACTAGCAAAAATTAAATAAAGAAAGAAAGGAACAGAAAACAATAAATTAAAACTTTAATGTAAAACATTAATGTAAAAATGATTAAAGAACAAAATGGTCCGGCCAGTCTTAGGACAACCGCTAGACGGAATCCCTTCGTTTCCCTGATTGAGGACATTGGCTGCGGAGTGCGGCTCCTAACTGGCGAAACCTTTTAGGCTCTCTGCCTACCCCTCTCCCCTTCCCCTCGCACTTCATACCCCAACTCTACACACCCGGTGTACGATTTTCTTCAGTCATTGATTCACTTCCTATCTTTAGGGTTCCGGATCCATCACAGGTGTAGTAGATATAGATGTAATAAAATTGTAAAAATTGTACTATGTAATTGAAAAAAGTAAAAACTATGTACTTGAAAAAAGTTTAACACAATTGGAAAAGATTTAAAAACACTGATGATTTTTTTTTTATGGAAACTTACATCTTGAAATAACCGGCCAAGTGCGAGTCGGACTCGCGCACCGAGGTTTTTGCACCGTTGAAAAAACATATTTATTGTATGGGTCCTCATACAAGAAACTAAATTTTTCCCCTTTGTTGTTATATCCGCTAAAATACCACATATTATTCTGTGAACATTTCAACTGGCTTCAACAATTACGGTTCCAAATATACAGCCATCGGACGGACGGACAGACAGACACACAGACAGACAGACGTTGTAGGTAGTAATAGGCTTCCGTACGAGGTACGGAAACCTAAAAAGACGCGCGTTTTACAAATATGCGTTATAGAAATTTTTGTTTTGTTCAGTGTGTTGAATTAATAAGGACCAGAATGATCAATTGATCGCACTATGCGAGTGAATTTACATAGAAATGCCCGTAAAGTGATATTCTACCTCGATTTGCCGGTCGAGTGATTTATGAAAATTAATAATCAAAGCCGATTCATTGGAAGAGTAAAAATAATAAAAACATCTCAATTGAGAGTAAATGAAATTCGGTCTGATTGCTGCTCCGCAAACGAGAAGCTCTTCATTTGAACTAGGCCCGTTCACACGGAACGTCTTCACACGTTTTCATATGAAAATTAGAATAATTTTTAGGGTCCCGTATCCATACGGAAGCCTACAACGTCTGTCTGTCCGTCCGTCCTGTCTGTCTTAGGTCTGTATCTTTTTCATTTCAACCGTATTAGGTAGCCGGTTATAAGTTTCACAGAATATGACGAGTTATTTTGGCGAATATAATAACAAATAATAAAAAAAAATCAAAAGTGATCAATTAAGGGAGGTCCCCATACAAGAAACGTGCTAAAAATCAATTATGCTTACGTTAATCGATAATAGATGGCGCGACGGGCAGTTTTGTATGGCAGATACAAAAGATGGACGGATATAGCTTTTTACAGGTATCGTATAGCGGATCTACAGAACCCTCTGTGCGTGAATAAAACTCACGCTTGACCGATTTTTCACTTTATTTTCAATCGGTCGGCCAATGGTCATCGTTCAATATATGCGTTATTTTGTACCAACTAGGGCGAATTCCTACCACCTAGTAAAGTAATGGCAGATACCTACAGTTTTACACGTGCAAGCACGTGTAAAACTGTACATCCTCTTTTCACACATAACACATATATATACACCTTTCGTGAGGTCAGATGAAATTGATTGCGTCGAGAACCTTTGGTCTCTTGGCACAGTTACCGTTTCTCATAAGAAAACGGGTAGAAGTCCGGCTTCTACCGCTACTTATTTCGTGAATTCGAAGAATTAGATCTTTTTTTTTTCTTATTAATTAATCTAGACATTAGAAAAATATTTTTCTTTCCAAAATTATGTTTGCGGCCTAGTTTAAATATAGTTGACTGACTTTACTTAGGTACCCTATAAATTTTGTTGCCTCACGGAAATCTGTAGGCTTTCAAATTTCAAGAGGATCACTCAAGCCGTTTAGGATCTAGGCTCTGGAGAGACAGACGACGGATCAACGGACAGATACCTGACAGCATTTACAAGGGTCACAGCCAACGCCGCAGTCTACGGAATCCTAAAAACCGGCCAAGTGCGAGTCGAACTCGCGCACCGAGAGTTCCGTATCGCCATGTCATGGTCGGCGCCACTCACGCCATCTATGGCGTGTTTTATGAAATGCTTCATATTAGTTCAAATTCATGATTAGTTAAAATGCTTCATAGTCTTCTCGGTAGATGGCGCGCATACACTTTTTAGTTTCTTCTATGGGAACCCCTGTGAATTTTTTACTTTTTCATATTTTTCTTATTTGTTGTTATATCGTCCATAATAACACATATTCTGTGAAAATTTCAACGGGCTACCTATTACGGTTCAAGCAGCGGCGACTCCTCTCAGTTGGCGAGGTTGGCGCCGCCAAACCAAATAAAATGAATGACACCATTAATACAGAAGTATCAGGCTAAAATAAATGTGAAAAAATTTCGGAGTTATATTATTTATGTCATATAATCCACGATTAATAAGATAAAACGTCAATCCCGTACCCGTTACATAATTTGAAATTTCGCGCGCGTCAAACGCGGGCGACGACGAATGACGACACATCAAGGCATTCATTGGCCGGTTGACTACATTTTGTAGCGCCATCGTATTCTATACAAGGCGGAAGCGACCGATGTCCCCCCCCGTCCCGCGCGGACCCGCTGATCAGCCTTTCGAGTTGGCGCAGCGGGGAGTGCATTTAGTGACGCGGTAGCGAGTAGAGCGAGCTAGCGAGCGAGCTAGGTGTGTGTGTTGCGTGTGCGGGTGTGTGCGCGCTGCGTCCACACGACTAGTATTCTTGTGCTGTGCGACGTGCGATGCGATGCGACTAGCGAGCTAGGCTAGGTGTGTTGTGTGCGCGTGTGTGTGCGCATTGGCTCGCGAGTTGATAGCTGCATATATTCCGTTATGTAGGTATGGACTTTGTATGGTTGAATCCTGTGCAGTGTTGTTCAATTTAAAGTGATTTATTGGTAATTATAATGGCAAACTCCTACCGAGCTATCTACGGAGCACTCAAGGACAAGAGAGACTCAGTAATTTGGCACTCTTACATATCTGTGGAAAAGGAGTTGCTAACAAAATTGAGGAAGAAAGAAGATTTTCACGATCGAGTCATCGAAAATTTCTTGTCTGTGGAACGAAGAGTGGACTTCATGTACAAATAAAATGTAACAATTCAAGCTTGTATGCCTGTCTCGTCGTCGTCGTGCCAGAGGAGACGTCGCTGTTGTCGGCTGCAACTCGACAGCTTTGACACAACCAGTAGGTACCTATCTACAGACAAATAAATCGTAAGTGAGCAAAATAAATCATTTAAACTAAATATTATAAACTATCTATATCGTAATCGTCTTTCAGTTTTTGAACTCATTGTGGTAGAAATAAATTAACGCGTAGGTACCTAAGTTATGAAATTATGAAAAAAAAAATCCTTAGCCAGAGCCAACCCAATATTCAGGACCAGGAGTCGCCGCTGCGTTCAAGATATACAGCCCTCGGACAGACAGACAGACGGACAGACGGCGCGCGTAGGCTTAGTAATAGGGTCCCGTACCGGATACGGAACCCTAAGAACTAGACAAGGCCTTTAGCGGTCGGCTGCGAGCGCTCGCTCTGCGAAATTCGGCCGTGTGCCCACGGTCTTACTAGGACGTCGTCGGCGGCGCGGCGTCGCCATCTCAAATTGATAATTTCCTTCGCACGTTTATTTTCGCTCCCCCTGATTTTGTTCCGTAAATTGAAAATAAAGGCGCCCCGTTTGCCGACGGCTTCTGGACTCCGCCGAAATAATACGAAAGTGTAATGGCCTCTTTGGAATGATAATGGAAGGATGGTAACTTGTGGCGTTTGCTATTGCGACATCTTAGTGTTGTTGTCGTGAATGAATTATGTTAACAGGTGTTTATCGTGTCCGTTTATAATGAATGAGACTGACAAATTGTAGAACTAGAACCTAGTTTACTAGTTTTGTTTTACTATACTGCCCTCCATAATGTATAGGTCGTAACTGCCAAAATACAATTTTACAGGAGAAGCAAAAACGTGTTTGGCTTTCGGCCAACTATTTGTTCTTATTTATTAAAAGTTATTGTAATGTCAATATATGGTCCTTAAATTAGTCTATTTTTTCTTATTTATAGTTTCCTGAAAATCTAATCGGATGACCTGTAACTGCAGTTACAACGTTTTTTCTTAGTATTAGAAGACTCGTATATTTCGTCAGCCATGAGACTTCGAAGTAAAAAAGTCATTATCTACTTTTATCCTGTAAATTATTCCAATAAATATCTAAATAAATCACAGGTTTTAGGTGTAAAATAAACAAAAAAATTATATTCTACAAAACTTGCATTATTTTTTAATTGAGATGAGTAAATTATTATAATACTTTACATATATATTCATTAATTCAAAGAAATCAAGAGAAAATAATCTTAGCTTGCAATGGCTTCACCAAGAACACCACCTGGGCCATTGAAAATACTTGGAAGTGGAAAAATTTGGGAGTTATGCTTTTCTTTTATTTTCCGTTACGCAAGTAATGAGTCTTCTTGTGTGAGTAAAATGGTTTTCGTGTATGCATATACTTGAAAATTAAAAATTTTAATTTTTGACAATTTTTGTCTTTTTTTTCAAAATTGACATATTTCAGTCTGAAAAAAGCAAGTAAATTTTAATCAAATTTTTAAATATGAATACATGTTAGCATTTAGAGGAGTAGAATAATTATTATATAGTGAAAAGGTGCGCGCTGTTAGAATCTGGAGTGCATTCACTCGTTGAGTTCGTCGCTTCAGCGACACCAGGATATTTTCACGCTCACAGTCGGTGATTCGCTAAACGCTTATATATTTGAAAGTCATTTTCAATGTACCCCAAGGTCATGTAATGCATGAGATCTGTGAATTTTTTGCTAAGTATATCATTAGGACCACTGAACTTAAAATATACTAATTATTAATAAATAAATAGATTAATTAATAGAACTTAAGAAAGACATAACCTCAAATTGATCACACCTTTTAACTCGTTACTTACTTATGAGTTGATCACAGGGTTCCCAGATAGATACGATACACTAATTTTTGGCTATAAATACCAAGCTTAAAAGGCGTAACTGATGCCGTAAGACTTATCCATAATGACTACTTTAAGAAATTGCCACGACTATAAGTTTTATCTGCACTAATTTATGTAGATACGACCTTTATTTCGTGTAACAGTAAGATACAACCACTTCAGTAGTAGGCCTAAAGCTAAGACAAGAAGTCGTATCTGCTTAGTTACAACTTTTGGTCTTAGTGATCTTCAGATACGACTAGAAGTCCTTGCACATGGTCACTTTTTGCAGATACACATATTTTTCTTAGCAATTTTTCTTGTGATTTTTACGTAAAAACGAACTTTCTGTCAATGTCATAAGGTGCATTATGAAGAGGGCTACACAAATATGTAATAATCAAAAATACCTAAAATTGTTAGATACGACCTTTACATTAAGGAGGGCGTAGTATCGGAGTATAGTATCTGTCAGCCTCGGTAGCTCAGTTGTGCGGTCGGTCGGCTGTCGGTCGCGACCATAAGCACACCTGATCGCGGTCAGTACTTGGATGGGTCAACGCTCGACCCACGGAGGCTGACCGTGGTTCGGATTCCACGTAAAACTTTCCTTCTTACGTTACTATGTGGTAATCTTTAACCCGCCCGGGTTGATACCACCGCACTGAATGAAGGGTCGATTGAAACGGCAAACTCTACCACTTAATAGGTAAGAGAAGGGACCTACAGTTTTACGTGGAATCCGTACCACGGTCAGCCTCCAACGGTCGAGCGGTCACCCATCCAAGTACTGACCGCGCCCAGGTGTTCTTATGATCACGATCGACAGTCGACCGGCCGAACCACTGAGCTACCGAGGCTGACAAAACGAACAAGAAACATCTGTAAAAGAAAAGAGGAGTAGGTAACGGATATTCCCGGGGTCCCCAACGAGACTGCGGCGGTGGTAGGCCGCAGGATATATAATATCCCAACCTGATTTATACGCTACTTGGCTGTGAACAACCATAATTATATTAAGCCGCTCCTATTGGACAAGGAACGAGAAAGTAATGTAATTATGGATTTTACATTGAAGATGTTTTGCTCTGCTGATTACGTTGTCTCGCTTCTTCTGTTTTGCGCGCATTCGTACTAAGGTTTGTTCCAAGTTCTCCTGAGTATTTTTTTTTTTCGTAAAAATACCTTAAATATCTCTTGCAGAAAAATATGGCAGCTTACTTCTGTATCCGTCACATACGGAACCCTATTACTAAGCCTACGCCGCCGTCTGTCTGTCCGACGGCTGTATCTCTTAAACCGTAATAGGTAGCCCGTTAAAATGTTCACAGAATATTTGTTATTAAAGCCGATATAACAACAAATAAGAAAAATATAAAAAAGTAAAGTGTTTCCCTTCATTTCATGTCGGCTACGACGGAACAATTTACCAACCAGAATATAAAAAAAATATTTAAAAAAAATTGGTTGTCTGTAAAGTCGGTTTACGGACGATAGTTTTACGTGATAACGTCATAAAGAAACACAGCTATAAGAATTGTACAATCGTACATTTGTCGATTTCTAGCCTCGATTACCGTACGATACGACAATTACCGTACGTTTGGCAACACTGCCGCTTGGGCCGAGGACGTTTCCATGGTAACTTTGAATATCAACATGAATATCAACGTGAATATCAACGTGAATATCAACGTGACTATCAACGTCAACGTGACACTCTTTCGTACGTGCTGCCCGTGTTCATAAATTTTTAAGACGTTATCACGTCAAAATGTATAACGCCTAAACGATCGAAGATTGGGTAACTAATAAGAGGTGATTTTTATTGCAAATGACCTCCCTCGGTCACCACTTTTCGTTTGATCCATGTCTTTTGGAACAACCTGTAGATTTGTCATGACTTGACTGAGGAGCGAACGAGTCAAGCTGGGCGGTCAAACTTAACCGAAATATCTCCTCGTTTCAGGTGACGAGTCCTTTCCTAGTGGTGGAGCTGAGCCTCGGCCGGCTGGAGGGGACTCAGCTGCGGGCGCTGGGTCTCCTCAATATGTTTGGCTTCAACATCACGTACGAGGTTCGACCCCCAGCGGTCAGCGACAACGACACATCGCCTCTGCAAGCCCGCGCGTGCAGCGCCATCGAGTGCCGTCTGCTCGGACACTGCTATGCCAATAGAGATTTCACGTGAGTGCACCAATGTCTTAAGAGGATTCATATGGCAAAACAACGAAAATTGTTATATTTCAAAGAAAAATTTAGTTCTATGAAGTACATAATATGAAAAAAAAAAATTATTAAACTAAATAATATGTACTAAACACTGAGTATTTTTTCATGGTGAAAACATTTCTGAATGTGACTCTATTTTAATTTATTCTGTCTGTCTGTCTGTCCGTCCGTCCGTCCGTCAGTCCGTCCGTCCGTCCGTCCGTCTGTCTGTCTGTCTGTCGTTATTGAGGCTTATCAAGGGCTGTATCTCGTGAACCGTAATAGGTAGCCCGTTGAAATTTTCACAAAAAATGTGTTATTATGGCCAATATAACAACAAACAATAAAAATAAGAAAAAGTAAAAAATTCACGGGGGTCCCCATAGAAGAAACCAAAAAGTGTATGCGCGCGCGCCATCTACCGAATAGATTATGAAGCATATGAAGCATTTCAGCCGGACCAGTCCAGTATCCGGACTCCGGACAATTAATCATAAATTATTTGTGTCCAGATCCAGATAGCCGGACAATTAATTATAAATTATTTATCCAGTACCCGTATAAATAGTCACTGCGTTTAGTTATATTACATAACAAGTTCTGCGTAGAGTTGGGCGTTAAACATTGCGCGCCCAAGGGTTCGGGTGTATAGGTGCACTAAAATTTGAAAGTCAAATTTTAAGACAAAAAAGCGGCCAAGTGCGAGTCGAACACGCGTGAAGAGGGTTCAGTACCATTAGATTTTTCGTGAGAACTTGAAGACTTAGGATTTCGTTTAGACTCAATAGTTTCGGAAAAAAGCAGGGGGAATGATCGATGTTTGTATATTTTCTTATTATCTTATTATTTTTTAAACTACCTATGCATTTTAAAATATTAAAAATATGTGTGTATTTCTTATAACGAGCCCTTTTCATTGATATAACTTACATGATAAACGTGAAAAAAAATTTAACTTTCTAATTTGTCCCCCAAAGACCTCCAAAATCGAAATTTGTATTTAGGCTATACGCCCGTGATTGGGTCATCAAACTCTACAGGGTGTTTCAGGATAGGCTTGAGAACCTTCGGAAATAGAAAGTACTCATTATTAGAAGAAAAAAATCCGTATCACTCAAATCGGAATCGTTTTTTTTTTCATACAAAAATTGAAAATTATATTTAAAGCTCGATGGACAGTGAATATGAGGACATTTGGCAACAGTGCTGTCTAGGTCAAGGGAGTGGAAATGAACTAGTCCAGTCCCATTTTTCTTTTGATATCATTCAAATTTATGTGATTGGAATTTACCTACATGCAGTTAAATTCTACTGGTTAAGCATATATAAGTTAGTAATTTTATTTTTATTTAATAAAGGCGGACGTTAACCGTCCACCAAATTTCGATTAAACTATTTTCACCAAAAAGTAGGTACTATAAAATGACCGAATCTGGAAAATAGTTTCAGAGCTTTTCGTCTTCAAATATGGACCCATTTCGAACCCTGAAGTTACAAAACCTTATCCTGAAACATCCTGTAACTTTTTTCCTCCAATAGAATAGAGAAAATAAGCTGTGACAGATGGACAGAAAGACGTGAGAATGGTCCTATAAGGCTTCGGTTTTTGTCCTCTTTTGAGATACGGAATCCTCAAAAGGATCTATTTAAATGCAAAAGTATCGTGACCAAAAATACATACTATTGCAAGAATATCTAAAATTGAGAAATTTCCACTCTAGTTGGGTGCGAGAAAACGATTTTTTTATGAAAATAAAACGCGTAGGCTTGCAAAGTGACGGGGGAAAGCTAAAATCTAGCTAGAATTTTCCGATGAATCACGCCTTACGGAACAATAAATTTGTCGCGCCATCTGTCGCCGAAACGCGACACCGTTAATAACCACTCCGCCATTTTGTGTCGCTGTGATGACGCAGCTCTCGCGAGCCGGATGAAGTGAAGTTGATCTAACTTTTAGACCATCTGCGCCTCCACTCCACTCTACCCTCTCCTCTGTCGATATACTTGCTTAGTTACCTTATCTATACAAAAAAATATATTTTTATCTGTCTATATAATATTATTAGCTTGTTGTATGTCTGCGGCTTCGCTCGCGAGAAAATTTGAGTCGCTAAGCGGACATCTACCTACCCTAATATCAAATTATTGTTACAAAATGAAGAGCTCCGCCCGCTCTCATATTTGACTTCTCTGCTAACCTCATAAGCCATTTAGCGTGATAGTAAGTAGCCTATAGTTGATGGGAAGAATCAAGCTATCCGTGTTTTTTTTTTTTTTTATTAAAATTGGTTCAGTGGTTCTCGGGTTATAAGCGGACAGACAGACAGAAAGCAGACGTTGGATTTTATTAAAGGTAAGGATGATGACTAATTCAGAAAGTTATAGTCCGTTTGTAGTTTCCGTAGCCCGTACGGAAGCCTACAACGTCTGTCTGTCTGTCCGTCTGTCTATCTGTCTGTCTATCTGTCTGTCTATCTGACTGTCCGTCGGTCCGTCCGTCCGTCCGATGGCTGTATCTTTGGAACCGTAATATTTAGCCAGCCAGTTGAAATTTTCACAGAATATGTGTTTATGTTGGCGGAATAATACAAATTTCAAAGCAGAAAAATTAAGGTGTTATGGGCTGACATCACGGATGTTGTAGGTGATATAGCCAATCGTGTCAGTTTCCATAAAAAAAAAATTGGTTGTCTGTAAAGTTGGTTTACGGACGATAGTTTTACGTGATGATGTCATAAAGTAAATCAGTTCCGGCGGATATTTACCATGTAAAATTAATTTAAGTACATGATAAAGATGTGATAATAACTAATAAAAAATATGAGAAATTAACGACTATTAATTAAATTTAAAAAACCTACATAACGCCATCTACATGTTCAACGTTGCAACAATTACCTAACTGCTAAATCAAGTATACCGCTGGCTGAAGTATTTAATTTAATATTGACGCTAGATGTGGACGCTAGATGTCGCTCCATGAAATTCACATACTGTTGAGAAAATTTGCAGCGATAAGTAGACGGTCGATAGCCCGCGTGTATAACACGTCTGGTCAGTGATGGTGGCAGGGACCGCGGGTTCGAGGCTCGCAAAAGACGGAGAAATATATTTTGTACTAGCTGAGCCCGCGGCTCCGCTCGCGTGAAATTCGTATGCCAAAGAAGAATGTAAGTAACTAAGGGCGAGGCGGAAGGCCGAGCTGCGTTCAGGTAATCGAAAAACCTTCTTAAAGAAAGTAACTAACTAAGGGCGAGGCCGAAGGCCGAGCTGCTTTCAAGTAAACGATAAATCTTTCTCTAATAAAGGAAGTAAGTAAGGGCGAGGCCGAAGGCCGAGCTGCGTTCAGGAAGACGATAAACCTTCTGGAAGAAAGGAAGGAACTAAGTGCGAGGCCGAAGGCCGAGCTGCGTTCAGGTAAACCAAAAACCCTCTTCCGCCTTCGGGCCTCGCCCTTAAAGACTTCCTTTCTTCGATAGAATATAATATCGTTTACTCAATCTATTTATTTCATAAAAATAAAAAAGTAATATTAAGAACTAAAGAATTAAACCTACCTAACAAACATTAAAATAACTATCAAAACGGGCATTTTCAAATGTTCTTAGAGCACTTGCGGCATTACTCCGCTGGATGGCAAGGCTTACCCTTTGAATGAAGTACATAAGCCCTTGATGGCGGGACACCAGTTGCGTCAACCAGCTCAAGCCTCTTTTGGCTTCACTGCTCCACGGACCGAGGGTTTCAACCGCAAACGCAACAAATTCGAAATCTTGAATTATATTTCTATATTTGCTGCGTTTGAGGCTCTCCGCCCCAGCCTCGGCCGCGCCAGCCGCTCTTGAAGATGTCCTAACGTGACTTGGAGCCAATGTGAGAACAAAAGTAGCGTCCCACATCAAAGAACTACCCTTAGTCCATGGCACTAAGGTGATAGCATCGGGCCTCTTGCCATCCAGCCGGGAATAACCGCGAGGTTCTAGGATGCACGGTATATTTGCCGTTAGAAGCGTGGACTTTATAATAAAATTTAAATTAAATTAACTCAATCTTAATATTAATTAACTTTATTCGAGATGGTTTAGCTTCTTCCTGAACGCAGCTCGGCCTTCGGCCTCGCCCTTAGTTACTTGCTTTCTTCGAGATGGTTTTTCAATTATCCGAACGTAGCTCGGCCTTCGGCCTCACCTTAGTTACTTACTTTCTTCAAGATGATTTAGCTTCTTCCTGAACGCAGCTCGGCCTGCGGCCTCGCCCATAGTTACTTACTTTTTTCGAGAAGGTTCATGGTCTTCCAGAATAGAGCTCGGCCTTCGGCCTCGCCCTTAGTTACTTACTTTCTTCAAGAATGTTTTTCTTCTTCCTGAACTCAGCTCCGCCTTCCGCCTCGCCCTTAGTTACTTTCATCGAGAAAGAATATCGTTTACGTGAGCGCATATCCGCCTTCGGGCCCGCCTTTAGTTACTTACTTTCTTTTTTTTAAATACGAATTTCACGCGAGCGAAGCCGCGGGCAACAGATATATAAATTTTATTGCACCAATGACAGCGACATAACTTCGACTTTCAATTATTTTTTTTTTTTATCAAACAATTTGTCACCGGCCAGCTCACGTCGAGATGACAGTTCTCCGTTGTCAACATGACATTTAACATTGTTTTTTACCTTTACTTTGGATTGCGTGATTTTTATTATATTTTTTAATTATTATGTTCATCCGGGATCATTGACTTATATATTACTCACTGTCCGGGATATACACTGTCACTATAAAAAGTTTCGTCAAATTCCGTTCAGTGGTTTTTGCGAGATGCGCGTACAAATAGACATTTTTGCATTTACGATTTTATGATATGTATAGAAAGAATAGATATGTATAGACTATTGTGTTCAAGTTATAAAAAAGAAGAACTGTCATTTTCGTTGTATCTACTTAATTTTAAATTTCGAATGAATATTTTATTCAAATTGTATTTGCTGCCAGTTCTCAAGATATAATTATGTACTTTGGACTACGTGATTTTAAACGCGTAATAATGTTTATAATTGTTAATTTTTTTTTTATTTTTGTTATTTTTTTTTTAAGTATTATGTTAACCCGGCATATAAACTGCCACTATACAAAGTTTCGTCTAATTCCGTTCAGTGGTTTTTGCGTGATGCGCGTACAGACAAACAAACAAACAAACAAACAAACAAAAATTTTATAAACTGTTCTAACATGTTCAGTATCTCATTTTAAGCCACCCTGGTTAGTTTTTTTCTGAATACATTCATTGTACAGACTTTCTTACCTCTACGATTTTATTATATGTATAGATTTCTTACTATTGTATATGCCTCTCTATCGCGCTCTCGCTTGCACACACAGGTCTCTATCGCGCTCTCGCTTGCACACACAGGTTTAGATGGAACGTTACACTTCTTCGTGCGTGCAGCCGGTGTTCATCAATTTATAAGACGTGACATCATCATGTCAAAAATATGTTCGGTGAAGCCATCGCAAGCTCAGTTCGACACATTCTGCCCGGGAACCAAAGAATAGGTGGCAACGACAACCCCACCAATGCTATCTCCCGCGTTATCAACTCTATCTGTGGATTCATTCAATTTATTCAGCGGTCCAATGTTTGCGAACTTCGGGTCGACTGACCGTGCGGACAAACTCTCGTGGATTTAATTGGCGCGTCCGATTGGTGGATGATGACGTGTGGTCGGAATAGATAAAAATAAAAAGTAAACTGAACAATGGAGCAATGAGCGATTTTATCGTTAACCAATATCTTGAGTATTCAAATTGATAGAGCTGTATTTAGCTCGTCGAGTTTTGGTGGAAAGTCACACACATTTGGTGATGCTTAAAGATGACATTTTTACAAATATAATGGTCGGTCTCCACAAAAGTACGATAGATAAAAATGTAGGTTCTTCGTTCTTTCATTTTCGTAAATACCTAACCTCAAAATGTATGGAGAATTAAATTGGTTTTCCAATTTTACCACCCTTCATTTTTAGGTTTCCGTACGCCGTACGAAAGCCTATTACTAACCCTACAACGTCTGTCTGTCTGTCTGTCTGTACGTCCGTCCGTCCGTCCGTCCGTCCGTCCGTCCGTCCAATGGCTTATGGTATCTTTTGAACCGTAATAGGTAGCCGGTTTTAAATTTTCACAGAATGTGTGTTTTTATGGTGGATATAACAACAAATAATAAAAAGTTTGTATGGAGAAAGTTAACTGTTTTTTTTTTTGTGGTGCGAAACCTCGGTGCGCGAGTCCGATTCGCACTTGGCCGATTTTTTTAGTTTTTGATAGAGATTAATCCCCTGATATATTCGTTATGGTTTAAAAATCACCCTGCATATACATACATACGTTATGATACGAATATACGATATGCATGTTACAAGATGTTCTCCGTAACATACACCGTAGTCCGTAGCAGTTGAGAAACATGTCCCGCAACATTTGCCCCCATGTGTCTCCAATGCGACACGACCACAGTGTAAATTGCAATGACATTCTACTTTCTGGACGGGCCCTCGTCATACATTTTACCTGTAGAAAGGTGCGATTGGAGTACTTCTATATATTGCCAATATTTAAAACAGCGTAAGTGCGCGAGCGCCTCATACATCACGTTACGTTTCCGCTCTGTGAACGTCGATAGAGTAAGACGGTTAAATGGCAATTTGATACGTATAAAGGAGAGACAACGATTGGAGAGGGTGCCGAATGCTCACCAATAGCGCGCCTCAATTCGGTGCGTTGTATGCCACTTCCCGATAATTTAATTCGTTGGTAAATTGTGGATTCCTCTCCTTAAATGACAATTCCATGCATATGATTTTTTTCTTTTTTAAATAATATACGTAACTCAAGGTAAATTATGTGTTACTGAAAAGCTGTCTATTATTATTATTATTCTGTTTATAAACTAATGCCTGGGTAAACTCTGCTTCACACATCACAGTCCCAGGACTAGCGTGGAAGCAGAAATTGTAACAAAATGCAACTTACATCTTTTCCCCGATTTATTCATGTTATTGTTATTATTATATAAGGTCTGTCATTAGTAGGTAACGATACGCTATAAGGTATCAGATACTGATCACGTTCCCATAACAATTTTTTTTTACGATATAAAAAACCTACTCACTCCTCAAATTTAATACGTGAAGTGCGCGTATTTCACCTTAATAAGTACGTTTTTTATATCGTAAAAAAATTGGTATGGGAACGTGATTAGATCAGATCAGTATCTCATACACATACACCCCTTAGCGTATCGTTACCTAATAATGAAACACCTTATATAAGTGTTGTGTTTGTATGTGTTCTTATTAATAAGTGATTTTGAATTGATTTTGATTTTGAAATTGCAGAGACTTCTACTGCGCATGCTTCGAGGGCTACACCGGCGCCGACTGCGGCACCGGGCCGCTCTGCCCCCGCGCCTCCAACACCTGCAGGAATGGAGGGATCTGCAGGTAAGCGCAGTCCACGGCGGTAAGTAATGAACATCGAGGTTTAGAGAGAGACAATCCGGTTGTAGAGCGCCGTCCCTGTCGCGCGAACTCGCACGTCTATATGCGACAGCGACCTGATGAGATGATGATTGTTTGATTGCAAGTACAGTGTCGGGTCCTTAAAGAGGGGCGTGAATGAGCACCTGCAAAAACGGCATGGCATTTGTAACCTCCGCGTACGACCGAATATCCATGGGCGTCGTTAGACAACTTAAGGGGCGGTTCGGCGCCACATGTCGCGCTTTCAATCAATAAATAAATAAATTGTTGATAGAAGTCAGAGATTAGAATGTCCAAATTTTCCTAAACATGGTGGTCAGTGTTACATACATGCCTACATACATATCATACGCTGTATCCCGACAATCGTGGTAAGCAGGGTAATGGATGTTGTGCTGCAAGTACTCTTGTAAATTACAGCACAACACCGACCGCCACATTTAGCAAAGTATTAGGACAAGATAATAATAAACACTTTTTTATTTTGATTTTTTTTTTTTTGAAGATAACGATCAAGCAGCAAGTAAGGCATGAAGAGTTGAAACCCCACCTGCTGCGTGACTCGGTGGAAGGACCGCACCAAGGTGAAGGGTGGCTAGCCTGTCGCCCTTTAGCAAGGGATCTTTATCCCTTAGTCGCCTTTTACTCGCCCGTTCGGTCATTGAGCCTGTTTTATCGGTACTACTATGGCCGCTGCTCTGACGAACTTGCTTCCCTTATCCCTCCTCCTCCTGCTCGCCTTCGCCAAACCCGCCATACTCTCGCGGAACACCCCTTTGTAGTCGAAAGAAGAGTTCTTCGAACTGCACGATTCTCTAAATCGTTCTTGCCGCACTGCAAAGGTGTGGAACGGGCTTCCGGAGAATATCTTTCCTCGCTCCTACAATCCACGGATCTTAAAATCGCGGGTGCGGGTTCATAACCTTTCCCCAGCGACATTAGTCCGCCTCCAAGCCGGACTGGCACCTCGTCGGGGGTGAAATTGGCTGCGCCTGAGGCTTCGACCTCGGGCACAGGCACCCTGTTCGGAAGCAATAAAAAAAATTGGCCAAGGACGAGTCGAACTCGCGCACCGAGAGTTCCGTATCGCTATGTCATAGTCAGCGCCACTCACGCCATCTACTTATTAGTTAAAATCCTTCATGCTCTTTTCGGTAGATGACGCGCATACACTTTTTAGTTTCTTCTAATGGAACCCCCGTGAATTTTTTACTTGTGCTTATTTTTATTATTTGTTATTATATCGGCCATAATAACACATATTCTGTGAAAATTTCAACGGGCTACCTATTACGGTTCAAGACATACAGCCCTCGGACAGACAAGACAGCCAGACAGACGGCGCGGCGGCGTAGGCTTAGTAATAGGGTCCCGTACGACGGATACGGAACCCTAAAAACCAATCGAGAGAATGGTCAGTGTTGTGCTCTAATATTATACTCTGCTTATCCGATTGTCCGCCGCGATGGTATGTATGCATGGTTCAACAAAATGGTCTTTGATCCTCAAAATGTGTGGAAGTAACATTTGAGTCGCTGTGCACTGAATGAAAGAGTTCAGATAAGAGTCATATATCACACGCAGGCTGGACCCTTCATGCGTGCAATTTCTCGGGCCCCAATAGTCATGAATAAAAGATTGAGTCGCCAGCGGTTACGCGTTATTTATGTGACTGTAGCGTTTGTAACGTCACAGAGACGGCGACACGCTACAGACGAAATGAAATATACGAGTACGTACTGTCATCACATCACGCAAATAGTTCAAAAATACATATGACTCTCACGCAAATAATGCAAAAATTTAGAACTGATATGGTCATGTTTACGATTCGTTAGTCAGTCACGCTGGCAGGGCCCTTATGAAATCGGGCGGGTGTATGTGCGTCTGTCTGTCCGTTTGTCTGTCACACGCACTGGCCGGGGCGATTATTCTATAACGAAAGTCAGTCAGCCTCGATAGCTCAGTGGTGCAGACAGTCGAATTATTGATTGTTAAGCAACGCTGGGCGCGGTCAGTACTTGGATGGGTGACCGCTCAATCGTTGGAGGCTGACCGTGGTTCGGATTCCACCTAAAACTGTAGGTCCCTTCCATTCCTACCTTACTAGGTGGTAGGGTTTACCCCGCCCGGGTTGGTACCGCCGCACTGAATGAAACGTCGTACGAAACGGCTATGTAAATAGTTTGTGTTTTCCGTCCAATTCAGTGTAGCCGGCACGATCGAAGGGAAGCACTGACATGGCACCTAGTTCACCCGGTGTTATGGGCTGACATCACGGGTGTTGTAGGTGATGTAACCAACCGTGTCAGTTTCCATAAAAAAAAACGAAAATCTTAATAAATAAAAAAAATATAATTTAAAGTAGTCCTAACGGCATGAAAAAAAATTTAAGTACACTATTTTCCTTTATTTTAAACGGTTAATAAAGAGAAAATGATGACATTCTTGTGGACAGCGCAGTGGCGAGGGAACGCACGGCGGCGCAGCGACCGCTAGCACGCACGCACGCACTCGCTACTGTGCGTTCATGTAGACTCTACATTGTAGAGCAATTGTAGAGAATGGCTAACGGACCGATCTCCGTGTGAACAACGTTCGCACTGTTTTTTTTTTTGCTTAGAGACAAATTATTTCCCGATCAGGGATACAAACCAAACTGTTTATTTATCAATACAATGTTGTTTCATTCTTTTTAGTGGTTTTTAGGGTTCCGTATCCGGTACGGGACCCTATTACTAAGCCTACGCCGTCTGTCTGTCTGTCTGTCTGTCTGTCTGTCCGTCCGTCCGTCTGTCTGTCCGAGGGCTGCATCTCTTGAACCGTATTAGGTAGCCCGTTGAAATTTTCACAGAATATGTGTTATTATGGCCTATATAACAACAAATAATAAAAATAAGAAAAAGTAAAAATTTCACGGGGTTCCCATAGAAGAAACCAAAAAGTGTATGCGCGCGCGCTATCTACCGAATAGATTATGAAGCATTTTAACTAATCATGACATTTTGAAATAATATGAAGCATTTCATAACACGCCATCTAGATGACGATACGGAACCCTCGATGCGCGAGTTCGACTCGCACTTGTTTACTATTTCCATAGTGGTTTTTTTTTTTTTTTTTTTTTTTTTTATTGTTTCGACAGTTTCGACCGACCTTCGTTTAGAGAAGTGGTACTAATCCGAATCGAAACCCTAGTTACTTACCTAAGATAACTCTATGTCCAGAAACTGTAGAAGAAATTCAATGAGAGACTGACTAGAAAATATTTATAAAAAATCTAATTTTTTTTTTTTATATTAATGTTTAACTTTTATTTATATCAATTCATTTACTTTTTTTTTTTGAGGAACTTTACTTTAACATTCGGATGTGTAGACAAGATTATTTCGGTGCTTACAGACATGAATGTACAGCCTACCAAATAAAACTTAATGGCTCGTGACTTAATGTTTGCTCTATAAAAAAGGCAGTCGCCGAAATGTCGGCCATTTCACCTCAGCACGGTCAGCAGACGAGGGAATAATGCGACAATACCAGAGAGGAGGAAAAGAGTAATCTGCAATTATAATACCCAGAATAGCCATTTATTGGGAAGAAAATTGTCTCATACATCAAAAGTAGAAACGTACAGGAAATAAAGACGGTTGGGTAAAAATTTTTTTTTTTTTTTTTTATGGAAACTGACCTGGTTGGCTACATCACCTACAACTACAACATCCGTGATGTCAGCCCATATCACCGGGTGAACTAGGTACTATGTCAGTGCTTCCCTTCATTTCTGTCCCCCTTCAAGTCTGTTCAGTGTGACGTTGCTCACAGACAGGGTACCGTAGGCATTGCTTTCTTGCACGCATAGTCAATGCGTACGTGATCGCTTCTTGTTGGGAATATCGCTACGTGATATTGTGCGTAACGAGGCAATCCGCCGACGCACCAAAGTGGATATTGGAAACAGGGCTAAGTTCAAGTGGCAGTGGACTGGGTACGTTAGCCGAAGAGACGACGACCGTTGGAGTAACGTGTCCCACACTGGCGGCCGTGAACAGAAAAACGGAGTGTGGGAAGATCACCCGCCAGATGGGACGACGACATGAAGTACGTCGGCGGAAAGCAGTATTTCCGCACCGCTGAAGGCCGGAAAATTTGAGAGGCGTGGACGCATACACGGTCGCCCGTAGATTCGTAGGTCGCTTTATTTATTAAGACGAGACGGAAGTTAACTTTCTCGATACAAAATCGTCTTTCGGCATTTATATTTTTTACCCCCCTAAACCTAATGAGATTTCCACAATTATTTTTTGTTGTAATAAAGACAGTCGATTCTACGTTCCGTTTATTTTTTGAATATCTAAAGAGATAACTCAATAAAGCTTAATGAACTTCATGACATCAAAAAATAAAAAATTCAAACTTTTTCGGTCGAAATACAAATTTTTAGCTCCGGTGTTGCAGGTATATTTCATCTAAACAAAAAAATGAAAGGAACGTAGATTGGACTGTCCTTAAATAAGACAAGAATTTTTTTTTGTAAAAATCGGATAAGGATTAGGTTCGGCTAGGAAACATAAATGCCGAAATATGATTTTGTATGGAGAAAGTTAACTTGCGTCTCGTCTTAAGATTTTTGTACATTTTTTGAGCATAAACAATTTTTTTTTATGAAAACGGTTGGCTACATCACCTACAACATCCGTGATGTCAGCCCATAGCACCGGGTGAACTAGGTGCCATGTCAGTGCTTCCCTTCGATCGTGCCGGCTACACTGAACTGGAAGGAAAATACAAACTATTTACATAGCCGTTTCGACCGACGTTTCATTCAGTGCGGTGATACCAACCCAGGCGGGTTGAACCCTACCACCTAGTAGTGTAAGAAGGGAAGGGATCTACAGTTTTACGTGGAATTCGAACCACGGTCAGCCTTGAATTTGACGGTGTTGTTCTCTGGTTGCAGGCAGATGGGTCCAGCGGCTGTGAGTTGCTTGTGCGCACCCGGCTACACCGGAGACCTGTGCGAGGCACAAATGGCACCTCCCGGTATGTGACGCACACATATACCTACCAACTTTATACTAAACCAGACTAGCTGCGCCCGCGATTCCGCTCTCGGTAAAGTCGGTTTCATAGCAAATGGGATTTCAATCAGAAATCATCGTAAGTTCGATGACGCAACTTATATAAGTTCAACAACGCTGCTTGCTGTACGTTCGACAGCACAACTTAAAATTTCGACAACGCAACATATAAGTACGACATCGTAACTTATAAGTTCGACAACGGTACTTGTGCCTTCGAGAATGCAACTTAAAATTTCGACAACGCAATTTATAAGTATGACAACTCAACTTATAAGTTCGACAATGCTGCTTGTTTGTTGTACGTTCGACAATGCAACTTAAAATTTCGACAACGCAACTTTTAAGTTCGACGACGCAACTTATAAGTGCGACAACATAACTTATAATAAGTTCGACAACGCTACTTGTATGTTCGACAACGCAACTTCAAATTTCCAACTTATAAGTACGATGCGCAACTTATAAGTTCGATAATGCTACTTGTACGTTCGACAACGCAACTTCAAATTTCCAACTTATAAGTACAATTGCGCAACTTATAAGTTCGATAAGGCTACTTGTACGTTCGACAACGCAACTTATAAGTTCGACAACGCGACTTATAAATTCGCAAAACAACTCAAAGCAAAGTATATCTGCAAATCTTCACGCTACCTATCTTCACATCACAATGTCAAGAGCTCTCGCTTCACATTCCAGAGTGCGGCATCGAGGAGTGCTCGGAAGGCTGCAAGGATAACACCTGCGACTGCAATCCGAGGGACAATGACGCCAGTAAGTATGAGCCATAAGGTTAAATTTTCATTGTACATTCTATGAAATGGGGGTCGTAAAATTATTTTACATTCGTATGAATTTTTCAAAAGTGTGTCCCTGTAATGTTTGTGCCCACATCATAAATAAAAGCTGATTTATGTATGAGTGACATAATAAATGTTGATTTTCAGACTCAGCGCGTTTTGACACCAGACTTCAGATTATAGATACGGGACAACAGAATATATCGTATGAAATACTTCATCAGGTTTGTAATGAAAACTTGTTTTGTTTGTATAACAATCTTTTGATCTAGTCAAGTAACAATTAGGTAGTAGGTTAATTCGAAAGGGTCTAAATAAATATGCAGGGTGACTCAGCAAACTTTTTAAATTTGAATTTCGAATAAATTGGCGGGCAGCGGAACTAGCGGGGTGCGAGGTACAGCATTCGAAAACTGACCGTTGGGGAATTTTTAGTGGGCGCCATGTCGTGGTCGGGAGAGCACCGCGCGTGCGCAGTGGAGGCTTATTTCGGCAACGGTATTCGTGCACACGAGCGCGACGCATATTCTGCAGGCCTATACTTTTTTCAAAACCATCGTGTTAGTACTGTTACAGTGACCAGTGAGCGCGATACCGCCATGATAAAGAACTTTTTTGTGCCGGAACTGAGACAGGGTATCAGCAGATATCCTGATGTATGGTTTCAACAAGGAAGACTTGAAGACAAAAATAACTGAAGAAGTCAACTCTATCCCAAGTGATTTATTGCAGCTTGTGATAACTAATACACGCGTCCGCCTTGATGAGTGTGTACGGCGAGAAGGAAAGCATCTTGATGATGTTATATTTCATAAATAAAATCCCAATTTGTACACTTTCATTTTATACTATTAAAATTACTGTAAGTAAAACTGACATTTTTCTATTAATTTTAAAGTTTAAAATCTGGAATGAGTCACCCTGTATAATCATCTGTCCCATGAAAGAAATAGAAAGATATATATTATAAAAAAGTAAACTACAAATAAAGAAATGGTGAAACAGTTGGGCAAACTGCGGCTTATTAATTTATCTTCGTCATAATATAAATTAAAAAAAATTTAAAATTATTAATTATTATATAAAATAATAAACCTATAGTATAAAATATAGTTAATCCAGTAGAAAAACAATATAAAAAAAACGAAAAAATTTTAAATTTTTAAACAAACCGTATCTAAAATTAAATCTTCAGATGCTTATGTAGGCGTCCGGGGACCGTCGTCGTGCCAGAGGCGTTCCTCATCCAAAACATAAGCTTGACCACTCGCTTGACCATTCAGCGGGGAAACGCTGCTTCGGTCCTAGGGACTGCTCCCAGAGTTCAAATGGAAGAGCTTTTATTTTAATTTAGTCATTAGTTTTATTATACTCTATTGCTTTTGTTTCCTTTATATTTTTAATAATATGTAGGTATAATAAATATACTTTTGCTCTTCAGATAACAAATTACTTGAAGAATTCAAACATCACATTGGAAGAGGAAGTCGAGGTTCTCAATATAAGGTAAGTTTGATACCTACGTACATATATCCAGCCAAAAGTTATATGTCATTTTATGGTGAATCTCACGCGTCCTGCAAGAGAGGCATGAATGGACACTGTCAGGCCGACTTGGCATTCGCAACCCCTGCATGCGACCGAATGTCCATGGGCGTCGTTGGACACCTTATGGGTGGCTCGGCCGCTCATCACATGTCGCGCTTTCAATAAAAAAAAAGATATTACTAAATGTCCTTCCATGCTTGTAATGTACTCGCATTCGTCTATTGAAAACTCAGTTTAAACTCTAGATTCTTGCTCTGAACCGCCAGCTCTTCAGAAGTGAGCAGCAGCTCCGAAGGCAAGGCCACGCGCACGGTGAGCCTGCGCATCTGGGGGCTGCGCAAGGAAGCGGGCAGCCTGCGAGCAGCCCTCGCCAGGCTGGCGGCCACCAGGGGCCGCATAGAGAAGTTCAAACTTGTTCCGGTTCCGCTGCAGTTCGATATGCAGCCGGCTCTGACGCTAACGGTAAGTTAGGCCACTTAAGCGGGCTAGGAACAGTCCTGAAGGAGGTTAGGAACAATTACTAAGCAAAATAATAAGGATAGAAAAATAGTCAATTGGCCATACAGGTCAGGTACAAACAGCGCATAGTAAGAAACCGAAGCAGAATAGAAGAGTCCATAGACCGTACTGGAGGTAAGATGGCCGCATAACAGTGACCTTCTCTAGTCGAGTATAGGCAGCAATAGCCCTTGCCAGGCTGGCAGCCACCAGGGGCCTCATAGAGAAGTTCAAACTTGTTCCGGTTCCGTTGCCGTTCGATATGCAGCCAGCTCTGACGCTAACGGTAAGTGAGGCCACTTATGCGCGCTAGGAACAGTCCTGAAGAAGGTTAGGAACAATAATTCTTAAGAAAAATAATAAGGATAGAAATAGTCAATTGGCCATAAAGGTCAGGTACAAAGAGCCCCCTTCAAGGAATAGATCGAATTTCCAGTCACCTTGTATAGGCTGGACTGGAAACAGCCCACAATTAACTGAGACATACTAGGAACAGTCTAAAATTAACTCAAAGAGGCTAGGAACAGCGGTGCTGGAACATAGGATACTATAGATAGATGGAACCGAATAGATCAATAAGCAATACAATACAATACAATACAATACAATACAATATATTATACGGATAGAACTGTTAATATTAGCTAAAAGAAAATATTCACATAAACAATATATTAATCGTTCTTGAAATATTTGCTAGTAAATTAAAATAAAGTTGATATTGGAAGTTTGTAAAAATATTAACATTGTATAAATAAAATAAAACAGAAAATGGATTGTAATTATAGAGCGTGAAAAGTAGTGATAAATAAGATAGTGGTAAAACTGGAGTGATTGAGCGGTCGGTCCGCGTGGTGACACGAAAGCGTCACTGAAGAATAAATGGTATGAAAACTCTCGGCACTTCACAGCTGAGTAGTTGAAAAAACATAGAACACCTAAGTAAGAAGAAGTAGTAGGCTACGAACACTATAAAATAAAATCTTGTTGTGTTAATCTGGTCGACTTTTAACGGAAAATATTAACATAATGTTTACATACCATATATACCACACGCTGTATCCCGAACAATCGGGGTAAGCAGAGTAATCGCTGTTATGCTGCAAGAACTCTGGTAAATTTACAGTACAACACCGGAAACCACGTTCAGCAAAGTATTAGGACAAGATAACTATCAAGCAACTAGTAAGGCACGAAGACCCACCTGCTGCATGACTCGGTGGATGCCAAGGTGAGAGGTGACCATCCTGTCGCCCTTTATAGCACGGCATCTCGTCCTTATCCCTTGAGTCAACACTCAATCAACATTGAAAACATTTCCAGTGAAGTTTCTTGTCAGTTCTTATTTCGCTGTGATATCGAGCTAGGAGAATGTTACAATGTAAATACCTATGACAAATCTGAGCGCAGTGCCAAGAGACGTTATACAGGATGTTAAAACGGCGAGTACATTAATTTCGCCAGCGCAATCCTCATGTTTTTCCTAGGCAAAAAAGCAAATAAAGTTTTTCTCTAAAGTGTCTAGTTTTCAAGATATGAATTTTTGAAATGTATGTTTTCGTCTAGTGTAATTTAACGCGTGGTTGCCGCTCCGCACCCTCCGCCTGCCGACCTCCAGTCCTCCAATCACAAAGCTAACCCCCGCCCCTACCGCCAACACCTCCGTCCGAGGCGATCACATCTCACCCTTTCTTCCCCCCTCCGCGCCGCCCTATTGTCATTAGATCATTTTTACACTAAAATAATCAATTAGTTTGTATGAAAACTCTAACTTTTTATTTAAAGTGAATTCAGAAAAAAGTTATTTGACTTTTTTGTTACTCTTGATCCCAATAATCATTTCCTAAATTTAATGTACTCGCCGTTTTCACACCCTGTATATGTAGGTAAACAATAAACATTAAACAACAACATTGTATTGCAACAATTAACAATTACTTGCAACAAACAGTACGGGTAGGGTACGTAGTAAGTGAGCACGGTAAAAAACCGGCCAAGTGTGTGTCGAACTCGCGCACCGAGGGTTCCGTATCGCCATGTCATGATTAGCACCTCTCACGCCATCTATACACTCTATTCGCGCGCGTATACACTTTTTGGTTTCTTCTATGGGAACCCCCGTGAATCTTTTACTTTTTCTTATTTTTCTTATTTGTTGTTATGTCGGCCATAATAACACATATTCTGTGAAAATTTAAACGGGCTACGTAATACGGTTCAAGACATACAGCCCTCGGACAGACGGACGGATGGCCGGACAGACAGACAGACGGCGTAAGCTTAGTAATAGGGTCCCGTAGCGGATACGGAACCTTAAAAATTCAATAAAGCGAACATAAAATAAAAGCAGCTCACTGTGTGCACAGAACCTGATCAGCACATCGCGGTCGGAGGTGTGGGAGGGGTCCGAGTTCATCCTGAGCTGCATGGCTTACGGCTCCCCGGCGACGGCCTTCACCTGGTACAAGGACGGCGTCAGGATTCACTTCAACAGAACTGACCGGTACGTGAAGGACTTTCCAACTTTCTTCAATCATTAAACGTAGATAATTTTCAGGTTTCTTTACCGTACTGGTCTGTCCATTCGTTTTTTTTTTATGTAAACGAACATGGGTGGCTTTGTCGAGGGACCAATGGTACAGTCGACAGAGTCAAAAACCCCTCTCCTCGCGAAACCACGCTCAGTGAGGCGACATGCCAGCAGATTTGCGGACTGTTGTTAGGCTGTCTAACCCGTTGATACGACGTTTGAAGACACCCCAGGTTAAAGGATTCGGGAAACACACTCGCCGGGAGACAGTTCCACACCTAGCGGTGCGACAAAGAAACGATTTTGAGAACAAAAAAAGAGTGCTCAGTTTCTCTGCGGCGAGTGCTGCGAAGATAGGTTGGATGGCAAGGAATAAGGGAAGCAAGTTCCTCCGAGCAGCGTCCATGATAGTATCTGTACAACAGACGGAGTGACCCTACAAATCGTCTGTGACTGAGAGACTCCAGATAATCAGTCAGTTTCGGGTCTCCCACCAGATCACTACCTTTATGTACTACCTTTAAAGGGCTGTAACTTTTGAACCGTAATAGGTAGCTGAAATTTTCACCTATGAAAAGGTGCCATAGGTGACTTCCCTTTTAATATCTCGCTACACTAGAGTATAATATAGACGAGGCTACAATGCGGTCATCTTTCGCCCAGCGCGGCGGTATTAACCCAGCCTAAGCTAAGAGGTTACTTATTCTGAACAATATAACTGCGAATTCTCGTACCAAATCGAATCTCTAAAACCAAACCCAAGTATAACCTGGGATTTTTCAAAAGGGGTGTGAAAAGGCTCCTCTCAGGCCGGCATGATATTCGCAATCCCCGTGCACCACAGAATGTCCGTGGGCATTGTAAGTCGCCTACTCGTAAGTGAAACGATGCCACTTGTCGCGCTTTCTATAAAAAAAAAGTGTTTGACTTTATAAGTTCTTGCTGTGTGCTGTTTTGGGACGATATCGGCCTTCCGGCGGCGGCGCACAATAGGTTACTTACACAACCAACACCCGTCAATTCAATATGCAGACGAAATTCAGGGGTCCACACAAGGGTCAAGTGATCCACTAAACAAGAAAGTCAGAAGTCAAATGCTTCTTAAATAGGTGTTCAAATTGATCGCAAGCATTGTTTTGTCTGTCAATGTTGTTTGTTATTGGCTGTCTAGTTTAGTAATTTGCCTCAATTGATTCTGTCAATATTTTGTCAGAACAATTTGTAGCACCATTGATTGAATGAGATTGACAAGTTCAGTGTAGACGGATACAATATTCACCCGCCACTGACCCGAGCGCACCAGCCTTGCGGCCATAGCACCCGCACTGTGTCACGACTTCATCATGGAACAATCATTTGAAAGTCGTTGCACGCAGGGAGGACCGCTGCCGGGATACCACCAATTTGGTCCCGGTGACGCGCATTGACTGCGGTCCAGCGTTCTGAGGCCCCCATTTGAGTGCACCGACTCCGAATATTGTCCCCATCTACCTCTAACGTCCGTCAGTGTGCGTCCCAGATGGGAGACAGCGTCACAAACAGCGACTTGTCGCCCCGGTCCTCGCCCGGAATCGCCCCGACGGCGTCTGCATTCGTCAGTCGGTCGTTCCGCGTCTCTTGGTCATCTACCATGACCATCCCTTACAGATTTGTTATTTATTAGTATTGATAGCGATGGTATGTGATGCGAACAGGGATATCTGGACGCGCACAGTAGCCGAGGACGCGCTGGGCCGCCGGCTGGCGGTGCTGGGTGTAGGCACCGCCGCCATACCCGACAGCGGCTCGTGGGCTTGCGCGGCCAGCGACGGCGGCAGGCGGAGGTGTCGAGCGCTCAGGCTGGCCGTGCTGAGACCGCCTAGGATCAGGCTCATACCGCCTACGCTCACTCTCAATAAGGTAAATGCACCGAACTAAGTAGGTACTAGAAGCGGCAAAGCGTGACAAAACTTGTTACCAGTCGGTAAACCAACAAAATGTGGGTGCCTTCACATGCAGTTATTGTCATCATGAAAAAAAAAACACAGATTTCGTGCCTTACACGACTATCGAGCACATTGAAAATAAATCTACGGAATTCGAAAAAATATTGTCGCTGAGCGACACGAGAAAGTCGGGATAAGGAAAAGGTTAGTTGGGGTCTGATGATGGAGCCGGAAGGAAGCCATAGGAACTCCTAAACTACACATGATAAGCCCATCGTGTTTGGGCTCGTTGGATTTGTCTTCGCATGTACTCTAGTTATATGTTATTTCCAGGGTCCGGATGATGGAGCCGGAAGGAAGCCATAGGAACTCCGCGACGGATGGATATCGCGACGCATCTTCTAACCTAACCTATATTTATTTATTTATTTTATTTTATTTTATTTTATTTATTCAGTAATCATACAGTACATAACTAAACAATTAATATGAAATATTTAACAAACTAAAAACCAGCTAAGATTACATTAACATATAAGTAGTAATATTTAAACAAAAGAAAAAGTATAATGCTAACTTAAAGAATACACAATTTTATTGTAAACAAAATTTCAAAAGAGATTAACAAAGCTATAACCCAAACTAATATATTTATACGAAAATAAATCAAATATTGAAGGAGAAAAAAAAAAAATTATAAACTTAATCATAAGCTAATGAAACACTACGAACAAAATTTAATTTTTTTAAGATTGTCGTGAAATATGTCAACATGAGAAAATTTATTATTATAAGTTACACAAGAGCGGCGAAGAAAAGCATTACTAAGGTAGTTACAATTACTTTTAGGAATATTAAATAAATTACCAGAACGTGTGTGAAATTTCGGACATCGCAAATTAATTTTGCTGAGCAAGTGGGGAGAATCAACTTTATTGTTTAGTATTTTATGCAGTAACCTAACATCTGTAACCATTCGACGTTCAGTCAACGAAGTTAATTTCTTAAATTGAGTGCCACACCGAAAAGATAGATGCTTAAGAAATTTGTTCTGAATTTTTTCTATAGATTGAATATAAACTTTATACTGCGGGTTCCAAACTGCAGAGGCAAACTCCAGGTGACTTCTGACGTAGGCAAAGTATAACAACATCAAAGTAGTTGGGGATTTGAACGGTCTGGAAACTCGCAGGACAAAGCCAAGCATTTTATATGCTTTATCTGTAATTTTAGTAATATGTTGATCAAATAATTACTTCTCGTCTAAGATGACTCCAAGGTCCCGCACCTGGCCACTCCTCTCCAATACTTCACTATTTAGAGTGTAAGAGTTTAAAATAATGTTACGCTTGCGAGAAAAGGTAATTAAAGCTGACATTTTTTTACATTTAGATATAAATGATTGTTACGACAGTATAAAGAAATATTATCTAGATCATTTCTTATCTTCTATATCCTTATATTATTTGTTATATTTAATATTTATTAATTTGTTACTTTAGTTAGAAATAATGTCAAGCTTATCTATTTTTTTCTGTCAAAATTTTAGTTTACATTTTTTAAGCTGCTTGTGTTTTTGAAAAATAATAAAAAATATATAAATGTAATTTATTTTTTTATTTTGTTGAATTAATTTTCAATGCGACGCATCTTCTAACCTAACTTATATTCCTATATTCTTATATCCAACGAGCCCAAATATGATGGATTTATCATGTGTAGTTTAGGAGTTCCTATGGCTTCCTTCCGGCTCCATCATCAGGACCCTGGAAATAACATATTATGACTAGAGTACTTGCGAAGACAAATCCAACGAGACCAAACACGGTCGATTTATCATGTGTAGTTTAGGAGTTCCTATAGCTTCATTCCGGCTCCATCATCAGGACCCTGGGCATCATATATGACAAGAGTACTTGCGAACACAAATCCAACGAGCCAAAACACTATGGGCTTATCATGTGTAGTTTAGGAGTTCCAATGGCTTCCTCCCGGCTCCATTATCAGACCCCAACTAACCTTTTCCTTATCCCGACTTTCTCGTGTCGCTCAGCGACAATATTTTTTCGAATTCCGTAGATTCATTTCCAATGTGCTGGCTAGTCGTGTGAGGCACGAAATCTGTGAATCGATTTTTTCAAAAAGGTTAGCTACAGGTTTTAGGCTCAAATTGTAGCTGACTAAATGGTCCAGAGGAGGTTTTCTCAAATTTTTGATTTCATTCTTCGTTTCCAAAATATCGAGCGCCAAAATCAAAAATTCGGAAAAAATTTAATTATTTTTTCACTATTTCGGTCATAACTTTTTTTGTTTTTTACTTTCTCAAATAATTCTTTTTGCACCTTACAGCTCTCATGAATATTCGTATTTTGAGCCTTTTTTTAATTTCATATCTTCACAACTCTCCGAGATATAAGGGGATCGCACTTTTTCGTGAAATCGGGGCCTATACTGGAACATGAACCAAAAGACATTTTCAATGTCAAAAAAAAAGCCTCAGCCATTATGAAATCAGCTTATAAAGCTCCTTCGGTCGATGTCATATATTTTTTTAACCGACCTTTTATTCAGTGCGGTGTTACCAACCCGGGCGGGTTAAACCCTACCACCTAGTAACGTAAGAAGGGAAGGGACCTACAGTTTTACGTGGAATCCGAACCACGTTCAGCCTCCAACAGTCGAGCGGTCACCCATCCCAAGTGACCGCGCCCAGGTGTGCTTACGATCACGACCGACAGTCGAGCGACCGCACCACTGTGCTACCGAGCGAGGCTGAGCTGAGCTTGTTGTGAATGAAATTGACGTTTTAGGTAGGTAGTCATCCATCTCCATCCCCAGGTTTTCCGGGAAAAAAAGGTGGTTGAGTAAAATGATTAAAACTAATGGATTTTGTTCACAATTTTCTTAAAAATATAGGTGCGTCTTACATACATACATCTGTAGCGTAATATTAAACTTTACATCTTGCAAAAATGCCGGACAAATCGGACGCAATACCGGACGGCCCGTCCAAATGCCGGACAGTGCGGCCCAATTCCGGACGTATGGCAAGCCTACATATAGAGGTTGTTGTGCAGGGTGACAACGCGAGTATAACGTGCCTGGCTGGCGCGAGCGGGCGCGTGCACGGAGCCCTCGGGTTCAGCTGGGCGCGCGAGCGCATTCTGCTCCCCCTGGCGCCGGGCAGGGAGGTCTGGGAGGACCTCTATCCCGCCGGCAGCGTACTCAAGCTGTACAACGTTCAGGTCAGTACAGTCAGTTCACTAACATCATGTTGACGAGACGGAAGTTAACTTTCTCCATACAATATCGTCTTTCGGCATTTATGTTTCCTAGCCCCCGAGATATTTATCCGATTTTTTTATATATTTTTTTTTCTTGTCTTAATTACAATTCAGTCTACGTTCCTGTCATTTTAGATGAAATATAGCTACAAAACAAAAGATTCGACTGTCCTTATTACAACAACAAAATAATCGTAAAAATGGGATTTAAGGTTTAGGGGGGTAAAAAACATAAATGCCGAAAGACGATTTTGTATGGAGAAAGTTTACTTCCGTCTCGTCTAATCCCCGACGCAAAAAGAGAGGTGTTGTAAGTTTGACGCCTACATCTGTCTGTCGGTGTATTTGTCTGTTGCCTCGTAGCTCTCAAACGGACGGACCTACCTGTCCCCGTCTGTCGCCCTTGAGCACGGCACCTCGCCTTTTACGACATGCGAGGTCCGATATTCGAATCCGGTCGGCGTGTACCAATGAGTTTTTTCTGACGAAAAAATTGGTTGTCTGTAAAGTCGGTTTACGGACGATAGTTTTACGTGATAACGTCATAAAGAAACACAGCTATAAGAATTACCGTATTTTTTCGTACCGCACCCCTATCGCTGCCGTACGCCGTACATTTGTCGATTTCTAGCCTCGATTACCGTACGATACGGCAATTACCGTACGTTTGGCAACACTGCCGCTTGGGCCGATTGTGCCTGTCTATCGCTCGCTTGTTACGCGCTCTCGCTTGCACACACAGGCTCAGATGGAACGTGACACTTTTTCGTGCGTGCAGCACGAATATAAAACGTCATCACGTCAAACATTTACGTGCATACCTACACGTGCTGCTTTACCGTTCGAAACCGGTGTAAAACTGTAGGCACAGAATACTAAATAGGTACTGTCGTACTGTAGGTCCCTTCCCTAGCTAGCCCCTTACTAGCTGGTAGGCTCAAATTGTAGCCGACTGGGTTGGTACCACCGTACTGGATGTAAGATGGCCGCATAGCAGCCTCGGTTGTGTTCTCCTCTAGTCCAGTATAGCCAGCAATCCAGGGAAGTCTCCGGTATGGCACCTACCTTCTCCGAGGTGATATTGGCTGGTCGACGCATGCGCTTTGTCCCCTCCGACTCAGCCACCCATACCGGATAACATAAAAAAAAACATGTACTGCAGGGGCAGAGATACAGTGGGGCTATTGCTTACCGGCCTACACGGTACTTTAAATCACTATCAGATCACAGTGTACTGAGATGAGATGTTCTTGATAATAGGTAGAAGTATTTTTATTGATCAACCACCTATAGTACAGCCATCAATGGCCAGTTTAAGTGGGAGTGATCATACTCCCACCTACTTGTATGTATCTAAAACATGTAATAGGTATCTAATAAACCTAATGTGATCATCTGTATGATACATGTTTTAGAATTTATTAATAAAAACTTTTTTACTTTTTTACTTTTACTTTTCATATTCAATATCCAATGTAGCTATTCTCCCTCCGCAGAAGTCAGCCGAGTACCGCTGTCAAGTGTCCTCGGTGGCTGGCACGGCAGCGCAGGGTGTGCGGGTGTGGGTCGCCGGTCCGGGGGGCCGGTGCGCCGGCGCCGCCTCGCACGGGCTACGCTGGGCGGCTACCGCGCCCGGCACCAGGGCCACGGGCGACTGCCCGCCGGGCTACCAGGGGCAGGCAACCAGGTTACTTCTTGTAGCTCATGTGGGTGTACTAGGCAAAACATCACATCATATTATCCTGGCTATAGTATAGCCATATTTCTATAGTTATAACTATTATTTATATGCTTATAGTTAGGTAAAGATTCAAGGTATAACGTGTGATAGAGATATTGTAATAGTAAATTCTCTGAAAAATAAGTGGGTGAAAACGTTCGAAAATGCATTTGATACCCTCGTTACAAATACGTCCATACAAAAAACGCTCGCGCACGGCAACGGCCCAAAATTTAGAATGTTCAAATATAGTTCAGTGAAAAACCATTTATTCTGTAAGCGTTTGAATTTATTTAGATGATTCTTAGTCTTATTGACTCTAAGCTAGCCTCGTTAGCTCAGTGGTGCAGAAAGTCAACTGTCGCTATTGAATGTTAAGCAACGCTGGGTGCGGTCAGTACTTGGATGGGTGACCGCTGACCGTTGGAGGCTGACCGAGGTTCGGATTCCTCGTAAAACTGTAGGTCCCTTCCCTCCTAATCTTAGTTGGTGGTAGGGTTTAACCCGCCGGGGTTGGTACCACCGCACTGAATGAAACGTCGGTCTAAACGGCTATGTAAATAGTTTGTGTTTTCCGACCAGTTCAGTGTAGCCGGCACGATCAAAGGGGGAAGCACTGACATGGCACCTAGTTCACCCGGTGTTATGGGCCGACATCATGGACGTTGTAGGTGATGTAGCCAACCGTGTCAGTTTCCATAAAAAAAAAAAAAAGCTAAGCACGACCGAAGGGAAGCACTGACGTGGCAACAAGTTCACCCGGTGTCATGGGCTGACATCACGGATGTTGTAGGTGATGTAGCCAACCGTGTCAGTATCCATAAAAAAAAGCTCAATGGAGCATTTTTCGTATTACCTAGATGCATTTGTAAAAAATGGCGAAGGAAATAGCAAAGGCATTTTTGAACGATTTTTAAGGTAATTTATAATATTAAATTAAAAATTATGTATTCACATTATACCTTGAATCTTTACCTAACTATAGGCATATAAATTATAGTTAAAGTATGGGTATGGTTAGGGATTTACGAAGTGCTTTTGCCTAGTACCCCCCTTATGTCGTCAGACAACTGTAGGGTTACTCATTCATACTCGGAGAAAGAATAAGTGTTTTATGTCACGACACCCGTCAGTCAGTCAGTCAGCAAGTATTGCGTCCACTGGTACGCCTCTCCAATGTTCCTCCAGTCCTCCGGACCTTCAGCGTTACGGAACCGCTGCTTTCCGCGGACGTAATGGATGTCGTCGTCCGGCACCTGATGGGTGGGTCAACCCCTCACTCCTTGGTAAACTAGGAGCCATGTCCGTGCTTACCCTTTGGTTTGCGCCGGTTACCTACATTCAGAGGCGGACTAGCAGCCTTAGCCGCCCTAGGCCGTTTGGTACCAGCCGCCCCAATTCAATGCAGCCGCCCCTTTCAAGTTTACAGCATAGATACAAATGTGAAGTTGTACGAAAATCAGTATTGCGCTCGGTTCAACTTGCCAGAAATATATTGTTTCTCGGTTTATTTTAATATAGCAAAAGTATATTTTATAAGTTTTGCGGCAATATTGACCTTATCGTCATAGCTAAATTATTTTGTCCGCGTAAATAGTGCGTCGTCTCTGCCGCCGCGCTCACCGCTCCCGCACGTCGCACGCACTTGCTCCGGCCGGCACCGTTTCTATTCGTACCTGCGCTCACTACTTCCAGCAGCAGGAGCAGGTACAGATTGGCCGCCCCTAATATCTGGCCGCCCTAGGCCCGGGCCTAGTCGGCCTTAAGGAAAGTCCGCCTCTGCCTACATTGCACTGGATAGAAAACACGATTTTTTTTCATAGCCGTTGGGGGGACCGACGCGACGACGTTGTTTCGGTGCGGTGGTAGTCTCAATTCTGACGGGTTAAACAGTTAAACCTACCAACTAGTATGATAAGTGATGGAACTACAGTTTGACGTGGAATCTGAATCACGGCTGGCTTCAACGGTCACCCGTCCAAAGTCTGTCCGCGCCCGGTGTGCGATGATCGAACGTCGAAGCATCGCACCACCGAGCTACCGAGGCTGACAAGTTAGGTTAGGATGTGGCAAAAATAAGTTGCATGAAAATTATATGAACGACCATAAAAATGGTAAGGCTTACCACCGTGTTACCGATTACTCTGCTTACCATGATTGTCGGAATAAGGCGTGTGGTATGCATGTATGTATTTTAGGGCTTTAAGAGGAACTTCTGCTGCTGTTTTACTGATCTGCTGATATTGCAGGTACTGCGAAACGAAAACCACAGCACACGGCGTGGAGTGGTCCCTGCCAGACTTCTCCGACTGTCTCGCCGAGTCTCTCAGCGATATATATGATCAGGTACTACCCACTGAGGTGCCTTCCTCTTGTACCTCCTCCTCGCTCTATTCCGGGCGGCCTTGTCTTGGACGCTTGATCTCCATTCTATTCCATTCGGTTCTGGCTGACTTCAGTTTTTTCTGATGGACAATTTTAAGTGCACGCACACACCTGTTGCTCCACCGTTCGGAACCTGTGTAAAACTGGAGGGCCCTTCCCTTACTCCTTACTAGGTGGTAGGCTGTAGGGGTAGGGTAGGCCGGCTGTGTGGGTACCACCTAACTGGATGTAAGATGACCGCATAGCAGCCTCGGCTGTTTTCTCCTCTTGTCCAGTATAGCCAGCATTCCAAAAAGGGAATTCTCCGATTATGGTACATACCTTCAGAAGGTCATCCGAGAATCTCGGACGTGATATTGGCTGGTCGGAGCATGTGCCCCTCTATCTGACTCAGCCAACCATATCGGATTTCATAAAAAAATAAAAAAATACTCGATTTATATTTCCATTCGATTTCTCGTATGGTCTCGTGTCTCGAGTCATTCATATAACTCATGTTAGTATTTTGTATCAGTATAGTACTTTTTTTATTTATATTATGTTATTGCCGACAACGATGAAGGAGTCTTAGGGAGACCTATTTATAGCAGTGAACTACAACATGGTACCATCATCTCCATCTCACCTGCTGACGTCCATTACTTGACACAGTTGATCCCCTAGAGAATTCTAGTGTTGCCTGTTCTCATTCTAAATACACTGATATATTCTGAGAAACCACAGAAATCAGCATCCATGCGCAAAATCGCAACGTCCCCATTTCAGTTTGTCGGAATATCATACGGCTTGACTCTGGTCTTGACAAAGAGAAACCACAGAAATCAGCAATCATGCGCAACATTTCAATGTCCCCTTTTCAGTTCGTCCGCATATCATAAGGCTACTCAACGCGCTGTTCTTTGACTCTGGTCTTGGCAAAGAGAAACTACAGAAATCTGCATTCATGCGCAACATTTCAATGTCCCCTTTTCAGTTCGTCCGCATATCATAAGGCTACTCAACGCGCTGATCTTTGACTCTGGTCTTGGAAAAGAGAAACTACAGAAATCTGCATTCATGCGCAACATTTCAATGTCCCCTTTTCAGTTCGTCCGCATATCATAATGCTACTCAACGCGCTGATCTTTGACTCTGGTCTTGGCAAAGAGAAACTACAGAAATCTGCATTCATGCGCAACATTTCAATGTCCCCTTTTCAGTTCGTCCGCATATCATAAGGCTACTCAACGCGCTGATCTTTGACTCTGGTCTTGGCAAAGAGAAACTACAGAAATCTGCATTCATGCGCAACATTTCAATGTCCCCTTTTCAGTTCGTCCGCATATCATAAGGCTACTCAACGCGCTGTTCTTTGACTCTGGTCTTGGCAAAGAGAAACTACAGAAATCTGCATTCATGCGCAACATTTCAATGTCCCCTTTTCAGTTCGTCCGCATATCATAAGGCTACTCAACGCGCTGATCTTTGACTCTGGTCTTGGCAAAGAGAAACTACAGAAATCTGCATTCATGCGCAACATTTCAATGTCCCCTTTTCAGTTCGTCCGCATAACATAAAGCTACTCAACGCGCTGATCTTTGACTCTGGTCTTGGCAAAGAGAAACTACAGAAATCGGCATTCATGCGCAACATTTCAATGTCCCCTTTTCAGTTCGTCCGCATATCATAAAGCTACTCAACGCGCTGATCTTTGACTCTGGTCTTGGCAAAGAGAAACTACAGAAATCGGCATTCATGCGCAACATTTCAATGTCCCCTTTTCAGTTCGTCCGCATATCATAAAGCTACTCAACGCGCTGATCTTTGACTCTGGTCTTGGCAAAGAGAAACTACAGAAATCTGCATTCATGCGCAACATTTCAATGTCCCCTTTTCAGTTCGTCCGCATATCATAAGGCTACTCAACGCGCTGATCTTTGACTCTGGTCTTGGCAAAGAGAAACTACAGAAATCGGCATTCATGCGCAACATTTCAATGTCCCCTTTTCAGTTCGTCCGCATATCATAAGGCTACTCAACGCGCTGTTCTTTGACTCTGGTCTTGGCAAAGAGAAACTACAGAAATCGGCATTCATGCGCAACATTTCAATGTCCCCTTTTCAGTTCGTCCGCATATCATAAGGCTACTCAACGCGCTGTTCTTTGACTCTGGTCTTGGCAAAGAGAAACTACAGAAATCTGCATTCATGCGCAACATTTCAATGTCCCCTTTTCAGTTCGTCCGCATATCATAAGGCTACTCAACGCGCTGATCTTTGACTCTGGTCTTGGCAAAGAGAAACTACAGAAATCTGCATTCATGCGCAACATTTCAATGTCCCCTTTTCAGTTCGTCCGCATATCATAAAGCTACTCAACGCGCTGATCTTTGACTCTGGTCTTGGCAAAGAGAAACTACAGAAATCGGCATTCATGCGCAACATTTCAATGTCCCCTTTTCAGTTCGTCCGCATATCATAAAGCTACTCAACGCGCTGATCTTTGACTCTGGTCTTGGCAAAGAGAAACTACAGAAATCGGCATTCATGCGCAACATTTCAATGTCCCCTTTTCAGTTCGTCCGCATATCATAAGGCTACTCAACGCGCTGATCTTTGACTCTGGTCTTGGCAAAGAGAAACTACAGAAATCGGCATTCATGCGCAACATTTCAATGCCCCCTTTTCAGTTCGTCCGCATATCATACGGTTACTCAACGCGCGAGGTGAGCAACGTAGCGCAACAATATGGCGGCATTCTTCGCTCGCTGCCCGCTCTGCCGGGCGGCGGTACCAAACCATTGCACCATGCGACGCAGATGCTGTCATACCTTCAGTCTCCGATCTGCAGCAGGAAAGAGAAGAAGGAAGCTGTCAAACCTCTGCTGAGGATCTTTGACATGCTCCTGGCTCATCAGGACGCGTTCTTGGATGAACAGGTATATTGCAAAGTCTTAGATAGGCAGATAGCAATATTACTGCCCCACAACATTTTATAAAGAGGGAACCCAGTAAATGCAATTTTTTTTATTTTTTTTTTATGGTGACACTGAACTGACACGGTTGGCTACATCACCTACAACGTCCGTGATGTCAGCCCATAACACCGGGTGAACTACGTGCCATGTCAGTGCTTCCCCCTTTGATCGTGCCGGCTACACTGAACTGGTCGGAAAACACAAACTATTTACATAGCCGTTTTAACCGACGTTTCATTCAGTGCGGTGGTACCAACCCGGGCGGGTTAAACCCTACCACCAAGTAATATTAGGAGGGAAGGGACCTACAGTTTTACGAGGAATCCGAACCTCGGTCAGCCTCCAACGGTCAGCGGTCACCCATCCAAGTACTGACCGCACCCAGCGTTGCTTAACATTCAATAGCGACAGTTGACTGTCTGCACCACTGGGCTATCGAGGCTGACAAATAGACTTGCTTATCCCTTCAAGAGTTGTCTGCTAGCTTATCTGTGGATATGTGTAACGTGTAACAATTTAGTTACCTAGGCCGATTGATAGAGGCATTACAAGGTTTGTATACTGGAGTTACACTACAAACTAATTCGATTACAATTCTGTCTAAGTATGCTAAGAATTTCTGGCCATGCCAATAAATGGACCCACAGAAAACGTTGCATAGGTATACAAACGAAAACGTTTCAAGACGTGATCGGTTTCTCATTTCAGAAAATATTCGAGCTTCAAAGTGCCTTAGTGAACATCGCCTATCTCAACGACAACACAGACATGACCCTGGACCAGTTCTCCATACAGTCGATGACGGTGCACGACGACTCGGACCTGAGGTTCTGGTTCCCGGCGAGGAACGACACGCAGACCTGGGGTCTGGTCTCCGCGAGTGTGGAACTGCTGGAGAGGACCAGAACAACGAACGTTTCGTTGATAGCCATCTACTATCACAACTTAGCTGACAACCTGCCCTCCTTGAGGAGGGCGACGGAATTCAGGTAAGTGTGGATGAGATTCTTTCTTTTGGCAGACTCATAAAGATGACGCCGGACTAACCTTCACACTGCTCTGTCACACCAGTGTGAAGGTTAGGAAAATTATGTCCCAACCTTCACAATGTGCTTGCAGTCATATGCCTACAAGGAGATACTATAGCATAGCTGAGAAAAATAGAAGTAGGTAAATCATGTCAAATATTCCATTCATCAATATTCCATCCATCTTACCCACATATTTCCCCCCAAGTACAGTCTCGGCTCCTTCAAGAGAGGCGTGAATAGGCACCTGTCAGACCGGCATGGCATTCGCAACCCCCCCGTACGACCGAATGTCCATGGGCGTCGTTAGACACCTTATGGGTGGCTCGGCGCCACATGTCGCGCTTTCTATAAAAAAAAATATTCATACCTACTTCTTTAAAATCTTATTCCTCATCATCGCCCAAAGGTTGAATGGAAGAAATCACTTGCAACGATCATTCCGCCGTGTTTCTGTTTTATTTTTGTGTACATTTCTTCTTTCAATTGTGCAATAAAGAGTTTATATTCTATTCTATTACGATAACACACACACAGCTGTGAATCTTAATGCAATAGGTTTTTATATGCTGCTGCCTTAGTCAGCTTCATCATGAGACCTGAATGTTGCAGGCCAGAAGGAGAACTAGAATACAGCCTGGTGTCCCACCACGTCCAGCTGATGTCTGTGGGCACTATCCTCGACTCCAGCGGCGTCACTTCTCATCCTACAGTCATCCTCCTGTTTAGGAATGTCAAAAACTATACATTTTCGGGTAAGAAACGTGAGGAGATCATTATAAAGGCAAAGTAATTTAAATTCGATGAGCTTGGTGATGTTCGTACCGTGTGGGGTCACCGTGTGGGGCAACGATACATCTTAGATAGGTACGTCAATGACGTACCAAGAACACAACCGAGGCTGCTATGCGGCCATCTTACATCCAGTACGGTGGTACCAACCCAGTCTGCTACAATTTGAACCTACCACCTAGTAAGGGGTAAGGGAAGGGACCTACAGTTTTACACCGGTTCTGAACGGTGAAGCAGCAGGTGTAGGTATGCACGTAATTTTTTCGCCAGAAAAAAACTCATTGGTACACGCCCACCGGATTCGAACCTCGGAACTCTCGCATGAGAGGCCGATGCCCAAACCACTCGACCACCCGCCGCTTAGCTTAGCATAGATAGGCAGTGAAAATTTCATCCCAAGGAGTTGTCAGTTCAGGCTGAAGGCAGACTAGAACTTCTCAGGGAAATGGTTATATGGGAATGGGACGTAACGTCATACTTAATCATGTTCTTGGTAGTACCGATAAAACAGGCTCAATGACCCAAAGATACATCATACGATACGTCATATTTTGATACGTAATCTGTACACTGGTCGCAGGGTCTCGCTTCACATGCGGAGTGCGATCCTCATCGGACCCGGACACGTGGAACACGCGCGCGTGCATGGTCCGCGAGCTGGAGCCGGGGCAGATGCTGTGCAGCTGCCGGGGTCTCGGCTCCTACGGACTCCTGGTCCTGGCGAGATCTGTGCCTGTGAGTAGGCATACGCTTTTTCCCTTTATGTAACTTGATGATTTCGTAGATCACCCGCTACATCAGTTATCAATCAAACCTTGATAAACAGGCTGGAAAACACGAACAACTTTCTATTTAGCCTCGGTAGCTCAATGGTGCGATCGGTCGAACTGTATAGGCGTACCGAGAGGGGGTTTTTCGGGTTCAAATCTTTCCCACTCCCGTCCGCCCCCTCCCCCCCAAACAAAAAAAAAATGCTTGGTAAGTGTATTATTTATAACTACAATAATCATTTTATAAATACAACATGTTGGTATATTCATAAAATAATTCCTCCTCCCTTTCGCTTGCACTACCCATATTTCTTTCTCTGTATTTTATTCGTCATCACTCAAAGGTTGACTGGAATAAATCACTCGTAGTGATAAGTCCGCCTTGTATGTACTCCTGTATTTCTTGTTTCTTGTCGTGTTCTTCTCTTCTTCCTTCAATTTGTGTGCAATAAAGAGGTTCTATTCTATTCTATTCTATCGTTATTCCATTTTTGCACACTAACTAGGCATGCAATGGTTCGACCACCTAGAACATTTTACACCAGTATTAGAAATTCCCCTGAGAATTCTAGTCTGCCTTCAGGCTGAACTGGCAACTCCTTGGTGTGAAAATGGTACTGTGATGAACGCATGTTGTACTCACGTTATATAGTCGGACGCCGAGAGCAGTTCGCGCAGCGTGGTGGTGGCCGCGCTCATCAGCGGCGGCGCTCTCGGCGCGGTCGCCGCGTGCGCGCAGCTGCCCTCGCTGCTGCTGAAACTTCGCCTCCCGACACTCCTGCGCACCATCTTCTGCGTCAGCCAGGCCGCCGCGCTCGCTGCACTCTTGCACTGCAATAGCACGCAGGTTCGTACTGCCGCATCTCTCCCCGTGTATAGGATAGCCACTTCTCACCTTGGCGCGGTCCTTCCACCAAGTCGTGCAGCAGGCGGGTCTTCGTGCCTTTTTTTTTTATGGAAACTGACACGGTTGGCTACATCACCTACAACATCCGTGATGTCAGCCCATGACACCGGGTGAACTTGGTGCCACGTCAGCTTGCTTCCCTTTGGTCGTGCTGGCTACACTGAACTGGACGGAAAACAGAAACTATTTACATAGACGTTTCGACCGACCTTTCATTCAGTGCGGTGGTACCAACCAACAATACGTAACCAACCAACGGGTTAAACCCTACCACCTAGTAATATAAGAAGGGAGTCATATCCCTTAGTCGCCTTTTACGACATATACGGGGAGAGATGCAGTGGGGTTATTCTTTTAAAGTTCCGGGTGGTACCGGCCCCACACGGTACAAAACTTGTCTTCGTATCTTACTTACAATTGTGCCTACTAGGTTGGAGTAACCGAGTGCTACACTGGCGGCCGTGGATAGGAGTGTGGATATATCATTCACCAGGTGACGACGACATCAAGTTCGGCGTCGGTGGTTCCGTACCACTAAAGACCGGGGAAGGACTGAAGGAAAATTGGAGATGCGTATGTCCAGCAGTGGACGCATACTCGCTGACTGACTGACTGACCCACTAGGTTCAGAAAGTTTGAGGAATTTCAGCTGCCAAAATATCACCACATCCAGACTCATGCGGTTTTTTTTAATTTTTATGTAATCCGGTATGGGTGGCTGAGTCAGAGGGGCCAAAGCGCATGCTCCGACCAGCCAATATCACCTCCGAGAAGGTAGGTGCCATACCGGAGACTTCCCTAGATTGCTGGCTATACTGGACTAGAGGAGAACACAACCGAGGCTGCTATGCGGCCATCTTACATCCAGTACGGTGGTACCAAACCAGTCGGCTACAATTTGAGCAAGGGGCAAGGGAAGGGACATACAGGTTTAGATAGATAGATAGAAATACTTTATTGCTCCAAAACATTTTACAGTAACAAACGATAAGTAATTTACATGAGGGGCAAAGGCGGACTTATCCCTTACGTAGTAGTATACGTATAGTATAGTAGTAGGTACGTTATAAGTAGGTAGTAGCAAAAGACTGGAGTGTGGGAATATAAAATATAATATGGAAAATAACTATGGTAAACTATAATATATAAGGTCTTTCAAAATTAGTTCCGAGTACGCTAAGGGGGGGTTCTGTATCGAAAATAGATCACTTTTGAAGAAGAAAGAATTTTTTTTTTTACAAAAAAAAATTTTTTTATGTAAAATGTAAAAAAAATATTTTAGCAATCGTTTCAGTTTCATGCCAGGAACAAAAAAGTCTTCCAACACATGGATATCTTTCTTTCAGAAATTGTGAAAAACCACAATTGTAGTTTTATTAGTATGGAATAGAAAGAATTTGATTTTTTTTACCAACTTACACGTGTTAGATCATAATGGTGATGAAGACTTTTTTGTTACTGTTATGAAACTGAATCGATTAGGCTATAAAAATCAACCACCTATTTTTTTATTTAAATACAGAAAAAAATATTTTACATAAAAAAAAAGCCCAAGGTCCAAAAAAATTTATATAGGTTTTACTCCCTATATGATACAGAACCCCCCCCCTTAGCGTACTCTGAACTAATTTTGAAAGACCTGATATAAGAACTTTCATTAGTAGGTAACGATACGCTAAGGGCTGTATGTGTATCAGATACTGATCACGTTCCCATACCAATTTTTTTTTTTACGATATAAAAATCCTACTCACTCCTCAAATTTAATACGTGAAGTGAAGTGCGCGTATTTAACCTTAATAAGTACCTATGTTTTTTATATGGTAAAAAAAATTGGTATGGGAACGTGATCAGTATCTGATACACATATGTATATGTACATACACCCCTTAGCGTATCGTTACCTACTATTGAAAGACCTTTTTTTTTTTTTTTTATTTAATTTATTTTTAGGGCTTTTAACAAAGCAATTCGTCAATATCAGCCCCATGGTACCTTTCCTCTCGATTCCTCAGGGCTCAGAGTCCCTAAGGGATAGAGAACGTTTAACAAACTCCAATACACATGTTAAATCCTTCCCACTTGGGCACGCCAACAGCCTATGAATACAAAAAAACAAATTAAGTCTGTCCACCCTGAGTGAAACCTGCAATTTCCTTCGTAATTCTTCATTCTGACCACACTCCATCAACACATGGTATATATCATCCTCCTTATTGCACCAATCACAATTTGGTGACTCTTTCTTTTTCATCAGAAATTTAAATTTATTTAATGGCATGTGGCCAGAACGAAGTCTTAGAGCTAAAACTATTTTAGGCCTCTGGAAATTGCACGTCTGAAACCAGGGAACATGTGGAGGTTCCGATTGCAAGGTTTTGTACCATATACCACTCTGTAAAGAACGGCTGTCAAAATGTTCTTTCCATAGATTTTGGCAGAATGTTTTTACATCTGACAATCGATCCATACAGAATGGTTTACACATTATAGTGGGGCATACACTGTAAATAGCTTCTTTCGCCAATTTATCTGCTATTTCGTTTCCCCTTAACCCAATGTGAGAGGGGATCCACTGTAATACAACCGATCTGTTTTCGGCAGTTGCATTACAGAAATCTTTTATTATATCATAAGCTATAGCTCTTCCCTTAGCCCCACTCGTGCAGCCCACCAAATGTTGCAAAGCGCTTCTGGAGTCTGTAAGTAGAACAATTTCTTTTGCATCAGTTGATAAGCCCCATGAAAGGGCTTCTGATATGGCGATGAGCTCAGCGGTCATGATTGGTACTTCTTCTTTAATACTGAACTTCATACCGATATTGTTCTGTGGGTCCCAAAAGGCCGCACCTATGCCATCTACTTCTTTAGACCCATCGGTGTATAATTTGAAATGGTTTTTATACATCGATTCCAACATGATTTCAGTTTTAGTGAGAAGTTCATAAACCATGGTTTTATTTTTTGGGCCCTGTACATCGTTTACAGTGGTTTTTACACATTCCCGTATAGGAATCTTAGAGACCCAGGTATCTAAAGAATACATTTTAAGAAGTGAGCTATTTTCTACATTATAATTTTTCATCCGTTCATGACATTTAACAAGAATAGGGCATTTTCTGTTTTGCCAGTATCTATCTGCTATTAATGGTACAAGCTCGTGTAAAAGTTTAACAAGTGGATTATTGGTGCGAGATATGCATCGTAGATAATGCTTAGAAGCTAAATAATGTCTGCGTACAGATAATGGTGGAATGCATAACTCGCTTTCCATTACATGTATTGGGGTTGTCTTAATATATCCTCCACAAATCCTCAAAGCTCTGTTTTGAAGAATATTTAATTTTTGAATATGAGACTGAGCACAATTATCGTATAAAAATGAGCCATAATCTATTCGGCTGCGGACTAGAGCTATGTACAGACGTCTCATGTGTGTTTGATGAACCCCCCATGATGAACTTGCTAGAACTTTTAGAACATCTAAATATTTGGTAGCCTTTATGCAGGTTTCGGTTACATGTTTTCTCCATTTAATGGCTGGGTCTAGCCACATGCCTAAAAATTTAATTACTGACACTTTTTCTATAGGAATTCCATTTACACTCAAGTCAATAATAGATTTTCTGTGACCTCTAGCAAAAACACACACTTTAGTTTTGGCTGGTGAGATCTCCAAACCGATTTCTAAAAGACATGCTACTAGTGTCAATAAAGATTGTTTTATATAAATGGTAGCTATCGTCAATTTCGGAACAGTAACATAGAATGCAAAGTCATCTGCATACTGTAAAGCTGAGACATTAGTAACTTTTCGGCATATTTCTATCGTAATAATATTGAACAATAGTGGAGATAAAGGATCCCCCTGTGCAAGACCTTTATTGCAACATCTGGAAATTACTTTATCATCCATCATAATTTGTAAATACCTTTCCCTGAGAAAATTCCAAATATATTGACATATATATTTTCCAACACTCATTTTAATGAGATAAGAAATGAGTGCCGGTACATTTACATTATTATAGGCATTATCAATATCAATAAAGCAGGCTAGAGTCGGTTCATTGGATGACTGACCAATCTGAATGCTTGTGACCAGTCTAGAAACACTATCCAAGCACGACTGTCCACGTCGAAATCCTACTGTTGAATCAGATAAATATTTATTTCGTTCTACGTACCATTCAAGTCTTCTAGTTATAATCAGATTAAACATTTTGCATAGACATGATATAAGAGATATAGGTCTCAAGGATGACACTAAGGATGGATCTCTACCTGGCTTAGAAATGGCAATAATTCTAATATGTCTCCATTGCATGGGTACTTCACCAGATTGAAATATTCTATTGTACATTTTAATTAAGATTGTTTTACCTGTTAGAGGAAGATTTTTCAACATTGAATAAGTAATATTGTCTGACCCAGGTGCAGTATCTTTAGATTTAAGAACATTCTCCAACTCTGCCACAGTGAAGTCTGAATCCAGAAGTCCGAGTGTCGAGTCGAAACGTATTGGCCGGTCAGCGACAGTGTCCGGAGCGAGACTACAGAGCAGAGCTTCCGCTTTCTCTTCATCGATGTGTAGATTGTTGGTTCTGATTCCTTTTAACCATTTCATTTTCCGCCACATTTCAGAAGAAGAGGTTTGGCTATCCACACTGTCACAGAAATCAGTCCAGCCTTTAGTCTTGGCTGCACGAACTTCTTTTCGTGCTTTTGCTACTGCTTGTTGATATTTGTTGTAATTTTCAGGTATAGGGTTACGTCTAAGTTGAGAAAGTGCAAGTCTTCTTTCAGCGATACTTTTGGAAATAGAGCTGTTCCACCACGGTTTAGGCCGGAATCGTGATTGTGGATTTTGGTTTGTTTTTATCCAGGGTATACACTCGTCTGCCGCATCATTGATTTTAGAAAGTAGAAGATTATATGCTTCATGTATGTCTTCAGATAAAATTAGATTATCAAGAGATATTTCCAGGATTTCTCTATATTTTTTCCAATCAGCTTCTTTAATATTTCGCTTTTTTAAAATAGTTCTTGAAGGTTCGGTTCCTACTGATGTCTTCAAAATAATGTGATCACTACCAAGGGTTTCACTTGTGGTGTTCCAGTTGCATATTAAGGCAAGGTCCATAGTACAGAAGGTAATGTCAGGGGAGGATCTTTGCAGGTTATTGTTCACCATTTTTATTCTTGTTTCACTGCCATCGTTAAGAGTGATGAACCTGTTATCTAGGCATGCATTGAGTATACTTTCTCCTCTAGAATCTGTTTTACAAGACCAATTTGTGTGATGGCCATTAAAATCACCTGCGATAAGTGTACCTGTATTCCACTGAGAAAATATGTGGTCCCAGTCTGCTTCCGATGTTTGCACAGATGGAGGGCAGTATACAACAACAATGTTTTTAATAGGATAACAATTATAAAGTTCAAGTCCTAATATTTCTATTCCGGGGTTCCTGTTATGTATCAGTATACTTCTTGATTTTACTGATTTATGGGTTATTATGCACACTCCACCATATGAATCAGGTCGGTCTTTCCTTGAAATATTATATCCGTTAATTTTCACAGTTTTTTTCTCATCTAGCCAGGTTTCAGATACAAGTGCAATATGAATTTTCTCTTGATTTAAAAATTGATCTAGCTCTGTTTGTTTAGACATCAAGCTATTAGCATTCCACTGTACTAAGTTGATCTGGCGTTTAATGGTCAATCTAGCCATGACAGCTTAGTAGTTTGCTGGTAGATTCTTCGCCAAATGAAAATAAGTTTAATATCGAGCCATCCGTAACATACTCCATTACAATTTTGCTAATCTCTTTTATTGCTAATTTCATTAGGTTTGTGAACTTTTCTTCCCAGTTTTCAGATGATGTAATGACTTTTTGAATTCCCTCTATAATCCTATGCCATTTACCTTTTGACTTTTCCTTTGACTCTCTAGATTCGGACTGAGTGTGTATTTCTGGCTCGGTGATAATGTTTATGGGGATTTCAATATTTGAGGGAACGACAACAGTTTTGTTTTTCACTTTCTTTTTTACAGCGCCAGCATAGTCAAGTTTCATAGTCGAAGTTGGGGCACGTTCAGACTGGGGACGTAATGGAAGAGGAACAGAATTTATTGCTTGTGAAGAAGTATTAGGCAGTTGAGAATATGCATTGAAATGGAACGGGGTGGATAGTATTGGGGAAGACGTAGGGTAAGAGCATGTAGAAGACTGTGTCACGGTGCTCTGTCTTTTGGTGACATGTTCTGATTCAGTCAATAAATTGTCTGTGTTTTTCATGGAGCAGAATTTTTGCAATGCCATTTTATATGTGCAGTTAGAATCTGACATGATTTTACGAATCTTCTTCTCTTTTAGGAAAACTGGACAAGTTTTTGAGAGGGCCATGTGGTTGTTACTGCAGTTTATACATTTATATTCAAGAATGTCACAGTTTTCATGCTTTCCTCCACATTTAGGGCACAGTATTTTACCAGTGGGACATGTCTTGGCCGTATGTCCAAATCGCCAGCATCCGGAGCACTGCGTGACTGGAAATGTGAACGGCTCCACACTGCATCTGCTCGCATAAATGTTTACATATTTAGGTAGTACAGGCCCTTTAAAACAAATTCTTACAGCTTCACTAATTCTCCAATCTCCAAATGCAATTTTCTTTTGCAGGCGTTTTACGGAAAAAATTTCATGTTCGCTTTTTAAAATATGAGAGAGCTCTTCTTCACTTATATCGATATCGATATTTTTAATAACCCCATAAGAATATGACATCTCATTAAGTCGGGCACACGTCATTCCCTTCACACTGAGAAATTCATTTCCGACTAATTCTGAAGCATGCTTTTCAGTTGAACAGTGTACAACCACCCTATACGGGGAGGAATACTTTACTTTTACTACTTCTTTAATATTAGCTGCATTAAGAAGTTTAGCTAGGCTAATCAATTTCGGTAATTTTTCCTTGCTTGAAATCTGTACCTGCCTAGATATATCATGCTTAGTCGTGTCAATATTTTGGGAATTACCCAATTTTTTTGGACTCTTTTTACCTCTTTTTCCGACGAAGGTAAATACCTCCTCATCAGCAGACAGCTCTCTGCTTGATGGCTCTCTGTGTCTCTTTTCTCCTACAGGAATGTGCCTGTGGCGCCTCGCTTCCAACTCACAATCTACCGATTGAAGAAGCTCGTCCTCGATGTTGCTCTGCACGTCCAGTTCGTCCACACATACTTCCGAAGCTTCCGGGGACCCACCTGGGTCGTCTTTATTCATTTTAGAAAATTGAAAAAAAAATTGAAAAAGTTAACCTCAATTTGTCAACCTGTCCAAAGACCTTATATCAGTGATTCGCAAACTGGGTGCCGCGGCACCCCGGGGTGCCGCGAACCTACGCCAGGGGTGCCGCGAAAAAGTGGACATTATTTGACCGAGCGAGCGCGAAGCGCGAGCGAAGCGTCTCCATTTCAGCTTGGGCAAAAATGCGTACGTATGTCCGGATGTCCGGCTGTTTCTCAACAAGTTTTTGGTAATTTTTCAAAATCGCTGAGCCATGGGGGTTGAGGTGCGCCGGTGAACATATTCAGTTTTAAGCTATGCAAAAACAGACTCGCGAGGTCTACAGCTCACAGAACCACTCACTAGTAGTAAATAATTAAATTCAAAATAAGTATAAAAGTAATGTACCTACCTACATACTTAATCGAAATAATAATGAAACATTTACATTTCGATGCGTAACTTTTACGCATCGCAAAATTGTGTTTTTTATTCCTTTCGAAAATATTACTTGATTTACATATTTGCATGCTTCGTTTATCACAGTTCAGATATGATGCCTATGAAAGACACCAACCGAATATTGAAGCGGTGTGCCGCACAATTTCTTGAACGGGTTAAGGGCGCCGTCAGCTAAAAAAGTTTGAGAACCACTGCCTTATATAGTTAATATTAAGTTAGTATTATATATATAGTTATACACCGGTTCCGAACGGTGAAGCAGCATCTGTTGTTAACAATGATAATAGCTAACGTGGAACTGGTTGCAGCAGACAGCGTGCGGCGGCGGCGGGGGCGGCGGCGGCGGTGCGGGCGGTAGCGGCGGCGGCTGGGGCTGGGTGTGCGCGGTGTGCTGGTGCGTGTGCGGCGCCGCGCTCGCCGCGCAGCCGCTCCTGGTGCAGGCAGAGCTGGCTGGGCGCACTCACGTGCACGCGTCCAGTGTCGCCCTGCTTGCCGGTCAGTATGTCGCACTCTCAACTTAGCAGAGGCGGCGCAAAGCGTGGGGGACGTGGGCGATCGCCCACGGCCTCGCGGCCCGAGGGGCCTCGCGCCTCGAAAGTTCATGAAGCTTTGATTCGTTTCGGGCCAGAAAGTCATGAAAAATATTCAGCTAGAACTATTAAAAGAGACCCCGAGTAAACATGTTTAAACTTAATCAAAGGCAAACTAAAGCTTATTATAAAGACTTAATCAGACACAGGATGGGAACGCAGTACAGAGGCAATGTAGGCTGTATTATTGCAATTTGATTATGTTTACTTTTATCGACGAAAGGTATGCTGACAACAATGTTTGATTTGATCAGTATACCGGAAATCCATTTCAACAGAGAAAATTCATAAAATTCACGCCACCAGAGAGGGCTTCGCAAAATATAATTATCTTGCCCACAGACCTCTAATTTTACGCTTCTATGATCTTGCCCCACAGACCTCGAATTTTACGCTATCTTGATCTTGCCCACATCAAATTTAGGTCTTGCCCCGCCACTGCAACTTAGCTACCCTGAAAATGTTTAAGAGTTTTTCAGCCTCGGTAGCTCAGTGGTGCGGTCGGTCGACTGTGACGAAACGGACGGAAATGTCCCTTTCGCGAAATGTCCCGCTCCTAAAACCATAAGCGTTTCGTAAAATGTCCCGTTCGTAGCTCGTCTCCCAACATTTAAAAAACTTAAATGAACTGCAGATTTTTTTGGATGTGTGACCGCTCGACCGTTGGAGGCTGACCGCGGTTCGGATTCCACGTAAAACTGTAGGTCCCTGGCCCTTCCCCTCTTACCTTACTAGGTGATAGGGTTTATCCCGCCCGCATTGCTACCACCGCACTGAATGAAACGTCGGTCGAAACGGCTATGTAAATGGTTTGTGTTTTCCGCCCTAGTTCAGTGTAGCGGACATGAAATGAAGGGAAGCACTGACACGACACCTAGTTCACCCGGTGCTATGGGCTGACATCACGGATGTTGTAGATGATGTAGCCAACCGTGTAAGCTTTCATAAAAAAAGGTGTGATAAGTTGACACTATTGGTGTAGACCATGGGTGGCCAAGCCGCGGTCCGCGGGCCGCATTAGTCCCACATTGAGGCCCGTGTAATGTTGGATTTTTTTTTTACCAATGAAAATATTATCATTTCATATGAAACCACCAAAAGAACAGTCTATTATTTCTCGTTCCTTTCATATCACTTCTATAGGTTAATTGATCCCAATGATATAGTGGCAGTTGCCACCCATAAGGTGTCTAACGACGCCCATGGACATTTGGTCGGATGCGGGATTTGCGAATGCCATGCCGGCCTGACAGGTGCCCGTTCACGCCCCTCTAGTTTTACCTTGCCACCCACTAAAATAAAATCATCGCTACGCCCTTTTTTTTTATGGAAACTGACACGGTTGGCTACATCACCTACAGGCTACAACATCCGTGATGTCAGCCCATAACACCGGTTGAACTTGGTGCCACGTCAGTGCTTCCCTTCGGTCGTGCCGGCTACACTGAACTGGACGGAAAACACAAACTATTTACATAGCCGTTTCGACCGACCTTTCATTCAGTGCGGTGGGACCAACCCGGGCGGGTTAAACCCTTCCACCTAGTAATATAAGAAGGGAGTCATCATATCCCTCAGTCGCCTTTTACGACATACACGGGGAAAGATGCAGTGAGGCAATTATTTTAAAGTACCGGCCCCACACGGTACGGCCCTTGCCAGTATCTGCTAAAAATTCAAATCTGTATGGACAGGTGTGTGCATTATGGCGTGGCTGACGGCCCGGCTGTCCGGAGGGGCACCACTGCACTTGGGCTCCTCGTCCCAGCTCGTCTGCTCCGGTGGCTCCGCGCTCCTGGCCGCACTGTGCCTGGGGCTCGCGCTCTGCGCGGCGGTCAGACTGCGCGCGATATCCAACAAAATACCCACGGACAGGAGAAACTTTGTCCGTAACAGGTTTGTATGGCTTCGATCCTTATTTTTTTTATAGAAAGCGCGACATGGGGCGCCAGTCCAACCATAAAATCCCGTTTTTTTTTTATTGAAACTGACACGGTTGGCTACATCACCTACATCATCCGTGATGTCAGCCCATAACACCGGGTGAACTTGCTGCCACGTCAGTGCTTCCCTTCGGTCGTGCCGGCTACATTGAACTGGACGGAAAACACAAACTATTTACATAGAAGGGAGTCATATCCCTGAGTCGCCTTTTACGACATGCACGGGGAGAGATGCAGTGGGGCTACTCTTTTAAAGTACCGGCCCCACACGGTACAATACGGCCCCGCTTTTCGGTGGAGTTCTGTGCAGTACACAGGCGGGCGCACAGGGCACGCACAGACAGGCACAGTAAAAAACAGGAGAACAGTCGGCCTATGACCTACCTATGATTGGAGTAGCATTTGACCGATTTATAATCCAGTAATTTATCGTAGCACCGAGCGAGCACCCACGACCACGACTATTTGGAAAAGTCGGCGCATATGCTAATTGCTTGTTACTTCGCAGGGTACAACTCGTGCACCGGATCCTCGTGTTGCTCGCGTGCAGCGGCTGCACGCAGACGGCGGCCATCTTGTACGTGCAGCCCGGCGAGAAACACATCGCGATCGTCGCTCTACTCGCCGCATCCGCACTCGCCACTGTAAGTGGGTCCATGCTGTTTTCGCTCTTATGATAATGCTAGCTTTTGCCCGCGGCTTCGTTCGCGATAGACTCGGTTTCAATAGCAAATTCGATTTAAATATGATAATAAACTATCGCTTCTCTTATATTCTCTATCTGTCTCTCCCTCCCTCCCCCTCTCTCCCCCTCCCTCCCCATCTCTCTCCCTTCCTTCCCCTCCCTCCCCTCTCCATTCGACACTAAATTTCGTTCATAAATAGAATTGCTAAAAATTATGTTTTTCTGGAACCTACAATAAATTTAGACACAGTATAATAAAATTAATAACTCAATCGGGTAAAAATACTTACGCCCTATTAGATCTCAAGCTATGACAGGTTCGCTCTTGGAGCTTTCATCGATATTTTCATACTTTGGTCCATCCGCGAGCCGAACTTATGTCACAGATTAATAGTTACTTCGTAACCGATAAATCACTCCATCGAAAATGTTCCATACCTTCGGCTTTAATAGCCTAATGTTTCACGTCGCCAATCGCTGCGTGCGAAAATGTACCTAAACGATCGAGTGTAAAGTGATTATTGCTTTGCAGCTGCTCGCAGTAGCGTGGGCGAGCGTGTAGGTATGCTTCGCGCGGCTGACGACTTTCCACTGAATTAGATCGCCGGCGGTCCACAGGGCGGTAGGTAGTTAGCGCGCGTGAGCGCACATAGAGTGGGTGATGCCTGCTTGCGTACACTGATCCTTCTAACCGGATTTACTAAAGTTGGTCCTTCGAGCCGGATTTACATACAAGATTCACGGTTGTACGCCTGCGCAGGGCATATCGATGGTGGTGTGCTACGTGCTGCGTGACTCGGAGTGCATGCTGCATCTCAAGCACCTGTTCACGCTCAACTTCAAGGCGTCCGACTGGGAGCGCGGCTCAGAGACTGGCAACACTTCGCTGAGCTGTTAGTGTTGTTCATTTGTTTATAACTAGCCAAACGATTTAGACGTTGTTTTGCCAGTACAATCGTACGTAAATCCAGATTGTTTTAGTATATTATGTAACATCACACTTTCTGTAAGGGCTTAGCAGTAAGTTTTAGAAGTCGGAGAAAATAGACATTTGCTCTTAAGTACGACTTTAACGCGAGTGGAGTATTTTCACTTCCTCCATAAGCTGATAGATAAGCTCTAAATATAAAGAAATAGAACCAAAATTGGTCAGTTTCAGATACTGGCCCTTCTAACCGGATTTAATTACTTTGGTCTTTCGAGCCAGACTTTCCCTTGCCCCTTACTAGGTGGTAGGCTCAAATTGTAGCCGACTGGGTTGGTACCACCGTACTGGATGTAAGATGGCCGCATAGCAGCCTCGGTTGTGTTCTCCTCTAGTCCAGGATAGCCAATAATCTAGGGAAGTCTCCGGTATGGCACCTACCTTCTCGGAGGTGATATTGGCTGATCGGAGCATGTGCTTTGGCCCCTCCGACTCAGCCACCCACACCGAATTACATAAAAAAAAAACTTGCATACAATCGTCACACTATCTGTAAGGGCTTAGCAGTAACTTTTAGAAGTCGGTGAAAATGGAGGTCTGATTTACTCTTAAGTCCGACTTTAACGCGAGTGGAGTCTTTTCACTTCCTCCATAAGCTGATAACCTCTAAATAAAAAGGAATAGAACAAATAATATTTAGTTTCATATACTGGTCCTTCTAACCGGATTTACTTTACTTACTTTGGGGACTTGTATATAACGTAACGACCGTCCTCGGACGGTAAAGTAACAGCGAAAATATAATGATTTATGTATAGAAAAATGTTGTATAATAGTGAACTGTTGAATTTGACAGTGTTCATAAAGCACGGAGTGGACGCGGAGAGCCGCGGGGGCGCGGTGGGCGCTTCGCCCCCGCAGTCCGCCTCCGCAGCCTCCTACTGGCGCGCCCCCACACCCGAGAGCCCCAACAATATGCACAGGTTATTTGTTACTTCATATTTAAACAGTCACAGTAAACTTAAATTCAGCTATTAAATTTGAGTAAATATATTTTTTATTTTGATTTATTTTTTACTTTGTTACATTTTCTGCTCCGCCTGATAGGTAGGTACACAAAAAAATTAATAAAATGCCAAGTCATTTATTGTCCGATTTATAATTCCCGCGCGATGCGATCTGCAACGCACAAAAATATGCGTTTGCATTTCGAATTTGAACCAATACCACCTACAAATTCATAAAATTTTTCGTACCATTTTGAACGCTAAAATTTTTTTTGCGAGCAAATCCCAATTAAATGTCTTAAATAATGAGTCAAATATGTTAAATAGTTCCAAAGAAATATCCGGACAAGCAGAACATTCACGCTCGCTAGTCTCTCAGCACACTTATTATTGTAAGTCCCACAAAAATAAATTATTTTGTTCTTTGTAAAGAAGTTTGGTGCAATGACGGTGCGACCAGACACTGGATTTTGTCCGGAACTACTCGGGTGAGAGTCGCTGTCATATGGAATTAACAAGCTAATTCGCTAACGTTGTTTGTTAAATGGTACTAAATACTAAAACCATTAACTAACTTATTATCACTTTGTCAAAGAAATCTCCTAGTATCATATTTTCACATTACTGCTAATTTTATAAAGCTCCATCAACAGCTATACCAGGTAAACAAGCGTTTTGTTTTGTTTTTGTGGCAACGTAAGGGTTTAACATACATACATATCACACACGCTGAATCCCGACAATCGGGGTAAGCAGAGTAATCGGTGTTGTGCTGCAAGAACTCTGGTAAATTACAGCCCAACACCGACCACCACGTTTCGCAAAGTATTCGAACAAGATTAAATCGATCAAGCAGCAAGTAAGGCACGAAGACCCACCTGCTGCATGACTCGGTGGTAGTAACGTGCCAAGGTGAGAGGTGGCGATCCTGTCGCCCTTTAGCACGGCGTCTTGTCCTTATCCCTTAGTCGCCTTTTACGACTTGCATGGGGAGAGATGCAGTGGGGATGCTGGGTTTACCGTCTTGTACAATTTCGTAATTATTAATTCTGCAGGCGGCAGTCGAGCCCCGACAGCCGAGCTGACATCGTACGCTGCGTCGAGTTCAAAGAGATCCCGCCCCACAGCCTTAGTCCTAAACACTACGACCGCGTGAGCAAGGCCGATCTGCTCACCCCGGCGCGGAGCGTCTGCGACCTAATCCCCGGCGCACCGCTCTCCCCGCAGCCGGAGTACATGGCCAGAGTGTGCGTGGAGCTCGGCGTCAACCAGCCGCCCAAAAAGATCATCTGCGACCCACCGCCGCCACTATTGACGTGCTCCGTGGACTTCGAACCCTACTCGGAGAAAAACTTCGACGGAATCTCCCGCGAAAACTGTCAGCTGTGCGTCAAATCCAACCCGGACGTATCGAAAATCGCCCCGACGCCAACGATTAAGAGCTGCCTCAAGAAGTCTTCGAGTAAGGTCGCCGAATTGCCCGCTAGTCTTTCGCTGCCGTCGATCGAATCAGACTGCAAGGATGATAAAATGACCAAAACGTCAGACCTAACACAGGTGAACAGGGACTGGAACAAGGCATACGACCCACCGGAGCCGGCTGATAGAGTTCTGAATAAGATATCAGACGACTTGGATTTTCTCCTAAACCGCACTCAAGACTCGGCAATGAGTATCGGCCTAGAAAATATAGAGGAGGAACCGACCTAGGTGAGGGTTGATACCTAAGTGAATTATTCGGTATTGGTAGGTATGTGAATATGGAACAAAATGAATACAGGGGTAGAAGAGCGAAGAAGATAGATAGAAGGAAGTGTGGTGGGCTTGCACTGTGTTTCCTCATTTGTTTATCAGTAAATCAATAACTTAGTTGGACAATAGTGATGTCGGCTCCCTAAGTACGTTCTATCGCTTATTCTATGGGGAGTACTACTTGGAAGAGCTGTTTAACGCGATCCCGCCGTATCTTTTCCACCTCCGCTCCACGTGCACTGGGCAAGGCAAGAACGTTAGGGGCAAGGATTGCATCCCTACACGCGCGGATGCGTACCAATCGGGTCTGCAGATATTTCCTCTACAGAACTGGTAACTCTGGAACACTCCCCAAGTACACTCTCGGGTCCTTCAAGTGGGTGTGCGTAGGCAGCTGTCAAGCCGGCATGACATTCGCAACACCCGCATACATCCGAATGTATGTTCATGGGCGTATTTAGACACTTTATGGGTGGCTCGGCGCCACATGCCGCGCTTTCAATAAAAAAAAAACAATACATTTTGGTTTTGTTATAAAGGGAGAATTTTATAATGTTTTTGTATTGTTATTTTCGTGTAAAAAGGGCGAATGTAGCTACCAACTATTGGTTCGGCTTTTTAAAACTTGTGATAAAAGTGGAAATATTGTGTTATTATTGCATCAAATGGTGTAGGTGTTCACTCTTTCATCAATGGTGATGTGTGATGATCTCAATGTGATCTCAATTAAGTGATCGTGTGAAATAAAAAACTGTCAAGAATGTTTTGCAAGCCCGTTGTTTGAGATTTGACTACCAACAAAGTTGGCAATGTATGGTATGGTTGAGTCGCTGACACAAATATGTGTTCAAAGGGTTGGTTCAATGATATGAATAAATTTTTTTTATGACTAACTTAATGTTAAATAAGTATGAGTATTAGGATAATTTTAACTTCTAACTAAAGTGATGTAAATATTGTTCCAACGAAATCCGATCTAGTCATACATATAATTTCCGTCTATGGTAGGTAGATTTGTTACTATTTAATAATTTGATGTTTTATTATGATTTTTCATGTTAGGAAGAAAGTTTATGAGTCAAACGAGAAGCATGTGTGTGATCATTTAATTAATGTCATGTATTTCATAATAATCTTGTGAATATATCGGCACTTCGAGCAGGGCCGTCTTAGGCCATGCAGGGGCCCTTGGGCATAAAACAATTTGGGGCCCTCTTTCTTTAGAAAGAAAAAAGGCATAGATCTATAATTAGGGCCTAAAAATCGCTCACCCCATTTTTTCACTTTAAATCGTTATTTAAAGTATGTATATCATGAAAAAAGCACGTTATTAGGTATAAAAATTATTAGGAGTAAATTTTTTTTTTACAATAATTATAGCCGTTTTTACATAACAATTGTGATTTTGTTAGTTTACGAGGCCAATTTTTCCGATGTACTCTCATTGTTAACACAATTACGTCCGAAAAAATCATTTTTTTAACAATTTTTTTAATGTCTTTATTAAACTTATGGGAAGCCACTGAATATCAATTGAAACATTTTACCGTTTAATTGTAATTTATTTATTTCTATCAGAGAATTTTCTGGCGTCTGAGCTGCCATATATAATTTTTTTTTCTAAATACAGCTTTGAGACAGCTCATACTCAATTCACTCAAATTATTATAGAACCAAGCAATCGCTGGTAATGTAGTTTTCAAAGAGTAATTTTTTTGTTGTTACACTGAGTTGGCGCGTCCTATGATAACTAATGCGAGCGGCGGAAAATTTTTCATCAACATCAAGGGGGCCGCGGGGGGGCCGGATTTGTCGGATATGTCGGATTTGATGTCGGAGGCCCTGGGCCCATGCCCTGTGTGCCCTTATGGTAAAGACGCGATTGACTTCGAGGTTATAGGCAGTAATGGAATGGTCCCACTATGCTTTCGTCCTTGCGGCCGCGTTTGTTAAAATATGTGTTATGTTATTGGTTATTTGCAGTGTCTGCAGGGATGGAAAAAATCTGTTGACTGACCCCCCTGTTGACTTACCGTGGTTTGTGCTCAGACCCCCCCCCCCCCCCCGCCCCGCTCATTTCATAGTATTTTAAATACTATAAAATAGCTATTTCTTTATAAAGATTATGTTTAGCACTAAATCCCCCCCCCCCCCCCCCCTCGTGACTGAGCGTGGTATTCGTGGAACGCCCTCCCCCCTAATTCGTTCACGTAGTATGAATACGAGCCCTTATAGGTAGTAGGGAACACACTCACCGGATCCATATTTTTGCCGTACGACACAAGAACGATTTCGAAAAGCGATGAATGAATCTTTTCTGGTTATTTTCCATCCCTAGCTTCAGATGAGTTGTTATTTTAAGTGTTCAATGTAAAAAAAAACTTTGTATAAAATTTGTAAGTTTTTAAATGTCTTTCATTTCCTCCCCTTCTTGTCTTGCAAGAAATAAAACAAATATTGAACATGTAATAAAATATTTTTTATTTCGGTAGTTAAAGCTCAACTAGCATAAATAAATAACCTTAATCAACTCAATGTTACATAATTTTAACTATATATAAGCAATATATTTGACAAAAGGCATAGACATTAAAACATTACTTGTTCGATAGTCTCTGAATATTTTATACACAGGCTTATTAAAAAATATATAGTTAAATAAGGGGGGGTTCGCAATTATAATATTAATTCCTTATTACAAAAAAATCACACCAATACAGAATTTTCACGTGACCTTGAGGAAGATATACAAATAGAGTATTTAATGTCAAACGAGGTGTCAAATGTTTTATGGTTAGGAATATAATTCACGTGTAATTACAACAATGAATAGTTTTAAAGAAAGTATTATTTAGATGTTCACAAATAAACTAAGAATTTCTATAGCCAAAATTACCATAAACCAGAGGTCCCCAAATAGTGGTACGTGTACCCCCAGGGCTACGCAGGCTCAAGATAAGGGGTACGCTTGGGCGCACTTGACGGCCAAAGAGAAAGGGGCCCACTTATCTCATTAGTGAAAATTAACTCCAGTGATGAATGCTTATTGGTCTGGGACCTATTTTGTAGTAAAAATAACAATTATATGAAAATGGTTTTAATTTTATTTTATTTAACATTTTGCTCAGGGGTACACTTGGGTCTCAGAAAATTTGCTAAGGGGCACCGATTAAAATATAATTGGGAACCGCTGCAATAAACAATATAAAATTTACATCGCTTTAAACTGCAAAAAAAAATAATTGAACTGCTACACACCATAGGCCATTACACATTCAAGGCAAACTATACGAAGGCTTGTGTTAAATCTAAAAGGAATTGTAATTTTATGTTCACTTTAAATACAATCAGAAGATACACCAGGAATGGACAAAATATTTGTACAGTTGTGACAAAAAGTTGCAATTGTTAGCCGAATACGTTCTTGTCACAATACACAACCGCCATCATTTCTTAGCTAGGTTGTTCATTTTCACACCCATTTTTTTCATAAATTCTTTTAGTATTTTCTTTATGATCACTTTAAATACGATCAGAAGATACACCAGGAATGGACAAAATATTTGTACAGTTGTGACAAAAAGTTGCAATTGTTAGCCGAATACGTTTCTTGTCACAATACACAACCGCCATCATTTCTTAGCTAGGTTGTTCATTTTCACACCGATTTTTTCATCAATTATTTTAGTATTTTCTTTATGATCACTTTAAATACAGTCAGAAGATACACCAGGAATGGACAGAATATTTGTACAGTTGTGTGTGACAAAAAGTTGCAATTGTTAGCCGAATACGTTTCTTGTCACAATACACAACCGCCATAATTTCTTAGCTAGGTTGTTCATTTTCACACCGATTTTTTCATCAATTATTTTAGTATTTTCTTTATGATCACTTTAAATACAGTCAGAAGATACACCAGGAATGGACAGAATATTTGTACAGTTGTGTGTGACAAAAAGTTGCAATTGTTAGCCGAATATGTTTCTTGTCACAATACACAACCGCCATCATTATTTTCTTAGCTAGGTTGTTCATTTTCACACCCATTTTTTCATCAATTCTTTCAGTATTTTCTTTATGATCACTTTAAACACAATCAGAAGATACACCAGGAATGGACAAAATATTTGTACAGTTGTGACAAAAAGTTGCAATTGTTAGCCGAATACGTTTCTTGTCACAATACACAACCGCCATCATTTCTTAGCTAGGTTGTTCATTTTCACACCCATTATTTCATAAATTCTTTTAGTATTTTCTTTATGATCATTTTAAATACAATCAGAAGATACACCAGGAATGGACAAAATATTTGTACAGTTGTGACAAAAAGTTGCAATTGTTAGCAGAATACGTTTCTTGTCACAATACACAACCGCCATAATTTCTTAGCTAGGTTGTTCATTTTCACACCCATTTTTTCATAAATTCTTTTAGTATTTTCTTTATGATCACTTTAAATACAATCAGAAGATACACCAGGAATGGACAAAATATTTGTACAGTTGTGACAAAAAGTTGCAATTGCTAGCCGAATACGTTTCTTGTCACAATACACAACCGCCATCATTTCTTAGCTAGGTTGTTCATTTTCACACCGATTTTTTCATCAATTATTTTAGTATTTTCTTTATGATCACTTTAAATACAGTCAGAAGATACACCAGGAATGGACAGAATATTTGTACAGTTGTGTGTGACAAAAAGTTGCAATTGTTAGCCGAATATGTTTCTTGTCACAATACACAACCGCCATCATTATTTTCTTAGCTAGGTTGTTCATTTTCACACCCATTTTTTCATCAATTCTTTCAGTATTTTCTTTATGATCACTTTAAACACAATCAGAAGATACACCAGGAATGGACAGAATATTTGTACAGTTGTGACAAAAAATTTAAATTGTTAGCCGAATACGTTTCTTGTCACAATACACAACCGCCATCATTTCTTAGCTAGGTTGTTAATTTTCACACCCATTCTTTCATAAATTCTTTTAGTATTTAAAACAAAAAAACTATGATACCTTTCTGACCAAAAAAGCCCATAATTAGTAATCATTGTGGCTATGCCAGCGCTGTGCTGTGAATTATGGTTAAAACACTCATTAAAACACAAATACATATGTGAAACACCTAAGGGAATGTACCCACACCACATGACCGATTTTAGACCAATTTTGAAAACCCTGCATGGTATCTAGAATAACCCCTCCCCCCACCCCAGTTTTCACGTGGTATTTCACCACTTAGTTTCAATGTATTTATGTGAATTATTACAAATAACATTTCCACTTTTGAATCGCCTATCGAGTTCTTAAAAAAAGCAGTGGCAGTTCACGAAACGATTGTTTTTATGTGTCTCAGACCACCGTCGGTGCGTTTTTTTAAGTCTTTTTAAAGTATATTTTAAAATACCACGTGACAAGAGTGAATACCCTCCGTGACCCAGCGTGCTATTTTAACAAACCCTTCCCTCCCCCCAAATCGGTCACATTGTATGGATACGACATTCCCTATACAATATACAGTATACAAAACACAAAACGTGCGTGTAAGTGTGCACACACACACACACACAAACAAACAAACAACAGCGTTCACTTACTTCCAAATTGCACTTGCTTTAAATATTTCACTAGCCTATGTTAGGATAAATCACACTAATAGGACATTTTTGGTACAACACTTCAATTAAATGGCATTAGTTAATGAAATAAATTGAATGGATTTTCGTTTGAAATACAATTTACATCAATTTCTTCCAGCCATCTGAATAGGCATTATAGCGTGAATAGGCACCTGTCAGGCGGGCCTGGCGTTCGCAACCCCCGCATACGACCACCATGGGCGTCGTTAGACACCTTAGTGGCGGCTAGACGCCACATGTCGCGCCAAAGGAAAAATTTAAAAAATCTTCCCTCATGGCTGCCTTCTATTTTAAATTTTTTTTTTATGAAAACCAACATGGGTGGCTGTGATGAGACCACAGGTACAGTCGGCAGAGCCAAATTCACCTCTCCTCGCGAAACAACGCTCATCGAGATGCCATGCCAGCAGATTTTCGGACTGGTTGCTGTTCCGTCTACACTGTTAATCGTTGAAAAGAGACAGATGGATGCGCCAAGTCACACCATCCGATCAGTTTTTTTTTTTATGGAAACTGATACGGTTGGCTACATCACCTACAACATCCGTGATGTCAGCCCGTAACACCGGGTGAACTAGGTGACACGTCAGTGCTTCCCTTCATTTCATATTTGCTACACTGAACTGGACGGAAAACACGAACTATTCACATAGCCGTTTCGACCGAGACGTTTCATTCAGTGGGGTGGTACCAACCCGGGCGGGATGAACCCTATCACCTAGTAACGTAAGAAGAGAAGGAACCTACAGTTTTACGTGGAATCCGAACCACGGTCGGCCTCCAGCGATTTGCCTCTTTGAGGTAAGTACGCAATGATTTAAAAAGCTCATACATTTAGAAAACAGCGGTAAATTTATTGATAACAATAATTTATAAAAAAGATCATTAAACTTATTTGATCGTTATTGCTAGAACGAACATATACATACAAAAAAATGTTTAAAACATAACAAAATGTGAATATACTAAACATAGAGTGCTTAAAATTTAAATTAGCCATTGTGATGTTACACTAGTGCCAATATTTGGTTACATTTTGCAATAGTTACAGTAAAGAGCACATCATAAAATTATCTTATATTTATATTATACGCAACCCGTGCTTCATTTTTATATTATTATATATTATTTATTGGTTTAGGTTTATCTATTTATATTATTTACTAAATTGAGACAATCTAACCTATATAGGGCACAGTTCATAGGATTATACTAACTGGAATTGTTTTTTTATGTAATCCGGTTGGGTGGCTGAGTCAGAGGGCCCAAGCATGTGCTCCGTAAGTGTGTAAGATTGCTGCTATGCGGCCAGCTTACACCCAGTAAGGTGGTATCAACCCAGTTGGCTGCAATTTGAGCCTACCAACTAGTAAGGGGCAAGGGATGGAATCCATAGTCTTACACCATGCATGTAAATTTTTCCATCAGAAAAAACTCATTCGTACACGCCGAACAGATTCGAACCTCAGACCTATCGCGAGAGAAGCCGATGCGAATACCACTTGGCCACTGCCACTGAACTAACAGTGTTTTCAATTCAATAGATTCAATATTTTCTTTTAATTTCGCATAAACACTACCACTATAAAAAGGGCTGGTGTCTGTCTGTCAGTCTGTTATTCCACAATGCCTCATCTATCTCCGGGCATGAATTTAAAACCTCCAGTTAATTCATTTCCAATGGTTAATCGTCGGTTATAACGACGTTTCTCATACATTTGACAGACATTTGCCGGTTACGGCAGCTACATTTTATCACCAGGTAGAAAAATTGGCTGTAAATGGATTTACTTTATTATTTTTTTAAATTATTTATTGAGTTTCACCTTCCGGAGTAATTACCTCGAACAATGTTACAGACGGGCGGAAGGACAGACACACAGATTTTATAATGACTTTTATATTTAACTGACTGAAATATGTATAATTATATTAATTTTTTTGTGTATTTTTGTGAATGAAATGCTCAGAAAGTATTATGAAAATATTGTATTTAAACATGTCTTATCTACATTCAATTCCATTTTACTTAATTGAGAAAATCAATAAAAGAAAAAACATTTATTAAAGTAGTAGGTACCCTATGTATATAAAAAAAAATCTTAATGAAACTAACGCATTTATTATTGGAACTGCATCTATTATTTATAATTAAAAAAGCCTCGAAATTCAAACATAAACTTTTATATAAATTTATATAAAGGCAACCAAGCCCTAAATCAATATATTAAATTTTAAAATAAAATTTAAAAAAAAATTCAATAATTGAATAGAAACAAAAGTAATAAGATTCAGTACATTTCTACACATTTAATACAAATAATATCGTTGGAAGTACCATGTCTAGCCTCAGGTTTTGTTCGTGTAAGTTTTTAGTGAACTCCTGACAAAAGGTTAAGGAGAATTGTTACGCTAAACAGAAAAAGTACTTTGACATAATGTCAGTAGAGAAGGTCATTTGATAAAAGACCATACAAGCGGAAACGCTTCGACAACCGCGGTTTATGGACTTAGGTCTTTCACGTTGAAGCATAAAATTAAAATTATTTAATACTCCGATCTGGACACACTTCATTAAACAAAAGTGCCCACATGCTGCGATGAATAAATTCCCCAAATTGCAGCGTTTGCACTAAAGTCGAAGACCAAATTCACCTTTTATTGTAGTGTGAACGGAATAATAATTTAAGAAATGCTTTGATCGTAGAATTGAAGACAGACAGATTAAATTAATTTTTTGCGATCAACAGGGCATTAGGTGAACCCCTGATGGAAGAATACAAAATACTTACTATATTTTTCCAAGCATCTTTAGCCCTCATAGGCTGTTTGAGAATTGTTTAATAGGTACTATGGGGCTGGCATAGTCGCAAGGCGGCTAAATTCCTATTAAAAAAAAAAGTTTCTCCAATATTTTTGACACTCATAATAACTTGACTCCTGCAATTCGGCCCATCTTGGTCCGCATTCCAAAGCTCAAATGGCAGTGGGCTGGGCGCGTCACTCGAAGAGACAACGACTGTTGGAGTAACCGCGTCCTACACTGGCGGCCGCAGACAAGGAAACGGAGTGTGGGAAGATCATCCGCCAGATGGGACGACGACATCAAGTACGTCGGCAAAGCAGTGGTTCTGCACCGCTGATGGAAAGACTGGAGGACTGGAGGAAATTTGGAGAGGCCTATGTCAAGCAGTGGGTTCATATACGCTGACTGACTTGGTCGGGAACCTCTTATAATCCGGCAAACTGATTACCGATGCACTAGACCGGCCTAAGGCCGGATATAGTAGCGGCGAATATATTTACATTAAATGTCTAGTTAAATATTTGTTATAATTTTTTTTTATTTAAAACTGACACGGTTGGCTACATCACCTACAACATTCGGGATGTCAGTCCATAACACCTTGGTGAACTAGGTGCCATGTCAGTGCTTCCGTTTGGTCGTGCCGGCTACACTGAACTGGACGGAAAACATGAACTATTTACATAGCCCCTTCGACCGACCTATCATTCGGTGCGGTGGTAGCAACGCGGGCGGGGTTAACCATACCGCCTAGTAAGGTAAGAAGGGAAGGGACCTACAGTTTTACGTGGAATCCGGACCACGGTCAGCCTGCAACGGTCGAACGGTCACGGTCCAGGGTCCGGAACGGTTATTATGATCACGAACGACAGTCGTGTCAACGACGACAGCTACCGAGGCTGTCAAAAAAATTCAGTTATACATATGCACTTGTTCAGAGACAAAAATTATAGACCAAAAAATTTAATTAAAAATTGATTGTATTGAAATAACGAAAGTTGGCAATAAAATAAAATGCATAATTTTTTTATTTCTCCATGAAACGAATAATTCATAGTAATTTGTTCATTTGGTCCTTCGATGTAAAAATTAGAAGCCATCGCAAGTTAATATAACGAAATGGTCTTCGAAAAAGTAATTTAAAAAATTTATGCCTTAAAAAAAATATATGCCGAATGAGAACATCGTTGGAGGTGGCTCAGACGCTATGGCGTCGTCAGCCACAGATGCGGAGCTGGCTCTGGAGAAAATCGAAAAGACAATCTGCAAGGCTGTTATCAATCACCCACCCGGTTGGCTAACTTCGCGACCGATCACCGAGCAGATAAAAACCCGGAAAACGAAATATTCCAAGAACACTTGGAGCTTCTGAAGCAAAACTACCAACACACTTGTATCAATTAGTAAGTGGGAAGCGTAATACGGCTAGACAAAAATTTTATTTACGATTGAGAATAAACTATCGAAATAAAGAAATTTTATTTGATTTGATATGTTTATGACCAGCATGCGCTCAGTTTGCCCATTTTCACTGCTTGTCGAAATTTCAGATCACGTTCAAACTACAGATAGTAGTAGTATATATTGCTTTATAATCCGAACAATCGGGCAATCCGACATTACGCTACAAAATGTTTGTCGGATTAGCGAAATATTTCTACAGATCTATATGTAGCCAATATGACAACATATACCTCTCGGACTATTGGATGATTCGACACATCTCTGAAAAATGTTTGTCAGATTGCGAAATATTTCTGCACATCTACATGTAGCCAATATAACACAACATATATCTCGGACTATTGGATGATTCGACACATCTATGAAAAATGTTTGTCAGATTGCGAAATATTTCTGCACATCTACATGTAGCCAATATAACACAACATATATCTCGGACTATTGGATGATTCGACACATCTCTGAAAAATGTTTGTCAGATTGCGAAATATTTCTGCACATCTACATGTAGCCAATATAACACAACATATATCTCGGACTATTGGATGATTCGACACATCTCTGAAAAATGTTTGTCAGATTGCGAAATATTTCTGCACATCTACATGTAGCCAATATAACACAACATATATCTCGGACAATTGGGTGATTCGACACATCTCTGAAAAATGTTTGTCAGATTGCGAAATATTTCTGCACATCTACATGTAGCCAATATAACACAACATATATCTCGGACAATTGGGTGATTCGACACATCTCTGAAAAATGTTTGTCAGATTAGCAAAATATTTCTGCACATCAACATGAAACCTAATATAACAACATATACCTCGGACTATTAGGTGATTCGACACTTCTCTGCAAAACGTTTGTCGGATTAGCGAAATATCGCCTCGACGTCTCTGTCATTAACATCCTTATTAGTAGCCAATCTTAACATCACATATACATTGGAAATTTGTTCACAATACACATACAATTAAACCAAATTCTGCATTTGCACACGGATGTTATACCTTCTCCAGCTTGTCAAACCTTACTGGTCGAATGAGCTTGTGAGAATAAGGTTCTAAAAGATGTACCTATTGTCTATTACAATCTGTCCCAATTGCTAATATTAAGTACATGATTATGATTATGATTTAAAGTGTGAGAGTTAGGGCCCCTGAGCCCTGTTGCGACCTATACTTTATTTTTCGAAACAGGCCAGTACTGAGAGTTGCTATCTCATGTTTACCATAGTCCTAAGACAAAGACGGCTGATCGTTAGACCCTGCCCATTATCCCCACCACACCTGCTTAATCCTTTCATTTTGTTAAGGCGCGTTTATACTTGTCGTACTTGTGCTGTGCTTGCCTCGGCAGGCGAAAATAATTTGTTTTTCCGTCGATTGCAACGGACGCTTTGCTCGTTTCACAGTTCGTCCCTTCGTGTTACAGGCGGATTCGGTTGTTGAATCAGCCATTTCATCAACTTTCAGACGACACAATGAAAAAACAGAAAGAAAACTGAATGTTGACACGTCTGCATTGCGCGAGGTTGGAAACACGACTGAGCGTGGCAGCAGCGCGCGGCCCGTGTGACCGCAGCTTTAACGAGTTGACGTGGACCAATAGCGCTTCACTGCGCATTGTTATTACCATTCTAGTACTGGCTTGTCTCGCGAAACTGAGTATAGGAAGATCTATTGTGATCTCTCAAAAGTTTAGAGCTCACACCCAAGTCCGATTTCCGCTATGAACCGAGTTATATTCTTGAGGTTAAGTGCCTGCATTTGGCATAGGTTAAAAATATAACCCCCAAGAATACGGCTTCTAATGTGAATGGGCACTTCACATTCACAAAGGATGTTCTGTATGTAAGTACTACTCGCGGTTGTTGTACAAACAAGACTAGCGGGACTAGCGGGACAAGACAAACGGGACTAGCCACTCGCTAGTCCCGGCCTTGATTAACACCCTCCTCTACTGCCGATGGGCCCGGATATGTTCGGTGAAGCCATCGCAAGCTCAGTTCGACACCTTCCTTGGTATAAGTGTAGTAGTACTTTTATTTTATTACTAGCTTTTGCCCGCAGCTTCGCGCGCGTGAAATTCGTAAAGGATAAAGTGTGTACCGTGTGGGGCCGGTACTTTAAAAGAATAGCCCCACTGCATCTCTCCCCGTTTATGTCGTAAAAGGCGACTAAGGGATATGACTCCCTTCTTATATTACTAGGTGGTAGGCTTTATCCCGCCCGGGTTGGTACCACCGCACTGAATGAAAGGTCGGTCGAAACGACTATGTAAATAGTTTGTGTTTTCCGTCCAGTTCAGTGTAGCCGGCACGACCGAAGGGAAACACTGACGTGGCACCAAGTTCACCCGGTCGAAAGACCGAAAGACAGACACCAAATTTTTTTTATTTTCACAAGTTTCTAAGTGAAATTTTATTTTTCTGATTACACATGAGGATAGTACAGGTTTGGTCGCCATCTTAATTTAAAAAAAATTGAATTCAACTTAGAATTATTTTAGTAGCAATGAGATTTTTTGTGTCGCGATCCGGTTTACGTCTTCGGTTCGGTGCGCCATGAGTTACTATTAAAGGCGCTAGAGTGGTATAATGTGCCACCTCTGATCTGTAATATAATAGCCTCCTACTACAAAAAACTTTCCTTTGTAATACAAGTAAAAGGCGAAACGGAGAAGACACCAGAAATTCGTTACGGCATAGGACTTTTCCAGGGTTGCTGCCTCTCTCCTGTCACATTTAACATTGTTATCAACATTCTAATTGATACGCTTGTCGTAAAAGAAAACAAATGGGGATACAGGTTCAAATATGGAGACACATATATGGCGGCCATCCTGGCATTTGCGGATGATATTACGCTGTTAACCCGCAATCCAAAACAAAATCAGGCGCTTCTTAAGGTGGTGGATGACTATTGTGAATGGACCAAAGGGATGAAGATAAAACCAGCGAAGTGCTACTGTTTGAGCTTAACCAGGAAAAGTTCAAAGTTTACCTCGAGCAATCCAGGTCTGACAGTAGCCAGAAAACCAATCGCAACCGTGGCTGATGAAGCTCCTTTTAAATTCTTGGGCAAAAGGATCACCAGCAGAGGAAAGGAGCATCCTACTGATGATATTGTCCAACTTTTCGAAGAGAGCCTCCGCCAAACTGACAATCTTCCCCTCCTGGGTACACAAAAGGCATGGATTTACGATAACTACCTGACATCAAAACTTTCATGGCCATTTCTCGTCTACGACTTCACAAAGCAAAACCTGACTAAATTAGACTCGTATGTGACCAGATTCCTGAAATCATGGTTTGGACTGGCTCACCCGGCTGACTCGTCAACGCTATACAGATCTCACAATAACTTTGGACTGAACATTAAGAAACCGTCGATATTTTATCAAAAGGCGAGAATAGCCAAACGATGTATACTCAAAGACTCCAATGATAGCGCTATTCAAGCCTTACCCAACACATCACTATCAGATGAACTGGAATCGAGACTCGACTTCTACAAATCATTCCAAGTTGGTACACGCACCAATAGATCTGGATTGGGCATAGAAACAGCAAAGTCTGATAAAGAAATACTGAAAGGTTTTGCTCAGGAGGACATGGAACAAGGCTTCAAACTTCACGCCTTAAACCTAGAAATGCAGAATGATTGGCTAACAGTGGGTGACTTCTGCATCCCTCCTGCATTGAAGTGGAAATCCATAATATACAACTGGTCCCCTGAGCTGCTTAAGTTCTACTTAAATGCATTCCAGCTTACTCTCCCCGACCCGAGTAACCTAGTTAGATGGGGGAAATCTACAAATAGACTATGCCCGTCATGTAAGGAGTTCGTAGGCACGGCCAAACATTTGTTATGCGGATGCAAAATACTACTTGAGCGAGGCCAGTATTCCTACCGTCATGATAAAGTCCTCCAAATCATCAGAGAGGCCATCAACCTGTCAATTGCACGGACCAGGAAAGGGCAAACCAGTAGCGGCTTCCAGAAGGTCAACTTTGTGAAACCTGGAGCCAATAAGCTGCCCAAAGATAGGACTAAACCTTCTTCAATTTTGGGAGCAGCAAAGGATTGGGAATTGTTGATGGACACACATGAGAAGCATTACCAAATGCCTTCGGAAATCTGTACCACAGCATTAAGACCGGATATACTCATATTCTCAAAAGCGACAAAGCATGTAGTACTTGTTGAACTTACAGTTCCATGGGAAAGTAACATACCGAAGGACCACAACATCAAACTTAACAAGTACTGCAACTTAGTAGACCGGATTGTGAGAAACGGATTCAAGACTGATCTCTTCGCTGTGGAAGTCGGAGCAAGAGGACTACCAGCGAAGTCGCTCTACAGTCTCTTCAAGAATCAAGGGCTCCCAAGATCGACGCTAAGCTCATATATGGAGAGAGCTTCGAAAACGTCACTGGAAGCATCCTACAGAATATGGATAGGTAGAGAGAGGGAGGTCGAGAGCGGGACTGGTGGTTTCCCCGCGTCCTAGTCAACGCAGACTAGCTGACGAGGGCTTGAAGCGAGCCGAAACGTGAAGCATGCGCGGGAAATTTAGAGTGGCCACTCGCTAGTCCCGACCTCGATTAATACCCTCCTCTACTGCCGATGGGCCCGGATATGTTCGGTGAAGCCATCGTAGCTTAGATCCACACCTTCCTTCATGGACTATTAGAAAAGGACAGCCAATGCGTAAGTACGTACGTACTCCATACTCTTACGCATTGGCTGGCTTTCTTTAAAAGCCGATATTTCTTATATAGTTAAAATACTGTCAGATGGTAATTTTCTACACCATTAGAGTAACCATCAACTGATAGGACCATAGGTTGACTGAAACAAAGTGATAAGTCGGCCTTTTACCCCTGTATTTCTTGTTTCTTTTCGTGTTCTGTTTTTGTTTCAATAGAATAGAATAGATTAGAAGCTCTTTATTGCACACAATTGAAAGAAGAATAGTACACGACAAGAAACAAGAAATGAAAGAGCGGAGATGAATATGTTTTACACCGGAATGGACTAGCAGCCAGCCAGTCAGTCAGTCAGTCAGTTTTTATTTAACCTCTAATATATTTATCGGCTTACCGGTGCGATTGGTGACAAGACACCAATCGCACCAGTAAGCCGATAAAATCATTTTAATTATTCAGTCAGGGAAATATGGGGGATGCGTAAACACTTACGCGTCCCCCATATTTTCCTAATCCCCCCGGCCACAGATTACTAAATAGTTACTTCGTAACAGGTAAATCACTCCATAGAAAAAGTTCCATACCTTCGGTTTTAATAGCCTACTGCTTCACGCTTTTCTGTGTGCGAAAATGTACCGAGTGATCGAGTGTAAAGTGCATTATTGCTTTGCAGCTGCGCGCATTTGCGTGGGCGAGCGTGTAGGTATCATTCGCGCGGCTGACGAATTTCTACTGAATTACACCGCCGGTGGTGCACCGGGGGGGTAGGTAGTTAGCGCGCGCAAGTACATAGAGTGTGTGAGGCCTGCCCCGGCCTTCAGCGGTAGGAAAGCATACTAGCATTTGAGACAAATTGTATATGAATGAATATAGGTAGGTAACTACACACACACACACACACACACACACACACACACATTGTGAATACTTTTTGAAATCTAGAAGCATAATGTTGTGCGTGTGAACACCACACGTTTCAGACTTGGCTCAGATCAGCTAGTGGAAGCGCGCATATCTGAAATGTAAATAAGCACAATTTTAATAATATATATTATCAATCGAGAAAATATAATTTGTTTATTGCAATTATTCTTACTTCTGATACAACTGCGTTATCTCGTAGGGGCCCGAGAGGAGTTGGACGTTCGAATAAAATAAAAGAAATGAAGCTCGAAGGGAAGGTGTGGATCTAAGCTTGCGATGGCTTCACCGAACATATCCGGGCCCATCGGCAGTAGAGGAGGGTATTAATCGAGGCCGGGACTAGCGAGTGGCCACTCTAAATTTCCCGCGCATGCTTCACGTTTCGGCTCGCTTCAAGCCCTCGTCAGCTAGTCTGCGCTGACTAGGACGCGGGGAAACACCAGTCCCGCTCTCGACCTCCCTCTCTCTACCTATCCATATTCTGTAGGATGCTTCCAGTGACGTTTTCGAAGCTCTCTCCATGTATGAGCTTAGCGTCGATCTTGGCAGCCCTAGATTCTTGGAGAGACCAGTCTTGAATCTGTTTCTCACAATCCGTTTCTCACAATCCGGTCTACTAGGTTGCAGTACTTGTTAGGTTTGATGTTGTGGTCCTTTGGTATGTTGCTTTCCCATGGAACTGTAAGTTCAACAAGTACTACATATGCTTTGTCGCTTTTGTGAATATGACTATATCCGGTCTTAATATTGTGGTACAGATTTCAGAAGGCATCTGGTCATGCTTCTCATGTGCCCATCGGCAGTAGAGGAGGGTGTTAATCGAGGCGGGGACTAGCGAGTGGCCACTCTAAATTTCCCGCGCATGCTTCACGTTTCGGCTCGCTTCAAGCCCTCGTCAGCTAGTCTGCGTTGACTAGGACGCGGGGAAATCACCAGTCCCGCTCTCGACCTCCCTCTCTCTACCTATCCATATTCTGTAGGATGCTTCCAGTGACATTTTCGAAGCTCTCTCCATATATGAGCTTAGCGTCGATCTTGGGAGCCCTAGATTCTTGAAGAGACTGTAGAGCGACTTCGCTGGTAGTCCTCTTGCTCCGACTTCCACAGCGAAGAGATCAGTCTTGAATCCGTTTCTCACAATCCGGTCTACTAAGTTGCAGTACTTGTTAAGTTTGATGTTGTGGTCCTTCGGTATGTTACTTTCCCATGGAACTGTAAGTTCAACAAGTACTACATGCTTTGTCGCTTTTGAGAATATGAGTATATCCGGTCTTAATGCTGTGGTACAGATTTCCGAAGGCATTTGGTAATGCTTCTCATGTGTGTCCATCAACAATTCCCAATCCTTTGCTGCTCCCAAAATTGAAGAAGGTTTAGTCCTATCTTTGGGCAGCTTATTGGCTCCAGGTTTCACAAAGTTGACCTTCTGGAAGCCGCTACTGGTTTGCCCTTTCCTGGTCCGTGCAATTGACAGGTTGATGGCCTCTCTGATGATTTGGAGGACTTTATCATGACGGTAGGAATACTGGCCTCGCTCAAGTAGTATTTTGCATCCGCATAACAAATGTTTGGCCGTGCCTACGAACTCCTTACATGACGGGCATAGTCTATTTGTAGATTTCCCCCATCTAACTAGGTTACTCGGGTCGGGGAGAGTAAGCTGGAATGCATTTAAGTAGAACTTAAGCAGCTCAGGGGACCAGTTGTATATTATGGATTTCCACTTCAATGCAGGAGGGATGCAGAAGTCACCCACTGTTAGCCAATCATTCTGCATTTCTAGGTTTAAGGCGTGAAGTTTGAAGCCTTGTTCCATGTCCTCCTGAGCAAAACCTTTCAGTATTTCTTTATCAGACTTTGCTGTTTCTATGCCCAATCCAGATCTATTGGTGCGTGTACCAACTTGGAATGATTTGTAGAAGTCGAGTCTCGATTCCAGTTCATCTGATAGTGATGTGTTGGGTAAGGCTTGAATAGCGCTATCATTGGAGTCTTTGAGTATACATCGTTTGGCTATTCTCGCCTTTTGATAAAATATCGACGGTTTCTTAATGTTCAGTCCAAAGTTATTGTGAGATCTGAATAGCGTGTCGTAGAATATCAATAAACTCTTCTGCCACGTAAAACTAATGAAATTACCCACAAAACTAAAACAAGCGAGGATTAACTTATTTAGAAGCAGAGAAAGGTTTTGTGAACTCCAGGCAAACACGTCCAAAATTTTTTCTAAACTAAAATTGACAAATTTGAATACATAAATTACATATCATGGTAAAGGAGAATGCTGCCACTAAGAGGCCACAAACATATAAAAAATTTGGGACTTCACAGCGACACCTTCACCATTGACAAATAAATAATGAAAACCAAGGAACAAGGAATCACTCCAAGATGGTTTTTGATCGATAGTTTTGATTGTCAGTATGGGAAGCGGCAGAGAAGATAACCAAACACGCTATGCCCCTCACTGTCACCCACCGGCATAATTAGAGCATTCTACGTACACAGACAAAATATTTATAGCAACCTGCGCGTCTTCGGCCGCTACAACTGGAAGAGTTCGTCCTGCGTCCTCTCGAGCCGCTGCAGCGACGACTTGACCCGGCGGCCCTGCGTCAGCAGCACCGGCGGCGGCGACAGCGCCGCGGGCGCCGCCCCCGCCGGCGCGCCGAGCGCAGTCAGCGGCGCGTCGCTACCGGACGCGCCGCCCAGCGAGGCCGACTGCCGGAGGCGAGCGGTCGGCCGGTGGCGCACGAACCCTTCCTCTAGGTCGCGCACGAATCTGCAAACGCACAATTATTATTGTTGTATATTTATTTCCACATTCTATGTACAAGACAGGTTTAAAAATATATTTTTACATTAATTCTATATACCTAACAATATTAAAATACACAAAATTAATATAAAAACACCACCTATCTATGTACAATAAAACGGTGTTATCGCCCGCGGCGGGAGACAGGCCTCCAAGCACGCCGGCGGCCGCAGGCCGTGGCTACGAAGCTCTCCGAGACGACACGAGGCAAAGCTAAGAGTGATTGTTGTCTTTATTACTATTGTTTTTTTTTTTTTATTGAAAGCGCGGCATGTGGCGCCGGGGCTCCCATAAGGTGTCATGCCATGCCGGCCTGGAAGGTAAGTCCAGCGTAAAGGGATGCAATCCCTGCCCAGTGCGCGTTGTGCGGAGGTGGAAAGGGGACTGTACTCCAAGCAGGACCTCATCTGCGATTTATACAAAAGCAGCCTTTGGCCCGGCGTGAAGTACCGTCGCACCTTATTAAGTAAGTCCAGCTTTTTAGAAGCCATATTGGCCTTGCCCTCGATATGGCGCCGAAAGTTTATGTCGTGCGACAGTTCGACTCCGAGGACCCCGAGGTGTTCGCTTAATTTGAGCGACGTGCCCTCGAAGGAGGGAGCTGGTGTGAAAGCCATTTTCTTCGCACTGAATTGTGCGAATTTGTGTCTTGAAAGCATTGAACTCGACCAAATTACTACGGCCCCATACGGAAATAGACCGAAGCGTTTGTTCGAGCTCAGACACAAATCTTCGCCTCTTCTCATCCACACTATCCCGTCTGGCAGAAGGATGACTGGTGTAGGATCTGTGTGCCGTACTGTCATCCGCATAACAATGTATGTTGCCGAGTATACTTTGTATATACTTTGATACTTTGTAGTACTTTGTTATATTGAATGTTTATAATATAATGTTGTATAAACATTTACAAATGAAAGATAAGCTATTTTATATAACCAGTCAATAACAGCCGCAGAGGATGACTTGCCTGATCCAAATATTAATCAACTGAAAGGCAGCCGTTGTTACATCACGCTGGAGCTAAATGTGTTAGATAAGCTAAGCACCAGTCTAGTGTCTGCCTATTTAGATTGTTGTCAAGGTAAATGCAACTTTATTTATTGCGGAAACTGTGACGTGTTTTGTTATGCCACAAGCCCTCAATGCTGATGTGCAGAACAATCGCAATTCTGGTCATATAAATAAGAATTCACAACTTCATAACTATGTGTGTTTTTGTATGTATTTATTGAACATCAATTCATACAAATGAGATACTAGAAGACCCTCGATCTTTTTTTTTTTTTTTGTCTTTAGCTACTTCTGACTATGTCAACCCCATAGAACTTTAAGACTGTTAGTTCTCAGTCTGTTGGCCACTCCTAAGGGCAACCAAGAGTCCGAAAAACCTAATCACTTCTCCAAATTGCTCAGAGTTTAGGTTAAACACTCATCATGAATTTAAAAAAAAAAACAGATTAAGGCCCACTTGCACCAACACGAATTTAACGATATAAACCAGTTTAACTCGTTAAGCTAGTACCCGTTGACTGTGGGAACCGCGTTTAAATCCATAACTCGCTACTTAACTCTAAATTCGTGTTGGCGCAATTGGGCCTAAGTCTATCATGTTGTCCTCTGCAGCTAGGGCTGCCATCCGTCCAGGTTTCCCCGGATTTGTCCTCTTTTTTAAGGCGTCCGAAGGCGTCCAGGGGGATTTTTTAAAGTAGTCCGGGTTAAACTAAATTAAAAAATCCCGCCCGCTGCATAAATCTATGATAGACGCTAAACGTCGAGCCATAGCTTGAAGACGACCGTGATTAATGCCGTTAAATATTTTAATAATAGGTATAATATGAAAATTTAATGTTGTCAAAAAGTTTAAAATTAAATAATTGTCATGTCATAATAAGAAAAAGCAATGTCCGGGTTTTTATATGAAAATCCGGGGTTTTACTTCTTTTTGTCCTAGTTTAATGATTTTAGAGATGGCAGCCCTATCTGCAGCACAGTCTACAGACTAGTGCAGGGGACAGTACCTACATTGTAAGTGTTTTATTACTGAACTAGCTTTTGCCCGCGGCTTCGCTCGCGTGAAATTCGTATTTCAAAGGAAGAAAGTAAGTAACTAAGGGCGAGCTGGGTTCAGGTAAACGATAAACCGTCTCGAAGAAAGTGAGTAACTTTTTGAGGCCGAAGGCGAAGTTGCGTTCAGGAAAACGATAAACTATCTCGATGACAGTAAGTAACTATGGGCGAGGCCGAAGGCCGAGCTGCGTTCAGGATGAGGGTAAACTTTTCGAAGAAAGTAAGTAACAGAGGGCGAGGCTGATGGCCGAGCTGCGTTCAGGAAAACGATAAACCTTCTCGAAGACAGTAAGTAACTATGGGCGAGGCCGAAGGCCGAGCTGCGTTCAGAAAGAGGATAACCTTTTCGAAGAAAGTAAGTAACAGAGGGCGAGGCCGAAGGCCGAGCTGCGTTCAGGAAGACGATAAACCTTTTCAAAGACAGTAAGTAACTATGGGCGAGGCCGAAGGCCGAGCTGCGTTCAGCATGAGGGTAAACTTTTCGAAGAAAGTAAGTAACAGAGGGCGAGGCCGAAGGCCGAGCTGCGTTCAGGAAAACGATAAACCTTCTCGAAGACAGTAACTAACTATGGGCGAGGCCGAAGGCCGAGCTGCATTAAGGAAGAGGATGACCTTTTCGAAGAAAGTAAGTAACAGAGGGCGAGGCCGAAGGCCGAGCTGCGTTCAGGAAGACGATAAATTCTCGAAGACAGTAAGTAACTATGGGCAAGGCCGAAGGCCGAGATGTGTTCAGGAAGAGGATAAACCTTTTCGAAGAAAGTAAGTAACAAAGAAGTTACTTTCTGAACGGTGCTCGGCCTTCGGCCTCGCCCATAGTTACTTACTGTCTTCGAAAAGGTTTATCGTCTTCCTGAACGCAGCTCGGCCTTCGGCCTCGCCCTCTGTTACTTACTTTCTTAGAAAAGGTTATCCTCTTCCTGAACGCAGCTCGGCCTTCGGCCTCGCCCATAGTTTCTTACTGTCTTCGAGAAGGTTCAGTTTTCCTGAACGCAGCTCGGCCTTCGGCCTCGCCCTCTGTTACTTACTTTCTTCGAAAAGTTTACCCTCATCCTGAACGAAGCTCGGCCTTCGGCCTCGCCCATAGTTACTTACTTTCTTCGAAAAGGTTATCCTCTTCCTGAACGCAGCTCGGCCTTCGGCCTCGCCCTTTGTTACTTACTTTCTTAAAGATGGTTTATCCTCTTCCTGAACGCAGCACGGCCTTCGGCCTCGCCCATAGTTACTTACTGTCTTCGAGAAGGTTTATCGTCTTCCTGAACGCAACTCCGCCGTCGGCCTCAAAAAGTTACTCATTTTCTTCGAGACGGTTTATCGTTTACCTGAACCCAGCTCGCCTTTAGTTACTTACTTTCTTCCTTTGAAATACGAATTTCACGTGAGCGAAGCCGCGGACAAAAGCTAGTCTTTAAGAAAGTAAGTAACAAAGGGCGAGGCCAAAGGCCGAGCTACGTTTAGGAAGAGGATAACCTTTTCGAAGAATGTAAGTAACAGAGGGCGAGTCCAAAGGCCGAGCTGCGTTCAGGAAGACCATAAATCTTCTCGAAGAAAGTAACTTCTTTGTTAGTTACTTTCATCAAAAAGGTTTATCCTCTTCCTGAACACATCTCGGCCTTCGGCCTCGCCCATAGTTACTTGCTGTCTTCGAGAATTTATCGTCTTCCTGAACGCAGCTCGGCCTTCGGCCTCGCCCTTTGTTACTTGCTTTCTTCGAGGTTTATGGTCTTCCTGAACGCAGCTCGGCCTTCGGCCTCGCCCTTTGTTACTTACTTTCTTCGAGAAGGTTTATAGTCTTCCCGAATGCAGCTCGGCCTTCGGCCTCGCCCTTAGTTACTTACTTTCTTTGAGTAGGTCTATCGTCTTCCTGAACGCAACGCATTCATAAACAAATGCAAATATAATAAACAAAACATACGATCAATTAACTTAAATCCAATAGGAACTTCAGTTAAGTAAATATCCGCTAACATCGACTCGCAACAACACTTTTGCACCTAAAATTAATCAAATAGATACCTAACGAAGTTAACCTACATAATATTATGAATCGAATTAAATAAGAAACTCTGCCGAGACCATGCATACACACACCGCGCTCCGACAGACCGCATCCCGCGTCGCACCCCGCGCCTCCTCCGCCGCGCTGCCAGTCTCCGCGAGCGAGACGCGCTACTAACCCCCGCCGCGCCGCCGCGCCGCCGTTTATTTCGGCGCTTGGAACAATTCGATTTGTATGGGAGCCACATCTTAGCGTAGCCGGAAGTGAATTTTAGTAAGCCTATCCTGTGTCCCGTATAATAAAATGGGCTTGTACTAAGTTTCATCAAATTCGGATGATGGCTTTAAGAGTTATGGAGGAACATACATACATACATACATACATACATACAGAAAAGATTTCTAAAAATCGTCAATTTAGCTTTAGTATCATACACAGAGGCTACAAACTCAATATTTCCTAAAACAAAGTAACTTACTCCATGACCATCCCTTACAGATTTATTATTAGTATTGATAAAGGTTTTTTTTACTTTTTTTACTTTACTTTTAAGTTTGAGAGTTCAGCAGATCCCGTCGCAGCTTTTAGTTCCTGGCACAGTCCATGAATATGTGGAATTGATCTTCTATTTTAGTAGTGTAGGTGGTATATCGATTTTAGTCATATTAGAATGTTTGATGTCTTATTTACTCGCTTATAAACTTGTTAAAGGTTATTTCATTCAGAATATGGACTGATGCGGATACATTGGTTTTTCTCAAACAGTTTTTTTAAAAATCATTTTTTGCTCACTATCGTTAGACCTTGAAGCTTTTTAATTGTGATCAAAGTTAGAAGCTAGATCATCGTGCAATAATCAACCCTAATACGTACAGTTAAAACTTATTTTTTAATGCAAAAAGTTTCTTAGTGACTTAGGACTGTTACGTCAATAAAAGATGTTTGTTTACATGCCTTGCTTAACCCTTATACTCTTCTGCTGCCCTATTGGGCCGCAGAATGACATTTACCGTTGTCTATGCAGCGGCCCAATAGGGCCGCGGCACTGAATCGATACATGGTCCGCAGTAGTCCGCCATATTAAATTTTTTACGTTCTATCTCAATTTAGTAGTGTGTATTTGAAAGAGACAATTATAAAGTAGAATAAATTAGCTACACATCGGTACCACTAACTTGATATGTCTGAGACTACAGAAAAATAAAATAATTCTCTAATCTGTCGTCTGTTGTCAGTGCGTGGTGTGTGTGTTGTGTGTGTTTGGGCTTGTGATATTTATTGTGTGCGACACAGGAGCTACTGATACACAAAAAGGTATGTTTAGATTGTAGATGTATTCCTTATTATGATAAAAATACTATTTGACCGATTTGCGCTCGTGAAAAATTTATAAAAATATAAAATCAGAGGTCGCGATTTTCACATAACACAAATTTACGAAATAATTTTGTTAGTTTGAATATGTTTTTATATAAAAAAATACCATTTATAGCTCGAATATTTATCTGTAAATACAATCCATTCATTAGTTTACAAAGTTTTATGGAAAAACATACCAAAATGAATTTTATTCTATTGTATTATGAAACGGTCAATCTCAAGGTCACGGTCGATTAGGCGATGCGTTTTTTTGTTTTACAATGCTCGCAAGTTGAAGGGTTAAGAAGTCACATGTTGTCTAGCCCAGAATTCACACGGTGGTCAATATTATTATGAATCTATCAGTATTCAAGATCAAATATTGATGAAGTCAATCGAATCGCATATTGAGTAATGAAATACAGCGGAGAGCCGTCAGTATTATACCTCTTAAAAAAACCGACCAAGTGCGAGTCGAACTCGCGCACCGCGCCACTCACGCCATCTACGTATTAGATAAAATGCTTCATACTCTTTTCGGTAAAAGGCGCGCAAACACTTTTTAGTTTCTTGTATGGGGACCTCTGCGGATTTTTTACTTTTTCTATTTTTATTATTTGTTGTTATATCGGCCATAATAACACATATTCTGTACGATGGCGGAGGCTTAGTAATAGGGTCCCGTACGATGGATACGGAACCCTATATATAAGAACTTAACTATCAAAAGGTGGTACTTAAATGGGCACATAAAAAAAAATCGGTTCCGTAGATTCCGAGATATCTGCATGTGACCGACGACGAACATATTTGACACCAGAGCGATCAAATAATCCCTTTGACAGGACCCTAAAAGAATATTATTGTCTGCAATACTGTCACAGTACAATATTGTCAGCCTCGATAGCTCAGTGGTGCAGACACTCAACTGTCGCTATTGAATGTTAAGCAACGCTGGGTGCGGTCAGTACTTGGATGGGTGACCGCTGACCGTTGGAGGCTGACCGAGGTTCGGATTCCTCGTAAAACTGTAGGTCCCTTCCCTCCTAATCTTACTTGGTGGTAGGGTTTAACCCGCCCGGGTTGGTACCACCGCACTGAATGAAACGTCGGTCTAAACGGCTATGTAAATAGTTTGTGTTTTCCGACCAGTTCAGTGTAGCCGGCACGATCAAAGGGGGAAGCACAGACATGGCACCTAGTTCACCCGGTGTTATGGGCTGACATCACGGACGTTGTAGGTGATGTAGCCAACCGTGTCAGTTTCCATAAAAAAAAAAAAAAAATATTGAGAATGTAAACGCCACCTTAGGCCTCAGAAAGTCTTCATAGAATCCAATTCATTCCAATACTATGGCTGGCCTTGAATACTTAAGGCGACATGATACCTAAAAACGTCTATACCTGACCAGCTATTGTTTATTAATTGTTTTAAAAACATAAGCACTAAATAAAAAATGTGGCTAAGCGAAACCCTCAACTAGGAACAAATTTATAATTTTAACTCACAAAAGTAGGTTGGACTATGACATTCAGGACTTAAACTGGCGAACGACAGGAAAAGGTGACACTCTCCCTGACTAGAAACGTTCGAAGGAGGTCCATGGCCTCCTGACGGTTGCGAGCGAGATTGCCATGAAACCAGCACTCTCCAAAGTCCAGCACATCTTGACGAATATTAAAAATCAAAAATTCTGGCGTCATTACTCTTAACAAGATACGCGATGAGGTTGTTTTATTGTTACTTAGGTATACCTACTTGTCCTTGTTCTTGATCTCTTGCGAACATTTTACGAAATGCACGGGGAGAGATGCATTGGGACTATTCTTTTTAAATAGCAGAACACACAATCGCAGAACACAGGGAACTACATATATACACACATACATACATACATACATAACACAAGCTGTATCCCGACAATCGGGCTAAGCAGAGTAATCGGTGTTGTGCTGCGTACTTGTAAATTGCAGCACAACACCGATCGCCACAGGAATCTACTAAGTAACTATTGTAATTATTGTAATCTGTTATATTAATAACCTTATTCAACTTAAACGAGCATAATAAACTACAGATAACAAGTAGAATACATCACACAATATTGTAATCTATCAGGATAATAAATAACACTTATAATATATCGCAACTGTATTCCGTCAGACGAGAGCTCCCTGCCTGATAGATAGATAACGCTACCTAAACTGCGTCTGTCAACAAGCTGGACACAATATGCTGTATGAAGAAATCAAATGAATATAATATGTATTTGCTCACGCTATCATAATTATTCATAATATAACAAACTGGTACAGCCAGGCCAGATAGGGGAACTCCGCACTTTAGGCACAGATTACTTAATAGTTACTTCGTAACAGATAAATCACTCCATATAAAAAGTTCCATACCTTCGGGTTTAATAGCCTACTGTTTCACGTCGCCAATCGCTGCGTACGAAAATGTACCTAAATGATCGAGTGTAAAGTGATTATTGCTTTGCAGCTGCGCGCAGTTGCGTGGGCGAGCGTGTAGATATGATACGCGCGGCTGACGAATTTTCACTGACTTAGATCGCCAACGGTCAACCGGGCGGTAGGTAGTTAGCGCACGCAAGTACATAGAGTGCATGAGGCCTGCTTTAGGTATGAAGCTACAAGTACATTGGCGGGCGAGACTTTTTTAAAAATCTTTATTTGAATAGGTACTGTGTGGGTCGGTACTTTATTATGAATAATCCCACTGCATCTCTCCCCGTGCATGTCGTAAAAGGCGACTAAGGGATAAGGACAAGGTGCCGTGCATAAGGGCGCCAGGCTAGCCACCTCTCACGTTGGCGCGGTCTTTCCACCGAGTCATGCAGCAGGTGGGCCTTCGTGCCTTACTTGCTGCCTGATAGTTATCTTGTCCGAATACTTTGCTAAAGGTGGTGGTCGGTGTTGTGCTGTAATGTAATTTACCAGAGTACTTGCAGCACAACACCGATTACTCTGCTTACCCCGATTGTCGGGATACGGCGTGTGGTGTGTGTGCGTATTTGAATAGGACTTTAGCCGCCTTGCGACTATGCCAGCCCCATAGTACCTATTAAACAATTCTCAAACATCCTCTGAGGGCTAGAGATGCTTGGAAAAATGTAGTCAGAATTTTGAATTCTTCCATCAGGGGTTCACCTAATGGCCTGTGGATCGCAAAAAATTTATTTAATCTGTCTGTCTTCAATTATGCGATCACAGCGTTTCTTAAATTATTATTCCGTTCACACTCCAATAAAACATGATTTTTTTTTTTTTTTTTTTTATTGAAACTGACTTGATCTTTAACTTTTAGTGCAAAAGCTGCAAATTGGTGAATTTATTCTTCACATCATGTGGGCACTTTTGTTTAATGGAGTGTGTTAATATGTACTAATTTTATGCTTCGGCGTGAAAGACCTTATTGCGTCGTAGCAAGAGTAGCTATTTATTTATGTGTCTTTCTATCTTTGTAGAGTTATCTTTCTGTACTCTCTTTAGTACTATTAATTTAGTACTGACCTGTAGGTCTGTGGAAGCAACTAAAAAAAATGGTCCGTGTTATCCAGCCAGTTCAGTGAAGCCGACACAACCAAAGGGAAGCACTGACATGGCACGCAGTGCACCAAGGTGTTGTGGGATCACATCACGGCTGTGGTACATGACGAAAACAACCGTGCCAGCTTACGTAAAAAAAGTTTCCTTTAACAGTGCGATAGCAATATTGTTTTTACAGACATATTCATTTGGACAATTCTAAAAGCTCATTGGTGCCCATAATTCCACCCTTCAACCTCTTGTATAAGGGGTGTCTTAGTCACTAAGCTATCCGAAACTTTCATATGCCCACAATTTCATAAGGTTTTCGACAGCAACCAGTTTTAAGTTAAGTTATTTCAATCACATTCTGAAATTTCGCACGATAGCTACCACAGAAAACAACTACTACGCTGCAATATTTGCTCACGCTATCAACACTAGTTCCCTCATCAAATACTGACTTTTGCCCGCCGCTACGCTCGCGGCATTCGTTAGTTAGGGATATGCAGCAGGGTACCCTTTTTAAAATCATCTAATAAATAAAATCTAAACTGGAGATCCTATACCGCAGTAGGCGGTTCTTCTCACCAGCACAACTATTTGTGTTGTACAAATTGCAGATTGTACAATACCGGTGATGGAATACGGTGCGGTAGATTTGGCTATTTCGGTACCTCTGGACCCTCAGCACAACCACCCATACAGGTTTTTATGAAAGAAAGTGGTACTACTCTTAGTTCATACATCATTTTGATATACACGGTGTTGCAGTTGCCCCCGTAATATTTTTAACTGACATAAGGGGGTAATTCTATATGTGAAAGTAAACAACTTCTGTGAAAAAAAAAAAATTTTTGAAAAAAAAAAATTTTTTTTCCATTCAAATTTTAATTACCTATTCTCAAAATGTATGGAGAAAAAAAATTGTTTTTCTTCAAATAAAAAAGTCGTAGAACAAAAGTTGTTATATTTCACGTACAGAACTTTCGGGTTTTACGGTTGGGGTTGCAACACCGTGTATATTTATCTCAAACAGATTAGCCTAGCCCAGGTTAATTTAAGAGGTGCGGTTGTACTTTTTTTGTGCCTCACGGAATGCTTTTCTTCCACTGCTCAGTCTAGAGATATACCGCCTATAACCATCCTGAGATAATATGCTACCTCTATGTGAAAACCGCCGGTAAACTGTTTGTCATATTTGAGTTTAACTTACGTACAGACAGACAGATATTGCTATTTATAATATTAGAAGAGATAGTATTGTTTGCAAACAGTTACATACTCCGACAGCGGCGCTAGGAAGGTTTAGTGAATGCAATGCCTTGATCTCAACCTTGATATGTTGCGACCTTGAGCGACACAAGTTTTAGAACTTTGAACCATATTGTGGTGTTTGTTTCGAAGGGTGAATTGATTATTATTATATCATTTGACAGATACACCCTTTAACCCTTTAACAAAACTTTTATAATTTTAGAAATTGTTTTTAAAGAAACTCAAAAATGCATAGTCCGAGTACAGTAAAATTTTAATTCACATTTGTGCATGATAAATAAATCTGCCTATCCTACTCTTGATGAAAATAATTACTAATTATATTATCAATCAATACCTACTAATAATAAATCTGTAAGAGATAGTCGTGGAGTAATTTACTTTGTTTTATGAGATATTGCGTTTGTATACTCTATGTATGATACTAAAACTAAATTGACGATTTTTAGAAATCATTTCTGTATGTATTTTGATCATCCGAATTCGAGGAAACTTAGTACAAGCACATTTAACTATAAGTGACACAGGATAGGCTAAATAAAATTCAGTTCCGGTTACGCTAAGATGTGGCTCTCGTACAAACCAAATTGTTCTGCGCGCTGAAATAAAGGTACGGTAGCGGGCTTACTTACTTTCTTCTTTTTAAATACGAATTTCACGCGAGCAAAGCCACGGGCAAAGCTAGTAATATATAAATATATTATATTCATTTACGGATGGTAGTTGTACATGAAATTGACGCTAAGCTCATTATGAAGAGAGCTTGGAAAACATCTCCGGAGGGATCAACAGAATATGGATAGGTAGAGATAGTTAGTTCGAGAGCAAGACTGTTGGTTCTCCGCGTCCTAGTCACTGCAGACTAGCTGACGAGGGCTTGCCGTGAACCGAAACATAGCGCATGCTGAATAACTACACAGAGTGGCCACTCCCTAGTCCCGACATTGATAGACACCAATCTCTACTGCCAATGCCTGCCAAACCGGATGGAACAAATTGTGACAAGTTCGAGCGCAGTCTAACTGCCATATGAATGATCAATAAACAATACAATGGGGTGAGATGCAGTGGGTCTATTGTTTTAATATTAGTATTTTTATATTGTCAGTCAGTCAGTCAGTGTGTAAGCGTCCACTGCTGGACATACGCCTCTCCAATTTTCCTCCAGTCCTCCCGGCCTTCAGCGGTACGGAACCACTGCTTTCCGCCGACGCACTTGATGTCGTCGTCCCACCTGGCGGGTTGTCTTCCCTCACTGCGTTTTCCTGTCCAAGGCCGCCAGTGTAGGACGCGGTTACTCCAACGGTCGTCGTCTCTTCGGCTGACGTATCCAGCCCACTGCCACTTGAGCTTAGCCACCCGGTGTCCAATATCGGCTACTTTGGTGTGTCGGCGGATTTTTTTTTTTTTTACGTAATCTGACACGGTTGGCTACATCACCTACAACATCCGTGATGTCAGCCCATAACACCGGGTGAACTTGGTGCCACGTCAGTGTTCCCTTCGGTCATGCCGGCTACACTGAACTGGACGGAAAACACAAACTATTTATACATAGCCGTTTCGACCGACCTTTCATTCAGTGCGGTGGTACCAACCCGGGCTGGTTAAACCCTACCACCTAGTAATATAAAAAGGGAGTCATATCCCTTATTCGCCTTTTACGACATACACGGGGAGAGATGCAGTGGGACTATTCTTTTAAAGTAATGGCCCCACAAGGTTGTTGCCTTGTTACGCACCAGTACAGTTTATTTTGTACTCAAACAATACTCACTCGCTATTCTCCTTGCTTCTCTCAACGTGCTTCTTGATATCGGCGAGCGACGAATCCACTCGGCTCAGAAAGTCATCGAAGCTCTTCTTCTCATCGGGGCTGCCCGGCGGGAAGTGGTGGCTCGGCACGACGGCTATGGAGGCTCGGTGGCTCGGCGGCGCCAGCGGCTCGGTCACCCGCTCGCCCGTCTCGTAGTACGGCGAGTCCTTCGTCACGGGTATGAGGAGGTACTCGCGGAGGAACAGGCTGTCTGATGCGAACATTCGGTTCGCGCGGCGTATCTTCTCAGTCTGTACGGCGGGAATACAATTAGAATATTAATTCTATATCTTCGTGGTCACAGCAAAAACTAAACCAGACAGCTTCTAACACAAACATCCGAAAGCACTTCATAACAAATCGAGTGGTGAACGCCTGGAATAAACTCCCACAGGATGTGATTGACCTTCAAAAACCGATTAGATAAATACATAAAAAGTACATCAACAAACAAATAGCAACAGTGCCCAAGTACGAAAATTAAAAAAAAAAAAAAAAAAAAACAATCATTCATTATCTGAAAAAAAAACTGATATGAACACATCAGCTAGAGCTGCTTGTTCATTAAAAAAAAAAAAAAAATAAATATCGCACACCAATAGGTAATAATAGAACAAAAAGAATACACATGTTTCTCAAGTTATTGTTTACTACAGTATCTTGTAGGTAACTATTTTATTTATGGAACATCTTAATTAAATATTTATTAAATACAATTAGGTAGATACTAATTTGATGGTAAGTTGAATATATTCCAAAATTTCTTTGGTTATGCATATGCCTAAAAAGTTAACATAGGTAGTATCTGTGCTCTGTTCGTGGTAAAGTTGGTTTAATACGAAATGGGATTTAAACTCAACTCATAAAAACAATCCATTCTGTTTAACTTTTACCCGCATAAGTCACTAAGGGAGAGACCGTAGGCTAAGCTGCGTTCACATAAACTACATTTTTGAATAAATTTACGTCACTTAGGGCGAGGCCGAGCGTCGAGCTGCGTTTAGGTAAACGATAATATACTCTATCAAAGAAAGTAACTCCAAAACATCACAGATCTTATTAGTGGAAACCTGTAAATCACATGAAAGGAAACATCATCAAATCAATTCAAAATACACTTTACGGTAAACCATAATAAGTACAAACAAGAAACACAAAAGGTGAGTATAATGCTGTGTAGCATTCTTTACAAACCGACCTTTGGAAAGTGCAGAAGTGCACGGCGTATTCCCAAATTTTGATTGTTAACTCCGTTATTAGATATTTTGGATGAACGATTCGGATGAAATTTTGTATTTAGGTCATGTTATTTTTTTTTCAAGTTTATCTAGACAGGTGTAGACACGGAGCGTGAGCGAAGCTCGTTCACCCAGGTACTCCTTTCAATATGTGGTAACAATGCAATTTAAGTATTCCAATTATAAAACATTCAATGCAAACATAATATACATTTGTAGAATTGTGAGTAAAAGTGCTAAACGTTTGCGGCCGATGACCGAGTAAATTTCCTTTGTCGCCTCTTATCTACCATCACGTGGGTGTGTGTGTGCGTGTGGATTAATATGGTCATGCAAGAAAGAACTAAGTAATATGCTTAATTAGAAAAAAAAAACTATAACAATTTTAACCCTTTCCGTTCTGAAATGGCTGGCTAGCCCCAAACCATTTTTTTTTATGTAAACCAACGTGAGTGGCTGTGCCGAGAGACCAATGGTGCAGTCGACAGAGCCAAAATCACCTTTCCTCGCGAAACCACGCTCAGTTAGGTACCATGCCAGCAGATTTGCGGACTGTTGCTAGGCTGCCTAGCCTGTTAATATGATGCTTGAAGACACCCAGGTTAAAGGATTCGGTAACACACTCGCCGGAAGACAGTTCCACACCCTAGCGGTGCGACAAAGAAACGATTTAGAGAACCGATGGGTTCTCAAAAGCCCAATGTCAACAACAAAAGGGTGCTGAGCTTCTCTATGACGAGTCATTTACTACCGATGCCTTCCGGAATGGCTGGCCGACCCCGGTGGGCGGCACCAAAAATACTGCTAATAAAGTGATTTGAGCCAATTTCTCTTATAGAACGGGAATAGTTGATTTTAAAAAATTCTTGCGATTTTCCCCACACGCTAGTAACACTCCGTCATTACACAGAAACAAATAAATTCAGACGGCTGTCACCTTTGTTCTACATCATTTCCGTCAGATGTGGAATGGAATCTAGCCGTACTGTATTTCGTGTACTGTACTTGAAGAGTATGTTTACCAACACATTAATATGCAATTTGTATGGGGGAATTGTCAATTTTAGAGTAGAAAAATTCGGAAAACAATGACTAGCGTGTTTTCTTTCCCCTGTAGTTTTTAAATTTAAATAAAAGATTGTGTACTTCTAAATAAGTGATTCCTCACTTGTGTCACATTGTTTTATAGGTAATTTCATTGGCATTATCGGTCCAATTAATTTATTGATCTCACTTTATTATTTTATGGAATATGTGAGTTTATTTGCATAAGCGCGGCGCCGAATCGCCAGACAAACATAGTCATTCATGCAGTCCGTACCGTCGACATCCATTGTGTCAGCACAGACGACGGATTATATGGTAGCACATTCTGGTCTAGTGCTAATTCAGCAAATTTTTCTTATTAAAAAGAGAGATAATGTTCGATAGGTTTTTTTTTTGGCAATCGACTTTTTAAGACATTTTGGCCAGTGTCATGTAAGTGAGGGTTTAAAAATTTTCCGTTGACATCAAGCACACTACAAACTACTCTTCACTCAAACAGAAAAATATATTCTGGCGTTTTCTTATTTCGCCTCCAGTTTCTTGGTTTATTTTTTTTGGATTGACAACAGTCAACTTTCATTTCTTTAAAAAAATTCGTTGTGTTTGAATGTGATCTCTTTTACAGATGTGTAGGTACATTGATTGCATCGTAAGTAAATGAGGACAGTGTTTGACCTGAAGTTATTCCTGAGTTAGACGCCGTTGTGTTTATGGCGTAATATAAACATGTTTACGTGAAGATAACCAGCTGAGAGTGAAAGTAGAATGTTAGCGTTGCACCGTGAGAACTCTTACTTCCAGTAACTGGCCGCGCGGGGAATACAGATAACTAAACGAAGAACTCACCGTAATGCCATATTTGAGTGCGATACCCTGCAAAGTGTCTCCCTGAACCATAGTATGTTTTATATATTCGTCTCCAGCACGGCGGCGCGAGCTCGTGCTGCCATATTTGCGCAATGGCCGCGCCGCGTCGCGGATGCACGCGCGCTCATCGGCGCCCGACCACAGCCTCTCTTCTTCCATTCCTTTAGCGAACGAACGACGACACGACACAAAAAATCACGGAACTCAACTCAGACAGAGGAGGCAGACAGAACAGAACATTGCAGATGCAGAACAGACAGGTCAGACAGCAGAGTGGCTGACAGGCAGGTGACAGGGGGGCATATTATAACTTTTTTTTTTTATCCCTTTTTTGGGATAGGCAAAGGTAATATACCATGCAGCCTTGTCTGTTATTTTTTTTCTTCAAATGGCAAGTGACCTCTTGACTTTTCAGTTGAGGTTCAATGTGGCCAGTGTCAAGTTGTAAGATCCAAGGCGTTTGACACCTGAAAGACTTCCTGGCTCCTTCCTGGCTCCTTTGGCTCCTTTCGTGAACACTCGGCTCGAAACGAAACGTAACAAAAACGACATGCACCGCCTCAACATTAGGTTAGGGTTAATATAGAGAAGATGCGTCGCGTAGCGAGCGGCGCATCTTCTTTATATTAACCCTGGTTATTTTTTTTTTAAACCACTCAAAACATCACTTATACATACCATACTTTCCTTCGAGCCGAAGTCTGCCGAAAGGAGCTAAAGAAGCCAGGAGGGAGCCAGGAAGTCTTTCAGGTGGCGCACCGATAATCCGTCCGGCCGCGGCCGGACGGATTATCGGATTTTCTTTTTGCTTGGCTTACCGTATACAGGGTTACTGGTAATTCGATGCATTCCTTTCGGGGGGTTATAGTAGAGGTAATTTGTGGTTTTTTTAACCATATAATTCCTATTCCGAAAATGCTTGGTTAACGAGTTATTTAAAATTTTTGTGTTTTTTTCGAAAACGTCAATCTTGCTACCATTTTTTCTTAATAAAAAAAACCATTGCAATTTTTTTTTAGTTTTGTAATTATTTTCTAAACTACATAGCTTATCAATGCTTGATTGTACAAAATTAATAAAATGGGATGCCACAAATAAAAACAGTACATGTTTAAACATGGAAAATACCAGAAATAAAAGCTTGGTTTCCTAATTGTACAATTTTTATTTCGAAAAATTTATACTACGTGAAGTGTATAAATCAGTGTAAAAACATTAGCATTTAAGCAGCTTTAAAATAAGATATTACTTATTACAATTAAGCATTTGGTTTCATAAATAATAACTAAAAACCTTTAAAAAAAGGCGTATCCAGCGTATTGAAGAAGCCGCTGCAAAAATGAGAGAAAACTTTTCGGCGAGGATAAGTCGAACAGAATTACGTAAACGGGCACTAATGTAGGCATGCATTAGAAGAAGTGTACCGTGTGGGGTCGGTACTTAAAAAGATTAGCCCCACTGCATCAGGGATAAGGAAATTCGTCAGCCTCGGTAGCTCAGTGGTGTGGTCAGTCGACTGTTGTTAAGCACACCTGAGCGCGGTCAGTACTTGGATGGGTGACGACTCGACCGTTGGAGGCTGACCGTGGTTCGTATTCCACGTTAAACTGTAGCTCTATTCCCTTCTTACCTTACTAGGTGGTTTATCCCGGCCGGGTTGGTACCACCACACTGAGCGAAACGTCGGTCGAAACTGGTATGTAAATAGTTCGTGTTTTTCGTTCAGTTCAGTGTAGCCAGCGCGAAATAAAGGGAAGCACTGACATGGCACTTAGTTCACCCGTTGTTATGGGCTGACATCGCGGATCTTGTAGGTGATGTAGCCAGCCAACCGTGGTAGTTTCAATCAAAAAATAAAAATAAAAAAACACCAATTTGAACCGGATTTAACGCAATAATAATGTAATTTTTTAAGTATCTTTTCATTCAGTACAGTAATGCTCCTGAAGCCTTTTTCAAAAGGTATTTAATTATTATTTATGAAACCAAATGCTTTAAGGGTAATAAGTAATATCTCATTTTAAAGCTGCTTAAATGCTTATGTTTTTACACTGATTTGTACACTTCACGTAGTATAAATTTTTCGAAATAAAAATTGTACAATTAGGAAACCAAGCTTTTATTTCTGGTTTCCATGTTTAAACATGTCCTGTTTTTATTTGTGGCATCCCATTTTATTAATTTTGTACAATCAAGCATTGCTATGCTATGTAGTTTAGAAAATAATTACAAAACTAAAAAAAAATTGCAATAGTTTTTTTTATTAAGAAAAAATTGTAGCAAGATTGACGTTTTCGAAAAAAACACAAAATTTTAAATAACTCGTTTAACCAAGCATTTTCGGAATAGGAATTATATGGTTAAAAAAAACACAAATTACCTCTACTATAACCCCCTGAAAGGAATGCATCGAATTACCAGTAATGATATGAATTATGATAGCTGTTGCGGACAGGCTGAATCATACAGAGAACTGAAACTCTGGTTCTAGCTAGTTGATTGATTGTCAATTGATCTCTGTGGCTTTTGGCTGTACGGTCAAACGACCTTCGCCTTTCTGTAAGGATAAAAAAGCCAAAAAAAATCATCTCTGTGGCTTTCTTTGTTGGTGATCAGTGTTGCCATGTTAGGAGATTTTCTCCTAGATTCAGGAGAATTTCAGCGGTGTTAGGAGAAGTTTTTGCCTGTCAGGAGAGTAGGAGAAAATCTAGGAGAAAGAAAATCATTACAGGAGAAGATTTAGGAGTGAGAAACATATATTTACTAGTAAGTAACAAACAAATATTTCGGTATGTACGGTGACAACACAATGAATGAACTGTTTGTGAATCAACCAACCTCTCAAGTCACACAATATACGATAGGATTTGTCTTTTAATAAGAGTAAGGTTCCCCTTCTTGCTCTTTAGATAAGATAATGTGACACTCTGTGAGTGTGTGCGTGCATTGATCGACCGACAAGCGACTACCGCGCGGGCCTAACCGAACGAACACTTTGTTATAAATCAATGTTATTTACATGTATTCTTTGTAATAATCAGTAGTATTACTAAGCCTACGTCGATAGTCTGTCCGTCAGTCCGCACTACTTTAACGGCTGTATCTTTTGTACCGTAATAGGTAGCTGGTTGTGATTTTCACAGATCATTTGTTATTTATTATTGGCGGACATCCTAAAATAATAAGAAAAAAAAAATTAAGGGCTTCCCCATAAAAGAAACGTTTTTTTTTATTATTATTTTTTGTTTGGTTTTGCTCTAACGTAAAAACGGTAATACGTACAAGTGTCAAACTTGGTGTAGTTAAAAACTAAAAAAAAAAAATAATTAAAACAGACGAATTACGTGGTGGTTAGAATGGCAATCGTGGTTATGACGGGGGGACAAATCATTATTGGCGGAGAAGTGATAGAACATATTAAAGGAAGAGTATGTACGTATATCTCGGTTAAATACTGCTTGGTAGACAAGGTCTCCTTAAGAAGGTCGAGGGAGGAATTCAACTGAGTAGGGCTGCCTCGGAAATTTAAAATTCGCCCCGAGGTCTAACCTGTATATATTATGACCAGCGCGTCCTACCGTTTATGACGTACGGGTGTGAAACGTAAGCTCTGACTAAAGTTGTTTTCAAAAGTTGCCCAGCGAGCGATGGAACTAGCCATGCTGAGCTGGCATGGGAGTATAGCTAGGCGAAATGGTGCGTAATGAATGACTAATGAATGAGGGGACGACGACCGTTGGAGTAACCATGTGTAGTACATGGTTGTAGTATTGGCGGCCGTGGACAGGAAAATGGAGTGTGGGAGACCACCCGCCAGGTGGGACGCCGACATGAAGTATGTCGGTGGAAATCAGTGGTCCGTACCGCTGAAGGCCGAGAGACTGGAGGAAAATTGAAGGCGTATGTCCAGCAGTAGACGCTTACACGCTGACCGACTGACTGACTGACAGAGAACCCTCGGTGAGCGAGTTCGACTCGCACTTGACCGGTTTTCAGGGTGCAAAAGATACAGCTTTTACAGGTAAGACAGACAGACGGACGGACAGACGGCTTAGGCTTAGTAAAATGGTCCCGTACGTATAAGGAACACTAAAAATGTGGTGACATTTTTATAATTTGAAGAACAGGAGAATTTTTTAGGACGAAAATTTTCTAGGAGATTTTTAGGAGATTTTCGAAGTCAATCTAGGAGAATTTCAAAATTTGAGTTGGCAACACTGTTGGTGATTGATTGACATTGATTGATCCACCATTACAATATCGGTAGGCTGCATGGTACAATACAATACCTTTGCCTATCCCAAAAAAGGGATAAAAAAACAAAAAAAAAAAAAAAAGAATTTTATAACCTACAAGTGCGTAATTTACTTTAAAGTTTATTAGCTTAGTAAATAGTTTATTAGCTTAGTACATATCGCACCTAGGCACAATCGGATCGTTGATTGATCATGTCTGTGTAGGATTAAAAAAAAAATTGATTGCTCTCACAAACTATGGCTAGCAGTCGCCTTGAGAAGATCGGGACCATCTTTACCAGGTAAGTAAATGAGGCGATTTCAAATTTAGAACGCGTGGAAAACATTCAAATACAATGCTCTCATTGGTTAAAAAATATACCATATTTGCTGGTGTTTTGGCGGGAAAGCACTTACGTATCTTTTCCTGGCGGACGTGAAGGTGTGAGTTGTTCCTAGTGTGTTCTGCGACCAAAATCTTTACATAAGCACAGAAAGCTTCAAGCATGCCAAAAGATACAAAGAAATTTGTAAAGAAGGCTGCTCTGAATCATTTTCTGACTAATTACGAAACTGAAGAGTTCGACATGCAGCAGTCTCTAAATGATAAACCAGGGAAGGAGGTCGAACGCAAAATGGCCGCCACTCTAGATGGCGACGAAGGTGCATGGGCAAACAAGAGAGAGAGAGAATTACCTAATGACATCCCCAAGTTGATGGAACGGAGTGCTATCACTGATACGTCTAAGAGAATTAAAACCGCCTCTTACGCAAAGATCTCCGTTGAGACTTTCCAAAAGAATTTTTCCAACTCCATGAGGAAGCAGTTTAAAGAAAGGTAAGATCAATGGATCATATCTTTTTTAATATATGTTAATACCTATATAGTTGTTTTCTATCTGTATCGTAAGGCGGCATGCATAAATTACGTCATCGGTTTGGGTGGGGAGGGGTTCGACGAAAAGTAACGACTGATGACGGGGGGAGGGAGCGGGGTTCGTGCAGCGATGACGTAGTTTTTCTCTTCGCCATTATGGCTTTTTAGCAATTTTAATTCTTCTTCCTTCTTTATCCTTTTTTTTTCAATGCGTTTGAATTATTTCTTCGTGACCCCGTCAGATAAGTAAATAACAAAACTACGTCATCAGTGGGGGGGGGGGGGGAGGTTACACCGTTATTTTTTATGCATATTGCGATATTTGACATCGTTTCACATACAACTAGGTTTCTAATGGATTCATTCAATTCGCCTAATTGTAGGAAAGGTAGCCGCGACTCGCTGATGCAGAGCCTGAACGCACTGGTATCGCAGTTCAAATCGGAAGAGGAAACGCTGCAGGCGAACAACCAGCGCCTCCGTCAGTGGTGCAGCACACTGATGAAGGAATCCGACCAGATGCTCCGGGCGCAACAGCAGAAAGTCCAGGCGCTGAGTCAGCTTTGTACTGAATATACGAAGCAGTGAGATATTTTTCTTCACTTTTTGGTCAGATAAAGACAGTCACAAAAAAATTTATAAAACCTGACCGTTAAAAAAAAAATTAAGGAAACAAGTGAAATGCCAGTAGAAAAGCTGTAGACGGGCATTTCGAATCGTTCTACTCTACACGCCCGACTACAGCATTTTATACTGATTTTGTTTTCAAAATTTTTTAACAGTCGGGTTTTACATTTTATTTTTTATTTAATTCATTTCAATTCCAAACCATTAGGTGTGGTATATTTTTGAAATTGCTATTTCGAGCTCTTGACAATGATACAACTCCATGGGGTTTAAAGAAAAACTATTTTTAAAGTCTGAGGATATGGCACCTAACGGCTGCTATTTTGTATAAAAAAAAAGTGGTGCCCTATAGTAACTGTTAAAAAATTTAGAGAGAATGTGTTACCAATTCCGCCATCGCCGATGGCGGCTCAAGCCGAAGTTCCACGTTCGAATCCTGGTCAGCATGTATTTTTTCTCTTAATTTTCAGCTTTACATCTATCTACTGAAAAAATATAAAGCAAGTACATGCTTAGGACTAACATATAAAAAATAAAATTGTCAGCTTCTAGGTAATCAAAAAAGATAATTTTTTTAGAGTGTTTATTAAAGTGTTTATTTGTTACTATGTCTTAAAGGTTGGACGAGACAGAAGCCTCCCACGCGCAGGACACTCTGAAACTGGAAAAGGACGTCGCCTCCTCAATGATGGAACTGGAAGAAAGACTTCAGCAGCAGTATAGCCGTGACAAGGCCGAGGCCTTCCGCAAAGTTATGACAATGTTCGATTAAAAGGATACAATGATGATTTAATTTTACATAAATCTAATGATTTAGATAACTTACAGATGTTCTATCTCGCGAAGTCCGTTTGACTCTGGTTGTAGTGGTGATAGCGCGTTTGTGTGTGTTGTATGCGTGAACCGCGTCGCGATCGTGACTGAGCGCTCTCGAGGTCACGCACACTAAACAATGTGCATGTGCACGCCTGACAACATTCATAGCCAAACAGACTTCGTGAGATAGAATATATGTAAGAGTTATTGGTTTTATACCTTTTAGTTAGAGTTACTACTTATGTTTTTAGTATGAATGAATGATTTTATAATAAATTTTTAATATAATAATAAATTAACGGTTCTCATTACATAGTGCAAAGTTAATTTAAATAAAACATTGAATATAATTATTTAAGTGTAGTTTTATTAAAATATCTGTTCCTAGTTACTAAATTAACACTTGTGTATGAGTGACAACTGATACAGGTCTGTTAACCAAAGCTGGCACGTACACAGTACTCACATCAATGCAATTGTGCAAGTGCGAGTGAGACAGATCGGGGTTTCGTGATGCGTATGCAGTGCGACGTCTCACGCGCACTTGCACAATTGCATTGGTGTGAGTACTGTGTACGCGCCAGCTTTGGTTTAACCGACCTGTATGACTATCCTTTTCACAACATAATGCATTATCAACCCCAAGTTAAAAAAGACAAGAAACTTTGGAAGTGTTTAGGGTTATATTTACAGTCAATAGCCTATTTCATATCTTGCTGAAAATGTAGACAGGTTGGTACCTTAAAAGCTTAAAACCCTTTCGTACCTTTAAAAGTTAAGCTTTTATAATAATATTCACCTTCACTTGATAGTAGGTATGTCGCCAAATCTTACAACTGAATTTTAAACCCGTTCCACGCAACCGATTGAGATAAAATTTTACACACTTTTGATACTGGTACAATACAATTAAGTTTACTAAAAATAAAAAATAAAATAATTACTTTATAGCCCAAAATAATACCTAAATAAAAAATACTTTAAAAAACAAGCTTTTATTAAAGCCATGTACTACCTATAACAAATAAAATAAGCTTAGGTTTTTTTATTTGTTTTCAGAAAGCTCATCGCGAAATGTTCATAAAAGTAATACTTTTATGAATGAATTGCTACATAATATACCAATTAATTTCATTGCTTGATATGATAAGCTAGTACTTGCCGAAGGATGTATTTTCTTATGAGTATTTTATTTTTTGTACATTGCATTGTGCATGGCATAAAAGGGGTCTGGGTCCGTGCTCCACCTAGATTCTCCACCTGGGTGGAGCATGGGATACTTACAATTTATACCATATACCATGCTCCAACTGATAATATTATTGTACAGTCCATGACTTTATTCGCCAATTCCTTATTCGCCAACTCCCGATTTGCCTATTCCTTATTGACCTACAGCTGTATAGTACAGTACAATACAACCATTTTTCATTGTGAGAATAAATTTTTTTTATGTAATCCGGTATGGGTCGCTGAGCCGGAGGGGCCAAAGCACATGCTCCGACCAGCCAATATCACCTACGAAAAAGTAGGTGCCATACCGTAGGCTTCCCTGGATTTCTGGCTATACTGGACTAGAGGAGAACACAACCGAGGCTGCTATGCGGCCATCTTACATCCAGTACGGTGGTACCAATCCAGTCGGCTAAAATTTAACCTACCACCTAGTAAGGGGCAAAGGAAGGGACCTACAGTTTTACACTGGTTCCGAACGGTGAAGCAGCAGGTGTAGCTATGCACGTAAATTTTTTCATCAGAAAAAACTCATTGGATACGCCGAGCGGATTTGATCCTCGGAACTCTTGCATAAGAAGCCGATGCCCAAGCCACTCGGCCACCCACCACTTCAATGGTGGTACAGGTAGCACAATTCAATAAGATTTATGTGCCGAGTGTGTATAGATTAATCTGTTAAGATTACATGTTTAACATTTTTTCAGGGTTGAAGGTCTGATAAACCGAGGCGCTATGAAACCCGATGAGAGACCAATTTGGTTTGATGTGTACCGTGCGTTTCCTCCGATCACAGAACCAAAATTTGCAAGACCTAAACCTGTAAAGGAGCCCATCAGACCAATCTTATATCCAGAGGATGAGCAAAGAGCGTAAGATTTATTACTTTTATTTATTCTTTTTATGGTTAACCGGTAACGTTCAGAAGGGCCCCAATTCTTTTTACACCCTTTCACTTCCATTGGCCCTGCACGGGCCCCGAATTTTTTTTTTTTTTTTTTTTTCTCCGTGCTCCATCTGCCATCAGCTTTATAGCCTTTATCAGATTCGTTGCATGTAATTTTCCTTTTGGAAGCTGCTGTCCATCAACTACAGCTTCAACTTTAATTGTGCAGCAGGATTATAACTGCTCGGCCGGTACATTTTGCCGCTTTAGTCGCGACACTACGTTTGTTCTGTCCAATAAGCCCACCGCCAGAGTATTTACGTGCTGCTGGAGGCGGATCTTATATTTTATTGACCGCTTCTGGATTTCCTCCTTCACAGTTGGAACTTCTAGGTATTGGTGGATCTCATCATTCCGAGAGAACCATGGGGCTTTGCTAATACATCGCAGGATTCGGTTCTGGACGCGTTGGAGTAATTCCGTGTTGGATGTGCTAGCTGACCCCCACAGTTCTATGGCGTAGGTCCAAACAGGCTTGAGAATCAGGTTGTATACTAGGAGTTTGTTTGCCAGTGAAAGTCGGGATCGTCCACCAAGCAGCCAGTACATGTTATTAAATTTGATCTTAAGGTGATCCCTTTTTGTCAGAATGTGTGTCTACCAGTAGAGTCCTCTGTCCAGATGGCAACCCAGGTATTTGACGACAGTTTTGTGGGGTAGAGTCTCGCCTTTCATCTGTACCGGTGGACAGTCACCACGCCTCAAAGTGAAAGTTATGTGTGCGGACTTCGATGAGCTTGCTTGTATACGCCACTTGTTTAGCCATTCATCAACTTTGTGGAGGTGTTTCTGTAGTATGTTTGATGCCAGTATAGGGTCAACGCTGCTTGCAAGGCATGCCGTGTCGTCAGCATAGGTTGCGCTGAGGATGTTATCTGATTCCGGTAAGTCAGCTGTGTAGATGGTATACAATACCGGGCCAAGGACTGATCCCTGCGGAACTCCTGCTCCGCATACGTGGAAGGGGGAGTACTCCTCTCCAAACTTCACTTGGAACGACCGACCATCCAGATACGAGGCTATTGTCATGTGTACCGTGTTTGGAAGTGTTTTCTTTATCTTATATAGTAGTCCTTTATGCCAGACTCGATCAAAGGCCTGCTGTATATCCAGGAACACCGCCGAGCAGTATTCCTTTTTCTCGAATGTGTGTCTTACCTTTTGTACAACACGGTGTACCTGCTCGATTGTCGAATGTTGGGATCGGAATCCAAATTGGTGGTCAGGTATGATGTTTTCTTCAGTCATTATTGGCTTTAGACGACTTAGGAAAATTGTTTCAAATACTTTCGACATGACGGGAAGCAGGCTGATTGGTCGGTAGGAGGAAACTTCGTTTGGTGGTTTTCCATCTTTGTAGATCATTATTATCTGAGACACTTTCCACAGTCGCGGGAAATAATGCAGTCTGAGCATGGCATTGAAAAGAACAGTCAGGAACACTACAGCTTTCCTTGGCAGTTTTTTAAGCACTTCGGCTGTAATCAAGTCATGTCCTGGTGCCCGTTTGTTTTGTAGCCGCCTGATCAGCCTTACCACTTCTCTTGGAGTTGTAAGTTTCAGTGGCAAAGACATTTGCTGGTCGCTCTGTAGGTACTCGTCAATCTCCGCCTCTGTTGCCTTGTCATTTGAGACATTGGGTTGAAACACCTTTTGCAGAAAATCACCAAACACGTCAGCCTTCTCCTTACAACTTCTGGCCCATGTGTCATCAGCTCGTCTCAGAGGTGGAACAGACTTTTGAGGCTTCCCGGAGGTCTCTACTATCTTCCAGAAGGAGGGCGGGCCCCGAATGAAAAAAAAATCGAGCAAATTGTTTCATATCTGTACTTCTGAAAAAATTAACTCTCACATGTTTCACATTGTTTTCTAGGTAATTTCATTGCCTATAAAGTGTAAAAGAGTTCAATGATCTAGCTTCATTATTTTACGAAATATTTGAGTTTATGTCAAGGTCCGTGCCACCGTTCGCGCCGAAAACACCTGAAAGTCGGGGGAGTAAGCATTATTATAAACTTGGAAGTAAACAGGTTAATGTACAAGGCTTACTTTATGTATTTTAATTTCATAGAAAGAGTAGAATACGAGTTATATTTATATTGTAAACTTTGGTTCTAACAATTTTTTTTTTCAGGAAATTTCATGGACTTGGTCACGGCTTAGGAGCTGTTAACATGCTAAGTACTTCTGGCGATACTCATATAAAACGTCTTCTGCGAAATTACGAGCAGCTTAAATCTGAGGGGCTACCGGAAGAAAAACTCATAGAGCAGTGTGTGGCGACAGCTGAGAGCGAGCGTCGACTCCCCTCTCCTAAAGTGACTTCTTCAACTCCTGATCCACAATCCGTGACGGGTCAAGTTTTCGCAGAGGCAAATATCAAAAATATTTTTAGAGAAAATTAGCATATTGTATTTTTAGTTAAAGCAACGTTGCAATAAATAGTACATACCTAGTTAAAAAGTGTTTTTTTGAATTATTGCGAAATGTTAGTTTATGATATGAAATTTTAAATGGCGCCATCCTACCCTACCCTAGACCTACAGTCAGACTTAGTGAACAAGGTGTCATTTTGCTTCCCTTTTTGGTCTGACTGGACGGTAAACACGAAACATTTACATAGACACTTTGCCCGACCTTTCATTCAGTGGTGTAGTACCAATTAGGTCGGGTTAAACCCTACCACCTAGTAAGGTAAAGGGAAGGGACCTACAGTTTTACGTGGAATCCGAACCACGGCCATCCTCAGCGGTCGGATGATCATCAGTCATCCATCACCCATCCAAAATTACTACTGAGGTACCGAGGGTGACAAAGTATTATCTTTCACTGTTATTCTGCTACAACTTTGGTTATATAACTAACGGAACGGAATAGCAACCTCCATCCAGGCTAATTTCAAGGAGGAATTTATTCCACCTTTTGCATTACGCAAAACATAAAATCATGAACAACTTTGTCTTATATATATCCAATAAACATGTACTAAGTATCGTATTATTTTATATTTACATGATGGTAATTTTGAAATATCAAGGCCTATCACAATTTATTATATAAATAAAGTACTAACATCAATTTCAAGTAATAAATCTAAAAAACATGTTACAATTATTTTTTTTTATTGAAAGCGCCACATTTCGGTTCTAACGACGCCCACGGACGGTATTATGTTAGGTCGTAGAAAGCCGGCGTAGCATTCGCAACCGCGAATGCTATGCCGACCTGACGGTGCCAATTCTACCCTCTTGAAGGACCCGAGACTGTACTTGGGAAGAAATATATGGGCAGGGAGAGCGTTCCAAAGTTTACCGGTTCTCTCAATGGGTTCTCTAGCTAGAGAAAAAGATATGCAGACCGACCGAATGGGATGCATCCGCATACGTTATTTATTACAAGTCACCCTATTAGAAAGGGACACACACAATCCCCTCCTAATGCTTAAGCAAGCCAGCGCACAGATTACTAAATAGTTACTTCGCCAGCGTTCCAATCCAACGCTCATTTTCAGCAGAGAGTATCTATCCCTAAGAGCTAGAAAACTATAGAGAGGCAACATAAATTTGCTGAAGCCGCGTACAGACCTAGCGAGCGAGAGCCAGCAAGGCCCAGCGAATGGCCAGCGAACCCTCGCTCGCCATCGTTTGCTATCGCTGTTACGGCCACACTGACTGCGCACGGCCGAACGGCTGTATCCGGAGCACGACCGAACGCCACCGAACGCAATCGAGTGCGCACCTTCGCATTCGAAGCGCGCTCTCGCTCGCTAGGTCTGTACGCGGCTTTAGGTGCGAAAGAGTTTATCTAGCTAGAATACATTTTTCGTACAAATAAAAATCTGTTGTGTTAGAATGAGACTAGCTAGACTATTTGCTATTTTATTTATTAGTGACATTTCGATCACGGGCACTTTCTTGTTGACTACAAACTTGGAGTCTGGCGCCAGTGAGAATTCTGGTTTATCAAAGTAAATATAACTAAAAAAATGCTCTTGGATTGTATAATAATTATTTGTATCAATGTGGGCCAAACAATGGATGGGTGCGCGGTACTTAATTGTGAAGTAGTAGACAAACAATTTCAGAAAACATATTCATCCATCGGTAAGTGTTTAGAATAGGTAACGGTTTTCAAATAGGTAATCTTAATAAATACATGAGTATTATTATTTTTAAACTGAAACCTGTTCTGTTGTGTTGAAATGAGGAGGAGGACTGGAGGTCTACCGGCTTTAACTCACTCGCCCGTGTGAGTATAAGAGCTCTGGGGAGAACGCAATATTGGCACCGGAGAAACAGGCGAGTGACGTCATTCTCGCACTCCCACATTTTACTCGCTAAAGCTGTCGATCTAGTCGACCTACCAAACAATTGGCACCGGGGTCACGAAATATGTGAGTTTTTGACGTTTCTTTGACAGATAAACTCCCCGCTAAACTCGCAAGCTCGTTCACGTCTAGGTCCTAGGCCAATGACCTAGACCAATCCTCCTGTCATGTCCTAGGCTCTAGGACATGACATGACAGATAACTTTATCAATGGAATATGATATTATGACAGAGCAAGTAGACCAAGACCAAGGATTCAATAGACGGGAAATATGAACCTAAAAAAATTACATACGGGACGGACTTTTGTCAAAGAGTGTGTATCAAAGAATATAATACTACTGTATGCATGCGTTCTTCATTTACACCAATAACTTTTTTTTTTTTTTTTTTTTTAATCTCCTTTTGTTACTGCAAGCTGTCAGGAATTTGACATTCAACAGTAGGTTATGAAATGAAATGAAATGAAATGAAATGAAATGAAATGAAATGAAATGTTTATTAATACCATTTTACATACAATTTGCATTCCCTCTCCTCTAAACTAGCTTCATGGCTGTAATATGAAGGAGAGGTATTCAGTAAGGTGTATTTCACTTGGGTATTATACATTCTATAGAAATGTGAGATATGGTGTGCTGTGTAGTGGTGTGTGGTGGTGTATTGTGGTGTGATGTGGTGTGGTGTAGCGTGTAGTGTAGTGTGGTGTGTACTGTGAGTTTAATTATGTTGAGTACATCTTGTTTTGCCTTTAGGCTACAACCGAGAGTTGTAGTTCAGTAGCTTCGTAGTTTATTTTAATAAGCCAACTATTCACTTTTATTTTACAATGATATCTTGTAATTTTCCTTATTCCTAATACCCTATCAACTCTGTTGTAAATATACGGACCCAGAAACCATGCAAAGCGCTGTGCAAAACTAGTCCTCGTAGCCGGGACTGCTACTTGATTTGCGAATCTAGTTTCATGATTGTGCGTAGACCTAATTTGTACGTCTTGACATTTCTGATGCCCTATTATTTCTACAATAAATAGCTTGCGCACGCTTAGGAGGTTGCTTTCACTCAGAAGTTGATGAGTGGGATATCGGAAAGGCTTCCTTAACATCACTCTTAGCACCACTCTTTGTGAACGCTCGACCTTCAGCAGGTGCGTTTTTGCCGCACCTCCCCAGGAAGATATGCAATAAGTAAGCAGGGACTGACACAGAGCCAGGTAAACCGTACGAAGGGTAGTCTTATCTAGTACATTTCGTAACCCTTTAAATACATATATAAGTCGTCTAACCCTTCCAGTAAGTACCTCTATGTGTTTTTCCCAGGACAGCCTATCATCCAATGTGACACCCAGGTATTTTATGTGTGTCACCTTACTCAGAATTTGGCAGTCACACTGGATGCCAGGTTCACAGGTGTGTATACGGATTTTTTGCGGAACATCTGGGCCAGGGTTACGGATACTGAAACAAATAAATTTGGTTTTTCCTACGTTCAGAGTCAGAAGATTATTTTCGAGCCACCTATTGATTAGTTTAAGTCCATTCTCAGCCAGTACAGTGACATCCTCCCATGTTTTTGATGAGAAGAGCAGAGCAGTGTCATAAATGTTAGTTGTCTTGCACGGACAGTATCCATTGATTACACCCGTATTTATATTAATGTCTTCTCAGTAGAGTAGATCTTGTGGAGCTTTCCTCTTTAGTCTACTGAAGGTAATCTTGTCTTCCATTAATTCGCAAGCCAGTTCGTTGGGGTGGTTTTGTATTCTCACTTTGTATTGAATTGTTTGTGTTTTTATTTCTTCTTTTACAGTTGGCATGTTTAAATCGCGGTGTAATCTCGCATTGGTTATGTACCAGGGGGCGTCTACGATTATTCGTAGTGTTTTCGATTGAAACCTCTGCAGAATTTCTATGTTTGAGCTAGCTGCTGTACCCCACAATTGCAGGCCATACGTCCATATCGGCTTCAGTATACATTTGTACAGGAGAAGTTTGTTTTCCAGCGACAATTGGGATTTCCTATTTATAAGCCAGTATATTTTCCGAAGATGCAACCCAAGTGCTTTCCGCTTGGTAAAGATGTGTTTTCGCTTTTTCGCAAAACTTATTTAAAATGCGTTTTTAGAACAAATAATTTAGATGTATGTTATAAAAGATGCCATAGATTAATTACTGGCGAAAACACTATACGTGAAAGTTCGCCCGATAGAAAGAAAAAATACTTACCTCAAGAAATTTTATAACTAAGTGTAATTTGAAAAATAATACATAATGTAGATAGTTAACATGTTATACATTTTTGAAGAAAACTATTATTTTTGCCGCGTACCTATGGAAAGATAGGTTTTCTGCATTCTTTTCGCCCCTATTACCACAATTAGGTATCGCACACCCACCCATTGTATGCCTCACATCGATTCAAATACAATACAATCCAATCTTTTAGTTACCTATATTTTCTTTGACAAACTCGTAAATAGCCGATACCACGATCGTGTTTATCAGCCTGGCAGCACTGCCAGGGCTGGGCGGGGCGAGGGCGGAGGTCGGCGCGGCGGCAAGCAAGCAAAGCAGCCAGCAGGCAGCATGTCCATTTTTTATCTCCCTCACTCATTCCTTTCTTCCTAGATCGAGCAAAATCTCTCTCTTCTATATAATATATATCACTCTATACCTCACCTCACTAACCCTCTCGCTCGCTCGCACAGTCGTTAATCTAGCGCGGTTCGGAGTGGTCGCGTGCCGCTTACTTCGATTGGAGTTCGCGTTGTGTATTATCAATAAATTGATTACAGTGTCCTGTGGAACTAACTGAATTTTGATTTGAACTTCAAATAAATATCTCAGCACTTCTCGTGTTGATAGTGCCGATTGTGAGTGCTGAATGTACCCGCTGTGTTCGAAGACGTTTGGTTTATGTTTTGTTTTCGTGAATTATTTCGGATTATTTCGGTGAGTATGAATGGAAGGATGCGTTTTCTCTTTGCATTTAGCTAAATGTTGTGTCGGAGCAGCCGAGGGTAGCGGGGAAGTTTCGCCCTGCGCACGAGGGTTGCGGTGCGGAGAGCGGGGGTGGCTGGTTCCGCCGGGTGCCGTCACACCCAGCAACGGGGCGCGGACGGATGGCGGCTCGGTCCCCTGCGCTGACCCCTCGTGAACGATATTGCGAGGGTGCAGTGCGGTGCGGAATGTCACTGCCCGATATACACGCACGTCTACTCTAAATTATTGCCAATTTTCTTTCAAATAGAAATACTTTCGTAACTAAGTATCTCTCACACGATATTCCTAATGAATTCTTCTTTTATTGCTACGGACTTAAGGTAATTATTTTGAGACACTAAATTAAAAATAGTAGAGTCTCGGGTCCTTCAAGAGGGCCGTGAATGGACACCTGTCGGGCCGGCATGGCATTCGTAGCCCCTGCATACGACCGAATGTCCATGGGCGTCGTTGGGCACCTTATGGGTGGCTCGGCGCCATATGTCGCGATTTTAATAAAAAACAAATTAGGTAAAGCCATCATCTTTTAATTTAACGAAAGCTAAAATTAAAATCAGAAGCGGCCAAGGCGTGGGCGACGTGGGCGACAGCCCACGGCCTCGCGGCCCGAGGGGCCTCGCGCCTCGAAAGTTCATGCAGCTTTGATTCATGAAAAATATTCAGCTAGATCTATTAAAAGAGACCCCGAGTAAACATGTTTAGAATCAAAGGCAAACTAAAGCTTACTATAAAACCTTTATAAGACACAAGATGGGAACGCAGGATAGACAGAGGCAGTGAAGGCTGTATTATTGCAATTTGATTATGTTTACTTTTATCGACGAAAGGTATGCTGACAAAAATGTTTGATTTGATCAGTATACCGTAAACCCATTTCAACAGTGAAAATTCATAAAATCCATTTCACCAGAGAGGGCCTCGCAAAATATATCTTGCCCACATCAAATTTAGGTCTTGCCCCGCCACTGATTAAAATCATATTAGGTACCTACTTACTAAATTAATACCTAGTAAAGAATCGGAACAACGTATTATGAACCCTTTATATCTACCAACGTGTGTGTTGTTAAGAAGGGTGCCCACGTATTTCCCCTCAAGTACAGTCTCGGGTCCTTCAAGAGAGGCGTGAACAGGCACCTGTCAGGCCGGCATGGTATTCGCAACCCCCGCGTACGGCCGAATGTCCATGATCGTCGTTAGATACCTAATGGGTGGCTCGACGCCACATGTCGCGCTTTCTATAAAAAAAAACATACACCCTCACCAATTAAATGTTAAACTTACATAAATAGGTAATATAGGTATTAGAAGAGAGGTAAACAATGTACCGTGTGGGGCCGGTACTTAAAAAGAATAGTACCGTGTGGGGCCGGTACTTAAAAAGAATAGTACCGTGTGGGGCCGGTACTTAAAAAGAATAGTACCGTGTGGGGCCGGTACTTAAAAAGAATAGTACCGTGTGGGGCCGGTACTTAAAAAGAATAGCCCCGCTGCATCTCTCCCCGTGCATGTCGTAAGAGGCGACTAAGGGATAAGGACAAGATACTGCGCTAAAGGGCGACAGGCTAGCCACTTCTCACCTTGGCGCAGTCCTTCCACCTAGCCATGCAGCAGGTGGGTTCTTCGTGCCTTACTTGCTGCTTGATAGTTGTCTTGTCCGTATACTGTGCTAAACGTGGTAGTCGGTGTTGTGCTGTAATTTGCCAGAGTCCTTATAGCACAACTCCGATTACTCTGCTTACCCTGATTGCCAGGATACAGCGTGTGTTATGTAGGTATACAATCTAGTCTAGACCTACTATCTACTTGTAAAACTAGGTACCTAGAGAATAGGTAAACAATATCTAGTCGAGACCGAAATATCCAATGATAATATTGCTCTCAAGCTGTATTTTCGATATAATTTAGGCGGTCCATATTATGCAGATAGTCAATAAAACACTTGTAATAATATATTTTGTAAAAAAAAAAAACCTGCTACGTTTCATATGCCGGCTCTTCCTCGTGGGTGTAATCGAACCGGATAGAACATATTATCACAAGTTCGAGAGGAGTTTAACTGCCTGCTGCAGTTTAGGTTTACTGCCAGTTTAACTGCATTAAAATAAAATGATCAATAAAGTCTTCCTCAACATTCTATAAAAAGAAATAACAACTCTAATACAGTTCTAATACAGCAACAAGCAGGAATTCTTTATGAACTCAAGGGAAAATAAAAAAAGAGAAAAGGCCTCAAAAATGAATGACCCTGCATAGAAAGGGTCCTTTGTCATCTCATTCTGAACTCGTTAAATGATGCCTCAGGGACACCTTCTTTTTTTTTTTTATGGAATCTGACACGGTTGGCTACAACACCTACAACATCCGTGATGTGAGCCCATAACACCGGGTGAACTTGGTGCCACGTCAGTGCTTCCCTTCGGTCGTGCCGGCTACACTGAACTGGACGGAAAACACAAACTATTTACATAGCCGTTTCGACCGATCTTTCATGCAGTGCGGTGGTACCAACCCGGGCGGGTTAAACCCTACCACCTAGTAATATAAGAAGGGAGTCATATCCCTTAGTCGCCTTTTACGACATACACGGGGAGAGATGCGGTGGGGCTATTATTTTAAAGTACCGGCCCCACACGGTACCACACGGTACCTGTCCTATTTCACAAAGAAACTTACGTGAAAAGATTATATCATTAAAAGTGGATCAGGAGGGCATGATGCATGAATCACTTCATCTTGTCTTGTTAGCTAAAGGTGAGACAGTCTGACTAATATTATGGTTCCGGCTAACTCATGGCTAGGGTTACCATTTTTAAATTTGAAAAGTCTTGCCAAAAAGCCGGCCATTTCAAAAAAAGTCCGGACATTTCAAGAAAAGTACGGACATTGTAGTCACAAAATGAAGTAATACCTAAATCCCACAAAGTTGTTTATTTTAAGGCGGTGACAAACGCCAACGACCTTGAGCATTCGGGAATTTGAAATTCCAAATTATTTTAGTTTATGTACCACTTTTTATAAACCTCTATAATATAGACGTTCGATGAGAACTAAAATAAAAAAAAAAATTGGTACTTACGTAAGCAAAGATAGGTAGATAGGTGCATTTAGGTACTCTACTTATGGTTTCGTGTAGGCGTTTTTTTTGTGTTTTATTTTTATCTCCTGTCGTGGTTACAATAATAAAATTTCAAAAAGCCAGTTTTCTCAGTGCTTTTTGACCTTTGCATCAGTGCCCATCATCATCAAAATTGTAATAATACACACATTCCCACATTTTTTAAAATTCGTACTTTTTTTTGTTATTTTTTATTATAGCAATTTTACTCATTATTAAAAAAACCAACAATACACATTGTTGGTAAGGAACCAAATTTTGTGTTGGTATTTTTTTAATTTTCTCAGTGTGTGCCAATTGGCCAGTTTTGGACTTTCTTTGCCGCACTTTTTGCGCATTTGGCGTTTATCACGGCCTTAAGTTGAGTTAAGATTAACTAGTTGAAATACTGGTAGAATAAAAATTTAAGAAGGATTTAATACTTATGTTTTATTAATTTTAAGTAGGTAATTTCAAATTTTTTCCATCTAAATAAAAAGCCGAACGGAAGGCCGAAAGCCCGGGCAAATCGGGACGGATGGTAAGCCTACTCATAGCTGGCCGGATGACTCACGCGGATTCTCCGCATATTTTTACGTCATTTGTGGCCTTTCTTTTGTAATAGAGGTCCATTAGGCCCGGTGTACATAGGGGGAGTTTCTCGCTTATATCGGCGGCGAGAAGTTGTACACGACTTCTTTGGTGTATGTTTACACCATGGGTTTTACACACACACATCTAATACTAATAACATGTTTAGTATGAAATGAGGAAAAATGCTGGAAACTGCAAAGAACCAAACCCAGTCTACTATTGGGTTATCTATCAATCATTCTCTTTTTCATAGCCTGGTGGGTAGGAACAACCTGGGTTGTCCGATTTTAAGGAAAATAAAAAAAAACTTAAGTACCTTAATAAAATTCTTAGATCAGATTATACCTATGTGAAGTCTGATTTGACTAGCACCACTCATCGGTGACAAATATCTAGGTATGTATACAATTGAGGTTGGTTAGGTTATATTCGTATACCTACTTTAGTGCCTTTTGTGATTTTGTAGTAAATAGGCCTTATAGTGCCTGACTTGCTGCCTGATAGTCATCTTGTCCGAATACTGCGCTAAACGTGGTGGTTGATGTTGTGCTGTAATTTACCAGAGTACTTGCAGCACAACACCGATTACTCTGCTTACCCCGATTGTCGGAATACGGCGTGTGGTGTGTATGTACTCGTATGTGTAATGAAATGAATGGTGTACGGTGTGTAGATGACAAGAGCAGAAGACCGCGTGCGGTGCGCGCCTTGGGAGAGGCCTATGTCCAGCAGTGGACCGATACAGGCTGATGATGATGATGATAAATCGGTGTACCTACCTACCTACCTACCTAAAATTCTTATTGGTCGAACTGAGAGCCTTCTCCCGCGTTAGAAATCGGTTATGATGATGCGTGGGTCATTAAAACGCCTAATGAAATGGAAGCTTCCTTTTACATCATTAGCCTGCTCCAAACACTGTTTGATGGATGAGATGGAACTATTTAAACTAACTAGCTGGCCATTCAACAGTGTTAGTGTCAATGACCGCTTACTTTCGATAAAAAAAAACATTCATGGAGGCTATGCTCGTCGTCACCTACTTTATCGGCGTGAATTTTGGTGCTAGGTCAAATTACGCGAACTTTCAAATACAAAGAATATTGCCTGATGGGTGGTGCACTGCCCAGGCGCCCTTGACGGCGTAGTTCAAGGGCAAAATCTATGGTCAAGGGCGGCAGTCTAACATGACTAAGTTCATGCCGGATTTAGTGTTAGCATATACGGTCTTTGGCTCCGTATGGGTTATTTCGTATTCGTCACCGTTAAATATTGTATAAAAAATCGGTTTCTTGCACTAATTCTTCGCATTCGTCACCGTAATATTATTGTAATTAATATTTCTTCGCATTCGTCACCAGTTTACCTACGACGGATACTTGTGTCACGCACGCCACGCACATAATAATAAAATAAATAGGTTTTAGGGAAATAGGGAAGTCTCCGGTATGGTACCTACCTTGTCGGAGGTGATATTGGCTGGTCGGGGCATGCGCTTTAGCCCTTCCGACTCAGCCGCCCATACCGGATTACATAAAAAAATAAAAAATAAAGAGATAAAGTTTGTAAGTTTGGATGTACCTAGGAGGTAATCTAAGAAAATAGGTACTCATCCGATTTTAAAAATTCTTTGACCAATATTTAGAATTGACCTTCAGGATGGATGGACATAGGCTATGCGAGCGAAGCCACGGGCAAAAGCTAGTTAATAAATAAGAAAAAACACATAAATAGGTACCTACTTCACCTGCCCGACGATTTAATAAAGTACTACATACATATATTTTTAATTAGAAAAATGCAAATCGAAAATCATTGGAAAAAAAAATACATCTCGACCAGGATTCTTTTCTGCCTTTTTACGGTAATGTTTTCAGGATGATTTTCGATTTGCATTTTTCTAATTAAAAATATATATAAAGCGAGTACGTGCTTAGTACTAACATATAAACATAAAATATTACTGGGTGGGGTGGGGTATGCAGAGACAACGGATCTCCACGTGCCACGATCCTGACACACCTCTGCCGCCTCTTCCACTCTCATAATGTTCTTCATGCATGCTCGTCGGTTACGGGCACTACGCACTTGACCCTTTTTGAGCAAATGCCCGATCCTGGTCCAGGTACGTGCGTCTAGGGCGACCCTTCCAGACTCTTCCACTCACATTTGCTTCATAAATTTCTTTCGTTAGTCTCCTATCATCCATTCTTCCAACTTGACCGAACCACCGAAGCATTCCTTTCTCAATCCTTGTCACTATATCTTCTTTCAGCCCACAGCGCTCTCGCACTACACTATTTCTCAATCTATCTATAGAACTATTTGAAAAGTATTATTGTCTAGCTAGACCGTAAGGTCACTCACGCTCTTGGCTCTTGCGGTGTCGTGACCTTATATCGTCTCTTGCTGACTGCGGTGCTCGGCTGCAGCAACCGGTACTGCCGTATAAGGTAAGGCCTGACGCCTGCGAGCGATGGCGGACTGTCGCTTCGGCGGGGAAACAAACGGGCATCTTCCTAGCGTGTCGCCCTCGCCCTCGATGACGGATATATAACACTCGATTCATCCTTCCTTACCTATAATAAAATCCAACGTCTGCTTTCTGTCTGCGTGTCTGTCTGTCCGCTTATAACTCGAGAACCACTGAACCGATTTTAATAAAACAAAATTCTACGCATAGCTTGATTCTTCCCATCAACTATAGGCTACTTACTATCACGCTAAATAGCTTATGGAAGTGTTTTCTTTATCTTATATAGTAGTCCTTTATGCCAGACTCGATCAAAGGCCTGCTGTATATCCAGGAACACCGCCGAGCAGTATTCCTTTTTCTCGAATGTGTGTCTTACCTTTTGTACAACACGGTGTACCTGCTCGATTGTCGAATGTTGGGATCGGAATCCAAATTGGTGGTCAGGTATGATGTTTTCTTCAGTCATTATTGGCTTTAGACGACTTAGGAAAATTGTTTCAAATACTTTCGACATGACGGGAAGCAGGCTGATTGGTCGGTAGGAGGAAACTTCGTTTGGTGGTTTTCCATCTTTGTAGATCATTATTATCTGAGACACTTTCCACAGTCGCGGGAAATAATGCAGTCTGAGCATGGCATTGAAAAGAACAGTCAGGAACACTACAGCTTTCCTTGGCAGTTTTTTAAGCACTTCGGCTGTAATCAAGTCATGTCCTGGTGCCCGTTTGTTTTGTAGCCGCCTGATCAGCCTTACCACTTCTCTTGGAGTTGTAAGTTTCAGTGGCAAAGACATTTGCTGGTCGCTCTGTAGGTACTCGTCAATCTCCGCCTCTGTTGCCTTGTCATTTGAGACATTGGGTTGAAACACCTTTTGCAGAAAATCACCAAACACGTCAGCCTTCTCCTTACAACTTCTGGCCCATGTGTCATCAGCTCGTCTCAGAGGTGGAACAGACTTTTGAGGCTTCCCGGAGGTCTCTACTATCTTCCAGAAGGAGGGCGGGCCCCGAATGAAAAAAAAATCGAGCAAATTGTTTCATATCTGTACTTCTGAAAAAATTAACTCTCACATGTTTCACATTGTTTTCTAGGTAATTTCATTGCCTATAAAGTGTAAAAGAGTTCAATGATCTAGCTTCATTATTTTACGAAATATTTGAGTTTATGTCAAGGTCCGTGCCACCGTTCGCGCCGAAAACACCTGAAAGTCGGGGGAGTAAGCATTATTATAAACTTGGAAGTAAACAGGTTAATGTACAAGGCTTACTTTATGTATTTTAATTTCATAGAAAGAGTAGAATACGAGTTATATTTATATTGTAAACTTTGGTTCTAACAATTTTTTTTTTCAGGAAATTTCATGGACTTGGTCACGGCTTAGGAGCTGTTAACATGCTAAGTACTTCTGGCGATACTCATATAAAACGTCTTCTGCGAAATTACGAGCAGCTTAAATCTGAGGGGCTACCGGAAGAAAAACTCATAGAGCAGTGTGTGGCGACAGCTGAGAGCGAGCGTCGACTCCCCTCTCCTAAAGTGACTTCTTCAACTCCTGATCCACAATCCGTGACGGGTCAAGTTTTCGCAGAGGCAAATATCAAAAATATTTTTAGAGAAAATTAGCATATTGTATTTTTAGTTAAAGCAACGTTGCAATAAATAGTACATACCTAGTTAAAAAGTGTTTTTTTGAATTATTGCGAAATGTTAGTTTATGATATGAAATTTTAAATGGCGCCATCCTACCCTACCCTAGACCTACAGTCAGACTTAGTGAACAAGGTGTCATTTTGCTTCCCTTTTTGGTCTGACTGGACGGTAAACACGAAACATTTACATAGACACTTTGCCCGACCTTTCATTCAGTGGTGTAGTACCAATTAGGTCGGGTTAAACCCTACCACCTAGTAAGGTAAAGGGAAGGGACCTACAGTTTTACGTGGAATCCGAACCACGGCCATCCTCAGCGGTCGGATGATCATCAGTCATCCATCACCCATCCAAAATTACTACTGAGGTACCGAGGGTGACAAAGTATTATCTTTCACTGTTATTCTGCTACAACTTTGGTTATATAACTAACGGAACGGAATAGCAACCTCCATCCAGGCTAATTTCAAGGAGGAATTTATTCCACCTTTTGCATTACGCAAAACATAAAATCATGAACAACTTTGTCTTATATATATCCAATAAACATGTACTAAGTATCGTATTATTTTATATTTACATGATGGTAATTTTGAAATATCAAGGCCTATCACAATTTATTATATAAATAAAGTACTAACATCAATTTCAAGTAATAAATCTAAAAAACATGTTACAATTATTTTTTTTTATTGAAAGCGCCACATTTCGGTTCTAACGACGCCCACGGACGGTATTATGTTAGGTCGTAGAAAGCCGGCGTAGCATTCGCAACCGCGAATGCTATGCCGACCTGACGGTGCCAATTCTACCCTCTTGAAGGACCCGAGACTGTACTTGGGAAGAAATATATGGGCAGGGAGAGCGTTCCAAAGTTTACCGGTTCTCTCAATGGGTTCTCTAGCTAGAGAAAAAGATATGCAGACCGACCGAATGGGATGCATCCGCATACGTTATTTATTACAAGTCACCCTATTAGAAAGGGACACACACAATCCCCTCCTAATGCTTAAGCAAGCCAGCGCACAGATTACTAAATAGTTACTTCGCCAGCGTTCCAATCCAACGCTCATTTTCAGCAGAGAGTATCTATCCCTAAGAGCTAGAAAACTATAGAGAGGCAACATAAATTTGCTGAAGCCGCGTACAGACCTAGCGAGCGAGAGCCAGCAAGGCCCAGCGAATGGCCAGCGAACCCTCGCTCGCCATCGTTTGCTATCGCTGTTACGGCCACACTGACTGCGCACGGCCGAACGGCTGTATCCGGAGCACGACCGAACGCCACCGAACGCAATCGAGTGCGCACCTTCGCATTCGAAGCGCGCTCTCGCTCGCTAGGTCTGTACGCGGCTTTAGGTGCGAAAGAGTTTATCTAGCTAGAATACATTTTTCGTACAAATAAAAATCTGTTGTGTTAGAATGAGACTAGCTAGACTATTTGCTATTTTATTTATTAGTGACATTTCGATCACGGGCACTTTCTTGTTGACTACAAACTTGGAGTCTGGCGCCAGTGAGAATTCTGGTTTATCAAAGTAAATATAACTAAAAAAATGCTCTTGGATTGTATAATAATTATTTGTATCAATGTGGGCCAAACAATGGATGGGTGCGCGGTACTTAATTGTGAAGTAGTAGACAAACAATTTCAGAAAACATATTCATCCATCGGTAAGTGTTTAGAATAGGTAACGGTTTTCAAATAGGTAATCTTAATAAATACATGAGTATTATTATTTTTAAACTGAAACCTGTTCTGTTGTGTTGAAATGAGGAGGAGGACTGGAGGTCTACCGGCTTTAACTCACTCGCCCGTGTGAGTATAAGAGCTCTGGGGAGAACGCAATATTGGCACCGGAGAAACAGGCGAGTGACGTCATTCTCGCACTCCCACATTTTACTCGCTAAAGCTGTCGATCTAGTCGACCTACCAAACAATTGGCACCGGGGTCACGAAATATGTGAGTTTTTGACGTTTCTTTGACAGATAAACTCCCCGCTAAACTCGCAAGCTCGTTCACGTCTAGGTCCTAGGCCAATGACCTAGACCAATCCTCCTGTCATGTCCTAGGCTCTAGGACATGACATGACAGATAACTTTATCAATGGAATATGATATTATGACAGAGCAAGTAGACCAAGACCAAGGATTCAATAGACGGGAAATATGAACCTAAAAAAATTACATACGGGACGGACTTTTGTCAAAGAGTGTGTATCAAAGAATATAATACTACTGTATGCATGCGTTCTTCATTTACACCAATAACTTTTTTTTTTTTTTTTTTTTTAATCTCCTTTTGTTACTGCAAGCTGTCAGGAATTTGACATTCAACAGTAGGTTATGAAATGAAATGAAATGAAATGAAATGAAATGAAATGAAATGTTTACCATTTTACATACAATTTGCATTCCCTCTCCTCTAAACTAGCTTCATGGCTGTAATATGAAGGAGAGGTATTCAGTAAGGTGTATTTCACTTGGGTATTATACATTCTATAGAAATGTGAGATATGGTGTGCTGTGTAGTGGTGTGTGGTGGTGTATTGTGGTGTGATGTGGTGTGGTGTAGCGTGTAGTGTAGTGTGGTGTGTACTGTGAGTTTAATTATGTTGAGTACATCTTGTTTTGCCTTTAGGCTACAACCGAGAGTTGTAGTTCAGTAGCTTCGTAGTTTATTTTAATAAGCCAACTATTCACTTTTATTTTACAATGATATCTTGTAATTTTCCTTATTCCTAATACCCTATCAACTCTGTTGTAAATATACGGACCCAGAAACCATGCAAAGCGCTGTGCAAAACTAGTCCTCGTAGCCGGGACTGCTACTTGATTTGCGAATCTAGTTTCATGATTGTGCGTAGACCTAATTTGTACGTCTTGACATTTCTGATGCCCTATTATTTCTACAATAAATAGCTTGCGCACGCTTAGGAGGTTGCTTTCACTCAGAAGTTGATGAGTGGGATATCGGAAAGGCTTCCTTAACATCACTCTTAGCACCACTCTTTGTGAACGCTCGACCTTCAGCAGGTGCGTTTTTGCCGCACCTCCCCAGGAAGATATGCAATAAGTAAGCAGGGACTGACACAGAGCCAGGTAAACCGTACGAAGGGTAGTCTTATCTAGTACATTTCGTAACCCTTTAAATACATATATAAGTCGTCTAACCCTTCCAGTAAGTACCTCTATGTGTTTTTCCCAGGACAGCCTATCATCCAATGTGACACCCAGGTATTTTATGTGTGTCACCTTACTCAGAATTTGGCAGTCACACTGGATGCCAGGTTCACAGGTGTGTATACGGATTTTTTGCGGAACATCTGGGCCAGGGTTACGGATACTGAAACAAATAAATTTGGTTTTTCCTACGTTCAGAGTCAGAAGATTATTTTCGAGCCACCTATTGATTAGTTTAAGTCCATTCTCAGCCAGTACAGTGACATCCTCCCATGTTTTTGATGAGAAGAGCAGAGCAGTGTCATAAATGTTAGTTGTCTTGCACGGACAGTATCCATTGATTACACCCGTATTTATATTAATGTCTTCTCAGTAGAGTAGATCTTGTGGAGCTTTCCTCTTTAGTCTACTGAAGGTAATCTTGTCTTCCATTAATTCGCAAGCCAGTTCGTTGGGGTGGTTTTGTATTCTCACTTTGTATTGAATTGTTTGTGTTTTTATTTCTTCTTTTACAGTTGGCATGTTTAAATCGCGGTGTAATCTCGCATTGGTTATGTACCAGGGGGCGTCTACGATTATTCGTAGTGTTTTCGATTGAAACCTCTGCAGAATTTCTATGTTTGAGCTAGCTGCTGTACCCCACAATTGCAGGCCATACGTCCATATCGGCTTCAGTATACATTTGTACAGGAGAAGTTTGTTTTCCAGCGACAATTGGGATTTCCTATTTATAAGCCAGTATATTTTCCGAAGATGCAACCCAAGTGCTTTCCGCTTGGTAAAGATGTGTTTTCGCTTTTTCGCAAAACTTATTTAAAATGCGTTTTTAGAACAAATAATTTAGATGTATGTTATAAAAGATGCCATAGATTAATTACTGGCGAAAACACTATACGTGAAAGTTCGCCCGATAGAAAGAAAAAATACTTACCTCAAGAAATTTTATAACTAAGTGTAATTTGAAAAATAATACATAATGTAGATAGTTAACATGTTATACATTTTTGAAGAAAACTATTATTTTTGCCGCGTACCTATGGAAAGATAGGTTTTCTGCATTCTTTTCGCCCCTATTACCACAATTAGGTATCGCACACCCACCCATTGTATGCCTCACATCGATTCAAATACAATACAATCCAATCTTTTAGTTACCTATATTTTCTTTGACAAACTCGTAAATAGCCGATACCACGATCGTGTTTATCAGCCTGGCAGCACTGCCAGGGCTGGGCGGGGCGAGGGCGGAGGTCGGCGCGGCGGCAAGCAAGCAAAGCAGCCAGCAGGCAGCATGTCCATTTTTTATCTCCCTCACTCATTCCTTTCTTCCTAGATCGAGCAAAATCTCTCTCTTCTATATAATATATATCACTCTATACCTCACCTCACTAACCCTCTCGCTCGCTCGCACAGTCGTTAATCTAGCGCGGTTCGGAGTGGTCGCGTGCCGCTTACTTCGATTGGAGTTCGCGTTGTGTATTATCAATAAATTGATTACAGTGTCCTGTGGAACTAACTGAATTTTGATTTGAACTTCAAATAAATATCTCAGCACTTCTCGTGTTGATAGTGCCGATTGTGAGTGCTGAATGTACCCGCTGTGTTCGAAGACGTTTGGTTTATGTTTTGTTTTCGTGAATTATTTCGGATTATTTCGGTGAGTATGAATGGAAGGATGCGTTTTCTCTTTGCATTTAGCTAAATGTTGTGTCGGAGCAGCCGAGGGTAGCGGGGAAGTTTCGCCCTGCGCACGAGGGTTGCGGTGCGGAGAGCGGGGGTGGCTGGTTCCGCCGGGTGCCGTCACACCCAGCAACGGGGCGCGGACGGATGGCGGCTCGGTCCCCTGCGCTGACCCCTCGTGAACGATATTGCGAGGGTGCAGTGCGGTGCGGAATGTCACTGCCCGATATACACGCACGTCTACTCTAAATTATTGCCAATTTTCTTTCAAATAGAAATACTTTCGTAACTAAGTATCTCTCACACGATATTCCTAATGAATTCTTCTTTTATTGCTACGGACTTAAGGTAATTATTTTGAGACACTAAATTAAAAATAGTAGAGTCTCGGGTCCTTCAAGAGGGCCGTGAATGGACACCTGTCGGGCCGGCATGGCATTCGTAGCCCCTGCATACGACCGAATGTCCATGGGCGTCGTTGGGCACCTTATGGGTGGCTCGGCGCCATATGTCGCGATTTTAATAAAAAACAAATTAGGTAAAGCCATCATCTTTTAATTTAACGAAAGCTAAAATTAAAATCAGAAGCGGCCAAGGCGTGGGCGACGTGGGCGACAGCCCACGGCCTCGCGGCCCGAGGGGCCTCGCGCCTCGAAAGTTCATGCAGCTTTGATTCATGAAAAATATTCAGCTAGATCTATTAAAAGAGACCCCGAGTAAACATGTTTAGAATCAAAGGCAAACTAAAGCTTACTATAAAACCTTTATAAGACACAAGATGGGAACGCAGGATAGACAGAGGCAGTGAAGGCTGTATTATTGCAATTTGATTATGTTTACTTTTATCGACGAAAGGTATGCTGACAAAAATGTTTGATTTGATCAGTATACCGTAAACCCATTTCAACAGTGAAAATTCATAAAATCCATTTCACCAGAGAGGGCCTCGCAAAATATATCTTGCCCACATCAAATTTAGGTCTTGCCCCGCCACTGATTAAAATCATATTAGGTACCTACTTACTAAATTAATACCTAGTAAAGAATCGGAACAACGTATTATGAACCCTTTATATCTACCAACGTGTGTGTTGTTAAGAAGGGTGCCCACGTATTTCCCCTCAAGTACAGTCTCGGGTCCTTCAAGAGAGGCGTGAACAGGCACCTGTCAGGCCGGCATGGTATTCGCAACCCCCGCGTACGGCCGAATGTCCATGATCGTCGTTAGATACCTAATGGGTGGCTCGACGCCACATGTCGCGCTTTCTATAAAAAAAAACATACACCCTCACCAATTAAATGTTAAACTTACATAAATAGGTAATATAGGTATTAGAAGAGAGGTAAACAATGTACCGTGTGGGGCCGGTACTTAAAAAGAATAGTACCGTGTGGGGCCGGTACTTAAAAAGAATAGTACCGTGTGGGGCCGGTACTTAAAAAGAATAGTACCGTGTGGGGCCGGTACTTAAAAAGAATAGTACCGTGTGGGGCCGGTACTTAAAAAGAATAGCCCCGCTGCATCTCTCCCCGTGCATGTCGTAAGAGGCGACTAAGGGATAAGGACAAGATACTGCGCTAAAGGGCGACAGGCTAGCCACTTCTCACCTTGGCGCAGTCCTTCCACCTAGCCATGCAGCAGGTGGGTTCTTCGTGCCTTACTTGCTGCTTGATAGTTGTCTTGTCCGTATACTGTGCTAAACGTGGTAGTCGGTGTTGTGCTGTAATTTGCCAGAGTCCTTATAGCACAACTCCGATTACTCTGCTTACCCTGATTGCCAGGATACAGCGTGTGTTATGTAGGTATACAATCTAGTCTAGACCTACTATCTACTTGTAAAACTAGGTACCTAGAGAATAGGTAAACAATATCTAGTCGAGACCGAAATATCCAATGATAATATTGCTCTCAAGCTGTATTTTCGATATAATTTAGGCGGTCCATATTATGCAGATAGTCAATAAAACACTTGTAATAATATATTTTGTAAAAAAAAAAAACCTGCTACGTTTCATATGCCGGCTCTTCCTCGTGGGTGTAATCGAACCGGATAGAACATATTATCACAAGTTCGAGAGGAGTTTAACTGCCTGCTGCAGTTTAGGTTTACTGCCAGTTTAACTGCATTAAAATAAAATGATCAATAAAGTCTTCCTCAACATTCTATAAAAAGAAATAACAACTCTAATACAGTTCTAATACAGCAACAAGCAGGAATTCTTTATGAACTCAAGGGAAAATAAAAAAAGAGAAAAGGCCTCAAAAATGAATGACCCTGCATAGAAAGGGTCCTTTGTCATCTCATTCTGAACTCGTTAAATGATGCCTCAGGGACACCTTCTTTTTTTTTTTTATGGAATCTGACACGGTTGGCTACAACACCTACAACATCCGTGATGTGAGCCCATAACACCGGGTGAACTTGGTGCCACGTCAGTGCTTCCCTTCGGTCGTGCCGGCTACACTGAACTGGACGGAAAACACAAACTATTTACATAGCCGTTTCGACCGATCTTTCATGCAGTGCGGTGGTACCAACCCGGGCGGGTTAAACCCTACCACCTAGTAATATAAGAAGGGAGTCATATCCCTTAGTCGCCTTTTACGACATACACGGGGAGAGATGCGGTGGGGCTATTATTTTAAAGTACCGGCCCCACACGGTACCACACGGTACCTGTCCTATTTCACAAAGAAACTTACGTGAAAAGATTATATCATTAAAAGTGGATCAGGAGGGCATGATGCATGAATCACTTCATCTTGTCTTGTTAGCTAAAGGTGAGACAGTCTGACTAATATTATGGTTCCGGCTAACTCATGGCTAGGGTTACCATTTTTAAATTTGAAAAGTCTTGCCAAAAAGCCGGCCATTTCAAAAAAAGTCCGGACATTTCAAGAAAAGTACGGACATTGTAGTCACAAAATGAAGTAATACCTAAATCCCACAAAGTTGTTTATTTTAAGGCGGTGACAAACGCCAACGACCTTGAGCATTCGGGAATTTGAAATTCCAAATTATTTTAGTTTATGTACCACTTTTTATAAACCTCTATAATATAGACGTTCGATGAGAACTAAAATAAAAAAAAAAATTGGTACTTACGTAAGCAAAGATAGGTAGATAGGTGCATTTAGGTACTCTACTTATGGTTTCGTGTAGGCGTTTTTTTTGTGTTTTATTTTTATCTCCTGTCGTGGTTACAATAATAAAATTTCAAAAAGCCAGTTTTCTCAGTGCTTTTTGACCTTTGCATCAGTGCCCATCATCATCAAAATTGTAATAATACACACATTCCCACATTTTTTAAAATTCGTACTTTTTTTTGTTATTTTTTATTATAGCAATTTTACTCATTATTAAAAAAACCAACAATACACATTGTTGGTAAGGAACCAAATTTTGTGTTGGTATTTTTTTAATTTTCTCAGTGTGTGCCAATTGGCCAGTTTTGGACTTTCTTTGCCGCACTTTTTGCGCATTTGGCGTTTATCACGGCCTTAAGTTGAGTTAAGATTAACTAGTTGAAATACTGGTAGAATAAAAATTTAAGAAGGATTTAATACTTATGTTTTATTAATTTTAAGTAGGTAATTTCAAATTTTTTCCATCTAAATAAAAAGCCGAACGGAAGGCCGAAAGCCCGGGCAAATCGGGACGGATGGTAAGCCTACTCATAGCTGGCCGGATGACTCACGCGGATTCTCCGCATATTTTTACGTCATTTGTGGCCTTTCTTTTGTAATAGAGGTCCATTAGGCCCGGTGTACATAGGGGGAGTTTCTCGCTTATATCGGCGGCGAGAAGTTGTACACGACTTCTTTGGTGTATGTTTACACCATGGGTTTTACACACACACATCTAATACTAATAACATGTTTAGTATGAAATGAGGAAAAATGCTGGAAACTGCAAAGAACCAAACCCAGTCTACTATTGGGTTATCTATCAATCATTCTCTTTTTCATAGCCTGGTGGGTAGGAACAACCTGGGTTGTCCGATTTTAAGGAAAATAAAAAAAAACTTAAGTACCTTAATAAAATTCTTAGATCAGATTATACCTATGTGAAGTCTGATTTGACTAGCACCACTCATCGGTGACAAATATCTAGGTATGTATACAATTGAGGTTGGTTAGGTTATATTCGTATACCTACTTTAGTGCCTTTTGTGATTTTGTAGTAAATAGGCCTTATAGTGCCTGACTTGCTGCCTGATAGTCATCTTGTCCGAATACTGCGCTAAACGTGGTGGTTGATGTTGTGCTGTAATTTACCAGAGTACTTGCAGCACAACACCGATTACTCTGCTTACCCCGATTGTCGGAATACGGCGTGTGGTGTGTATGTACTCGTATGTGTAATGAAATGAATGGTGTACGGTGTGTAGATGACAAGAGCAGAAGACCGCGTGCGGTGCGCGCCTTGGGAGAGGCCTATGTCCAGCAGTGGACCGATACAGGCTGATGATGATGATGATAAATCGGTGTACCTACCTACCTACCTACCTAAAATTCTTATTGGTCGAACTGAGAGCCTTCTCCCGCGTTAGAAATCGGTTATGATGATGCGTGGGTCATTAAAACGCCTAATGAAATGGAAGCTTCCTTTTACATCATTAGCCTGCTCCAAACACTGTTTGATGGATGAGATGGAACTATTTAAACTAACTAGCTGGCCATTCAACAGTGTTAGTGTCAATGACCGCTTACTTTCGATAAAAAAAAACATTCATGGAGGCTATGCTCGTCGTCACCTACTTTATCGGCGTGAATTTTGGTGCTAGGTCAAATTACGCGAACTTTCAAATACAAAGAATATTGCCTGATGGGTGGTGCACTGCCCAGGCGCCCTTGACGGCGTAGTTCAAGGGCAAAATCTATGGTCAAGGGCGGCAGTCTAACATGACTAAGTTCATGCCGGATTTAGTGTTAGCATATACGGTCTTTGGCTCCGTATGGGTTATTTCGTATTCGTCACCGTTAAATATTGTATAAAAAATCGGTTTCTTGCACTAATTCTTCGCATTCGTCACCGTAATATTATTGTAATTAATATTTCTTCGCATTCGTCACCAGTTTACCTACGACGGATACTTGTGTCACGCACGCCACGCACATAATAATAAAATAAATAGGTTTTAGGGAAATAGGGAAGTCTCCGGTATGGTACCTACCTTGTCGGAGGTGATATTGGCTGGTCGGGGCATGCGCTTTAGCCCTTCCGACTCAGCCGCCCATACCGGATTACATAAAAAAATAAAAAATAAAGAGATAAAGTTTGTAAGTTTGGATGTACCTAGGAGGTAATCTAAGAAAATAGGTACTCATCCGATTTTAAAAATTCTTTGACCAATATTTAGAATTGACCTTCAGGATGGATGGACATAGGCTATGCGAGCGAAGCCACGGGCAAAAGCTAGTTAATAAATAAGAAAAAACACATAAATAGGTACCTACTTCACCTGCCCGACGATTTAATAAAGTACTACATACATATATTTTTAATTAGAAAAATGCAAATCGAAAATCATTGGAAAAAAAAATACATCTCGACCAGGATTCTTTTCTGCCTTTTTACGGTAATGTTTTCAGGATGATTTTCGATTTGCATTTTTCTAATTAAAAATATATATAAAGCGAGTACGTGCTTAGTACTAACATATAAACATAAAATATTACTGGGTGGGGTGGGGTATGCAGAGACAACGGATCTCCACGTGCCACGATCCTGACACACCTCTGCCGCCTCTTCCACTCTCATAATGTTCTTCATGCATGCTCGTCGGTTACGGGCACTACGCACTTGACCCTTTTTGAGCAAATGCCCGATCCTGGTCCAGGTACGTGCGTCTAGGGCGACCCTTCCAGACTCTTCCACTCACATTTGCTTCATAAATTTCTTTCGTTAGTCTCCTATCATCCATTCTTCCAACTTGACCGAACCACCGAAGCATTCCTTTCTCAATCCTTGTCACTATATCTTCTTTCAGCCCACAGCGCTCTCGCACTACACTATTTCTCAATCTATCTATAGAACTATTTGAAAAGTATTATTGTCTAGCTAGACCGTAAGGTCACTCACGCTCTTGGCTCTTGCGGTGTCGTGACCTTATATCGTCTCTTGCTGACTGCGGTGCTCGGCTGCAGCAACCGGTACTGCCGTATAAGGTAAGGCCTGACGCCTGCGAGCGATGGCGGACTGTCGCTTCGGCGGGGAAACAAACGGGCATCTTCCTAGCGTGTCGCCCTCGCCCTCGATGACGGATATATAACACTCGATTCATCCTTCCTTACCTATAATAAAATCCAACGTCTGCTTTCTGTCTGCGTGTCTGTCTGTCCGCTTATAACTCGAGAACCACTGAACCGATTTTAATAAAACAAAATTCTACGCATAGCTTGATTCTTCCCATCAACTATAGGCTACTTACTATCACGCTAAATAGCTTATGAGGTTAGCATTGAAGTGAAATTTGAGAGCGGGCGGAGCCGCGGGCACAGCTTGTGGATCATAAAATGCGACTAAGGGATAAGGACAAGGTGCCGTGCTAAAGGGCGACAGGCTCGCCTCATCTCGCCTTGGCACATGCAGCAGGTGGGTCTTCGTGCCTTACTTGCTGCTTTATAGTTATCTTGTCCTAATGCATGGCTAAACGTGGCGGTCGGTTTTGTGCTGTAATTTACAAGAGTAAGTACATGCAGCGCAACACCAATTACTCTGCTTACCCCGATTGTCGGGATATAGGCGCACTTCTTCCCATCATCGCTGCTAAGCTAATAGAACGAGATTAACTTCAATGAGCGCAAGCGTGGGCTATGGAAACACCTACGAGATCGTCCGCAATTCGGCGTGTGTGTAGCAATTTAAATTGGCACCTCCTGACTGCCCTACATCCTTACCTATAATAAAATCCAACGTCTGCTTTCTGTCTGAGTGTCTGAGTGTATGTCTGTCTGTCCGCTTATAACTCGAGAACCACTGAACCGATTTTAATTAAAAAAAAATCTACGGATAGCTTGATTCTTCCCATCAACTATAGGCTACTTACTATCACGCTAAATGGGTTATGAGATTAGCAGTGAAGTGAAATATGAGAGCGGGCGGAGCCGCGGGCACAGCTTGTCTCTTATAATCTCGCGGAATCACTCTTACTGCATGTACTGATCTGCCGTCGGACGGTAAAACGATGTATGTTCAAAAGTATTGTTTTGAGATAAACGCGTTTGAAGGATTTGTGTTATGGCTAAACGCTGTAACTAGGCGGTGTTATGGTGAAACGATGTATTGGATATTACATCGTCGTGGCATACCTTAAATGGAGGGTTCTGGAAAAAAATACATCGTTTTACCGCACAGAATCGTATGTTTTTGGACATACATCGTCATATCGATCTTCATAACTTCTTCAGTGAAGGTCCTACAGAGATAACATTTATATTGGGTGATAGGGCACGCCAAGAACTTTCGATTGAGCCGTGTTACGTAAAAACGCTGTATGTGCTCATACATCGTTTTACCGTCCGACGGCAGTGATGTACTCTTACTTTTGTACCGTGTGGGGCCCCGGTACTTTAAAAGAATAGCCCCACTGCATGTCTCCCCGTGTATATCGTAAAAGGCGACTAAGGGATATGACTCCCTTCTTATATTACTATTATAGGTGGTAGGGTTTAACCCGCCCGGGTTGGTACGACCACACTGAATGAAAGGTCGGTCGAAACGGCTATGCAAATAGTTAAGTGTTTTCCGTCGAGTTCAGTGAGCCGCCACGACCGAAGGGAAGCACTGACATGGCACCTAGGTCATCAAGGTATGATGAAGTGTCAGCACGAGTGTAGTAGGTGATAGATATGTATCCAACCATGTAGTTCCATAAAAGAAAACCCGGTCAAGAGCGAGTCAGGCTCGCATAAATAAATTATGGTTCCGAACTAAAATAAAAATATGTTTTTTCTCCGAAAACATTACATTGTCGAAAAAACCTGCATGAAAGTCGAAATTTTAGCTTTAGAAACCTAGGAGAACAGGGGGGGGGGGGGGGGGGTAATTTTTTACACATTTTTAGCTAGGTATATCATTAAGACCACAGACATGTTACACGATATGTTATTATAAACTTTTTTTTATTGGTATCAAATGGTATGGCCCCCCATATTAATGTTAAATACATTTTTATCTAGTTTTTGACTAACGATCGATATGTGCGCGTCATCAAAACCTATCATTGTGCCAAATTTCAAATCCATTCAAGACGGACGGACACCGGAGTGATTTTTTCTTTTAAGGTACGGAACCATAAAAATAGTTGCTATTGACTCAGTTTGCAGTTTGATCTAAAAGAGATGTTAATTAAGATTATAAAACTCCACTTTCTTTTTAACATAATGAAATATGTACAACGTCGTCGGTCGTATCGTACCTACGACTCGTACGCATAGAAATGTCAAACGTAGGTATATATTTCTGTCTCTCTGTGTGGTGGATATTAAATTTGATATGTGTGTGTGTGTGTATGAGGGTGTGTGAGGGTATGTGTGTGTGTCTGTCTGTCGGTTTATGTTTGTATGACTAAACTTATTTTACGGTTCAAGAGATACAGCCCTCGGACAGACAGACGGACGGACGGACAAACAGACAGACAGACAGACAGGCGGCGTAGCCTTAGTAATAAATAGGGTCCCGTAGTACCGAATACGGAACCCTAAAAAGAGGTAAAGTTTGTAAGTTTGGATGTAGGTCGTAATCTCAGAAAATACTCATTCATCAGAATTTTTAATTTCATTGACGAATAGAATAGAACGGGCTATAGGGGCATAGGCTATGCGAGCGAACCCGCGGGCAAAATCTAGTCGTGAATACAGACAGAGCATCGCAAGTGATTGCAGTCGGATAAAATTGCAACTCTGATCGGTTATTGCCCACGACGACCCCCGGAGCCTCGGGCAAACGGTGATAAAATAACAAAATCACATTTGTCGTTCATAAGTCCACCAACCATTGATGGAAGATAAATGAATAAGTCCAGTCCACCATATAATAAGGTGCTGTCAAGATTGAAAACTATTAATTTCTTGCTAGGGAAGCCGCGGGCAAATTATGTATGTAATCAAATCACCGAACAAAATACTAGAAGAGCCGAAACGCGAAGATCTATGTTACCTGTCTGCAACAAGTGAGCGGGGTAAAATATTGCCATCATATTGACCGTGTGGGGTCGGCACTTAAAAAGAATAGACCCACTGTATCTCTCCCCGTGCGTGTCGTAAAAAGCGCCTAACGGATAAAGGACAAGATGCTTTGCTAAAGGGCGACAGACTAGTCACCTCTCACCTTGGCACGGTCCTTCGACCGAGTCATGCAGCATCGTGCCTTACTTGATCTTATCTTAATACTTTGCTAAACGTGGTGGTCGGTTTTGTGCTGTAATTTACAAGAGTATTTGCAGCACAACACCGATTGCTCTGCTTACCCCGATTTTCGGAAAACAGTGTCTGGTATGTGTGTATGTTTTGTCATCGCGAAGAATCTATTCAAAGGATCGTATTAAAAAAAACCATCTCATACTATGAATGCGCTACCTCTCCTCGCAGCGTATTTGCGGACATAAGACGATAAGGTGAGCCATCCATACAACACAAGCAGCAGTCATTGTAAACTCAGCTTATAAGCTACTTTGGTCGGTGACATATTTTTAAGAGAGTGATATATATATGACAAAGGCTTATCTAGTTATCTAGTACTATTAGTACTGTCTATATCGCTACATGATTATAATTCTAGGCTTGTAAACCTAAAGTTTAAATACTTACGCTGATCTAACCTGAATTTAATAGGTCATTATTTTTATTGATTAAAAAATTGCAAAGTAATAATAATGTAATCTTGAATTTGTCCCTGCGCCAGCCTCCATCTCTCTACCTGTGTTTTTTTAAACGCCTTGTTTTTACTCGACCACTGATAAAGGAGTGAAAAAGCAAGGATGAAGTTATTAATCAAATATTATTTATTATAGGTACCCGTGCGAAGTTTCTTGTCGGTTCTTCTTCGTGAGTGTAATCGAAGCGGATAGAACAAATTGTGACAAGTTCGAGTGCAGTCTAACTGCCATATGAATGATCAATAAACTATACAGTACAATACAATATAAATACTATTTTAAGTCTAAAGAAAATCACATATCTTAATTTTTCAAGTTTACTTTTTTTTCATAATATGTGTTTTTTAGTTTTAGAAACATATCAACAATGAATACTGCTCTAGATTAAAAAAAAAACAGTTAATCACTTTTTGTTAATTTAGCATTTCGGAATGCCGCTTAAAGGAACCACACTGGTTATATCCGATATAATGTTGATGTAATGTTATGTAAAAATGTGAGCGAAACTAAGACAAAATTCTCAGCTTAATAAATTCCGGAATGCGTATCCTCGCCGCCATTATCCACGAAGAACGTAACAAAACATCTGCTAACCAGACCAACAGGTGCGCACGCGCCGCGCCCCTGATTTTTTTGTGATTTACAAACACGCCATCTCCCTCACACACACCTGTAACTACACCTGCCGCCCTTGTCTGACAGACAGCAGCTGTAGGTAATAAATTTGCATTATCGGTCGGCAATTTTCTTGCGGCGGCTGCTCACCCTGATTCCATATTTGAAAGTGAAGTGTTCGTGGCTTCCGTTGGCTACAAGGCACGCCAAGCCAAGGGCATGTCGACAATGGCAGATGTTTTCAACATTCGAATTTTGAATGTTGGTAACGAAGCCTGACTGTAGATGAGAAGTCGTAAATTAGGAAAAATTTGCTGGAGTTCTGAGAATTGACTCGCACACCGACACACCGAGGTTTCCGTACCACCACTTTCATTGGCCGGTTTTTATTGTCATTTTACTTTAGAGTTCGCACTATAATCAGACCGAGTTTGACGCTTGTATGTATTAGCGTTTTTACGATAAATCACATTTAAAAAAACATTGAAAAAAACCGGCCAAGTGCGAGTCCGACTCGCGCAACTAGGTTTCGGGACCACAAAAAAAAACTTTGAAAAAAACACGTTTCTTGTATGGGAACCCCTTAAATTTTTGACCTTTTCTATATTTTATTATTTGTTTTTATACCCACCATAATAACACATATTCTGTAAAAATTTCAACCGGCCACCTATTACGGTTCCAAAGATACAGCAGTTGGAGTTAGGACAGACAGACAGACAGACAGATAGACAGACGGCGTAGGCTTAGTTATAGGCTTCCGTACGGGATATGGAAACGTAAAAAACATGTTTCTTGTATGGGGACCCCATTGTTTTTTACATTTTGTTATATCCGCCATAATAACACACATTCTGTTAAAATTTCAACCGGCTAGCTATTACGGTTCAAAAGATACAGCCGTCAGACAGACGGACAGACAGGCGGGTATAGCAATAATAGTACCTACGTCCGTACGGATACGGAAACCTAAAAATGAAATGCTTCGTTACTTACAAATCCTAATAAAAATCCAAGTTTCTACGACCGTGTAGCGAACGTCATTAACTCATTCATTACTATTACTTATATGAATATCCTTATAACTCGATAGCAGCTTTATCGATTTACATACGGTTTTCACTGTTAAATTCTGTCTCTTCTCAAGATGGTTTTAGGCTATAAATTATAACTCTACGTCATCGGCGACCTGACCTGTGAGCAAAAAAAATCACGCTAGTTAGACATAATTAGAGATGGAGACAACAAGGGGGATTTTTAGTTACTAGTTCCGAGAATGAATAGGCCATTACTTTCACCGTCACGAAGCGCTATAATTTGTCATAAAATAGCCCCTGGGTTGACAATAGCCTTCCCACGACCTCCTTCCGGAAGTAAAGGTAGCCGCTTCTCGCAGTGTCATGTGACTGATGCCCTCGCGACATGCAAACTGCCTCTCGGTAGATAGACCGCCTTTTTAGCCGCTAAGAAGTGGAAAGTTCAATTTCCTTCAACGCGCATCCATCATTCGGTCAGACATAATCGTACCCTCCGTGTTTGTCTACGATGGCCTTGAGCAAAAAGCGGCGGGTGGCCGAGTGGTTTGGGCATCGGCTTCTCGTGCGGGAGGTCCGACGTTCGAATCCGGTCGGCGTGTACCAATGAAAATTTACTGCTTTCAATGGAAACGGATCCCGGTATCAGTGGATACAAATCGGCGTGATCAGTTTCCAATTCAATCTGATCCCGGGATCCGTGGAGACAAGCCCTGGTAGGCTCAAATTGTAGCAGACTGGATTGGTACCATCGTACTGAATGTAAGATGGCCGCATAGAAGCCTCGGTTGCGTTCTCCTCTAGTTCAGTATAGCCAGCAATCCAGGAAAGTCTCCGGTATGGCACGTACCTTCTCGGAGGTGGTATTGGCTAGTCAGAGCATGTGCTTTGGCCCCTCTGACTCAGCCACCCATACCGGATTACATTAAAAACAAAAGAGAAGTCGCCGCGCCGCGCCGGCTAGCCAAATTCACGGCACACAATGATTTATTTTTAGACCCGTACGGAAGCCTAATTACTAAGCCTACATACAACGTCTGTCTGTCTGTCTGAAATAGGGTTAAATAAAAACACGACTACAGGTAGAAGAGCAGCAAGAAGGTCAGCCTCGGTAGCTCAGTGGTGCGATCGATCGACTGTCGTTCGTGATCATAAGCACACCCGGGCGCGGTCAGAACTTGGATGAGTGACCATGGTTCAGATGCCACATAAAACTAGGTTCCTTCCCTTCTTACCTTACTAGGTGGTAGGGTTAAACCCGCCTGGGTTGGTACCACCGCACTGAATGAAGGTCGATCGAAGCGTATAGCGAACAGGAGCAATACAGACGACGACGTAGGCACGATTGGCTGCACGCACCACCTACTAAACCCGTGATGTCGACCAATCACACTTTGGTGAACTAGGTGCCATGCCAGTGCGTGCCTTTTGTCGTGATGTTATATGTACGCGTTAGTTTAAATGCTTATTTCTGGACGGTAGACACATTATATCCATTTATTTTCAACGTTCAGGTAAACAAACAGGATATATCGGTGTGTGCTAGCTAACGCTATTTTCTATGCGACCCTCGTCAGCCCAGCCCCAGTCTCCGCTCCGTGACACACTCGGCTATCTATGTATTTCCATTTTCCTTGGAAAGCGATTTAGTTTATATTGGCAAACTAAATACCTATCGCAGACGCCCCTCTTCTCCCGCTCACTTGGAACGTTCTCTTTGAGGGGGCGGCACACAGGGGCGCCATTAGTAAGGTATGGTAAGGAGATACGTGTTTTTCTGACATCACTGCTGGCCAAAAAGACGATTATAGCCGTACTGCCACCACTGACTGCCACCATGCAACCAGGTGTTTCAGGATAGGGTTTCGAAACTTCAGGGTTCGAAAAGGGTCCATATTTGAAGACGAAACGAAACTTTTTCCCAGATTCGGTTATTTTATAGTCCTTTTTGGTGAAAATCGTTTCATCGAGCTTTGGTGGACGGTTAACGTCCACCTTTATTAAATAAAAATAAAATTACTAACTTACATGCTTAACTAGTAGAATTTAAATGCATGGTAGGTAAATGCCGAACACTTAATTTGATACATCAAAAGAAAAAGGGGACTGGACTATGTAGATCATTGCAGGCACTCCCTAGACCGGGTCTCTATCTGAAGACCTTTTCGCTCATAGACAATTCACGTTGGATGACATGAAAGCAAGGTACCTAGATAGCCGAAAGACAAGACAGCACTGTTGCTAAATCTGCCCACACTCACTGTCCATCAAGTTTTTATTACAATTTTCTATTTTTGTATGAAAAAAAAATACGGAATTTCGATTTGAGCGATAAGAATTTATTTTCTTCTAATAATGAGTACTTTCTATTCCTGAAGTTTCTCAAGCCTATCCTGTAACACCCATATATTACTGAGATCTACTTACTATCAGTCGATCGAAATTATGCAAACCCATGAGAACATTTCGGAGAGATATACTGACAGAAAGTCATCGGTGTCAAAATACCGTGCCTAAAATGCATGAAGAGGCTGAAAATATTGTGTGTGTGTGTTTAAACATTGTGTAACAGTATTCCAAATTTAAACTGAAAATGCAATGTATATATATAATTTCAAATAAAGAACGTGCCGCAATATATGCATACCGGAACATCCAAGAAAATGCAAACATTCAAGATGATGGCGTCCGTAACATTCAGAATGGGCGGCCGTCCTTTGTAATACGTACCCTTCTTGCAGGTCAATATTGGCCAACCCTTGCAACGGAGGGCCTGATGCTTTGCGATGTCAACGCTTCCATATACTACATGGACAATCAAGCAATATCTCTTTCGAAATTGGTACCTAACACTGAATAAAATAAATGTTCCTTCAGAAGCGTGCGTTACAAGATGCTTTTAACTAAGAAATGCAAAAAGTTTTTCTAAGAAACGTTAGGTTTAGAAAGTGGTTACCCATCACCAATTCACCAAAAGACAACAGACCGGCGAAACATGCACATAATGATCCTTCTTCTGTTCTGATCTAGGTCAGAATACCTGGATCATATTTTGATCTGTACTGTTTGATCAAACTGGTTCAAACCATCAAACGAATGAATGCTATTGTCATTAAAAGTAATAAATTATCGAATACATGCGAGTTTGTATTGTATATACGGTGATTGTAAAAATTAATATCCTACACCGGTTTTGAGATCGATTAAAAATCAATTAAATACCCCTTTTCTAATGACTTCTTAAACGATAAATTGCATACCAATAGCAAAACCACCAATACAAGAAGAAAACTCGGTAGCTCAGTAGTGCGGTCGGTCGACTGTCGTCGGTCGGATCATAAGCACACCTGGGCGCGGTCAGTGGATGGATGGGTGACCGCTCGACCGTTGGAGGCTGACCGTGGTTCGGATTCCACGTAAAACGGTAGGTCCCTTCCCTTCTTACCTTACTAGGTGGTAGGGTTTTACCCGCCCGGGTTGATACCACCGGGCTGAATGAATCGGTGTAGGTGGCACGACCGAAGGGAAGCACTGACATGGCGCCTAGTTAACCAAGGTGTTATGGGCTGACATGACGAATGTTGTAGGTGATGTAGCCAACCGTGTCAGATTCCATAAAAAAAAGGTGATTTAGCCAACCTTGTCAGATTCCATAAAAAATAATAAAATAGAGAACAATTAGAAATATACAAGCGGGAAACAGAGAGGACAACAGCGCGCGTAGACGGATTTTTTACAGTCAACCTTTGGATGACAAAAAGTGAGTGAAATGAAAAGAAGCAAGGGTAGTTAGTGCAGACATTGAGAACAGAAAACTATATTTTATCTGAAATGGCTAACTGCCTTATTCAGAGTCAAGCGGTTAAACGAGGACTAGATCGGTATAACTTAACACTTGTATTTGATGTAAAACGAACATAACATTCTTGTCTATTCAGAGTGCCACATCAACCGCGAACTAAACTAACACTCGAATTTAGTTTTCGTGTGGCAACACAGCATAAAATAACCATTGTCTACGACACAAAATGGGGTTTGTTCATATTGATCGTTTGCGCTCGTATCGTGCTATCTCATATCTGACATATGTTAGAAGAAGACAACACTACTGTTTAATTAGTTAGGTTAATTTGGGTATTCTGTGACAAAGTAGGCACTTTAGGCTCATGTTTAGTGCTGGCTATATATTAAAAATATGAACCAATTTGCATGTTGTACTTAGTTACGATCTTATGGGCAAAACCACTTACTTAGGCATGCCAAAATCTTCAGAACACACAGCACTTCTTGTACTCGTGAATTTCCGCGAGTTCTTCCATTACAATACTAAAACGAATCAATAACACTTGTAATCACCACAATTCACAAATTCACCAACTCGAAATCACGCTTCAAAAAATCAACACAAGCACAGCTGTCTAACAAGTATGGCCGCCGCCATTGTAATTATATGACCGCTGCTCGCTAGTTATGGTTTAAACCCGCCTCTACCTGCTTTAAACAATGAATGGAGCTAACTCGCTGCAAATATGCCGTATAAAGATAAAACTGCTCTCTGAATAGCTTTTTTGTTAGCACGGTCTAAATAGCCGATTTATCTGTATGTTAACTTTAACCTGGGAACTCTGAATAGGACAGTAAGAGTTTAATGACTTTGTTAAAATTGTTTGTTCGTGCATACAGCGCCCTACCCGTCGTTGTTGGCTGCGAAAGGCTGTCATTAAGGGTCGTGAACAAAGTTGACGATGGAAGAGGGAGGATTGTCAGCGGCGCGCGCGACAGGGCCTTTTTACGGCTTAGCTAACGAATGTCTTTTACGGCCTGCCTGTTACAGTGTAGGATTTGAGGGCCTTTTCACTTTGTCAGAGTGAATATTAAGGCAAACGGTGGTGGTTCTGGGAAAAAATATACGTACTTTGCGCAAAGTGGCCTTAGTGATAGATGGCCCAGGGGGGCGTGAGTGGTGGCTTTTTTGTAATTAACCACTACGGCGAATTGGCTAAGATATTTTCCGAGATATTTTCACGCTTTGATCTTGGCTTGGCACAGATCTTGGGATTACTACGTGTTACTAGACTTCTATTTGACCATGAAGTAAAGAAGACAGACCAACAGACGGGACACACAGAACTGATAACAGAAAGGTAAATTCTAAAGTTTGACATTTGTATGTACATGATATGTTTGATGTATGTACGTTGTATATACATAATGTATGATGTATGTGTGTTTTCGCTGTACGTAGTTATAGTATGTATGATGGTATGTACGATGTCAGAGATATGTACGTGGGCTGTTCCGAAAATTGTTAGCCACAGAATAAATACAATTTTATTTTTCCTGAAACTATTTTGATTTGACGGCTAATTTAAATACAAATCTCCTTGATGAAAATTATTGGCCACCTATGTGTAGTTCTTTTTTTAAATATTTTTAACGGTTATCCGTCACTCATATTTTATTTGCAACAATGGACGTCTCGCGAGAAGCTTTTCGTGTTATGATTTTCTATGCTTGTAAACTCATGTAAACTATGGTTAACCTTCAAGGAATGTCACGAAAATTTGCAAGCTGCTTTTGGGCAGTCTGCTTCCGCGTTACCAACAGTTACTTATTGGTTTCATGAATTTAAACGTGGTCGAGAGAACCTAAACGATGACCCCAGACCCGGCCGACCATCAACTGCAGTCACTCATGAAAACGTCATCAGGGTAGAGTGGCTATTGCGGGAGAATAGACACATTACACATCGGGAGATTCAGGCTGAACTGAAGATTGGTATTGCGAAGTTTGTCTGCCTCAAGCTTTCGGGGAGTTGAATAGCGAGCGCCCAAGGAGCGGCGTCCGTGGCATGCTTTTTCACCAAGATAACGCGCCCGCTCACACACCGGTAGAAACATGGACTATTTGACAACTTCGGGGGTACAAAGGTTATCCCATCCTCCGTACAGCCCAGATTTAGCTCCATGCGATTTTTTTTATTTCCCACGGTAAAAAAAATGCTTCGCGGGCGAAAATTCAACACTGCAGACGAGACCGTCGAAGAATTTCGGCGGTTATTTTTCGTCCTCCCGCAAGATACGTGTTTTAAATGTTTTGAAACCTGGTTCACCCGAATGCATAAGTGCATAGGGATTGGAGGGAAATATTTTGAAAAGCTGTAAATACATTTTTTTCATATTCTAACTATTTTTCATTTCACTAACAATTTTCGGAACAGCCTATGTATGTATGTATGACAAGATGTAGTAGGTATGTAGTATTATGTTCAATTCTAATTATTCAGAAAGTACAATCTGGATGCCGTTTTGAACATATTGTTTGATTCTATATTTATTTTCGCTGTATAGTTTAAGATGTAGCAAAGCATTATAAGTAGGCACTCAGCAAAGTCGAAAGGGACCTTGCTTGACGAATGTCCTGATTGATGTTGATACAAGTATTTCCAGGGTTGAAAAATAAAACCTGACACGCAGTGTTCTATCGAAAGTTCTAGGACTGACAATGAAAACTGTGATTCTGAATAGCTTTCTGGTGTTCTCTTGTGTAGCTAGCTATGTGAGCTACACCACCGGTTTTGGCAAATCATTCTGCATCTTTTGCATTGCTCCGTGCTTGTCCGTGTAATTCCGTGTAATTCCAAACCAAACTGCCCTTCCCCCGCACGAGTTACATCCATGGTGTAAGTAACCATTCGTGTTCGTGTGACTCCGTGCTAATTTCAGTACTGCATTCACCTTAACGTGTTCGTGGGCAATCGACGAACTCCCACTGTCGGGTCAGTGAACTTTTGTTTGCCAAATAGTCGTTCGTAACTGGGGCGCTCCCACTCGAAACGCTGCGCTGGTAAACAGAATTTTAGCGTACGCTTCCTTTTAATGCTATGTATTTTTTTACTATTGTATAATACTATGCGATTCTCGATGCGATTATAATCTGTATAGTACTGACTGTGTGATGCTTGTATTGTATCTGTGATGCTGATGAATGAATGATGATTGATGAACGCATGTCTACGGATGGATCGACATGATCAGGGCCTGATTAAGGATCCTGCTCGCCCTAGGCTTAGATTTTCGTAGCGCCTCTCGACGGGTCGAGGAATATTATTTCGAATACAAAATGTTTGTAATAAAGTAAACTAATAAATAGGAGATCCCACTCAGGATTCTCGGCGCGTGAATGGGCGAATTCGAATTCGTGGGCGCCCGAATTTTGAGTATTTCCCGCACTGCGCATGCCCTGTGCTGCGCCCCTAAATCCTAGCGCCCTAGGCTAGCCTGGCTGGACATGATAATATTTTTGCCTATACACTGACTGAACTCAAAAGAAATCGTCGAACATTTTTTTATAAAAATTTCGACCGTTCTTCAGCCATAAGTAAGGTGTGGTCGTCGGAGCGTTCTCCACCCATCACCTAGTAAATGCCCTGTTTACACGAGCTTATTAGCTTATGCATTTACTAACACAACACACTACTAACATACAACTTGCGTATAACACACCTTGCGTGTAAAGTTTAGTGCTTACTATTAGCGAAACTGCTAGTGCAAGTGAATAGATTCCCATCCTATTTACACTCTTTATTATCGCGACAAGTAATAAATAAGCGATTAGTACTAATGGCAAGCACTAAGTTCGTGTAAACTATGCCTTTGATTAGAAAACAAAGACACAAACGAAAGAAACCGTGGAATCGAATGATATCAACATAGGAAGACATTTACCCAATACGGCCCGAGCAAGAACAACTTATTATCTTTGGCACTACGCAAACAACAACCACGTGTGAAGCACATTTGGTTTTTTTTTTCGGTCACGACTTGTTCAAACAAAACGTGGAGCTAACGGGACACAAAGCAGGACCGCATCGGGTTTTATTAGTTTGAGAAACGTGTCACGTGTGCGCCTTTTCTCTGGAGCTGGGGTCTAAATCAGCGGTTCCTAAATTGTTTTAGTCTACGGAACCCTAAATGATGGTCCTTCTGTTGGCGGAACACCAAGTCAATTAAAAAAGTTAATTAGCTATTGTGAACATCTATACATCTATACATATAATAAAATCGTAGAGGTAAGAAAGTCTGTACATTGAATGTATTCGGAAAAAAACTAACCAGGGTGGCTTAAAATGTGATATTGAACATGTTAGAACAGTTTTTAAAATTTTTGTTTGTTTGTTTGTTTGTTTGTTTGTCTGTACGCGCATCACGCAAAAACCACTGAACGGAATTAGACGAAACTTTGTATAGTGGCAGTTTATATGCCGGGTTAACATAATACGTAAAAAAAATTAACAAAAATAAAAAAAAAATTACAATTATAAACATTATTGCGCGTTTAAAATCACGTAGTCCAAAGTAAAGGTAAAAACAATTTTAAATGTTATGTTGACAACGGAGAACTGTCATCTCGACGTGAGCTGGCCGGTGACAAATTGTTTGATAAATAAAAATAATGATTGAAAGTCGAAGTTATGTCGCTGTCATTGGTGCAATAAAATTTATATATCTGTTGCCCGCGGCTTCGCTCGCGTGAAATTCGTATTTAAAAAAAAGAAAGTAAGTAACTAAAGGCGGGCCCGAAGGCGGATCTGCGCTCACGTAAACGATATTCTTTCTCGATGAAAGTAACTAAGGGCGAGGCGAAAGGCGGAGCTGATTTCAGGAAGAAGAAAAACATTCTTGAAGAAAATAAGTAACTAAGGGCGAGGCCGAAGGCCGAGCTCTATTCTGGAAGACCATAAACCTTCTCGAAGAAAGTAAGTAACTATGGGTGAGGCCGCAGGCCGAGCTGCGTTCAGGAAGAAGCTAAACCATCTTGAAGAAAGTAAGTAATTAAGGCGAGGCCGAAGGCCGAGCTACGTTCGGATAATTGAAAAACCATCTCGAAGAAAGCAAGTAACTAAGGGCGAGGCCGAAGGCCGAGCTGCGTTCAGGAAGAAGCTAAACCATCTTGAAGAAAGTAAGCAACTAAGGCGAGGCCGAAGGCCGAGCTACGTTCTGACAAATGATAAACCATCTCGAAGAAAGCAAGTAACTAAGGGCGAGGCCGAAGGCCGAGCTTCGTTCAGGAAGAAGCTAAACCATCTCGAATAAAGTTAATTAATATTAAGATTGAGTTAATTTAATTTAAATTTTATTATAAAGTCCACGCTTCTAACCTCAGCTTCTAACGGCAAATATACCGTGCATAGATTCTCCTTATTTGTTAAGTAAGTTAAGTTTTCGTTGCCCTACGAAGGCAACGAGATGTCTTAACACTTTTCATATCGCCAAAGTGAGTACCAATTATAGTAAAAATTCTTTTACTAACCGGAGTTGTGCTACTTATGACAACTTCTTCTCCTGTCTTGATTTATTTCATGTATCACTCAGCCATCCCAAAAGGTCAGCGATCGAAACAGTAAATGATGAAACAGGTGTTAAAGCGGGCAGATGAGAATTGTGTGAGGGTAGGTTGGGTTGGTTTTCTTGCTAGGTACATGGTAGGTATGTACTTGTTATCAACGTATCTCCTATGGTTAAGTAATTGGTTGATTTTCGTGTGTTGGTATTAGTTAGTTTTTGATGTTTTCTTTGTTTTAGGTTAATTTTTAATCATGAACGCACTTAATACGGATAACTTTATGTAGAAAACTTTACTGGTCTCTGTGTAATTAATGTTAGTACTTACTCCTTTTTACGATGACTGTATGTTTTCCCAATAAAATAAAATAAAAATAAATAAAAATCCTAGAACCTCGCGGTTATTCCCGGCTGGATGGCAAGAGGCCCGATGCTAGAGACCTTAGTGCCATGGACTAAGGGTAGTTCTTTGATGTGGAACGCCACTTTTGTTCTCACATTGGCTCCAAGTCACGTTAGGACATCTTCAAGAGCGGCTGGCGCGGCCGAGGCTGGGGCGGAGAGCCTCCAACGCAGCAAATATAGAAATATAATTCAAGATTTCGAATTTGTTGCGTTTGCGGTTGAAACCCTCGGTCCGTGGAGCAGTGAAGCCAAAAGAGGCTTGAGCTGGTTGACGCAACTGGTGTCCCGTCATCAAGGGCTTATGTACTTCATTCAAAGGGTAAGCCTTGCCATCCAGCGGGGTAATGCCGCAAGTGCTCTAAGAACATTTGAAAATGCCCGTTTTGATAGTTATTTTAATGTTTGTTAGGTAGGTTTAATTCTTTAGTTATTAATATTACTTTTTTATTTATATGAAATAAATAGATTGAGTAAACGATATTATATTCTATCGAAGAAAGGAAGTCTTTAAGGGCGAGGCCCGAAGGCGGAAGAGGGTTTTTGGTTTACCTGAACGCAGCTCGGCCTTCGGCCTCGCACTTAGTTCCTTCCTTTCTTCCAGAAGGTTTGTCGTCTTCCTGAACGCAGCTCGGCCTTCGGCCTCGCCCTTACTTACTTCCTTTATTTGAGAAAGGTTTATCGTTTACCTGAAAGCAGCTCGGCCTTCGGCCTCGCCCTTAGTTAGTTACTTTCTTTAAGAAGGTTTATCGATTACCTGAACGCAGCTCGGCCTTCGGCCTCGCCCTTAGTTACTTACATTCTTCTTTGGAATACGAATTTCACGCGAGCGGAGCCGCGGGCTCAGCTAGTATAAACTAAATTTATGTGACCTATACCTAATTTTTTACGTTCCTTCCACACTGCACTACCAACCTGCACTACCACCGGTAGTGCTGTTTGGATTTTTTTGTCCCATCTGCACTACTGCACTACCAGCTGCGAAACTGGTAAGCTGATTATCATGTTCCATTTGAATAGCAAAACTATAGTTTGAAATTAAAAACATATTATGCGTACCAATCGATTCTGCAGATCTTTCCTCTACAGAACCGGTAAACTCTGGAACGCTCTCCCTGCTCATATATTCGCCCCCCCCCCCCCCCCCCCAAGTACAGTTTCGGGTCTTTCAAGAGGGCCGTGAATGGGCCGTGTCAGGCCGGCATGGCATTCGCAACCCCCGCATACGACCGAATGCCCATGGACGTCGTTAGACACCTTACGGGTGGCTCGGCGCCATATCAAAACTAGAGTCGCGCTTTCAAAACCAGATTCAGCAGATTTGAGTTGGTTCGGCGCCATATGTCGCGCTGTCAATAAAAAAAAAATATTACACGTTTTTGATTAGGGAGAGCGTTTTGTGCTTTTTCCGGCTGTAACCCACGGAACTCCTGTGACCCTTCCGCGGAACACCTTATGGGGACCGCTGCCTAAATGATCTTTGCATGACGATAGAAGGACAGACCTAATTGGTATTTGATATTGACGGTATCTGGCATCGATAGTTCTCGATATTGATGCAGCCTGACATTCACAGTGCAGTTGCTCTCACGAGTCATGAGCACAGATGGACAGTGGACTAACATTGCATTGCACGCAAGTGTATAGTAGTCGAACGACGCGTGTGAGCCCAATAAGCGACGAGCGTCGACTCCGACTGACGCTGACTGACGAACCAATCGCTAGGAAGGAGAGCGTTGCAGAGTTTACCGGTGTGGATGATACCTCTGGCTACTTGTAAATCCAGTCTTGACCCGCACTCTTCCCACGTCTTCAAGACATCAGTGTCAGAATTACAAATAAAGACTTGCAGCATCTTACAGTGAAAGTGCCTGCAAAATTCTACCGTTTTCACCAAAGATTTTGGAAGGAGAGTAGATATGCGAAGGAAGCTTGCCCGCGACACGGTAATATGGGGAGATTTGCCCACATTAACTATCTATGTGTGTGTGAGCGTACGTGGATGCAAGGCTTTGGATTGGCCAAAAATCGCTCGTGCGAATGTTCACGTGCGTTCGTATGTGTGTGAATTGTGATTGTGTGCGAACGCAAACTGGCGACAGCGGTTTCGAGACGAGGGGGCGTCCATGGCACATCTTCTCTCCTTCTAAAATCGTTGGTTTTCACCCAGATCTTCCACGTCAAACTGTAGGTCCCTTCCCTTCTGACCATGGTGGTAGGGTTTATCCCGCCCGGGTTGTTACCACTGCACTGAACGAAACGTCGCGTCGGTCGAGTAAATAGTAACGGCTATAATATATAATAGTTCGTGTTTTCCGTCCAGTTCAGTGTAGCCGACATTAAATGAAGGGAATCACTGACATGGCACCTAGTTCACCCGGTGTTATGGGCTGACATCGCGAATGTCGTAGGTGATGTAGGCAAGAGTGTCAGTTTCCATAAAAAAAAGATCTACACACCTTCGTTCCTTCACCGAATCGTTGTCATTTTACTAGCGTCTTATCGCCCAACTGGGCGTCTTCATTAGATCTGCAGAGCAATATAAGCGACAGGGTGCCCTAATGTTCGACCGTTAGTCACACCCCCGCTGTATAATGAATGATAGTTGATGACCCCCCCCCCCCCCCCCCCACCCCCTTCCCCTCCTCCCGCCCCTGCACCTTGCCCCGCAGCCGTTACTCCTACGCAGGATTTGTAGATTCGAAGAACGAATAAAAACTGTGTTTATTCTTGTGGGGTATTGGAAGGAAGGAAGATTATTCTATACCTACTTACCTACCTTACATAGATAATACATCCACTAGGTACCTACCTACACAGTTAACTTCCTGGTTGAGCGGGTTATATGAAGTGGTCTATAGTGGTCTATATACTCTCGAGATACCATAAACGGAAATGACGTTTGGAATTTAGTCGTTAAAATATTACATAACTAGCTGAGCCCGCGGCTCCGCTCGCGTGAAATTCGTATTCCAAAGAAGAATGTAAGTAACTAAGGGCGAGGCCGAAGGCCGAGCTGCGTTCAGGTAATCGATAAACCTTCTTAAAGAAAGTAACTAACTAAGGGCGAGGCCGAAGGCCGAGCTGCTTTCAGGTAAACGATAAACCTTTCTCAAATAAAGGAAGTAAGTAAGGGCGAGGCCGAAGGCCGAGCTGCGTTCAGGAAGACGACAAACCTTCTGGAAGAAAGGAAGGAACTAAGTGCGAGGCCGAAGGCCGAGCTGCGTTCAGGTAAACCAAAAACCCTCTTCCGCCTTCGGGCCTCGCCCTTAAAGACTTCCTTTCTTCGATAGAATATAATATCGTTTACTCAATCTATTTATTTCATATAAATAAAAAAGTAATATTAATAACTAAAGAATTAAACCTACCTAACAAACATTAAAATAACTATCAAAACGGGCATTTTCAAATGTTCTTAGAGCACTTGCGGCATTACCCCGCTGGATGGCAAGGCTTACCCTTTGAATGAAGTACATAAGCCCTTGATGACGGGACACCAGTTGCGTCAACCAGCTCAAGCCTCTTTTGGCTTCACTGCTCCACGGACCGAGGGTTTCAACCGCAAACGCAACAAATTCGAAATCTTGAATTATATTTCTATATTTGCTGCGTTGGAGGCTCTCCGCCCCAGCCTCGGCCGCGCCAGCCGCTCTTGAAGATGTCCTAACGTGACTTGGAGCCAATGTGAGAACAAAAGTGGCGTTCCACATCAAAGAACTACCCTTAGTCCATGGCACTAAGGTCTCTAGCATCGGGCCTCTTGCCATCCAGCCGGGAATAACCGCGAGGTTCTAGGATGCACGGTATATTTGCCGTTAGAAGCTGAGGTTAGAAGCGTGGACTTTATAATAAAATTTAAATTAAATTAACTCAATCTTAATATTAATTAACTTTATTCGAGATGGTTTAGCTTCTTCCTGAACGAAGCTCGGCCTTCGGCCTCGCCCTTAGTTACTTGCTTTCTTCGAGATGGTTTATCATTTGTCAGAACGTAGCTCGGCCTTCGGCCTCGCCTTAGTTGCTTACTTTCTTCAAGATGGTTTAGCTTCTTCCTGAACGCAGCTCGGCCTTCGGCCTCGCCCTTAGTTACTTGCTTTCTTCGAGATGGTTTTTCAATTATCCGAACGTAGCTCGGCCTTCGGCCTCGCCTTAATTACTTACTTTCTTCAAGATGGTTTAGCTTCTTCCTGAACGCAGCTCGGCCTGCGGCCTCACCCATAGTTACTTACTTTCTTCGAGAAGGTTTATGGTCTTCCAGAATAGAGCTCGGCCTTCGGCCTCGCCCTTAGTTACTTATTTTCTTCAAGAATGTTTTTCTTCTTCCTGAAATCAGCTCCGCCTTTCGCCTCGCCCTTAGTTACTTTCATCGAGAAAGAATATCGTTTACGTGAGCGCAGATCCGCCTTCGGGCCCGCCTTTAGTTACTTACTTTCTTTTTTTTAAATACGAATTTCACGCGAGCGAAGCCGCGGGCAACAGATATATAAATTTTATTGCACCAATGACAGCGACATAACTTCGACTTTCAATCATTATTTTTATTTATCAAACAATTTGTCACCGGCCAGCTCACGTCGAGATGACAGTTCTCCGTTGTCAACATGACATTTAAAATTGTTTTTACCTTTACTTTGGACTACGTGATTTTAAACGCGCAATAATGTTTATAATTGTTAATTTTTTTTTATTTTTGTTAATTTTTTTTACGTATTATGTTAACCCGGCATATAAACTGCCACTATACAAAGTTTCGTCTAATTCCGTTCAGTGGTTTTTGCGTGATGCGCGTACAGACAAACAAACAAACAAACAAACAAACAAAAATTTTAAAAACTGTTCTAACATGTTCAATATCACATTTTAAGCCACCCTGGTTAGTTTTTTTCCGAATACATTCAATGTACAGACTTTCTTACCTCTACGATTTTATTATATGTATAGATATGTGGCGCTGCGACGGCCTCTGAGGCGGGATGGTATTTTCGTTTGTTTTAGCAGCTGACAGGCGCTTTGTTATATATTGATTGCGTACAATTCGCTTTTCTATAAATGGGTTTTAGGGTTTTCGTGCTTACTTGCTGCTTATTATATAGTTATCTTGTCTGAATACTTTTCGAAACGTGGTCAGTTTTGTGCTGTAATTTACCGGAATTCTTGCAGCACAACACCGATTACTCTGCTTACCCCGATTTGTCGGTATACATACAGCGTTCGGTATGTATGTATGTAAATGATAATTATTATGATAGTCAGTGGGTTCAATTCAGTCATACATAATCAATAATCATAGTCAGAAACATCACCTCACGCGTCACTGCGTGCGTGTTGGTTTCTAACGATAAATTATTCCAAAATCAGTGCTTGCTTAGTGCTTACGTCTACGGACTAACCGTCTCAAACATGCCCCCCACGAACAAAAGATTATCAGCTAATCTCCACGGGACGCCATGTAGAACGTGGTGGCCGCAATAATTTGCATGCCGTGGTATGGCGTGACAAGCAGTTGTAATTAGAGCATGGGGTAGTCACTTCCAGCCAATCTGTCGCTTTGCCTCGCCTTAGTGAGTTATGTGACAGACCATACGAAATAATGACTGCCTTTTGCTTAATAGTCGTAATTAAAAAGGCAACAATTTTATTCACAAACATATTTTTTACCGTTCCGTAGTACAGTGTGGGTTCGGTACTTAAAAAGAATAGCCCGACTGCATCTCTCCCCGTGCATGTCGTAAAAGACGACTAAGGCATACGGACAAGATGCCGTGCTAAAGGGCGACAGGCTCGCCACCTCTCACCTTGGCACGGTACTTCCACCGAGTCATAATATGGGTCTTCGTGCCTTACTTGCTGCTTGATCGATTTTTAATCTTGTTCGAAAACTTTGCGAAACGTGGTGGTCGGTGTTGTGCTGTAATTTACTAGAGTTCTTGCAGGACAACACCGATCTGTCCGCTTGCCTGCTTACCCCGATTGTCGGGATTCAGCGTGTGTGATATGTACAATGTACTCATTTTTTAGAACGTCTATTTTATATGTTCGGCGCTGGAGTGAACTGCGATCACGAGTGACGTTCGGGCGATATGTTTACAATTCAACTAAGTCCCAGCACTCCAGACTTGATTTACAATTTTGGATGATTTATTACATCTAATATTGTCACATAATAATACGTTTCGTGGCTTTTAATAATGAGAACCAGATTAATTAAAAACAGTTCCATTCAAACACACTATTCATTATTCTATAGTGAATAATCAATGACAACATTCAGATTCAGATATTTATTTCGCCATAAAGAACACACAACATTAACAGTATTTCATTGAGAGATAATATGCATATTCAGTATGGTTCGTCATACATAATTCTTTGTTTTTTTTTTTTTGTCATGTACTATTTTATTCTACAAATGTACTTATAAATATTCGACGTACGTCCCACAATGCGTTGAATGAAAGATACATTGTTGAAATCGAATAATGATCGCAATAAATCTTTATTTCTTCTCAACGGGTGGCTTACTCAATAAACACCTCCATAAAATGTGAAAACAACCGATAAACTGCTCCGTTTTATTTAACCACACAAGGTATTTGTTTACACGCCAACGCCTGTTCGCCTGCGTACACGTGCTCACATAGTATTGACAGGGCTCAGAAGTAGCCATGGGAATACACTTTATAGAAGCTTTAGAATATTTACTTTCCAAAATTTCATACATAAAAACCACAGAGCAAAAAAGTCCGGTCTTGTCGCCCTCCTTCCAAAGAATATAATAGACGACACGAACACGTCCAAACTGGCGCGTACGTATCACCTTTGAACGGAGTGAAAAAACAAAAGCCATCGCCCCGTCAACCGAGGTAATCAGAGCAATCGGTGTTTGTTGTGCTGCGAGAACAGTGAATTACAGCACAACACAACATCGACCACAACTTTTAGCAATGAACAAGATACCATCAGGCAGCAAGTAAGGCACGAAGACATATCTACTGGGTGACTAGTGGAAGGACCATGCGAAGGCGAGAGGTGGCTTTCAAAGCATATTGACCTTTTTATTTCTTAGCACCTTCTTACGACAAGCACGGGGACAGACCACTGGACAGAACTAATTTCTTTTCAAGTACCGAGCCCCACACAATAAGTCTCACTTTCGAAAGGACACAAATAAACACACGAAAACAACGTCGTCTTCGACGTCTTAAACGACGTCTAAATTCGTGACGTGAAATTGTTTTAATGAAATATTCTTGCTGTCTGGCCCTTCAAAGAAACAACCAGAAAGATAGACGTGTTAAAAGATTAGGTGGGTTTTTACATGAAGACGGGACATCTTTATTATGTCCACACAGGTCTCACGCCTAAAACAAAACTTGGCACTAAGTATAATATTAACAATGACCAACCCCAACATGTTTCTCCTGGACTCGACACTGGAGGAATTGACTACGATTCAGAGGCCAATAATAAAAAAATTAATAGAATAGAATTTTGCTAAAACATCGTCATCACATTCATCACACTCGATGATACTTATGAAATTCAGCTACAAACGGTCTAACGTAGGTACCTCAATATTGCTGAATTATGTATTCAACACCTAGTCAGGTATCAAAACTGTGGTCTCTCACAATACAGCGAGATAAACTGACACGACGCAGATTTTACGTGTGCTTGCTCAACGTCCTATGAACGACTGAAAGACGCGCTAGCTTGCTTCGTTTTTTTTTACCATTTTTGACGGTAGTTTGCAAGCGAGTATTCATTGGAGCGACGTGCGTCGGATCCGGCGGAAATACTCATTGAAACATTATTTTAAGAGGGTTAATGGAAGGTTAACGACTTCAAAACACTTTCGTTTAATTAATGATACAGCCTTTGTTATTGGACTCCATATATAGTGTAAGTAATAGTAGTTATTTTGGAAAAAAATAAGCAACTTTTTAACTGCATTTTTCTTTGTCAGACAGATGGTTGACCTTTCTCTACGAAAAATATATTTGTATACTTTAATATCACTGATCGCGGTAAAATGCTTTAGAAGGCAGGGAATGAATGACGTTCGTATTGAAATACAATCGCCTCCACGTCTCGTGCTTAAATATTTTCGACCCTTCGACGTCTATAGAAAGAAATCGTGCGGGGGGGAATCGTATTACATTGCAACACAATCGATTGTTGGAGACGGATTTGTTGAACAAATTGAGTCAGTCAAAACAGTTTGTGTCCGGTTTGACCTCGGCGGCCCACGGTGGTTCAGAATTGAAAAAAAATGGACATAGGGCTGTGGACGTTTCATAACACATTGTTATAGCACATTTTATTTGGCTAGCTATAGATTGACACATATCTTAACCGCAATGTTGTAGACTGATCCATACTCGAGATATAATTTTTTCAATTTTTTTTTGTATGGACGAAAACATGTTTTATTTTTTTCCAAAAAAGTTCCCCTAGTAAGACATTCAGTACTACATGGACATTAAAGGTATTATGGAAACATATCATATATAAAATATCCAGCTGCTACCTTTTGCTTCTTTTCAAGATTAGAAGAGTTTTATAATTTTTTGTATGGAAGAAAAGACATTATATTTTTTTTCAGTAAAAATTGCCATGGAAAGACCTTTGATACTAATTAGAAATTAAAGGTATTATGGAAACCTATCATATATAAAATATCCAGCTACTATGTGTATGTCTAAAATTTTTTGTGAAGAAAAAACACATTAAATTGTTTTCCGTATAATTCCACTGAGTATTCCACGTATGTAACGTAACACGAAATAACGATTAATTATATTATTAAAATCTAAAATAATAAAATATCCAGCCACTATCTTTTGCTTATTTTCTAAATAAGAAAACTTGTATGATTTTTTCTAAAGAAAAAAAAAACACTAAGTAAATTTTTTCAGTAAAAGTTCCATTGAGTACATGTGTAACACGAAATAAGGATTACAGATATTATTGAAATCTGTCATTGAAACCTATCCAGCTACTACCTTTTGCTTATTTTCGAGATAACAAAATTTTTTTTAAATTTTTGGTAAAGAAAAAAAAACACATTAAGTACATTTTTTCAGTAAAAGTTCCATTGAGTACATGTGTAATACTAAATAAGGATTGCAGATATTATTAAAATCTATCTTATATAAAATAATCAACTCATATTTCTATTCTGCAACTGCAACAAAAGTTTTTTTTCTTCTTGTTCTTCTTCGTCAAACTTATTGTTTGACTACAGGAACCCGAACTTTTTACGAAATTACTGCTTTCTTGCTCTCTTTATGTCGTTGCCGCACCTGGTTGGTGATCATACCACGTTGCGTTGAAAGTGTTTGCAAGTACACTACTTGTTGGCTTCGGAAATCTTAGTTTTGATTAATTAAATCTCAGGTTAATTCTTAGGGATCTTGAGTTACTTCTGCATTGTCATCTATTTCCATTTGAAGCGATTCCGTTTCCTCTTCATCTAGAACGAGCAATTCAAGTGTTTCTGGGAACATGTCTAGGCGTGTAGGCTTACTGTATCGAGGTCTTATATGGGAAATTACGGGATCTGATGACACAAGCAAATTATGTAAAATGTCTTCATTCGTATGCTCTCGTCCTGTTTTTCTTGTGTGATGCTCCCTTATATTGCGGAAGTCTTTATTCCGTGCTTCGGAAGCCTCTGCGGACAGCTTCCCAATGGGAGTATGGGAAAAGTGTTGTATAATTTTTGCTCCATGGACTAATAGTTTGTGCAAACTTGGCGGCATATAATACCACTCGTACAGTGAGTATTTATATTGTAGAGTTGCGTATTTATCGAATTTATCGACGTTAACCTTCTTGCCGGAACTGATAGCTTGCAGGAGAACAGCGATTCTCAATATAAGTGTTTCATTGAGACCCGTAATTGCAGCCGACAAAGAGTAATGTCTGAAAAACGCCCTTGCAACGTTTCCAGTATTACTAGTACCCACACCTTGTTTGACGACATCTATTATAATGCCCATTTTGTTGCGAAAATCTTTCGCTACTTGTTCCTTCTTCGTTTTTCTTGAATTCTTGTGTTCTTCTTCGCGTGCGCTCCATTTTTTAAAATCCAAATTATATGAAATGTGCAGTAAACACTCCAAGCAACGAATCCGTAAATGCAGTGTAGACATGCCATACTTATAAAAGTCTGTATTCAGTTGCTTGTGAGACAGCTTTTCAAGGTCATTCATTTGCGAGGGTTTTGAGTCACAAATGTTACATGTAGATGTTGGCGTATCGGTTATTTTACTTTACTTTAACCTCAGTCCTTGTAACGAATAGGTAATATTATGAAACAGATCGTTCAAAATTTAAAAAAATTCAAAATTTCAAATTTCTTTATTAATATAAATTTGACTATAATTATTTATACATAATTCTTACTTTAAAATATAAATTTTGTCTAGTTGCGAATACTATTTGAAAAAATCCACTTCAATGTTCTTCAGCGAAATACTATCCGCACGAAAGGTCGTAAACTACTGAATCGGGTTAGCCAATTACAAGCGTGAACACAATAAATTACTCAGTGAAGGCATTCCACAGCGATGACGTCATTGATGGCGAGCGCTGTGATTGGTGTTCGGGTTGGCAAGCTTATAAAGGATGAGGATCTTGTCAGTCGCTAAGTAATTTGGCGCTAGAGTACTGTTAGATGTCTACTTGATTAAGACGCTAGAGCGGCAACCTCATATTTTCAATCACAATTTTATAAAAACATTGTTATTCTTTCAGTAGTACGCAAGAAGTGTGAGCAAGATATTTATTTATATATATAACAGATAACCTTTAATATCCATGAATTATTAAAGATATAGTGAGGGAAAACTGTTAAAAACGTTTCTTTTTTCTTACAAAAAATCATAAAACTTGTGTTATCTTGCAGAATAGTCGGAAATTTTAGCTAAATACTTTAAATATGATAGTTTATAACAATATCTTTAATGCTTATTTGGTTTCATACATATACATGTAATCAGTGGAACTTTTATGGAAAAAAATATGTGTTTTTTCTTTACAAATAATCATAAAACTAAGGATATCTCAAAAAGAAGAAAAAGATAGTAGCTGAATATTTTATATATGATAAATTTCAATAATATCTTTAATCATTATTTAGTGTTACATATGTACTCAGTGGAATTAAACGGAAAACAATTTAAAGTGTTTTTTTTTCTTCACTAAAAATTATAAATCTTTTGTTATCTCAAAAAGAAGCAAAACATAGTAGCTGGATATTTTATATATGATAGGTTTCCATAATACCTTTAATGTCTAATTAGTATCAAAGGTCTTTCCATGGCAATTTTTACTGAAAAAAATATAATGTGTTTTCTTCCATACAAAAAATTATAAAACTTTTCTAATCTTGAAAAGGAGCGAAAGGTAGCAGCTGGATATTTTATATATGATATGTTTCCATAATACCTTTAATGTCCATGTAGTACTGAACGTCTTACTAGGGGAACTTTTTTGGAAAAAAATAAAACATGTTTTCTTCCATACAAAAAAAAATTGAAAAAATTATATATCGAGTATGGATCAGTCTACAACACTGCGGTTAAGATATGTGTCAATATATAGCTAGCCAAATAAAATGTGCTATAACAATGTGTTATGAAACGTCCACAGCCCTATGTCCATTTTTTTTCAATTCTGAACCACTGTGCGGCCCTCGAATTCATTGACTTCATTTAGTTATCGAGGCACTTTATGCTTTTGTGCCTACTGCAAATGCATATCGAATTCTTTGGTGTGCACATATTTTGCTTACCAGACTAGACGGCGAACGAAAAGAGGGTAATGTATTTATGTATGTTGATTTTTTTTATTCCTTCGTAACTCAAAAACGGCTGAATGGATTTTGGTGTAGGAGCCGAACGATTTGTTTGTTTTAGTACCGCGGGTAACATAAGCACATAATAAATAAAAAAAAAAAAAAATAATGGAGGACGCCAGGCGTCATATTGGAAATTTTGGGATTTTTCGTCGTCGCAACAGCTCAAGTTTTTTTTTAAATTTGATTTAGAATTAAAAAAAAAAATTCTTTAAATAAAAACCGGTCAAGTGAACCGGTCATTGAGACATACTGGCATGGCGCCTTATAGGCGCCATGCCAGTATAAGTATAATAGAGACTATGTATTGTATTGTATTTATTTATCATAATGTAAAATTTCACACACATATAAAAAATGATTTTTAGGTACATGTTGGTCATTTACATTACTCGTCAGAATTGGCGATCAATGGCGATCGGTCACACACACAATGGTCAAATAAAAATAGTCGAATGAAATATGAAATATGGTTAATGAATCTTACTAATCTGAACCTACAGCCACATCCTAGTGACCAGTGTAATAAATATCTCAGGCTTGTGCTTAGTTTAGGATAATAATATATTTTATAATATTATTTCAAAACCACTCCGATTTCATGGATCTCAAGGACGTAAGCAAACAAACCAACACAGCTACGATACCGGGCAATCTATAGGCCTAATTTATTACCTACTGTGTAAAAGATTTATATTTTCTTCTCGCGAATTTGATAAATTTTCCCAGCGAATATTCAATTATGATCATTACGCCGCGATCGAAGAGGCGGGCGCGCTGCGGGCGCGGAGTCTGACGGACGGATAATATTATGTGATATCAGTGAGTTGCGAATTTCTGAGAAATTGCCGGAGCCGGAGCCACTGATAAGCCCGAATTATGGTGTTTGAACAAACTGTTCTACCTTCGGTTCTGCTAGTCTGTTAATATTTATGTCGCCGATGACTTGCTTGGCTACATACTTTTCATAGATACCGCTTACTGGCTTACTGGTTATTTCATAATCGTACTACAATTCGAATTTTAAAATTGTTGCTTTCTGCCAGACTCCAGAAAATACTCCTGCAAGCTATACTGATCTCAAAAACAGGAGCGGGGGGGCTTGGGGCAGCGGGAGCTGATGGAGTGCATAGAAATGTTGGGGGGTTGTTGGGTGGGGCAAGACAGAACGAAATTATAATGGTACTGTTTTTGACATAAATAGCTAAAAAGTCGTACCTGAACGGCACATACATACACTGAGAACATTAAATGGTGATAAAGCCTAACCTTCTCACCTTCATTTTGACATTCAAATCCCCGGACAAGTCTAGACGATTTGTATTGATTTGTAATCCTAGAATTCCATGTCGAAAGTAGAGTAGAAAGTTTGACGGTCTGGCGACACCTGAAACGCTCTGTGATGTTAGCTGGAACTTCAAAGCAACTTTATCCAGTCTATCCTGTCACAACTCCGAATCGAATCGCAAACGTCAACAACGTGAGAAACTAAACTTTTCTAATTAAAGTCACGTTTACAAAGGAAACTACCAGAAAATGTGAACAAGTCCTTCCTTCCATCTTGAATTTCTAAAACTGGTTTATTCTGGCTCAGGAGGGCTGTTTGCCTATTTAAACATGGAAACTGGACTCGAGAATACCTTCTCCCTTACAATTTAATTAATTAATGAGGAGACTGAAAACTAACACGTGAATAAACGAAGAATTTTAACGAGCTTACGTTAAGTCTCGCGTTAAATTTAACATTGACGTTCCAAAATTCAGACCTCGTCCGAGGCTATGCTCGTTTTAAAATGGGCTTGACAGAAAATTTTACTTCGATTTCGATACATTTTTGTCCTTGAACTGTGCTTTAAACTATGGAAACTGAAAATAATCTGCGAGCTTCAGTCATGGCGACCATGCTTATGGTCCCTATGGACGACTATTTTTATTTATAGTTAGATTTAATGTTATAGCTAATTTATTCGCGAGCTAAATTAACATACTAAGTACATAATTGATCGACGTACATGAGATAAAAATAATAAAAACAGAAACATGTGGTTTGATTTCGTACAAATTCAAATAGGTAATGATCTATGAATTAGAGCGTATGTCAGAGAAGTCAGAAGGCACAGGGAAAATGTGGCCCACAGCTGTGTCCACAAACATCGCAAAACTGAGATAGGAGGATATCTGTACCAGTGCTTCCTGTTCGTGGAAGCGAACATTTGTAGTATTATTTAGATTCTCTCTAAGTGAATAACATTCTATACTATACTGGCTTTTTCCACAGTTCCGCTCGCTTTAAATTCGGATTTTCGGACTTTCTCCGACGTTGATGACTGATCGACTATTAAGTAATCTGTGCTGATGGCTTCCGACTCAAATATGCAGCCTTTATTAACGAGTGCGTTATTTATTTATTTATTTATTTTATTTTTTTTATTTATTTATATATACCTATCGTTATGTTGCATCGTTGAAAACTGTACGCAATTGATTGAGCTGCTATCGAATTATAAGCAAACATACATACAGACAGCAAACGTTCAGAGTCTGCCGGCCAAAATAAAAGAAAATTGCTAATTTGTCTGAATTGCTGTTTCGTCAACTGGCAATATGTGTACCTATTGAATATCCCTACGGCATACATAAATATGGACTTTGATTAATAATTCTCCATGAGGATCCGCTATGCCATACCTGTCAATAAAACAACAAACAATACACAACAATAAAACATCCGTCCACTTTTTAACCCCCGACGCAAAAAACGGAGGTGTGTTATTATAAGTTTGACGTGTGAGGGTGTGTGTGTATTTACTTAGCGGCCCCCCGACTGCTCCAAGTAAGTAAACGGAACTTATTTTAGATATTTTAAGGGTCGGTTTTTTTTTTAAATTTGTAATTAAACTTTTTCAAATGTTCTTACCGTAACAGGACGACCAAACAATGAATAAACTTATCACGCAAAAGGAAATGGACAATCCTCGTTTCGCAGCAAGTGGCGAGTGGCGTTGGAATACTTTGAAGTGGCGATAAGACATAGTACAGTATAGCCATTTCCCGGTCCGTGGCGCCATCTTCATTCCGCATGCGCAGTGACGCGCTGGGTCGTTGGACGACATTCGCCTTGAATGGACCAGCTGATCCTTGTCGCATCGTATGCTAATCTTGTACGAAGCACTCGTACACCCACCGACGCGAATAGTTGTGTGATTAAAATAAGTAATGGCTTAGGATCAATAACAGTTTAGGCCCAGCGATTATTCGGACTGGTTTTCACAATTAGGTAAGAAAAACACAAAAAGTCGCCAAATGCGAGTTGGACTCGCGCACGCAGGGTTCCGTACCACCACATAATACAATTGTGTTATGTGTTTACCAAAAAAATTGTGTTTTTGTAAATAACAGAACGCCTAAATAAAAACTACAATAGTTTAACTATAAGGCAAACGGTTATTTTTACACAAGTTAGTGGGTATGATATATTAATTAAGTTATTATAAATATATAACATACTAGCTTTTGCCCGCGGCTTCGCTCGCGTGATATTCGTATTTAAAAAGAAAAAGTAAGCAAGCCCGCGCTGTCGTACCTTTATTTCGGCGGGGGGAACAATTCGGTTTGTATGAGATCCTCGATGAGATCCACATCTTAGCGTAACCGGAACTGAATTTTATGGGGCCTATCCTGTGTCACGTATAGTTAAATGTGCTTGTACTAAGTTTCGTCGAATTCGGATGATCGGTTTAAGAGTTATGGAGGAACATAACATAACAAACATTACAAAAAACATACAGAAAACATTACTAAAAATCGTCAATTTAGTTTTAAATAGTGTCACACATAGAGTCTACAAACGCATTATCTCATAAAACAAAGTAACTTACTCCATGACAATGACAATCCCTTACAGATTTATTATTAGTATTGATGATTGATATTGATGATACTTTTGCCCTCATCCAACAACAGACATGCCTTCCTATTTCCCCTTATAATATTGTGACATTAAAATTATCTCGTGACATTGTGGTTCATTCGCTCAAGGTAATCGTGTTGACAACTTTTAAAAATATAACTAGCTTTTGCCCGCGGCTTCGCTCGCGGTAGACTCGGCTTAATAGCAAATCCGATTTTTTTTTATTTTTTTATTTAAACTGACACTGATTTAAACGCAAATGTGAAAATAAAAGATTCCTTCTGCTATATTATCTCCCACCCTCCTCCTCCCACCATCACCTCCCCTCCGTTCTTTTCTCCCCTCTCTACCATTCGACACTAAATTCCTTTCATACTATAGGTACTTTCATTGATACTGCTCAGTCCTGTTGCTATTTAGCGTGATGGTATATAGCCTATAGTGAGCCTTAAGAACTACTCTTTACATTTTAGTGCATACTATATCAGTGTTCTGTTAATATAAACTGTTCAGTGGTTCCGGAGTTTACCTTAAACATACATACAGACGTTCCCTTTTTATAAGATGTAGAGATAGAGATATCATTTTTTTTATGTAATCCGGTATGGGTGGCTGAGTCAGAGGGGCCAAAGCACATGCTCTGACTAGCCAATATCACCTCCGAGAAGGTAGTGCCATACCGGAGACTTCCCTGGATTGCTGGCTATACTGGACTAGAAGAGAACACAACCGAGGTTGCTATGCGGCCATCTTACATCCAGTACGGTGGTATCAACCCAGTCGGCTACAATTTGAGCCTACCACCTAGTAAGGGGCAAGGGATTGGTCGGACGGAAATAAACGGAATAACAAAAATGAAAACCAAATGACTATTCCCGTTATCATCAGCTCTATGCGTGCTCTACCACCGCTAGCTTTTAAAACCACAAAGCTTAAACCGAACTCCTACCTAATAGAGTTAGTAAGTACAATTTAGGAAAGCACGACTCATGAATAACTAATCCGTCATTTCCTATGTCACACTCTCCGGCCGGACCCCGCGTGTCCGATGGTAATGTGAGTTAAGACTATTGTTCTTTTTGTTCGCAGGCCGGAGGACGATGACTTGCACGTAATGGTGTGAGGAAACGGGCGTCTTCCACTCACTGCCAAGCGTTCGAGGTAAGCCGAATGGTGTCTTCAGCGTCGACCGTCGTCATTGCGGACCACGGAACATATTTCGGGACACACTTTCATACCTATTTACAGTTACACAACCGAGTTTAATGGCCAGTTGTTTAGAGTATGTTATGTTATGTATTTATTCATCTAAACTTGTTCAGGTGTAATATCCAATATTTCGAATATGCACTAAAAATTATGAATAAAACGAAATTAATATAAATTAAAACTAAAAAAGATAATAGTACAGTACAAACATTTCCTCTACTTGGACCGTCGTCGTCGCCCCTTCGCTAAGATTTTACACATCTAAAATACAAAATTAATATTCGCTGCGCTACGTCCACTCGCTAGGTATGCGTGGAAGATGGAAATTGCTACGGAACCCTCTAAGTGTAAACTATGTTTGGACTTATTGTTTATTTGGAATGCCCAATATTTCGCGCTCCGAGGTTGATTTACGAAAATTCGAAATAAATACTTTAAATACTATTTTTAGGACCATATTTTCTTTACTATTTGAAATAAATAAAAAAAAAACGACCTAAATAAATACCCGCGCATCTCTGAGTTTTTATATTTTATTTTCTTAGCGGTCCCTCGACTCCTTTAAGTAACTACACGGAAATTATTTTTGACTTTTTAAGGGGTCGCTCGGGGGTTTTATATGAAGATAATAAGTACATGCAGCTGCAAAAGTTTTGCTTGCAAAACTTGCAGCTGCAAAACTTGCACCGTATGTGTCGTACATTTTTTTTAACCCAAACGTCAAGAAAAGGTCGCCCATAAAAATAAAATGGTGGCCGTAGAAAAACGAATGTAATAAAACTCATAACTTGACCTCTTGAACTGTTCTGTTACTCCTTTCGCATTTCCATAGAAGGTAGAGTTTCCCAAATGAGTTCAATGGCATTCTCAAATGACTCACACGCACTCATAAAATACGTCTGGCAAAATGCCTGCGCGAATTCACTTTCCCCGACTTTCCCCCTTTTCCACGAACCTTGACGTTTCCGCCGTTCGAGGAAGACTAGCGAAGTAATCGGCGCCATTATATATCTACAGATCACAATCGAATGGTTCTTCGTTTATCGATTCGAATTTTCGCTTTCAGTACCCATATCACGAGATTTAACCTACACCGCGTACTACGCTACGCCGTGTTCGCCGCATCATTTTGTATGGAGAAACGGAGCAGCGCCTCTAGTGATAGATTTGCGAACTTCGTTTCTCCATACAAAATTATTCGGAATACACGGCGTAGCGTAGTACGCGGTGTAGGTTAAATCTTGTGATAAGGGTACAGGTCGCTTCATTAGCGGTTTGTGATGATGTGGAATACGCAAGTGGTACGCATTGAAGCGAAATATGTATTAATGAATACTAATAATAAATCTGTAAGGAATGGTCGTGGAGTAAGTTACTTTGTTTTATGAAATATTGCGTTTATAGACTCTATGTATGATGAATTGATGATGATAATAAAACTAAATTGACGATTTTTAGAAATATTTTCTATATGTGCGTATGCTCCTCCATAACTCTTAAGCCGATCGTCCGAATTCGATGAAAATTAGTACAAGCACATTTAACTATACGCAACACAGGATAGGTTAAATAAAATTCAGTTCCGGTTACGCTGAGATGTGGCTCTCATACAAATGGAATTGTTGCACGCGCCGAAATTAAGGTACGGTAGCGGGCTTACTTACTTTCTTCTTTTGAAATACGAATTTCACGCGAGCGAAGCCGCAGGCAAAAGATAGTTATAAATAGGCAGCTAATACAGAACATCATCCTCCAGGGACTTCCGAACTGCCGGTTTGTCAGTCCGATCTTGATCAGAACATTAGGCAGGTATCATTGCCAGATATAATCGAACTTGGTCTATCTGAAATCATCAAACTAAATAATCTAGAAGAGGCAAAGAACGCTAAAACGTGTCGCCTGTCGGTAAATATGGTGAGCGTGCAATTTCCATCAGGAATACATTCAAAGGATCGCATTAAAAGCCATCTCATGCTAAGAATACGCTAACTCTCCTCACTACCGTATTTGCGCACATAAGGCGACAAGGTGAGCCATGATTCAACACAAGCATCAGTCATTTGAACTCAGCTTATAAGCTTATTTAGTTCGTAACATATTTTATCGGAAGTGATGTATGAAAAAGGCTTATCTTGTACTATTAGATCAGTGCCTGACTGAAATACGATGCCTGATAATTTCTTCCTTTCACTATCGTCTAGGGATAGTGTCCTTGGCAGATCCTAACTGACTCCTAATCCTAGCGCTTTCTGCGCGTACATCGTTAGCTTAATTATTGGAAATGTTTTTTTTTTGTTTCAAGCGAGGTTTCAAGTAATTTTTCACACAAGACAGAAACAGAGGCATTTGCATTAAATTTGCAAAAAAAATAACAGTTGCTATTCCTATCATAGTGAAATGCAAATGATGGATTACTATTCAAATTGAGTCAATTTATGTCATTTGGCAGAGGAGCCAAAACGGCTAGAAATCGAATGAAAGTAAATGACCACTTGACAAATGTAAAGAGAGCGTTTCTCATGAAACTGTCGTCACGCCTTTTCCTCTAGCCAATTAGAACTTCGAAAACTGATATCAGCAGAAATTCACAACCCAATTCCGAAGCGACTAGGGGTCATCAACTCCTTCCAGCACATTATTCCCAGCACTCCAGCACGAAACGCTAGAGGCAGCAACGAAGCGCTCTGTGGAAGCCACGGAGAAGAAAAATAAGAGTGGTTGATGTTTAATTTCTAGTTAAACCATTGTAGCCCGTGCGGGGACTAGGAGGGGGGAGGCACGACTGCGTTTGCCATGCAGCCAATCATATCCATCGTTTACACTGCGTCGCGTTCACGCTGACGGACGTAAAGCCACGCACACTTTTATTTTATAGAAATTTGGCGCCGAGGCACCCATCAGTAAATGGGTACGTCGCCACTAACTGCGGCTCATGTTTCCGGATCTAGAAGTCTTCAACTGCATATAAGTTTTCCAAAAGTTCACGGTGAGATACGTTGAGCTAACTTGGAAATAGATTCTCCATTGTTAAATGTAGGGACTTGCCCTGTTAGTAATAATGCAATATATATAAATAAATAAATAAATCAGGTGTCTTACGTCTCCCATGCATATTCGGTCGCATGCGGGTGTTGCGAATGTCATGCCGGCCTGACAGGTGCCTATTCACGCCTCGCTTGAAGGACCCGAGAGCGTTCCAAAGTTTACCAGCTCTGTGACGTATGCCCCCAGTTGGTGGCGACGTACCCAGTTAGCTTAGTGCGACTTCTCTCACCTCTCTCCTCGGCGGAAGCGCTGTAAAGAGCGCGTTATCTCCCGCGAACCACTCGAGTGTGGCCTAGATCCCGCGGGAAAGGCGAGCGAGTATGAAGCGGCTTCTAGAACGGGATCTGTCGTGCGCGTGCAAGTTTGCCGGACTTGTTCGAAGATCAGTTGGGGGTGTAGTGAATGGCTCACCGATCTGTTGGGAGACATGTCAGAATTCCAGCTGGAAAACAAGAGGAGCAATGCCTTTGCTGGAGATAAACGTATTAAGGAAGTATGCGGAGTCGATGTAATAATGTTTGTGGATCTTGGGAATAAGGATAGCAAGAACGCCTATGTGCGTAAGACTAATAATAAAATAACTTGCTTATAAATAAATACCAACGTGCCTTTCATGTTACGTCACGCACATGCAAAGGGCGAAGCATTGTCATGGCACATGGCACTGCCGAAGGGAAGCACTGACATGGCACCTAGTTCACCCGGTGTTATGGGCATCACGGATGTTATAGGTGATGTGGCCAACCGTTTCAGTGTCCATAAAAAAAAACATAGTACACCAAGGTGTGACGGGTTGACAACATCACGGTCGTAGTAGGCGATGTAGCAGCCTTGTCAGGTTCTATAAAAAAAACCTAATTAAATAATAAATACCGAAGAAATTATTTAAAAATAACGAAGAAATTACGTCTAGTTGCAAGTTGACTACTTAGTTGCAATTTGGCAAGTTGCAAGTTGACCAGTTGTAACTTCACTGGTTACAGTACAGTTGACCAGTTGGAAGTTGACTAGTTGCATTTTCACTAGTTGCAAGTTGACTAGAGTTGCAAGTTCACTAGTTACAAGTTGACTAGTTTCAACAAGTTGTCTAGAATTGCAAGTTGACTAATTGCAACTTCACTAGTTGCAAGTTTACTAGTTACGAGTTGCAAGTTGACTAGTTGGAAGTTGACTAGTTGCAAGTTGACTAGTTTACTAGTTGGAACTGTTGGAAGTGTCAACTTGCAACTAGTCAAATTGCAATGTGAACTTGCAACTATAGTCAACTTGGATGGAACTAATAAACTTGCAACTAGATAAGGCCACCCATAGATGAGGCGTGTATCTATTGTTACCATAGACTTATATTTATAAAATTATAATTAGCAATTTAATTTATATCTACCTACCAGGAAAATGCAACCGTTCTCGTATTTCCTCAATAACGTTTATATGCACGCATATTTCATGCGAAAAAACTGGAAACCGCAAAGCTCCCTGTGGTATTTTAAAAACTCTTCCCCAAACGATTTTTTTTTGCGGATTTTGCTCGCGAACTTCGTGGATTTTTTGCGCACTCGGTTCATCTGTGAAATATGAATTGTTTGTGAAGCGTTTTACCGATGGGAACCTCAAAGGATTCAGACAAACGTGTATGCTCAGCGAATCCGCCAGAGCGAGTTGGGTGACGTGGTGGTTGCCAACAGTTGAGCATTTCGGTTGATCGACTTGCCTGCTGACTGAATTAAAATGAAAAAGCTGTCAAGTGCGAGTCGGCCTCGCGCACCAAGGGTTCCGTTGCACCACGTAATTGGCCGGTTTTTATTTTGTTGTTATACTTTGGAGTTAAAGCCGCTGAAGGCCGGGAGGACTGGAGGAAAATTGGAGAGGCGTATATCCAGCAGTGGACGCTTACACGCTGACCGACTGACTGACTGACTGACTTTGGAGTTAACGCTTGCTGTCAAGTGCGAGTCGGCCTCGCGCACCAAGGGTTCCGTTGCACCACGTAATTGGCCGGTTTTTATTTTGTTGTTATACTTTGGAGTTAAAGCCGCTGAAGGCCGGGAGGACTGGAGGAAAATTGGAGAGGCGTATGTCCAGCAGTGGACGCTTACACGCTGACTGACTGACTGACTGACTGACTGACTTTGGAGTTAACGCTTGTATTCTATTACCGTTTTTAAAATGGAGTAAAAATATTGAGCCCTTCGTATCCTCCCCCACGCCATCTATCGGTGACCATTTTTATGCCTTTCGTATCATTATTTTGTAGTTAAATGATCATTCGGCAGATTGCCTTCTTCCACATGTTATTATGATACTTGTATACAGTATGTTTCAGGATAGGGTTTCATAATTTCAGGGTCCGAAAGGGGTCCATCCATATTTGGAGACGAAAAGCTCTGAAACTTCTGTCATTTTATAGTACTTTTGGTGAAAATCGTTTCATCGAGCTTTGGTGGACGGTTAACGTCCACCTTTATTAAATAAACATAAAATGACTAACTTACATGCTTAGCTTAACTAGTAGAATGTAACTTCATGTAGGTAAATTCCAAACACTTTGAATGACATCAAAAGAAAAAGGGGACTGGCTAGGTCATTGCACTCCCTAGTCCGACAGCACTGTTGCCAAATCTCACTGTCCATCGAGTTTTCATTACAATTTTATATTTTTGTATGAAAAAAATACGGAATTTCGATTTGAGTGATAAGGATTTTTTTCTTCTAATAATGAGTACTTTCTATTCCTGAAGTTTCTCAAGCCTATCCTGAAACACCCTGTATATAGGGAACCCCCTTATTTTTTTACTTTTTCTTTTTTTTTTTATTTGTTGACATATCCGCCATAATAACGCATATTTTGTGAAAATGTCAACCGACTATTGATATCTTATAACGGTTCAAAAGATACAGCCCTCGGACGACGGACAGACAGACAGACAGACACGGCGGCGTGGGCTTAGTAATATGCTTCCGCAAGAATACGGAACCCTAAAAATTGCCGGCCCTACAGGTGGTTAAATACATACCCGTTTGAACGGGTATGTATAACAATGTTAATACGACTCTTGAAGACCTCCAAGTGAAAGCTTCAGAAGACAAAAGCTTGTAATGTACACAGTCAACATCGGGTGTGGTCGGCCGGAGTGGGACTCTCTGTAAAGCAGAAGCGAGTGTTTGTAAAGCAGGAGCGAGTGTTTCCGCAGAAGTGGGTCACAACAGACGCCCCGCCCGCCCGGCCCGCGCGGTTTCAGGAGAGTGCTCACACAGATTATGTACTCGTTGGAGCCTTTCTTTCTATGTGCTTTCAGTATAAAACGTACTTGTTTAGTTCAGTTTAAACAGAAGGGAAACCTTTCTTTCTACGTAGCTGCTTCCAGTATAAAACGTATTTGTTTTGTTCGTATTAAACAGTTTGATATCGCATCGAGCGTGGGTTATTCGGGTAGGTAGAAACTATTTAAAAACCAGCCAAGTGCGAGTCGGACTCGAGCACCGAGGTTTCTGCATCACTAAAAAATTTCCTCAAAAAATTAAGGTTGGTCCCACAGAACACCTGTTGGTCCCCTTGATTTTTTAAGCATCATAAAGCAAACCAGGTACACCTGAGCCTATTTGGAGCAAAAAAGTTAGATGACATTTTGTTCTACGGTGAACTTTTTTTTCTTTCCCATACTAAACTAAATAAAATTTATTTAGTTCATTGCGGAAAAAACAAAAAAAGTTCACCGTAGAACAAAATGTCATCTAACTTTTTTGCTCCGAATAGGCTCAGGAGTACCTGGTTTGCTTTATGTATGGCCTATAGTCATCAAACACCCGGTATATTACTTTAACTATTTTTTGTTATATCCGCCATAATAACAAATATTCTGGGAAAATTTCAACCGGCTAGCTATTACGGTTCCAAAGATACAGCAGTAACTAGAACAGACTGGATGTAAGATGGCCGCATAGCAGCCTCGGTTGTGTTCTCCTCTAGTCCAGTATAGCCAGCAATCCAGGGAAGTCTCCGGTATGGCACCTACCTTCTCGGAGGTGATATTGGCTGATCGGAGCATGCGCTTTGGCCCCTCCAACTCAGCCACCCATACCGGATTACATAAAAAAAAAAAAAGACAGACAAACATGCCTAAATAAAAAGGCACTACTTAATACACGCAACCACGCAACGATAATTCTTATAGTTTTCACATATTTTATTTATTACAAATATTTTATGTTTTATTTTTAACCGTATGAAGTAATTACAACATAATTTATAACTTAAGCTAGCTTTAAAAAAAATCTCCTATGCACGATTAAGTACTCGGACGAAAGGAAATAAATAATTCTGAAACAACTTGGATGTCTCATTAACAATTTAGTTAAGCAAATTTAAATTTAAAAATATTATTTTCGTACTCAAAAATAATTTCAAACAATATTTTTGTCATCTATCACATTGAGTCTCGAGCCTTCCGTAACCAGCCACTATGACACGGACGGACGCTTAAAATCAGTGTTTCATTTATCTGTGCGTTGTTCATACTAATGCAATCTATTTAGGTACATATAGCTATCTGCGTTGTTTAATGACAGCGTCCGCTGATTAATTTCGTCATATGCTAGACATCTCATCGATCTTCCAGACAGATGTAACTGTCTAGTATAGTAAATAGCTCCTCGGCTTTTGCTAATATTTTGTGTCGTCGCCAATGTGTCTGCCTCTCCCGCAAAGCTAGTGTTGCCCCCTACCGGCATCTTCGGAATGACCTAATTTACTTGCATCGCTGCTGCCCATAATCTAGAATGTGAGGGAACTTAGCAAATGAAGGAACGAATCCTGTCAAGGTTCATGTAAAAAGAACTTATAAAGTTTTGCGACACTACCTGGACCCTTCATTTCCCAACCAAAGTAACCCCAATTTAAGCATGCTATGCTAATTTGAATCTATAGAGGTGTGAGCGAGACATAAGTGCCCCTTGCTCATTTAAGTCTATAGGTTTGAGTGAGACAAAGCGTGACAGTTTGACAGCTCGTTCAGCGCTTATAGTTGAGAGCGCTTGCGATGAGATGTTCTGTGGACTGGAGGAACGTGAAACGCGCCATCGGCAGATTCAAAATACTTACATAACATTCCAAATTTAAAATCTTCCTGCGAAACTCACAGATTCACGGATATACGGTGTGTGACTCGTGGACCCACTGACTTTGTAGTTTGTACCACACCATGCAATGACTCAAATGTCGGCTCTGTACACGAACGCCTATAGTCCCGTCTCGTCTAAATAGTTAAATTAATGTTGTTTCGGTGATTCAATTTTATAATAATTATGCGTGATGGCTGGAGTTATTTAATCAGGTTCCTTTAGCGTCAACAAATAACTTTACTAGCGTATTGAAACTGTCGGTTTCAGAACAATCTTCCTCACAGTAGTATGACGTAAAACGTAAGACGTTCATCGAATTCTAGTCAAAAAAAAAAACACCTTGTATTCCACTGGTTACAACTACTGGTTGTACTTACTTACTTGGGTCTGCTGGTCTATCTTCGTCCGTCCATCATTCATATGCTCTCGAGTCTAGACTCGACGATAAACATACATGTTTGTTTTCGATCGCGCTGTCACTGTCATTGATTTATCAAAGCTCGAATTGCTCAAAATCAACGTTTTGCCTGAAGACTGCGATAGTTTCAAAATTAATTATCCTGAAACCGAAATGATTTTCTCAAGGCTGTCGCTGGGAACTCAGTTCGGTTCAGGTCAGGACACAGAACATAAAAAACCGGGCAAGTGCGAGTCGGACTCGCGTAACACACACGTAACATAGGCTAGAATAAGACGTGCAGATGCAAACTCCGTGAACGGAAAAGGAATAGTGCGATTGGAGTTTCTCCAATATTTAAAACAGCGTAAGTGCGCGAGCGCCTCATATATCATGTTACGTTTCCGCTCTGAGAACGTCGATAGAGTAAGACGGTTAAATGGCAATTTGATACGTGTAAGGGAGACAACGCTTGTACATTTCAAATTAGATTTCGTATACTTTAACTTTGTACGTCGCGGCTTGCGCGGTCGCCTTTATATTCATATAAACACTTGTGCCATGCGTTACAAGATAGGTTTAGAACCCTGCATGTCGCCACTGCATGTTCTCAGTGACTGACACTCGTATGCTTTCGTCTCGAACCGAGTAACGTATAGCCATCCTTTTCACGCTCATATTTTGTGTATGCGAATGCATGATATTCTATCTCTCCCTTTTACGGACGGACGAATACAAAAACGTGACCTGCCTGAGCGGCGCAGTGCGGCGGACTGACTGCTCGCGAAAGAGAGGGTGCCGAATGCTCCCCAATAGCGCGCCTCAAGTCGGTGCGTTGTATGCCACTTCCCGATACTTTTAATTCGGTGAAAAAAATATGTTTCTTGCATGGGTTAATTTTTAATCAATCGTTAATTTTTTACTTTTTTTATTATTTGTTAGGAATAAGGATATCTGCCATAAACACTTGTGATTACAACCTATTACAGTTTCACAGTTTCAAAAGATACAGCCTTTAAAGGTAGGACAGACGGACTGACAGATGGCGAAAGTTTAGTAATAGGATACCGTATGGAACCCTATAGACAAGTATAAGTAGCGCCACAACACAACTCGCGCGTTCCACGAGTAAGCGTAGCTCCGCGTACAGGGCGTGCGTACCTACGCCCATATCAGTCGCCTCGCCTGTCATTCCTGTTACGGAAACCATCAAACTAAAACAATCTGTGTGGGTGTACGAAATGTTCTTGGGTGTACGTGTACCTAATAAAAATAAATGGTTGGGTAATACCCCACTGACTTTCTCGCTTGTTTGGCGAACTCAAGGTTTTTATGTTCGAAATTCAAAATGTACTGATAGGACAGTTCCGTTGAATTAGTTAGGCGCTCGCAACAAACATTTTGTATGCAACATTTAATAGAAAGAAACCTTCGTTTGTATGGCAGGCACCTTTTTTTGAGTTTTCCTGGAAAAACAGATAACGGTATCTTATTAGACTAGTAATAGGGTTTCTATGTGGAAAATATAATAAAAATCGTTAAAGCCATTTTTGAGAAAATCGACCTTATCGAAATCATTTGTATGACAGCTCCCCTTATTTTTTCGAATTAAAAAAAAAACTAAAAAAGGTACCCCTAGATAATCATTTCAAACTACTAAATATGAATTTTAATAGAAATCGGTTGAGCGGTTGAGGCGCAACGTCGCTGGACACATTGCCATATACAAATTTTGTATGACAGCTATCCTCATTTTTTCGAATTAAAAAAAACTAAAAAAAGGTTCCCCTAGATAATCGTTTCAAACTACTAAATACGAATTTTGAACGAAATCGGTTGAGCGGTTGATGCGCAAGGTCGCTGGACGGACACACACACCACACACACATACACACACATACATGTTTTTCAAAACCACTTTTTTGGGATCGTTGACAGATATATAGCCCAAATCAATCGAAATCTCAACTTCGAAATTTTGGACGATCACAATACTTCCTTTCTCCTTACAGTCGCTCGAAAGTAAAAACAAAGAAACCCGAGCTTAGCCAAATGAGTACTAACTAATATATCGTGGGGCAAGATGAGATATTATGTATCGAGTTAGGGATTTAAACTTCTACTACAGTGGTGCCCAAACCACAGATTAAATAATAGTTACTTCCCAAACGGTCGATCGCGATCGACCGGTCGATCGCAAGAGGCTCGATCGTTGAAAATATGTAGAGCCAGAAGTGACTCGTAGAAACATCGAAGAATTCATATCATAATACATATTTGATGTGACTTAACATTTTCCGGGTGGTGTCAAGGACCGCAATAGTAACAAATATAAATGATATAAATAAAGCATGTAATGAACATAGTTTTCAATTCAAACAAAAATTACTACGAATTATTTAAGGAAGCTGACCGCGGATGCGCGCTATGTGATTCGGGCTGATGTAGGCGGGGAGTTGGGGGGAGAAGCGAGCACCGCGCTGTCCAGCTTACTCGATCAATCGCACAACCTTTAATTTTTTGTAGGTAGATCTTCATAGAAAAAAGTATGGGCACCACTGTTCTACTACATACACGCTGTATCCCGACAATCGGGGTAAGCAGTGTAATTAGTGTTGTGCTGCAAGAACTCTGGTAAATTACAGCACAACACCGACCACCGCGTTTAGCAAAAGTATTAGGACAAGACAACCATCAATCTTGCTGCTTAGCTGCCTTGCTTGCTGTAAGGCACGAAAAACCACCTGCTGCCTTGCTTGCTGTAAGGCACGAAAAACCACCTGCTGCATGAATCGGTGGAAGGACCGCGCCAAGGTGAGAGGTGGCTACCCTGTCGCCCTTTAGCACGGCATCTTGTCCTTATCCCTTAGTCGCCTTTTAGGACATGCATGGAGAGAGATGCAGTGGAGCTATTCTTTTCAAGTACCCACACGGATACCGTACTCTATTTAAACTCCTTTAACTAAATGCGTGCTTCGATTTAAACGTGACTTTGGTGCAAGTGGGCCTGGGCCTTAGTTTGTTTTTTAGCCTTGTCCTTGGTTGGAAAGGGGAGCCCCTGAAAATCAGCTTCGCTGTCTTTAATAGTGAGTTATGTGAGTTGTTGTTGTGTGACGAAAAAAATAAATGATTTCATTTCAGTATAAAAACATATAATGTTTAGTATGGAAATTTGTTTACACAGATGTCGGCTACTCGCTTTTTATTACCCGACTACGGCGAAGCCAAAAAAGGAAGGGTTATGAGTTTGGCGTGTATGTATGTATGTATGTATGTGACTATCTATATTCCACTCTACAGCCTAAAGTACTGGACCGATTTGAATAATTCTTGTGCTATTGGATTCGTCTTATTTACGGGAGTGTCATAGGCTATATAACAATTTTCAAAATTCAAAATGGCGGACGCACGGCGTCAAAATGTCAAATTAGTTTTTCAAAATATATTGAGTGGGGTATCAAATTGAAGATAATTAAATTAAGATTCCGAAAATATATACTTTGCTATCTATTAAACTTATGTGTCCAGAGAAATAGAGCAAAATGTGTAGCTAATGTATGTATGAATCGCGATTATTCGCGATGAAGCGTGGTTGCCCGCGCACCGCGCCGCGCGCCCCCACCCACGGTTTCGGTACGATAACGCGCGACGACGACGCGAAGAAGCGACATGGTATTGTTGGTAATATACCTACATACTTACTCACTGATCTACCGCAAATTTTATATAGATAGGTACCTATATAATGCTAAAATAAATTGGTATTAAATGTCCATGTACCTAGTGTAAGCATATGTAGTGTAGGTACATTAAATATTCCTAATACCTACAATATTTTCGGATGCAACCGAACCGCCGATTGCGAAAAAGTATTCCCAATTTTTTGGGTGCAGTTTTAGGCCTAGACTCGATTAGTTGCCGGAAACCTACGTCTTTGGAAATGGTGGTGCCCAGGAGGTCCAGGTGCTTCCAGACAGGTATGACGCTGACTTAGAAACTGGCTTGGAAAGCAAAAGGACCTTCAAATCGACCTTCGCAGATAATGCGCAGCACTGAGCCTTGCTAACGTTGAAGGCGTGGGCGTAGCATCCAGGGGGTACATATCATTGTTATGCATACGAGAGTACGGAACACGGGTTCTACACCAGTTACCCTTCAACTAGGCGGGATGTGGATGAGAAGAGCCGAAGACTTGTGTCTGAACTTGAGCAAACACTCGGCTCTATTTCCGAATATATATATATAGAATAGAAAGTATATATATATGTATATATATATATTATGATAAATATAAGAAGTGTAATTTATTGTACAAAACAAAATTATATATAGAATATATAGAATGGGCCGTAGCAAGTTGGTCAAGTTCAACACCTCCGAGATACAAGTTTGCGCGTTCAGTGCGAAGAGAGCGGCGTTCACACCAGCTCCTTCCTAACAAGGCATGTCACTTAAATTTTGCGACCACCTCGGGATCCTCCGAGTCGAATTTTCGCACGATCTAAACTTCCGGCGTGACATCGAGGGCAGGGCCGTATAAATCGCAGATTCGGTCCTGCTTGGGGTACTGCTCGCACCTATGGGCATGCCTATGGAATGGCTCAGTCAAATACGAGCTAGCGCCTCTGACTCGATCCAGCGTCGAGCCGTCCGAATAGTAGGTGACTCCCAAATGTCCCGCGATCTAAAACCACTGCAACTCCGTAGGGATACATAGCTAAATCAGAGCCTGTTGAAATACAAACAGAGAGAAATATTTTCCCCAAAGTACAGTCTTGGGTCCTTCAACCTGGCCACCTGTCAGGCCGGCATGGCATTCGCAGCCTCCGCATGCTACCGAACGTCCATGGCCGTCGCTAGACACCTTATGGGTGGCTCGGCGCCACATATCGCGCTTACTACGATATAAAAATAATATCAGTAGCTTTGGCCTCGCCTTAGTGGCTTACCTGCTTCGAGTGAGTACATTATTCAACTATGTACACGAACCTGAAACCTCGGTCTTCGGCCTTGAATTGATTGGTTTACTCACTTCCCGAATCCGCTTCACCCCAGCCCGATATGTTTACTTAAATAGAGAAAGAAAATCGTGTACTTACACAGCTCAGTCTTCGGTCTTGCTCTGACTGACTTTTCATTTTACTTCAAGACTATACATCGTTCAACTATACGTCATTTGTTTATAGATCTGTGACTTTAGTTTCAAATACATATGACGACAAATAAACGGATGGATAGTATCAATTTTGTACCGTGTGGGGCCGGTACCTTAAAAGAATAGCGCCACTGCATCTCTCCCCGTGTATGTCGTAAAAGGCGACTAAGGGATATGACTCCCTTCTTATATTACTAGGTGGTAGGGTTTAACCCGCCCGGATTGGTACCACCGCATCGCACTGAATGAAAGGTCGGTCGAAACGGCTATGTAAATAGTTTGTGTTTCCCGTCCAGTTCAGTGTAGCCGACACGACCGAAGGGAAGCACTGACGTGGCACCAAGTTCACCCGGTGTTATGGGCTGACATCACGGATGTTTTAGGTGATGTAGCCAACTGTGTCAGATTCCATAAAAAATAAAATCAATATACGAGTTACTAAATAACATTTAAAGTATGCAAACAGTTTTTAAAAAAGCCTAAAATAAAAAAAATTAGTTATAAAAAACTAAAACCCGACTACGAAAAAGCTAATATGAAAAACGTTTAACAAAAAAACAAATTATGAAAATCGTTTAACTAAAAATAACAAAATAATGTTTCCATATAATTTATCAGATACAGCAATTCTCTTTTTATATTGATTTTACCTTAGCACTAACTTTATAAATTTTGATAAATTTATTATTTTTAACGTTCTAAATATAGAGCCGTGGTCGGGCGTTCTTCGTTCAACAAGACAAGTGAGGCCGTCGTCGTGCATTATTAGAGCGAGGAACTTAGGACGGCCATCGCCATTGTGTCATACTGGCATCGGACGGAAGTCGGAACCCCTTTACGGACGCTATAATTTTTGTAAGATCAGTCAGAGCCAATCTAAAATTATTATAAGTAGATACATAGGTACATACCGAACGTCAACGGCTATAATGCACAACGACGGTCGCACTTGTCTTGTTGAACGAAGAACGCCCGACCACGGCTCTATATTTAGAACGTTAAAAATAATAAATTTATCAAAATTTATAAAGTTAGTGCTAAGGTAAAATCAATATAAAAAGAGAATTGCTGTATCTGATAAATTATATGGAAACATTATTTTGTTATTTTTAGTTAAACGATTTTCATAATTTGTTTTTTTGTTAAACGTTTTTCATATTAGCTTTTTCGTAGTCGGGTTTTAGTTTTTGTTCTATGCGTTCAGGACTAGGCCGTAAACAAATTAGTACGAGAAAGGACTTAGGGCACAGGCTACTCTACCCCGGGGTCTCGTAGGCTTTTAAGGCATCTTTGAGGCGCTCCGGGCAGGCTTCGGTTCGACCTTCGCGTCGTCGTCGGTCGGGGGTTATTTAAATAATTCGCTTTATCTTGAATAAGTTAGCATTCTGTAATGTCGCTTAATTCCATATTCTGAAGAAGAGGCAGGGCTGAGAAAAATCGTACATTTTACACGAAAGGAGAGGACGTTTTCGTTTTGAATGAACGTGAGCTTTTTTTTAACGTCGCCTTCATGTCCATGCGTAATTAATTACAGGTTGACAAGTGACATTTTAGCATATTTTTAGGGTTCCGTATCCATATACGGAAGCCTATAACTAAGCCTACAACATCTGTCTGTCTGTCCGTCCGTCCGTCCGTCCTAGGGCTGTATCTTTTGAACGGGAATAGGTAGCCGGTAACAATAGCCGGTTGGAATTTTCACAGAATATGTTTTATTATAATGTTATTTTTTTTTATGGATACTGACACGTTGACTACATCACCTACAACATCCGTGATGTCAGCCCATAACACCGGGTGAGCTAGGTGCCATGTCAGTGCTTCCCTTCATTTCATGTCGGCTACACTGAACTGGACGGAAAACACAAACTATTTATATAGCCGTTTCGACCGACCTTTCATTCAGGTGTGGTGGTACCAACCCCGCCGGGATAAACCCTACCACCTAGTAAGGTTAGAAGGGAAGGGACCTACAGTTTAACGTGGAATCTTAACCGCGGTCAGCCTCCAACAACGGTCGAGCGGTCGTCCATCCAAGTACTGACCGCGCTCAGCGTTGCTTAACAACAGTCGACCGACCCGCACCACGAGCTACCTAGGCTGACAAATGTCGCCCGTAGTTATAATGTACCGCGTCACCACCACGGCCATAAATCATCCGAACTCATCACATCACCGCCGCTCCCGCCGCGGCCGCCCTGCCCCGGCGGCGGAGGCGGTGGGGCGCGGTACGCCAGAGACCCCGTGACGTCACTACGCGGGTGACACTACAGCCCGCGCCGTGCGGGCCGGGGCGTGCGACCCACTTTCTAATAGTCATTCCAGACCAGAATAGCCTTACCGGATTTGGCATCTGGAATGGCAATTGGAAAGAAACAGGTCACGATGGGTTTAGTGTTAAGTTCGTGTTAAGGCCGTCCGTCCGAACGTCACACGCGCCTCCAAGGCAGAACGTAAATCTCAATAGGTACCTAGTCATTCCGGGGATATCTTTCCCTTTGTCTTTCCCTACTACTAAAATCCTCGAATCTAGCCATTCTCCAGCGACATTAGTCCGCCGTCATGGCTTGACAATTATTTTGAAGTGTATATCGTTACGGTTATTCTAGTGTTATTTCTAATGTTAGTGTAGAGTTATTCTAGTTTAATTCTAGTGTTAGTGTAGGGTTATTCTAGTGTTAGTGTAGGGTAATTCTAGTGTTATTATAGTGTTAGTGTAGGGTCATTCTAGTGTTAGTGTAGTGTTATTCTAGTGTTAGTTTAGAGTCATTCTAGTGGTTTTACGGTTATCTAGCTAGTGGACGGCGCGGCGCGCGCCGCGCTGCGCGCGAGACATGGGTCAATCGCGTGATCGCTGCGCGCACTCATGCGTGCAAGAAGGAAATGGCTGCGGAACCCTCTGTTTATGAATAACAACGTTCGCACTTTAATAAGTGCTTAATGCCGAATTTAATATGTACTTTTATTCCAAGGCTTTGTGAAACATCATAATATTACCAAACACTAAAGTTATTTTATACCCAGATCACTATGTTGCGTTCATCCTTCAGCCAGTGGAACTGATAAAACTAAGTAAATAGTAAGTTAATTCATCACAACTTGGAAAACTATTTATGTAATTAGATGATGTCAGCTAAATTCCGAAATAAACTTGCCCGAATCTGGGGCAACAAAGCGTTCCCATATTTTGGGACAGGGCGAGGAGGGTTGACCTCATTTCAACTGGCCCAGTCATCGTGTTCGTGAATAACTTGCCCGTTCTGGTTGATTTTATTAATACGGGACTTGCACACACGAATCAATAATTCGGCCTTTGGGACGTTTAAAAACGTTTCTGGTAACACACGAATCAATAATTCGGCCTTTGGGACGTTTAAAAACGTTTCTGGTAATGTTACGATAAGTAGGTATATTATACGGATAATACGGCGCGACCAAGGCAGTAATTAATTAATTATTTTTTTATAGATTTTTTTTATTAATGTGACTTTATTGTGTAAACGTAAAAAAATATATTATATATTTTTTTACTTTTTACAATTTAGGATTACTTATTTCAAATATTAAATTTAGTATTTTTATTTTTTTTTTTTTATGGAAATTGGTTTTGACGATGGCCTATTTTTGCTTGGATAGAAATAGAATAAGAATATTTTTTGTAAAATTTTTGATTTGTCTCAGTGTATAAAATGTACCAAAGAGACCAAATATAATAACTGAATTGAAGTGGAAGAACTGGTCTGTAAGACGCCGCCGGGTGAACTAGGTGCCATGTCAGTGCTTCCTTTCATTTCATGTTGGCTACACTGAACAGGGCAGGCATTCTCTAACGTCCTACCGTCAAAGTCGGTGACGCTGACTAGTTATGTCTCTGTCTAATTATATGAACTAGACAGAGACATAACTAGTCAGCGTCACCGACGTTGACGCTAGGACGTTAGAGAATGCCTGCCCTGGACGGAAAACACGAACTATTTACATAGCCGTTTCGACCGACGTTTCATTCGGTAGCGTGGTACCAACTCGGGCGGGATAAACCCTACCACCTAGTAAGGTAAGAAGGGAAGGGACCTACAGGTTTACGTGAAATCCGAACCACGGTCAGCCTCCAACGGTCGAGCGGTCACCCATCCAATTACTGACCGCGTTCAGGGTTGCTTAACAAACAGTCGACCGACCGCACCCGGCACCACTGAGCTACCGAGCCTGACAAACGAGGTATTCAAACGAACATCACGAATCACGTTTTTGACCACTAGTTACTAACGGCCGCTAGCGAGAGTGCGTTATACTCACAGGTGTCATCCTTCTAAACCACCTGTGAATAAGATGGAAGCTTTAAATACTTGGGCGACGAATTTGAATACTAAATATCTCGTAACGTTTCGAGCAGTTCATACACGCCGAACATCAGAAGGCACATCACGTCCGAATTGTATCCGGGACTGCGATGTAGGCAGCCGAATACTCAACTCACCTTCCGCTCCACCTGTGTCAAGTGCGAGTGGAACTTGCGTGGAGTGGGTTCCGTCCGTACAATTCCGTTTTCCGTGAGAACTTTAAGATTTATGATTTTCGTTTAAGTTTTCCTGTAAACTACAGGGAGAGACCCTAGACCTTACTTTCATAAATACATTTATTAGATCTAATTAAGATAATATCTTAATTAACCGACTTCCAAAAAAGGAGGAGGTTCTCAATTCGTCTGTATGTTTTTTTTTTAATTTTTAATTTTTTTTTTTAATTTTTTTTTTTTTTTATGTTTGTTACGCGATTTCTCCGTCAATTGAGGGCCGATTTAGAAAATTCTTTTTTTGTTAGTTAGGTCATACTTTCGAGGTGGTCCCATTACAATTTTATCGAAATTGGTTCAGTGGTTTTCGAAAAATCAGCATAATACTATGGTGTGTGGTTACCTTCAGCAAAACTTGTGATGTGGTCGTTTTCGGCAATTTTCAGTTTGATAAATTAGTATGGTGTGTGGTTACCTTCAGCAAAACTTTTGTGATGTGGACTTATTCAGCAATTTGCAGTCTGACACATATGGCGAATAATTCTGTACCACTTCAATCGATTTCGATTATTCGATTTCGATTATTCTTTTTTATGTAATATTACTAAAAAGAATGAAATAAAAACTGTTTTAAAAAATATTAAACCGATTTCCAAAAAACAAAAAAAAAAGAACTAAAAAGTATTAAATACCTAATATTTTGAAATTTTCTCTGTCCTGTTGAAATACATGAATCGATATACTAGTGATACATATTCGGACCCTTGTTTCATGAATATTCTAAATTTGAAATTTTTTATCTTTTCCGACCGGCCAGGTGCGCTTAATTTATTATGGTACCTGACCGGTACCTACTGTACCGAGTACCATCGAGCTGGTCTGATGATGGAGACAAAAGGTGGCCATAGGAACTCCTAAACTACACATGATAAACCCATCGTGTTTGGGCTCGTTGCATTTGTCTTCACGAGAAATTTACTTTAGACCTAAGAGATTCTCAATTCGACGGTATGTTTTCTTTTTTTGGATGTTTGTTACGCGATTACTCCGTCAATTGTGGGCCGATTTTGAAAATTCTTTTTTTTTTTATTTGAAAGGGGATAACCCTGAGGTTTTTGAAGTGAAAACTTCTTTAGCGGCGCTTGGCACTTTTTTAGGTGGGTAAAAAATGTATAACTCGCGAGATCGCGTCAGCGTCATTTTTAAAATGAAACCTTACGTCATTGCATTAAGGGTTAAGTTAGAGTGGCACGGGATCTGCCGGCACTCCCGGAGTGCAACTGTTAAGTAGGGTTCGGTAACACGTTTATGTCTGTCCATTCTACTAAGTTCTGCAAAATGAATGTAGGGTTCCGTAACAAATGCATGTCTGTCTGTTCTACTAAATATAACATTTATTTCAAAATGGATGTAGGGTTCCGTAACAAATGCATGTCTGTCCGTTCTACTAAATTTTACAATTTTCAACCATGGTCCTCCGACGGTTATTTTATAATAAAAGTAGGGTTCCGTAACAAATGTATGTCTGTCCGTTCTACTAAATTTCACAATTTTCAACGAAGGTCCTCCGACCGTTATTTTATAATAAAAGTAGGGTTCCGTAACACGTTTATGTCTGTCCATTCTACTAAGTTCTGCAACATCACCTACAACGTCCGTGATGTCAGCCCATAACACCGGGTAAACTAAGTGCCATGTCAGTGCTTCCCCCTTTGATCGTGCTGACTACACTGAACTGGTCGGAAAACACAAACTATTTACATAGCCGTTTCGACCGACGTTTAATTCAGTGCGGTGGTATCAACCCGGGCAGGTTAAACCCTACCACCAAGTAAGATTAGGAGGGAAGGGACCTACAGTTTTACGAGGAATCCGAACGTCGGTCAGCCTCCAACGGTCAGCGGTCACCCATCCAAGTACTGACCGCACCCAGCGTTGCTTAACATTCAATAGCGACAGTTGACTGTCTGCACCACTGAGCTATCGAAGCTGACGTGGCCCTACTTTAATTGGGTCAAGATAGGATTGGAAAGCGAGGCGGAATCGCGAGGCCGAAGGCCGAGCGATTCCGCCGAGTACATTAATAGCAAAAAATTACTAAAAAAAACTGTGAAATAAAAAAAAAGTTTTAAAAAACATAAAACCGACTTCCTAAAAAAAGTAAAACTAAAAAACTATTTAAAATAAAAATATAAAAACCGCCTTCAAAAATATGTGAAATAAAAACCTAAAAAAAACGAACCCTGGAGTTGAAGGCGGTGCTAAAGCAAGCAAAAATGCATGAAAGAAAACATGAGTGGATGATAATATCCTTTGTGATTTGTGTAGCCTTTTTAGCACCGCCTTCAACTCTAGGGTTCGTTTTTTTTTTAGGTTTTTATTTCACATATTTTTGAAGGCGGTTTTTATATTTTTATTTTAAATAGTTTTTTAGTTTTACTTTTTTTAGGAAGTCGGTTTTTAGATATTATACATAAAAAAAATAACGTTGACATTACGTTCAACCCAGACCAGTATTGGCAATTACTATGAAAGTACCCAACCCAACATCTATACCTTCAGAAGGGCACTTAAAAAGGTTTAAATTCAAAACACGTTTTCAATCTGACAGTATTCAACAATCAACCCCACCACGTTAAAAGCAAGTCTCTAATTCTCTGGGGTTTTGTTGGACGGCAGAAAAATTAACTAAGTGAGTGGAGTGCCTAACACCTTTCTTTACTCATGATTAAGAGGACCTTTCTATTTGTACCTACTACTTGCTACCTGTTGTTTTAGCTTTGTTTAAATTTAATTTTACGATATGGCATTTAGGATAGCACAAATTTGGTTAAGACTACTGGTGTGAAAAACCAACTTCTAAGTTCCTATCTTAACAAATCACAAAACAATTTCAAATAAATGTTTAATCCAGTTAAAGTCAATGTCATCAACACTTAGTAAATCTTGGAATGTTGGAGAAATCCAATTTGTCTCTCCAATTATTACACTCCAAAAGTTTGTTGCGTGTACTTTGGAAGCTAAGCAAATACGATAAATATGGAAATTGGTAATGTTGTGAGCAAGATATGCAATTTTGGGCAGTTAAAGACAATATTTTCTATCTCAACCTAACGTTTAGGTTTAAGTCTAGATTCAGACTAGACTCTCTCAGTCTCGTGGCCGCCTCGCCTACGCCGCCCCACGAGCCCGCCCGCCGCTGGATTATTCTGTTACTTGGAACAAGAATTTTACTTTCAAGAGGATTTTACTTGTACTTGAATGTTTTCTCAGAAATTCTCTTCATTCCCTATATATAGGGGTATAATATTATCAAATTCCTCTTGAACGGCTGTGTACGTTTTCGTTTTGTGGCCTTGTTTATGTATTGCTCTGCATAATATGCTGCTTGACTGATTTATGTACACTTTAGGTGGCTTTTCATAAGTTAAATATGTTTTCAATATAAATTATTGTTAATTGTCCTATTGTTTTTTAAGTGTTTATATAAACGCTTTTGAAATAATAGTGCTGATGATATCATTCGTTTTACTAGCTTTGCCAACATATCAGCGGTACGAGTCCAGTAATCCATAAGGAGATCACAATAGATCTTCCTAGGTCGCAGTAACAACAGGGTTGAGGGTAGTAACTAATATCTCATCTGTTCTCAGAGGCCCTGACTATCACACTCATCATAATCATAATCATACTGTTTTTCAATGACAACTCATTGTCTCTAATTATCTGTTTAAAATGCATACCACACCACATACACGTGTGCTTGTTTGAAAATTAACTCTTTCATCATTGACCCTTTGTATAATTTTCAAACAGAATAAATACTCTGATTGATACACCAGTCATTTCATCTGGCGCATAATATACAAGTAGTTATAACATAAATTGCAGCCGTGGATTGCTGAAACGCAGTGCATTTAAGATCAGTATAACCAAACTTGAACGCGCGCAAATATGCTTCACTCCAAACATTAGCTGTACGTCGGCTGGCTGTTTGTTGTCTGTTGCAAGGCTGCAAGCTATTAGCAACAGTCAGACACGGACGTGCAATTTTAGAACTCATTTTGAGAAACTTGCATGCAAACTCAAACCAGACTAAATGGGTAAAATTGTTCTAAATTCACTAATAAGCCCTAATTAGAGTGCCATTACCTTTTACCTTAGGTCGACTGGAAGGCAAATATCGTTTACTGTGAACATCTCAGTCCACAAAAAAATTCTTTAAATCTTTTACCTGCACGCGTGACTTTCAAGTACTTCTCATCAAAAACACATAACTTACTTCCTTCGAAATTTACTGGGTTGCTTCGTCAGGGTCTTGAAAACATTTCCCAAAACGGCACGTCACTCGTGCGTGGCCCTCAGGAACTACCGCCGCATGTCGATCCTTTTCAACCTACTTGTCATCAGTTTGAAAGGTGATGTCCAATGTCCTTTTGCCATTTGACCTTCAAAACAGTTTTGAACATAATATTTAATCGCCACTTCCACAAGATTCTTATTCCGTATGCGTCTGCGTACACAATGGGCTAAACCCTTTGTCTGGGGCTGCTCCGTAACTCTCTGTGTCTACTTTTTTATTAATATTTTTGCTCGCCGCGCGGATTTCTGCATTGTACGGCGCGAGCCATTCTCTCACACCGCTCCGATTCGTTACTCATCGTTCAGACTGGTCGGGCCATTCAAAGGTGGAAGAGTTCTTCCATAACATTTTATGAAACCCTTTCGTTAAGGATCGAGAGTGAACACGCCAGGAGACGCGTCCCGAGATCGTTTGGAAGCTCTCTATGTATTGTTTTAACAAGGGACTTCCGTTTTCGTGAATTGTTTGCATCGTATAGTCCCAGAGAAATTTACAATTAATAAGTTGTATCTTAATTTTTTGGTTGTTTAATAAATACTCTATAGTTTCTCGGAAACGGCTCTAACGATAAGTTGGAATGAAGCTTCTATTATGGGTTTTAAAGACGGACCATTTTCATAAAGCGTTTCCTCAGGCTTGCGTGACTACTATGTAAATATGTTATTTGACAGGCAGATCTAAATTCACTATTGATTACACTTTTGATTTCCTTTTAGCCCAGAGGAATGCCGAAGCTTTCCTTGGGACATCTTATGTATGTAATTCTATTTTGTTGAGACATAACTCACGTCAGCGCTTTTCCGATTTGACTTAGGATGAACGATCACTCAGCAGAAATGGGAACAGGACTAACACAGCTGAGCCCAATCGATTTTCCGTAACTTTCGAGTCAAGTCATGTCTTCCTCAATACGAGTATTCGCAAGGACGACGACGAATCCCATATGAAATGAATTATGCATTTTGACCGCTTGAGAATTCAGTGTTGAGAACCTATTTATATTCCTGTTTCGTGTAATATGTTCTGTAGTTTCTTTCGAATTTCATTATTTGCAGCTTAGTCCCGCCAGAATGACCATCGATAGAAAAGCAATCGGCAACAAAATATTTTAATTAGAAGTTGAACAAGAATGTCCGTGGGCATTAGATACCTACTTGTAGGTGAAACGATGCCCATGAACAAGAATGTCCATGGGCATCGTTAGACACCTACTTGTAGGTGAAAGCAGGCCATATGCCGCGCAATCCATAAAAAAAGGAACTTTTGGATCGCTCATACATAAGACTATGAGTTCTTATGGTCATAAGTTCATAACGGTCCATTGCCGATAGTAAAACTCAATAGAGTTCTCTTTGGCAGTTTCCACCGGATATTTTCAAATCCTTAACCTTTCTTTTGAAAGACTTCAATAGACCACACGCACGTACCGAGTTCAAAATTCTTGACATGTCACCGGCCAAGTGTCTGACGATCCAATCACGTCACATCGTGACATCGCAGGTGCATAGCGGGATACTTGACATGCTCGTCGCGTACCTCGGTGCATTGTAGCAGTTGCACCAAGTTGGCGGAACATTGTGCATTGTGCCAGATTCGGTGTCACCTGCCAGTCGTAACTGGCATTCGGATTAATTAGTTAACATCGTTTTCGCTGTTTTAGGGATAACGATATGTGTCAGCCTCGATAGCTCAGTGGTGCAGACAGTCGACTGTTGCTATTGTTAAGCAACGCTGGGCCGGTCAGTAATTGGATGGGTGACCGCTCGACCGTTGGAGGCTGACCGTGGTTCGGATTCCACGTAAAACTGTAGGTCCCTTCCCTTCTTAACTTACTAGGTGGTAGGGTTCAACCCGCCCGGGTTGGTACCACCACCGCACTGAATGAAACGTCGGTCGAAACGGCTATCTAAATAGTTTGTATTTTTCGTCCAGTTCAGTGTAGCCGGCACGACCGAAGCGAAGCACTGACATGGCACCTAGTTCACCCCGTGTTATGGGCTGACATCACGGATGTTGTAGGTAATGTAGCCAACCGTGTTAGTTACCATAAAAGAAACGATCTTGGAACATTTAGCTGTGTGCTCAGAACTGAAAACTCTATGTAAAGTAAATAAATTGTCAGTTTCAGTAGGTTGGTGGTGCTTATGTATCGACGTGCGATTGTTAAATTAACCATACTTGGGCGCGGTCAGAACTTGGATGGGTGACCGACCGACTGTTGGGGCTGACCGTGGTTCGGATTCCACGTAAAACTTAGATCCCTTCCCTTCATTCCGTCCGTATTGATACCACCGCACAGAAAGAAATGTCGGTCGAGGCGGGTAGGTATGTAAATAAATACCTAGTTTTCCATCCAGGTCAAAGTAGCCGGCACGAACAAAAGAAAACACTGACATAGCACCTAGTTCGCCAAGGCGATTGGGCTGACCTGACATCACTGGTGTTAAAAATATAAATAAATGAAAAATATTATCTTAGTAAACCATCAGCCTATTTATACAGAGTGTTTTAGGATAGGATTTCGTAACTTCAGGGTTCGAAAGGGGTCCATACTTGAAGACGAAAAGCTCAGAAACTTTTTTCCAGATTCGGTCATTTTATATTACTTTTTGGTGAAAATAGTTTCATCGAGATTTGTTGGACGATTGACATCCGCCTTTATTAAATAAAAATTAAATGACTAACTTACTGCATGTAGAAATTCCAAACACTTTTGAATGAGATCAAAAGAAAAAGGGGACTGGACTAGGTATACTCACTGTCCATCGGGTTTTTATTACAATTTTCAATTTTAATATTTTGAGTGATAAGGATTTTTTTCTTCTAATAATGAGTACTTTCTATTCCTGAAGTTTCTCAAGCCTATCCTGAATCACCCTGTATAATTAATTACTTTGCAAGAAGCACCTACAATTAATAATGCATATCTATAAAGTATTTATTACTAATTAAATTACCCTATAAATTCAGCCGTGTAACATTTTTTACGCCCCATAGACCGCGGCGTACGCCCAGCGGGAAGAAACGCCCTAAGTCCAAACCTGTTGTAAAATAGGCCGGCCGCGATCTTCAGTAGCGCAGGCGCTGCATCTGTTCCATTAGACGCACGCGCCGAAGTTTTTGTGAAGATAATTAGATAAGTTTACTCAATTAGTTATACATGGGATGATTGATGGTGCGTCGGGAATTTTTATCCGGTTAACCGTTTGATGTCGGACGCGGAAGACATTTGAAGTTATAACTTTGAACGTTGTGAATTGGTATAAAGGGAGGATTTAGATCAAACAACTGTATTGAAAACTGTGATGTAATGACAATAAAAATTTTAATGACAGATTAATGTGCATAGTTTCTTACTCTTTGCTTAAATAAAATGTATAGCAAGAACTGCTACAAATCTAAAGCCGCTATGTCGTATTTTTTATATTGTTTTGTTGGAATTATCAAAATACCTATGCGTTTTTTACCCGACTACGGCGAAGTCAACAGGAGTGTAATGCGTTTTAAACCTAGTACAAAAACAATTACTATGCGAACCTATCATTATAATAAACACTATCTAATTTCTGAGCTGTCTTTTATTGTAATTTGTAATTAATTATACATTTATTTTAAGTACCTAGGTGACACAGTTGTTCAGCAGTTAACTTGTCGTCGTGCCTTATTTGCTGCTTGATAGTTAATTTGTTCTTGTTGTTATGCTGCACAACACCGCTTACTCAGCTTACCCCGATTTTTGGGATACAGCGTGATGGTATGTTATGTGGTATGTGTGGATGGTATAATGTTTCCCAAAAGGTTTTTTCTGTTTGATATTTTGAAATGATTGTTTTTTTTTCTTAAATATTTTATTACTTTAAATTAATAATAATAAATTATCAATCCAGACTTCGTCCTCAGGACAGCGCGTTCCCGTACTATTATTACATGTAATTATTGTATCATTCATTAGCTATTATCGCTATTTGCATCAGCGTGCTCCAGCGCATTGTGCATGAGCGAGACAGGTTAGGAGAAATTTGTAATAACAATTAATTGTTTATAGATAAATCTGTTGATTTCACTCTAACCGTTAATATTCGTAGAATCGTGTATTCTATATCTATTAATTTCGAACAAGATATGCTTCGCTGTTAGACTTTAGTCAGCTTTATGCCATAAAAAATAAACAACAGCTCTTTGATTAAAACAGCTTTATAATAATGAGAACATTTGTTTTGCATTATAAAATTGTTCATCAAAACGCAAGTAACCCACATAGCCAGCTCGTAAAATTTTCCAGCCGCTTTCAACGATGCGGTTGCACTGATGTTTACTCTACGACTTTCCGGCTTCGGTAGATGTTTACAAGAGGCTTAATTGGGTCTAGTTTATTTGCGGTTCATATTTCTTGAAAATTCCCCTCAGCATACTCCCTCGGTAATGAAATGACGCAACGGGGTGGCGGCGGCGGTGGAGTCGGCGAGGGGCGCAGGGGTTAGAGGAAATGAACTGCCTCTAGCGAAAACCTAGTGCATTGCACGGTCGTTACTCGACGTATATGGGACGACGAAAGAACCTCTTCTTTATTCCATGGAAATGACTGGTTTATGCGTATTTTTTACTGCGACACTTTCAAGTGCTTGATTGACATAAAGTGTAATTGGAATATCTATTTAATAGAGCTATGATTCACATTTATTTGTGACGGCTTAGCTCTCACCTTGATGGTTTTAAGACATTTTATAGTGTGATACTTAATGTTGATCATTTCTAAAAGGTCATTCGAACTATAAAAACGGCGAATTAAAAAAGCAATAATGCAGAGAAAATGATAATAAAATCTGCTAGTCAACAGTCGCGTCCAAACCACTTCCGCCTGTCTCCTGATAACATGCTGTGGACGCTTCCAGCAGACCGCTGTCACTCGCATCAACAGAAGCTGACCGCAGTTTCAGTCAGACGTTTTCCGTAACAACGTTGAGTTGAGGTAACTGATTTTTCAAATGAAATGAAATTAAAACGTTTATTTATCGCCATTTCGTATTACAATTTAAAATACAACACAATCATTAATCAGTAATATTGGCGACAAATTGGGCTCAACTCAGCGTGTGCTATAGATACCTATTGCGCTGATTTTCAGTTGAATCCATTTTGCAGGGAAATACATTTTTTTTACTTACAGGCAGACATACATTGATAACAAAAAACAATTGTGAGAATAACAAAAAAAGAAAGATACTTAACGCAAAGGTAGAGGAAGATTGTTCCAGCACTTGGTTGCACAGAACCTGAATGACCCCTCAAAACCTGTTGAGACATGACGCAATAGATAGATAACCTGTGTATTCCTACCAAAAACACTAAAAAAACAAATGTATCATAAATATGGAAAACTAACCAGAACTGTACAACAAAATATTAAAATGATAAATCAATAAAATACAACATAAACAAAAGACCTAACTACGTGTGTACGTACATATTATAAATTAACATACAATTACACTACCGACTATAAATAAGACAAATATTATTAAAAAAAAAACGAAATTAATTACTATGAATGAGATTCAACCCAAGAGGTCAGAAAGTTGGCACTGCAACAACCAAGGCTTGCAGGCTGCTCGAAAAGAGTATATAGTGCCCTTTTCACGCAAAGGTAGAGGAAGATTGTTCCAGCACTTGGTTGCACAGAACCTGAATGACCCCTCAAAACCTGTTGAGACATGACGCGATAGATAGATAACCTGTGTATGCGGTTTTGCTTGTGTACAACTGTTGGCCTTAATTTTGCTAAAACTTTATTCCTCTTGGGTATTTGGAAATTAATTAACGAAGGGTCTTGCGTTTCGAGCCAGTGCAATACACAGCGACTCGGAAAAGGTGGAGCTTTAATACCTAAACCAAATGAATTGCCATATTTTCTAGCCATTCGCGAGGTTCTTCGTCTTCTAGAAAGTTCTGTACTTCTGCGACGACAGATTTTTGTATGAATAACTGCAAGCGAGTTACAATGTCTGACATGACGTGGCTAAAGTAATGTGTTTCCAGTGGTCGACTAGAAGAGATCACTTGTAGTGAAATGTATGTTTTTTGTAAAATGTGGGCAATAAAGTGTTTCTATTATATTATCCTAAAAATACTCGTAGTTAAATTTATACATTGCAAACTCTATTCGGTTGAATAATTCAGGAATCTTTATTCCTCCACGAGATTATTATAGGTGCCGGCATTGGCGGTAAATCTTCTCAAATATTTGACCGAACATATTTAAATTGTTTGATTTCATGTTTCCCAATTTTACACTCTACCCAAATGACCGTTAGATTAACCGTGTCCTACACTGGCGGCCGTGGAGAATAAAACAGAGTGTGGGAAGAGGTGGGACGACGACATCAAGTACGCCGGCGGAAACCAGTTGTTCCGTACCGCTGAAGGCCGGAAGGACTGGAGGAAAATAGGAGAGGCGTATACACGCTGATTGACTGACAGAAATGTCCCGTATTTATAATACCTACCTGAGCTGGGTGGCTGAACTCGAGGCTGGAGTCTCAGCTCAGGCTCATCCAATTTCACCTCCGAGAAGGTGCTAGTTCCGCTTTAAGGCATGCTATCGTCTTGACTCAAGCTCTAAGCATATCTACTGAATGACAAACATCACATAACAGCTCTGTTTTGCATGTAATATCCGCGCAGTCAAGCCGTGTCATAATAATCGCATTCCTCTGTAATGCTCCATGTCCGATCTAGTGGCTTTTCCGTAAATTATTGCGTGTTTTATTGGCGTGCTTAACCACTTCGCGGTTACAAATGGTTGGTATGCAAATATGCGGTGCATGAAATGCTCTTTATTATATGCTGTTTGAATTTCTAGTGTATTTTTTTTATAATATTTCATCCTCATTTACAGTTTTCCTGATCTCTCTCTCTCTATGCTCAGTTGTCAGTAAAAATAATTGAAACCATATCGTTTGTTAACTGTCAATGATCTTAATTTTAATACCACACACACTGTATCGCACATCGGAGTAAGCAGATTAATATATGTTGTGCTGCAAGAACTCAAATAAATTACAGCACAACACCGGCCACGACGTTTAGCAAAACATTAGGATAAGGTAACTAACAAGCAATAAGTGAGGCACGATCACTTAGCTACTTTGGAAGGATCGTGCCGAGCCGAGAAGTGGTAGTCAGTCGCCCTTTAGCGCGGCATGTTGCCCTTATCACTTAGTCGCCTCTTACGACATGTAGGGGGAGAGATGCAGTGGACTTTTTTTAAGTAAAAAGAAGAAAAATTTCATCTTTTTAAAAGAAACATTTCAGCCCGTCCAACAACCTATAAGATAATATATGCGGTATCCCCGTCTAAATAACACACATTTACCATTTATACAAATTTGAAAATTTGCTTACACTGTGTCCTAGACAAAGGAACTCCCCGCAAGAGACATAACCATTTATACGAGTATGTCCATATATTGTTCTGGCTCCCCTTTTATTTCCTTTCGACTGCTCCATAGGGAACAGCGAAATGGTCTGTATTCAGTTTGTGTTACTCGTTGAAAATTGGTTTCTTCTTGTTGTGATTCAGAGTTTCTCCTCACTAAAACAACAGGGACGGAATAATACAAACATATATTTTTGTCTCACAGAAGGAGTGGAAATTATTGATTAGAGCAGGAAAAAGCGCGTCGAGCAAACAGAGCCACTAGCGAGATTTATACCTGCAATGTAAATACACTAATTCTTATCTTAATTAAATAAATGTCCCAGCAAATAAATCTACAGAAGCTAAGCTTCTGCAAACATACAATTGGTACCGGTTAATTCCCAAATTAAATATTTAGTTTTATTAGTCAAACATTTAAAAAGGCAACACGAAAAATATCCAGTGAAAAAATCCCATGTCCGCAGGAGCCCTGATCAAAGGCAACTCAAGTTATGCGCGCGCGCGATACGAAGCACAAATAAATACAATATTAACTCAAAGTAAACATTTGTAGGAAGCTGATATTTATCCCTTCCTGCTGCATATAAGTTAACTCGCCTCACGATGCATCTTCTTTCACCGACTTTCGCCCGCAAAGAGCACACGTCGTCGTGAAGAAATTTGTCTATACCAGGAGACGAGAATAAACTGGAGCCGCGAGCGAGAAGGTGCAATGAAGTAATTTATAGTCTATAAGGGCTGACGGAAATAAATTATGTGGGATTCAGCTTAGTTATGTTTCGGACTTGGCACGTTGCGCGTCGACGCTCTGTGGTTTGAATTCAAACTTAATAGTAATTTATTGATTGAAATTATGGTGGTACCTTAACTTTGCAAATGCTGCACTTATTTGGTTCCATGGTGATTTCCTAGTTATTCGTACTGCGATGTAAACGATAAAATTGAGATTTATGTTAGAAGCGTTTTCTACAGATAATTTTCTAATGGCTCTGTAGAGCGTTACTTATTTACGAGTATTTGCAACGTCCGCTTAAAACTTTTACACATTAACGCAGATATTATTTCCTTATTCATTCTGTACTTAAATAAATACTTATGTTTTTTATTCCGTTCAAGACTAGGGCTGCCACCTTTAAAAAATGGTAGACCCGGAGTATTCAGAAAATTCTAAATGTTTATAAAATAAAATGTAAATTTTCAGAGGTAGGTATCATTCAATACGAAATAGTATTACAAATTGTAATTTAAAAACAGGTAATTGTGATTTTTTTATCAACTTTTCTTTCTCGGGTTTTTTCAAATACTTTAAAATTCTCGACAGGTCATATTATATTATTAATCTTTACAATTAATTAACTCCGACTTCACCATGTCGACTGATAAGCAGTTTCTCTCGTCTGTCCATAAATTTTTCATTAAGGAAAAATCGCATTCCACAAAAGCATTAATAATCGGTATTGAAAAAAAAAATCCAATTATTTTCGGTAATTCTGTGCAATTTGTTACTTTTAATAATCATTGAATCCATAATCGCGCGCGCACACGCATGGTGCATCCAATTCGTCCGATGTCCACCCACTCCGCTCCGATCATCCAGTGATTCAGTCAGTCGAGCCGAATTCACCGCTCGGCTCGACGCACCGCGCCCGCCCGGTCAGACCCGGAGATATACTATGTTAACCCGTAGCCCGGATATACACCATTCAAACCCGTAGACTCCGGGTCAAACCCGGAGGGGTGGCAGGCCTATTCAAGACTCACGAACTGATGCATAATTTGGTTTTGTTTTGTTTGTTTTTTGTTTTGTTTTTAATAAATATGTGTGGCACAAGCTCGCTGGCTCACAGATTGACATAATCCCCCAGTGTTCTAACTAATCTGAATAAATATTTATAAACCACTTTGCTTTCTTTCTACTGTAGCTTCTTTTAGAATTTCCAAGTAACCATTTGTTTTCTCCCTACAATAATATAGAAGTGGAAGAGATAACAAACGTTTTTTATATGTAAATCGCAGACTATCGACTTTGTCTCTCGCGATGATCCGTGCTCGATGCTCTTCTCAGCGGTTATTTTCGTCCCCGTATCAGAGAGAACTGCCGGCATCCGCTCCTGTTTTACTTGCCTTGTTTTATTTACTCAAAGCTCCTGGTGCATCTTCGATGGAGTGGTCCGATGAAAATTGCACTTTATCTCCGTGAATTATGATGCAAATTCGATTGCAAGTCTTGCGTTAAGCACGTGTTTATAATCAAGCTCCAGGTTTTCGTCGCATTGCTGCATACGTACAATCTTGCTGTCTGCAATCTGCATTGGCATGTTTATAAATCCAAATATAATCTGTTATTCTTTGAGGTCATTTGCTTTTGATTTTAGCCCAGTTATGCAAACCAGATGTTCAGATTCGTTGTCGTTCAGAATAGAATAGAAACTCTTTATTGCACACAATTTAAATAAGAACAGTACACGACAAGAAACAAGAAATACAGGAGTGCGCAAAGGCGGACATATCACTGCAAGTGATTTCTTCCATTCAACCGTTGGTTGATGAGGAATTAAATACAGAGAAAGTAGTAGTGCAAGCGAAATGGAGGAGGCATGTTTTATTTTTATGAATATACCTACATGTAACACATATACCTGTTTATACAATAAATAAAATACAAACAGCATAAACATACATACAGATGTATAGAACCAGCGAGAATATATAGAACATAGATACTATATACAAATAATACATAACTATACTATACACAAGTGAATAAAAAATACGGAAAATTAGTATTTCTTCAATTATTTTTAAAATAATTTAAAGTTTGGGAGTGGCGGAAGACCGCGTGTGGTAGCGTGCCTTGGGAGAGGTCTATGTCCAGCAGTGGACCGATACAGGCTGATGATGATGATGACGATGATGAGTGACGGAAGTTCAGTAAATTGTTGAGGCTAGCACCTTGGGCCGGATGTTCAAATCGATGTGAAATGCCTTAGCGCAATGTTACCGTCTACATTGTTTAAGTCGCAGTAAGATGGTTAGATTAGATATTTGTTCAAATCCCGATAGATTTAGTAAAACACAGGTTTTAATATCTTCCTGCCCACGGATTTTCTTGCACCATTTTACTCGGATGTGTATCGTGTGTGGCCAATTCTGTGGCTAGCTTTATAATCGACTCTCCGCATCCAGACGTCTCGTCGCTTCGACAAATCCTGCACATGATTTACGACATTCGTGATGTGAGTTGTGGGTTTATGACACGCGTCTCGCGCACGCGCAATTGCCATTTATCTACGCACAAATTGATCGATTTGCTTTATTCTGTACAAATGGGTACTAACTATATCGTAAATAAATATTACAATAGCTAATGAATTACACATTGGATATTACTATTACCATCGCTATTACATCTTTCTTCCTCTTCACAGATACATATTATGCCATCTTTTTCTTTAATTTTCACAAATTCGCTTGTATACAAACAATGTAGTATTCACACATTTCGTTTTGGTATACCTTTTTTATGTAAACCAACATGGGTGGCTGTGCCGAGAGACCAATGGTGCAGTCAACAAAGCCAAAATCACCTCTCCTCGCGAAACCACGCTCAGTTAGATGCCATGCCAGCAGATTTGCGGACTGTTGCTAGGCTGTCTAGCTTGTTAATACGAGCGACGTTTAAAGACACCCAGGTTAACGGATTCGGGAAACACACTTGCCGGAAGACAGAAGACACCTTAGCTGTGCGACAAAGAAACGATTTAGAGAACCTAGCATACCTAACTTTCAAGCTCATTCATATTCATTATATATTTTAGTATAATTCGTCCCTTTTCTTCTAACAGTATAAAGCATCTCACTGGCATCCCACATTCAATGTCGGTTTCCGACATGTTGGTATTAATATTATCGCTAGCTAGCTATCTCGTACTGCTGAATATCGTAACTTCGGCGAGCGGGGTTGGGGATCCAATTTGTACTTCGCCTTGATTGCGCGAAACATTTCAAGTTGAGAGATCCCCTTCTCAACAAGTTTAATTTGACAGGGAACATGACGAGCCTGTCAGATTTAAGCCCTTTTTATTACCTAACTCTGTTTAAAAGTTTGTGAAAACCCATTGCTTATTTGAACCTTCCTCAAAAAACATTAATGTTTAGAGGGTAAATGACTTTTCCGAACAAGGGCGCTCGTACCATTTATGGGTAAATAAGAGCTATCCTATTGTAGTGAACGTTATTATCCCTATTGTGACCAACTGGCTTAGGGATGCGGCATTAAGGTGACGTGAGGCTGCGTCTGACTTGAATTTCAAGAAGTTTACCTACCACCAATATTACTCACCTGACAGATTAAGTTTTAATACTTCATCTATCAGCGCAGATCGATAGCTTTTTGAAAACACGATTTGATTAACTTCACTCGATAGAAAAAAATCATGAACATGCCTCTGAATTTAGTTGTCCAAATCAAGGCTTTGGAAAAAATATATTTTATTTGTTGAATATATATCTAAATCCGCAGCTTTTTACTTTTTTGTTTCGATCCGTAGTTTTGGAATAAAAAAATAAAAACCTAATTTTTGATTAATTGATTGTATTGGATCCTACTCCAACCAGAGAAAGCGGATCGGGCGGCGCCATGAAAGAGGAATACGGGTGAATACGGGTTGACAGGGCCTTAAAAGACAACACCGCATTACTTGAGCATAAATGGGTGCTCTAAAAAAATTTAATTTTGTTTGGTCAAATTATATTGGACAGAGAAGCAGAAGAGGGTATAGACTCCCAAGATTGAATGGTTACTATCAGACAGTGGTTGGAATTCACAGGACAGTTATCGCACGTCCACTCAGCGTGAGGTGTAGACGCTATCTGGCTCCCAATCTCTCGTATGCTCAGCACGGCCGCTAGATGGCGTGCCGTCTCATCTAGTGCGCAGGCACGAGCGGCGCTAACATACCCCCGTCCTGAAGGACGTCTAGGTTTTGTAACTTCGTCCTTCGCGTCCTCGCATAATCACATCCTCATTTTCTTTGTTTATATCACGAAGGATTATTATCACTAGCGATAGTAGCGCGAGATAATCCTATGGTCTATGATTCCATTCCACTATTATTAGGATTATCTCACTGATTATTACCATCGGTAGCTAGGATTCGCCCCGCCGCCGGTGGTGGAAACTCCATTTTTTTAAGGTTAATTTTGTGTATGTTTTCAATGTTAGGTTTTTAATATGTACAAAATTAGTTTTAAGTAAATGTGTAAATAAATGAATGAACTTTACTTCTTATTTTTACTTTACTTATGACATTTGAACCTTATTGATATCGTCATAAGACCGATTTCTTTAATTAAACTATAGTATAACGGTTTCAAATACACCGCAGTCAAAGCGATTTCTTTGTAACATATCAATTGGAAATTAACTTCCCAAGATCGCCAATCTATCGTGACACTCTATTCGTGTTTGAATAAGCATAAAGTAGCACCTCACAGCTCGCGGCTTGCATAATCATGAACTTGTTCAGTGCATCCAATATTGTACTTAGAACCATCTAAACACCTCATGGCATAATATATTATGGTTTTTAGTCGTACTGTATCGTAGACTTGGATCGTAGCGTAGATATTCAAAGGTGTGCGCCCTATGAAACTGTTTCAAGACATTACGAAGAGAGGTGATGGCTGGCCCTGGCGGCGTGATGTTCGCGAACGGGTGCTGTTTGTGGAGACTGGCCTGCTGAAATTGGCAGCATTTTATCTGAATGGTATACCTATGTACCTATAGGTACACTAATTACCTGACTGCATAATTAATTAACGCTTGACTAGGTACGATTAGTACACCTCAATTTTATTAACCTATTGACAACTTGATACTTCAAGGTATCTTCTTCTTCAAGTATTCTTCAAGCCTTCCCATCCAGCAGGGTAATGCCGCAAGTGTTCTAGGAACATTTGAAACGCCCCTTTTAATATAGTCAAGATTGTTAAGTAGGTTTTAATTATTTGGTTATTAGTATTTACCTGTTTTATATTTTGTGAAAATAAACACGAGTATCTTAATATTCATATAGTATATTATTTTTATTTTTAACCGACTTCTTCAAAAAAGGACGTTATCAATTCGACCCGTATGTACCTATGTAATCTTGGAATTGCACAATATTCGTATAATGTTAATCTATGTGGGCTTCTAAACAGGTGTGTCAAATTTCATAAGTGTATGTATGTATGTTAGTATTGTTGTCCACGCATTTCTCCGAAATTATTAATCGGATTGTGACCATTCTTTTTTTATTGGCTTACATTTACTTCAACTTAGGGAATAGTGCAAGTTTCATGAAAATCGGTTCAGTAGTTTTCAAGATATGGACTGTTAAGTGTGTAACAATCACTGAAAAAACACCAACTTGTTATGTTATAATTTTATGCACGGCGGGGCGGAGGAGCGACCGTGTTTATAGTGCATACTTTGAAGTCCTTCAGTTCGTTCCGGCTGTGCACACCGACTGTGGGAAGACTCCTTGAGGTGTCGAGGAGGGGTGAGCTCACCTTGGTTCTATAAGGGCGTATGTGAAATTAGGCTATACTACGAATACGCTCGGTCAATGGTTAAATAAAACAAAAGCCGCTCTCGATAACTGGAAAAAAAATTGTCCCACTGAATCTTTACCAGACAATCCAGGTATACAAAAAAACTGGGACAATCCTTTATGTAAAAAAATATTTCATGATTTAAAAAATAAAGATAATTCACCGAAAACGGTTGTTCGTCTGAGCGCCGCCACTCAGAGAGAGTCGGGGGCCTGGTTGCATGCTCTTCCCTCCCATACAATCGGTACGCTTCTGGACCCGGACTCTCTCAGAATAGGAATGGCGCTCAGGCTGGGCTGCAACATTTACGAACAACACCAATGTGTCTGCGGCAAGACCGCAGACACCCAGGGTCACCACGGATTAAGCTGTAACAAAAACTCGGGCAGATTCCCAAGACATCACATGCTTAACGACTTACTGAAAAGAGCATTAACTTCTGTTGACGTACCATGCCTACTGGAGCCGCCGGGCCTGTGTAGAGACGACGGAAAAAGGCCCGACGGAATGACGATTCTGCCGTGGAAGCACGGCCGCGCTCTGGTGTGGGACGCAACGTGTGTGGACACCGTCTGTGCGAGCAACATAAAGCTGTCCTGCTCGCGTGCGGGTGCGGCGGCGGAAGCCGCGGCCAGTAGGAAGCACAAAAAATACGAAGATATTAGGTGCAACTACTGGTTCGTGGCCTTCGCCGTCGAGACATTTGGTACGTGGTCGGAGGAGGCCAAGGCCTTCGTCCTTGAGGTGGGTTCCAGGATGGTGACCGCAACTGGAAACCCGTGTTGCCTCTCGTATCTCCGGCAACGAGTTAGTCTGGGGATACAGAGGGGCAACGCGGCCGCCATCCTGGGAACCATCCCGGGGACGACGCCCCTTGAGGAAATATATAATTTATAAGTTAGTTTTTAGTTTTTAGTTAGAGTTTTTTTTTTTTTTTTTTAATTAGTTATATTTGTCTATTTAATTTGATAGGTAGTTATAGTTTATGTAATTTCTGTATGTTTAATTCAATAACGTTTTTATTTTACTTGAAAAAAAAAGTAAGATAATTGTTTATTAAAAAAAATAAAAAAAAAAAAAACAAAATAGAATACAATAGTTAAAAGTCCATTAAAAGCCTCCTTAACAATTTTAATTGCAGCTTAGTTAATTTAGGTTATATGGAGTAACTCGAAGGGAGTCACATGCTGTGCCACATTCTTTTCCTATCATGGGACTGGGCACTACGACTACATAAATTGGTATTTTCAAAATTTTTATACTAGTCGAACTATCACTATACCGCCTCTTGATTGTGAAAGAAAAATTCATAAAAAAAATTATAATTGTTTTTAGTTTTAATTTTATAGTTAGGTATTCTAAATTCTTTCTGTAAATTTAATTTTTATGTTCTCTTTCTGTTTAATAAATTTCTAATAAATAAATGTTCTGCAAATCGAAAAAAAAAAAAATTACAATTTAGTTGCATTGATTCCAAAATGATCAAATTTCCTTTTAAACATTATTTATAGTCGGCTGACAGGGCAGCCTATAAATAATTTATAGGCCCATTATAGGCTTAGATAATATTTCTTCTGTGCTGACAGTTGCCGCCCCAAAATATAGTTAGACCACCATGCTGGCATCCGGACTTATACTAGCTATACTATCTTTTGCCCGCGGCTTCGCTCGCGCTAAACTCGGTTCAATAGCAAATCCGATTTAAACGCAAATCATCAATATCAATCATTAATTAATACTAATAATAAATCTGTAAGGAATGGTGCTGGGGTAAGTTACTTCGTTTTATGAGATACGGCGTTTGTAGACACTATGTATGATACTAAAACTAAATTGATGATTTTTAGAAATATTTTCTGTATGTATGTATGTATGTATGTTCCTCCATAACTCTTAAACCGATCATCAGAATTTGATGAAACTTAGTACAAGCACATTTACCTATACGAGACACAGGATAGGCTAAGTAAAATTAAGTTCCAGTTACGCTACGATGTGGATCTCATACAAACCGAATTGTTCCGCGCGCCGAAATAAAGGTACGGTAGCGGGCTTACTTGATAGTAAACATGAATTTCACGCGAGCGAAGCCGCGGGCAAAAGCTAGTATGATAATAAACGACCGCTTTTCTTATATTTTCTGTCTCTCTCTGTCTCTTTCCTTCCTTCCTCCCATCCCTCTCCTCCGTCCATCTCTTCCCTCTCCATCCGGCACTACCATTCGACACTAAATTCCGTTCATACTATAGTTTCTTTGAAACTGCTCAGCCCTATCGCTATTGAGCGTGATGGTATATAGCCTATAGTGGGAACTACTCTTTACATTGGTGCAAACCGCATGAAAAACTGTTCAGTGGTTCCGGAGTTTACCTCAAACATACATACAGACAGATGTTCCCTTTTATAAGAAGTAGAGACACAGATTACTTAATAGTTACTTGGTAGAGATTAGGTATGGCCACCAGGCTTCACACATGAAGGAGAGCTCTTCGACAATCCCTTAAATGTGTACCTTTTTTTTATTATTATTTGTTGACATATCCGCCATAATAACGCATATTCTGTGAACATTTCAACGGAGAGTTTTTATTGAATAATGTTTCAATTCATTTACTGTATTACATACGCCCTTTTAGAGTTAAGACGGACTTGCGCCCCATCCGATAAATATGATAACGTGTGTTCGGTCAGTTCACGCCGTTTCCCGCGTCGACCGGAATGCGAGGAAAGAATTCAAAAAAGGTAGAAGAGGCATCAACTGTCCGACCAGGTGAAAAGTCGTTATTAAATGAAATGGTGTGAACAAATACTGATTTAGTCCGTGTGCTACACAGCCGTGGCTGCCGGCGCGTTAGCCGCGAGTCGCGACAACAGGCAAACCTTCTGCCGCAGCGCAGATTTTCAGACAGTTGTCGGATTCTAGAAGTTCCGTCCTTTTAAAATTGTTTGTGCTTAAGAGGAGTCGGCGGCACTGACATAAAAAAAAAATTACTTTCGTATGGATACGGAACGGAACCCTCAAAATACGAGCTGGACGACCGACGACGTGGCGTATTTGGAAAATATACCTTTACCCAACGCTCCATAGTGTTGAGCTCGGGTATACATTCAAGAAGTAGCAAAGCAAGTGTGTCACTTGAAAATATACCCGAGCGCAACACTTCTCGGGTATACTTTCAAGTAACGAAACTCCGATCCCAACACGATGATGCTGTTATTAATATTCCGTATGAAGGAAGGAAAGTGGTATGAGTGATGTTTTTGTGGTTTAAAAAAACCAGGGTTTATTATAGAAGATGCCTCGCGTAGCGTAACCTAACCTAACCTAATGTTGAGGCGGTGCATGTCGTTTTCCTTTTTCCTTCCTCCGAGAGACCGAAGATCGCCGTGCCGTCGCGTTGACGTCGGGTATATTTTAAAGTGCCTGCTCGCGCTTTCCTGCATTTGAAAGCATACCCGACGCCAGCGCGGTCAGTGACGTCACAAATGTTAGGTGAAGGTACATTTTAAAGGGCTTAATTTTCACTTTCTGTGTTTGAAAATATACCCGATGCTAGCGCGGCCAGTGACGTCACGAGCGTTGGGTAAAGGTATATTTTCCAAATAAGCGACGACGTGTTGTCCAACTCCCTGCTGGGTATGTATGTGGGACAGGTTGCTCGCTCGTGACTCGAGGAAGACACGCTTGGGGAGCACCCGATGACCCGACCACCGAAGAAGGCGAGAGTCGAGACTATCTCTAGCCGGACCGAGTGCGTGCGTGGGCGGGATCCGACTTGCTTGTTCATTTTTTTGTTTATTTATCTCGCCCCCTTGCCTGCCTTGTCCTGTCACCCACACGCTTTTTTATATTATTCAAATTATGCAGTACACGCTTATTCCGAATATTCTAATTATGTATGTATACCTGAGAAAGAAATACATAAATAAATAGTATGTAAAAATGTTCTTGTCAAAATACTAAAAATTATTACAGTGTTATTTTGTCCCTGTCTAGCCTGAAATTAAAAGTCAGATTTAAGTCATCCTCGATAGCTCAGTGGTGCAGCCAGTCGACTGTCGCTATTGATGGTTAAGCAACGCTGGACCGGTCAGTACTTGGATGGGTGACCGCTCGACCGTTGGAGGCTGACCGTGGTTCGGATTCCACGTAAAATTGTAGGTCCCTTCCCTTCTTACCTTACTAGGTGGTAGGGTTCAAACCGCCCGGGTTGGTACCACCGCACTGAATGCAACGTCGGTCGAAACAGCTATGTAAATAGTTAGTGTTTTCCGTCCGGTTCAGTCACGAGTCAGTAAACTTACTGACTCGTGGGTTCAGTGTAGCCGACACGACCGAAGGGGAGCAGTGACATGGCACCTAGTTCACCCGGTGTTATGGGCTGACATCACGGGTGTTGTAGGTGATGTAGCCAATCGTGGCAGTTTCCATAAAAAAAAAAAGTCTCCTTTAATATTATACTACCTATATCGGTTAATTGACATTTCTCATACAGTTAACAGGAGCCGATACTGGTGAAATAGGCCGGATCTCTTACGTAACACTGAATCCTCACTTACATGACACTGGCCAAAATATCTTTATTCTAAGCTTTTTTTTTTAAACCGCATGCAAATCGGTCCACTTTTAAGATATTTTTAACATTGGAAAATATGTTTTTTCGATCGCGTTTTCAGCGAAAGTGCGACATCGCTCTGGCGTCGTCAATTTTGGGGTATCAAAAGACGTGTCTTGACGAGATCTACAAGTTGGTGTAAAAAATGTGTGAAAAAGTCTTTCGTGTGTGAAAAACTTTTTCGAAAAAGTGCAAAAATGTCGAAAAATTACGTGATTTTTTGCGACTTCTCAACTTGAATCGACGATATCTCGAAAACGAAAAGCGATATCGAAAAAATTAAAATAAAAGCACTCGGGGTATTGAGTTGGGCTACAGTTTGCAAAAAACGGAACCTCGCTATCTGTAATGGGGTTGCAGAAAGCTTTACATTTATGCGGCGGAGTTTTCGCAGCGCGCGCGTGACGCGTGTACTAGTGAGTTTCGTGTACTAGACTCTAGTAACTAGAGCCATAGTAATATAGGTTAGGTTAGAAGATGCGTCGCGATCTTCTAACCTAACCTATATAATATTTTTATATTTGATATTTATTAATTTGTTACTTTAGTTAGTTAGATCTGTTAATTCGTTTGGTTATAAGTATGTTAATATTTAATTAAGAAGAGAAATCGTTAAACAAACTTATGAATTGTGAGTACTTAATTCTATCTTATAATTTTATGTGTACCTAATAAAAATAATTATTTTGTTTCTTTAAAGAATAAAGATTGTAAAAAATACGTTTTGCCTATGTTCATTTTCAATGTACCCGAAGGTTGTGAGAGGCACGAGATCTGTGGATTTTTTTTTATTACTTAATTACTTGATTATTTGATGACACACCCATACACACACACGTTAAACTTATAACACCCCTCTTTTTTCGTTGGGGGTTAAAAATACCATTTGATGTACGTTATGCTTCTTTCATACTATGCTAGACGATTATTATAACGGACACTTGAATATACATAACAGTAAGAAATCGAATCGAATAACCCATGTATCGAATATTCAGTGGGTGGAACACCGCACTCACCGACTCATTCCCACAGGAAATTCCAATCAAATTGTATGTATGTTTCTTTAATAATATTACCACGATATAGTCACGAAGCAACTATGAATTATGTTGTACTTGCGTTTCTTTCGTTGTAGGTACGCCCAAATTATAGGTGTCACAACGAAGACAAACAGACGTTCAATAAATATAAGATTCGAAAAGAGGAGTGTGTATAATGGTATAATCCAAAATTAGACTCCTTGTCCGACAGTTATAAATAAAACGAAGCTTCTACGGCCGTGTAGCGTAGTAGTAAATGTACATTTACATATGAATATTCTTATAACTCGAGAACCATTTTATCGATTTACATACGGTTTTCACTGTTACATTCAGTCACTTCTCAAGATGAAATGAAAATTAAATGAAAGGAAATGAAACGTTTATTTTAGATTATAGATAAATGGTTTTAATCTTTATGCTACGTCTCATCAGCGGCCTGAGCTGTGAGTAAAAACCGGCCAAGTGCGAGTCAGACTCGCGCACCGAGGTTTCCGCACCACAAAAAAAACATTAAAAAAAACATGTTTCTTGTATGGGGTCCCCAGGTTTTTTAACTTACTTAACGTGTTTTTTAACCCCTTAACTGTTATATCCGCCAAAATAACACATACATTGTAAAAATTTCAACTGGCTCGTCCAGATACAGCCATCGGACGGACGAACAGACAGACAGACTGACTGACAGATGGCGTAGGTTTATTAATAGGCTTCCGTACGGGGATACGGAAACCTAAAAAATAATTCAGGTCATTGCGAGTAATGGCAAATAAAAAAATAGATTCTTACACTAGTGAAGGTGAAACTGCTAGCAGGTGTAAAGAAAATCGCCCGCGTTTGTTCTCTTACAGATACGAGACAAGACGAAAGCACTTATCATAAAACCTCTAAATTCGTACGGCGCGGCGTAATATAACAAAACTGACAGACGTAAAAAGTCAATTTCAACTCTCTCTTAGACACGACCACAACACGTGCCGAAACCTCCAGGATCTTATCTTTACGACCTTTGGGAGTGATAAACTGAGATAATTTCGATTATATCGACAATTCACCAGCTACTGTGCGCAGATGGAAAAGAAAGAAGATTTACAAATTGTGCAATTTTGACCTTTGTTGTCTGCTACATAGGGATTCCGATGTCTCCCTTGTTTCGTTGCGATTATCCTGCTTGTGGAAGGAAGTGGATGAAAGATTGTACAGTCAGCGCGTACGTTCGTGGCCTCCGGCTGGAAAGCGAGAATGGAATGTATAGTGTTGTGAATCAATCTCTGAAAGTAACGACATTTACGAAACCTCTTTTTTATTTATGGCATTAAATTATTTATCTAATAAGTTTTATTGAGTGGTTGAAGTACGAAGGCAAAACAGGGAGATCTATCGGCCTCCGCCCGCAGAGGCCACGAACGTGCGCGCTAACAGTATTTTCCTGTTGCTCGCGTCGCGGTCGCGGCACGCCCAGACAAGAAGTAGGCTGTATTTAGGGCATGTTATGTTATGTATGATGGTTGATGTGAAAGGTTTTTTGAGTACATACATACTCGTACATATATACCACACGCTATATCCCGACAATCGGGGGTAAGCAGAGTAACCGCTGTTGTGCTGCAAGGAGTCTGGTAGATACAGTGCACTCGGTTGTGTTCTCCTCTAGTCCAGTATAGCCAGCAATCCAGGGAAGTCTCCGGTATGGCACCTACCTTCTCGAAGGTGATATTGGCTAGTTAGAGCATGTGCTTTGACCCCTCCGATTCAGCCACCCATACCGGATTACATAAAAAAAAAATACAGCACAACACCGACCGCCACGTCTAGCAAAGCATTCGGACAAGATAACTATCAAGCAGCAGTAAGGCACGAAGACCCACCTGCTACATGACTCGGTGGATGGGCCGCGCCGAGGTGAGAGGTGGTAAGCTTGTCGCCCTTTAGCACGGCATCTCGTCCATATCCCTTAGTCGCCTTTTACGATGTGCACGGGGAGAGATGCAGTTTTTCTGAGTCTTCCTGATAATCAAATGGGCCGTTTAAAGGTGCCTTCCTGTTGCGACCGCGATGCGAACTCGCATCGCGGTTTTGAGTTTCGGCCCTAATGAATGAGTGGGACGAAATCTCCTATTACTAAGCCTACGCCGTCTGTCTGTCTTTCTGTCTGTCTGTTTGTCTGTCTGTCTGTCTGTCTGTCTGTCTGTCTGTCCGGCCGTGTGTCTGCACTCTGCCCGCCCGATGGCTGTATCGTTGGAACCGTAATAGCCGGTTGATAAAAACAAAAAGTAAAAAACCGGCCAAGTACGAGTCGAACTCGCGCACCGAAGATTCCGTAACGCCATTTCATGGTCAGCGCTGCTTCATACTGTTTTCGGTAGATGGCGCGTATACACTTTTTTTTCGTTTCTTGTAGGGGGACCCCCGTGAATTTTTTACTTTTTTTTATTTTTATTATTTGTTATATCGGCAATAATAAATAACACATATTCTGTGAAATTTCAACGGGCTACCTATTACGGTTCAAGAGATACAGCCCTCGGACAGACAGACAGACAGACAGACAGACAGACGGCTTAGGCTTAGTAATAGAATCCCGTACGACGGATACGGTACCCTAAAAATCAAGGGGTGAAAATATCATAATTTCCAGAAGAACCCCATCTGCCGAATTATCCAAAAATTTTAACTTCAAAAGTATGAACGGTCATCGATAGATACCTAGATGGCGTGATACGCGAGATACGTGCGAGTGCGACTTAATAGTAAAATAAATAACAATATATGAGTGGTTGGGTCAAGGGCCAGATCCAGAAGGCAGCCCTGCTCGACACTGCACGCATCGTCCGGAGGTTCCTCTCTTTGGGACCCGACCATCGGTAGCTTGGGCTCGCCCCGCCGCCGGTGGTGGAAACTCCGTTTATATTTTTTATATTAATTTTAGGTATATATTTGTATTTTTATACTTTGTATATTTGAAATTAATGTAAATATTATAAATGTGTTAATAAAGAAATAAATAACAATAAAAACCGACCATTTACGTGGTGGTACGGAAACCACCACGGTGAGCGAGTCCTGCTGAGTCATAATAACCGGGAAAATGTGGAATGCACTCCCCGTTCATCTATTTCCTCCCAAGTACAGCCTGGGATTTTTCAAAAAGGGCGTGAAAAGGCTGCTGACAGGCCGGCATGGCATTCGCAATCCCCGTGCATCACAGAATGTCCATGGGCATCGTAAGTCACCTACTCGTAAGTGTAACGATGCCACATGTCGCGCTTTCCATCAAAAAAATAATTTAGTAAGTACATACATACATCAAATTTCGGCAGAATGGTTTCTGTTGGTTCTACATAGTACCACCCAATACATTTACACATAGAACAAAATGTTAATTGTTTTGAGGAAGTGACTCGTCAATCGTCATACATGGTGGCTGCTTTGTAAACGCTGCACTGGTTCTATGGTATTTGGGAGCGCCCCACTTTCTTTGTCGTCAAATCGTTTTGTCACGCCTGTGCCTCCCTGGAGGTGAATTTAGTAGGTGAACATCGAGTATCGAGTTAGGTTATAATTATTAAGCTATGAAGTTTTAATATGTAGTAGATTTTACTTTATAGCGTTTTAAAATATCGTTCATAATATACATTATTAAAAAAATATCTTCTCTGCCAACTGTCGTTAGTCGTCGCACTACGGCCGCCCCGCGGGCGGCAGAAACGACCAGAAACTTTCCGTTTTCCGGTTCTCTGAAAAGCCCGTGAGCAAAGACGCTGAATATTTTTAATTCAGTATCCATCCATATAATAATATTTTTAATTCAATATATATACATACATACATACCACACGCTGTATCCCGACAATCGGAATAAGCAAAGTAGTAGGTATTGTGCTGCAAGTCTTGTAAATTGCAGCGTTGTGCTGTAATTTACAAGACTTGCAGCGTACGTCCGTACGGTACGACATTGCATAGTAAAATAGGCGTATTATTATTAATAGTTTAATTAATAGTATAATATTTCTAGTTTTTGTTAACCGTTAGTTTTCAGAAATAACCCCTTTTCTTGATGTGACTTGATATTATGGCTACGGATGGAGTCGCAATGTCATAATTTTATTCCAATTATCCTTTGGGGAAAAAATTTACATAGGCGAGGTCTCATACAAAATTATTCATAAATTCTGACAAACCTAATTATAAACAGCCACATACAAACACTTTCGTGAGACAAATTTGACATCCTAACCCCCCGCCTCTATAAATATTTTCCTCGTAAGTAAATTGAGTATACGATGTACGATTTGGCTGATAGTGAATTGAACCACCACCGTATAGTTGTGTGTTTAATCACTTTGCCTGTCCGTTGCTTTATTCTGGTCTCCTCATTAGAGATGCCGATCGGTTTAAATACAATAAGTTGCACACCGAATAATACCAAAAATTTGGTATAAAACCGGTATAATACCGATAGATCACCGTTGCTTTGGTGACTAACGTAAAAAAATCATTAGCGCATAAATAACATTAAAAAGGACGTTTAGTACTCCCGCATAAGGTTGATTCTTGGTTTAGTAGGTAGGTAGTATGCCCCCGCGAGGCCGCCCGTAACGCCAAAGAGCGCGTGCACCTAGATCGGTATAAAACGGATAAGTCACCGTTGCTTTGGTGACTAACGGCTCATTTACACTGAGGCAACAACGGCCGACATTGTGGCATGCTACACTGTAGCATGCAACAATGTTGATCGATGTTGCACACGCTAAACAGCGACAACATTCAACAAAATACAAGCATATCCAAGCACGCACCGCACGCCGTACGTGTGTATGGGAATGGGACGGTTCGATTGACATGTGGCGTGCGCGGTGCGGCATCTCTAGATAGAAGTACCTACCTGGGTTAGAATTAAATTGTTTTTTTTAAATGGTGTGGTCAAACGAAAAAAATATGCAATTTAATTAATACTATACAATACAGGGTGAAATTTTTATGTTTTGTATTTATGCTACGCCACAATGTAAATTAGCCTTAACCTACAAGTTATGCATTCATAACATTATATTGTCAGTAGTACATATAACTTTATTTCGTAAAGATTAAGGTTCAAAATAATAAATAACACTCAAGCGGGGCGGTGGCGCTCTCAAAGAACAGAAAGCCTAGCTAGACTAGCCGCGCTGCCGCCGCAGGCGGCGAGCGTCAAAGCGCGGCGGCGAACGTCAAAGCGCGGCGGCGAGCGTCAAAGCGCGGCGGCACGCTTTGCGTCGAGCGGCTTACTTGGTAGATGTCAAAGCTTTAATACTTCCGGTATTCTCGAAATTGTACTTTATGTCCATGCCATAGAGCTGAAGAGCGCGCTACTCACAATGAGGAATCAACCAGAAATAGGTACTAATATCTAATATGCACATGCAGTTTCAATGTATTATATTTATGAATATGTATAATTATGTATTGATTAGGAATTACGTAATTTTTGTATATTTATTAAAGTAGTAGGTAGTAAGTAAGTAGGTAGGTATTGTAAAAAAAAATCTACTTTTAAATAAATAAAAGTACGATAATACTGATTAATGTAATGAAATGAATGACACAGTAGGCATTAACATAAGCTTTACTCGTAGTGCGTATTGTATAAAGTTTCATCATTGGGAAAGTTTCATTCCCATTTCATTGGGAAAGGTCCGTGGCCAGCAGTGAGACATTAAAAGGGCTGTTGAAGAAGAAAAGAGGATTATAAAATTTTTGACACTGTCGAATGACAACATCCATTTATGACGTATTTCGTGATTTCGTGACGGCCGGGCTGGCCCGGTTGGCGGGCTAGCCCGGCTAGCCCGGTTGGCCTAGCGATATGACGACACGATCTGTCACGACTCGTGTTCGTGCTCAGTTTCGTGTCCATTTCCGACACGTGTGTAGATATGAGCGCCGATAACTACCCGATCGGCGGCGGCGCGCCGACTCAAAATTGTCGGCGGCGGCGGCGTTGTCGGCGGCGCGACTTTGTATGGGCGCGTTCCGGTAGAAAGCTGTTAGCGTGCGCCGATGTACTAGCGCCGACCGGCGCCGACCAGCGCTGGTTGTTGACGCATACAATCTCCATAGGGCGTGTTCAGGTAGAAAGCTGGTAGCCGGCGCCGATGTACCAGCGCCGACCGGGGCCGACCAGCGCTGGTTGTTGACGCAGACAGTCTCCATAGGGCGCGTTCAGGTAGAAAGCTGGTGGCAGGCGCCGATGTACCAGCGCCGACCAGCGGTGGTAGTTAAGGCAGACAGTCGCCATACTTCGTGCCGAACCAGCGCCTATAAGCGCCGACAAACTCCGAGAAACGCGGATCGGCGCTGTCGTTTGCGAGAAACGAACGTGTCTCACTGTTCGTGAATGTTTATTAAAATTGTAAAAAAATGTGTACTGACATTTTGATTTCGTTAGTATTTAGTAGACCTGTAGTAGTGTGGGATAAAAGAGATAGAAGACACCAAAATAGATACGTGGTGGATAAATGTTGGAATGTTTTCTGAGTTTGAGAAACACATTGTCTAATAGAAAAAGGTCTTCATCCGATGAGCCCGAGATTTTCATTTTCACACTACCTACCTACTCAGTCACACAGATTTATCAGCTTCTACCGGCTTTCTTTATGTAGCAACTACCGGCGCCATGGACGAAATATACTGGACTTATCATTAACGTCGTCAACAAAGCCAACCGGGGTCGCCGCGGAAGGGGTAAGAAGACGGCGAGGGAGCGGGGACGTTGCGTATGCGATGTTTTTCCATCTCTGTCAATCACGCAGTCGCACAGTATTTCTTTCCTCGTCTACGAATTCACCTACACACACTTAAAGAGGAGAAAGAGATAAGGCGATCGAGTGCCTTCGTGAGTGAGCGAGATGCAGTTCAGGCAGTAAGTGAGCCTGACGCCCGTGCGTGGTTACTCCCGCTCGCCTATGTATGATCGGTCCAGTATATTTCGTCCATGACCGGCGCCGACCAGCGCCCGTCGGCGCTGGTACATCGGCGCCGGCTACCAGCTTTCTACCTGAACGCGCCCATATGCGAGCGCGTCCAAGATAAAGATGATTCTGTATACTTATTAATTAAATTTGTAGCTATTTTAATGGTAGAGCCCGAGTCGGTCACCAAGACAATATCGTTTTGTGTTAACATATTTTTTTCTTCGAAAAGTCTATCGGTGCGATCAATCTTAACCCGCCACTGACCCGAGTGCACCAGCCTTGCGGCCATAGCACCCGCACAGCGCCGCGACCTCATCATGGAACAATCATTTGAGAGCCGCTGCACGCAGGGAGGCCCGCTGCCTGAGCCGATGGTCTGGCTCAGGTGACGCGCATTGATTGCGGTCCAGCCTCCCACTTGGAGGGACTCATAAAGGCGTTCTGAGTCCCCCCCTTGGAGTGCACCGACTCCGAAGATTGCCCCCATCTACGTCATGCGTCCGTCAGTCTGCGTCCCTGATGGGAGACAACGTCACAAGACAGCGACTTGTCTACCCGGTCCTCGCGACCCAATTCGCCCCAGCGTCTGCGTACGTCAGTCGGTCCTCGCGCCTATTTTAGTACTCTAGCGGAGCTCACCATGCCTCGCCCTGCGTCGTGGGGGCGCTGACAGCCACCCCTCTTTTCCCGCTGCTCTTTTCGGTTACGACGACTTCTGCTGTTCTGTTTTTCGGCCACTATTCTTTTTGGCTAGGGCGGAGACAGGTGAGCTGTCCCCCCTGGGCTACACGTCGCCGTCACGTCCCGTCCTGTCGAGTCCGTCGTGCGCTGCGTGTCCCGTTCTGTCGTGGTCGTCTGCGTCCCCAGCGTGCTCGTCCCCCGTCGTCAGTTCGTCCGCAAAAGTTCTGTCGGCCCCTATGTCAGCCCGTTTCCGGAACCACCCGGCTGCGAATCTCTTGAATGCGGAGAAGTTCTCCTCCGACGAGACGAGGTCCGCGTAGTACACCGGCCCCCCGTTCCGCGCGGTCACCTCTGCCACCATACTGTCCCTTTCATTCTCGTATAGCACGCAGTGCCATACGGCGTGGTCGGCATCCTCTCTTCCGGTCCCGCATTCGCACATCTCACTCTCAGCCAGTCCCAGGTCATACAGCTTACCCCGGAAGTTGCCATGTCCTGTGAGGAGCTGCGACGTTCGGTGGTCTGGTTGCACCCAGTGACTTCTCAGCCTCACCCCGACGTGTGGAAAGAACCTGTGGAGGTGCCTACCTGTCGTGGCCGCGTCCCACCTCTCCTGCCAGAGGTCTAAGACCTCTTGCCTGATGGCTCGCCTGCTACTCAGGAATTCCTCCCGGCTCCCCGCCCGTTCCTTTGCGCACCACGTCCTCCCAGCCTGGAGCACCTCCAGGTCTCCGGGGAGGACGCCCGCAAGGACCGGTAGGTCCGCTGTGCTGTTTGTCCTGTAAGCCTTGGTCAGAAGGACCAAGGCCTGCCTCTGCGCGCGTAACAACGGACTACGCACGGCATGCTGTCCGGCTCGGTCGAACCAGCACGCAGCAGCGTAAGTCACCGTGGAGACCCAGGTGCCCGTGTATATAATTTTCAGCGTCTTATATTGGATGCCCCAGGATGCCCTCGACACCCGGGACATTTTGCCGAATGATTTGTTCGCCTTCTCCCCGATAACTCGCGCGTGCTGCGCGAAGCTAAACGTCTGGTCGACCTCTAGGCCAAGAAATGTTGTTGTGAGTTCCGACTTGATGCTCGTCCCTCCCATGCGGACCGTTGGCGGTCGGTTGACGAACCGCCCCTTCACCGTCATAGTTTTTGATTTGTTTGGCGCGAAGGCCAGTCGGTTAACTCGGCCCCAGTCTGCCATTAACTCGAGAGCTGCTGCAGCCCTGCTCTCGATCCCCGCACGAGCATCCGCTTCCACTGATAGGACCACGTCGTCGGCATAGGCCGCGACGTGGCAACCGTCTGGCATGGGAAGGCACAGCAAGTCGTCGAGCAGTATGTTCCAGAGAAGCGGGCCAAGGACCGATCCCTGCGGGCATCCCATCGTTGAGCGCTTCCATCTCACCCGGTGGCCGCAGAACAGCCCGACTCGGCGTTTCGCGAAATACCCCAACAGCATCCGATAGATGTTGGGGGGGCATCCCAGCCGCCGTGCCTTGACCAAGATCATCGGCCACCAGGCGTTATCAAAGGCGCCGGAAATGTCTAAAAAGACGACCTGGAGGTATTACCGCCGCGTGGTCTTCGCCCTGCTCATCAGCTCGGTGACAGCGCTCACGGTCGATTTCCCCTTGACGAATCCGTGCTGGTGGGCCGACAGCCGCATGCTCACGCATTCCAGCCGCCGGACCATAAGCCTCTCCAATATCTTCCCTAGGATCGGGAGGAGGGTAACAGGTCTATAGGCCTTGGGGTCTGATGCAGGCTTACCGTTCCCCTTGGGGAGAACGATAAGCCTCCCGTCCTTCCAGCAGTCGGGGAAGAGGCCGGCCGCCATGCACTTGTTGAACGTCGTTAGAAGCTCCCAGTTTATGACCTCCCAGGCTTTCTTTACGATTGTGGCTGTAATACCGTCTATTCCCGGGGCTGTGTCTGGGAGGTCTTTTATGATCGCTCCCAGCTCCTCCATTGTAGCCGGCGGGGCCCCCTCACCACTCGGGGGCACTAGGGCAAGCCCACGTATCCTCGTGTGCTGAGGGGTGTCCCGGAGGGGGTTGTCGTCCGGGCAAAGCGCGTGCAACAGATTGTCCATGGCGGATGACACCTCAGATGGGGATGTGCCTCCGTGTGTCACACCAATGACAACATTCTCCATCGTTGGCCGCCTCCCTTGTGCTGTGCGGTATGCTATTCCCCAGGGTGCTTCGTTTCCGTCAATGGTGGCCTGCTTCCGGAGGTCTTTCATTCTCGCTTCCTCAATCAGGCTCTTATACTTTCGTCTCAGCGTTCTATATTCAGTCATTGCCTGTTCCAACGCTTGGGGTCTGTCATTCTTCCTCTTTCGCTGCGATCAGACTGACAGACCGCGCTCGGTTCGGCGCGCCGACCGCGTTAGGCGGCGGCGGCGGCCTGGCGGAAAGCGCGGCGGCGGAGGCGCGCCGGCGTGGCGCTCATACCTACACGTGTGCCACGTCTGGTCTAGGCCAGCGGTACTCGAGATATGATCTTTTAAAAAAAAAAGTTACTCCACGATATACACTACCACTAGGTATACGAAGTTTCGTCAAAAAATCCTAAGCCTTCTAGTTCTCGCAGAAAACGGGTTGCCACGGAACCCTCTTTACGCGAGCTCGACTTGAACTTGACCACTTTCCCATGATTTAAACATATTTGCCCATGATATAAAAAATCTTCAAGATTTGAAACGATGACCTATCGGGTCGTAGGCAAGCCCTTTCGCGCTGCACTACATGCAACTTCACTAATGCGTTAAAATTTTCGTATCTGTTGCTGAGCTCGACTCACAGCTACCTATTAGTTTCGCGGGGATCCTCGCCCTTTCCCCACCGACGACGTGGCCGAAATTCAAGGCCGCGTTCACTATTATTTGCGCCTTAAGGTTGATTTTTAGTTTGCTGGTGAGTACATACATACATACAACTAACGAACACCTGCGCTGCGTCCGACCGAATCAAAGAATCCGCCCGCACCGCCAAAGAGAGCACGCTCCGCGCCGCGCTGCGCAGCGCTCCGCGTACATACGCACCCCTTTGTCGGCGCTAGCGGCGGCAGGCAGTCGCTTTGTGCATTCGGTCTCTCTCTTTACAGAAGGACTTGCAGCTTGAGCGGCTGTGCTTTGATTTTTTTGTTGCCACCAGTCAGTCTGATTCTGTCATTCCGTAAAGCAATACATACGCCACGCGCGCGACACATCCCCGCGAAAATCAAAATGCCGCACACTGCGTGCGAGGTCTGGCAACATTTTCAAGTCTTAAACACTTCAAATGGGAAGAATCATGTTGCGAGTATATATTGCAAGTTAACATAGTCAAGATAGTGATATTTAGCATAATACTTGTCAGCTAAGTCAGTACAAACTCCATATATTGGAGCACAAACTTGATTAGTTCACGAATGTGGTTAGTCACCAAAGTCACGGTGATCTATTGGTATTATACCGGTATTAAACCGTGTCTTATTGAATCATACCGTGTTTTTACAACTCTACTCCTCATTATGTGTTTAAGAGTCTGTATACTTCACATTCTTCGCATCGCTTCGCATGATCAATTGTTATATCAACTATACTCCAACACAATCACTCTGTAATACTTTTATGGAACTTTATGGTAAAGTTAGTACTAATGCTAGGTTTGACGAAAACATAATTCCACTAAATGGTTTCGATGGAAAAATATTATTTAAGTTACCTATTACCGTACAAAAAAACAGCTAGTTTTCAATAATTACGTTAAATTAGATAATTAAACTTTTCATTATAACTTATTTCAATATAAAGAAGGTCCTATTTTTCTACATTTTAAAAATAAACATTATTTCCATCGTAAAAAACGATTACCTGAACTATCGCTCATTGAACCCGATTTTGCACACAATTTTATTACTAGAATGCCCAAATTTTTTTTTTATGTAAACCAGCATGGGTGGCTGAGCCGAGAGACCAATGGTGCAGTCGACATGAGCCAAAATCACCTCTCCTCGCGAAACCATGCTCAGTTAGGTGCCATGCCAGCAGATTTGCGGACTGTTGCTAGGCTGTCTAGCCCGTTAATACGACGCTTGAAGACACCCAGGTTAAAGGATTCAGGAAATAATAATAGGAAGAACAATAGTGTAGCGCGTGACCACAAGCACTAGCGTGCGAGCGGGACAGGGCAGGGAGTGAGGTGGCGCGGAGAATTGGGGGCGAAATTAGAATTCGAGCTGAGGTATTACCGACACTTAACGTAGCTGCCAATGCGCGGTTTAATTACGAGGTAGCATTTTTGTTGGTTTTAATAGTTCAAATTGCAATTTTTATTGCGTACTTTCGAAGAGAGTTTTCTGATTGATTGATCATTAATTATTATTTTATATAAAACTAGTTCATTCACAGCTTCGCTCGCGTTAAATTTAAAGTTTACTTGCAAATTGAGAGCGTCAGTTATCTCATGTTGAGTTGCAGTTTTTCAATTAGCCTAGATATAGCGTTAAATAGTAATTAACAGACAGACAGACAGCAGACCTCGTCTGACCTAACTATAGTAGAAATGATAAGCATTTATGTTCATACCCAAATTGTACTGGGTGTATAGAGAGAGACGTGGTGTGGACCATTCTCCAGCATCTTCCCCAGGCCTGTTGGAGACGAAAATATAAATAAACATTTTGTTATTAAAACCATTGATAATCAATGAAAACCCAATACTGATTCTAGCGTTAATTGGTTAGATTTATTCTTTGTATTCTTTTTTTTTTATGGAAACTGAAACTTTTGGCTACATCACCTACTATATATCCGTGCTGTCAGCCCATAACACCTTGGTGAACTAGGTGCCAGGTCATTGCTTCCCTTCGATAGTGCCGGCTACACTGAACTGGGCGGAAAACACAAACTACATAGCCGTTTCAACCGATCTTTCATTTAGTGCCGTGGTACCAACCCGGGCGGGTTAAACCCTACCACCTACCCTAACCCTACCTCCATATCGGTAGAAAACCCCGAAAATTCGATAGGTTCGGGACCACTGGATGCGTGTAATAATCATGCCTCCAGTGGTCCCACTTTATTTATTTACTAGCTTTTGCCCGCGGCTTCGCTCGCGTGAAATTCCTATTTATGAAGAAGAAAATAAGTTGTGTCACGTATAGTTAATGTTCTTGTATTAAGTTTCATCGAATTCGGATGATCGATTTAAGAGTTATGGAGGAACATACTAGGTACATACATACAGAAAATATTTCTAAAAATCGTCAATTTAGTTTTAGTGTCATATACATAGAGTTCTACAAACGCAGTATCTCATAAAACAAAGTAACTTACTCCAAGACCATCCCTTACAGATTTATTATTAGTAAAAACAACTAAATTTTATATAGTATCGTTTTTAGGGTTCCGTATCTGGTACGGGACCCTATTACTAAGCCTATGCCGTCTGTCAGTCTGTCCGAGGGCTGTATCTCTTGAACCGTAATAGGTACAACGTTGAAATTTTCACAGAATATGTGTTATATTATGGCCGATATAACAACAAATAATAAAAATAAGCAAAAAATTCACGGGGGTTCCCATAGAAGAAACTAAAAAGTGTATGCGCGCCATCTACCGAAAAGTGTATGAAGCATTTTAACTAATAATGAGTTTTAACTAATATGAAGCATTTCATAAACACGCCATAGGTGGCGTGAGTGGCGCTGCCCATGACATGGCGATACGGAACCCTCGGTGCGCGAGTCCAACTCGCACTTGGCGGCTTTTTTTTATGTCGAATAATTATGGCGAATAATTCGACTATTCGCCAGAGCGAACGCCGAATAATTGCTAACCGGCATCTCTGGTGACTTTCTCTACCATGCATAGCATATATGCCTCTCGCCAAGTGTCACTTCCGGCGATATAAGTAGTCCCCGCTCGCCTCCGCCGACGACGACGCCGGGCGATTCCGCGACACGATGATGTCGAGGGCTCGGGTCACGTGGCGGGGGAAAGTTCACAGTGTGATCTCGACTCGGACATACACCAACTATCTCTCTGATGGATGACTCGGGCGGGTTACATACATTAGGTCAAGAACGTTAGAAGAGGTAGGGACGTCGGACCTTCCCCGCACCAGCGTACCATGATATTAGTAAAAACATATCAATAACATTCGTCTGGCCACATAGCGTCAACCTTATCATTATCACCCACCCGATATCATCCAATCAGAGCGCGCGCCGTCCCCTCCGCTACCCGCGGAGCTCGGCGACGCTGGTTCTCATACAACATTGGACAGTTCAACGTCCCTACCTCTTCTAACGTGCATTAGGTGTGGAGAGGACCTTAGTAGCTTAGCAGGGGAACGAATTGAGTTAAAAAAGTTTATCGGGTCCTTATCGTTTTTTTTTTATGTAACCCGTTATGGGTGGCTGAGTCGGAGAGGCCAAAGCACATGCTCCTACCAGCCAATATCACCTACGAGAAGGTAGGTGTGCAATACTCCGGTATGACTTCCGTGGATGGCTGGCTATTACTGGACTAGGGGAGAACACAACCGAGGCTGCTATGCGGTCATCTTACATCCAGTACGGTGGTACCAACCCAATCGGCTACAATTTGAGCCTACCACCTAGTAAGGGGCAAGGGAATGGACCTACAGTTTTACACCGGTATGCACGTAATTTTTTTCGTCAGAAAAAACTCATTAGTTCACGCCGACTGTATTCGAACCTTGGACCTCTCGCATGAGAAGCCGATGCCCAAACCACTCGGTCACCCGCCACTTGAATTACAATATTAAAATGTGAGTTAGAATATTAATTGGATATCTTTGAGATAGAGAACATAAAAAATTTAATAAACAGAAAGAACTTACAATAGGTAACTTAAAATGACCGTGGTTCGGATTCCACGTACTAGGTCCCTTCCCTTCTTACCTTACTAGGTGGTAGGGTTCATCCCGCCCGGGTTGGTACCACCGCACTGAATGAAACGTCGGTCGAAACGGCTATGTAAATAGTTTGTGTTTTCCGTCAGTTCAGTGTAGCCGGCACGACCGAAGGGAAGCACTGACATGGCACCTAGTTCACCCGATGTTATGGGCTGACATCACGGATGTTGTAGGTGATGTAGCCAACCGTGTCAGATTCCATAAAAAAAAACTATAAAATGTAAACTAAAACTAACCTAAAAAAATCATTTCAGTAAGCGCTTTTGCTCCGGGATAGTGCCGAGGATGCCGGCCGCGCTCCCCCCCCCCCCCCCCCCCCCTCGTTTCCCCCCCCCCTTTTTTTTATGGAAACTGACACGGTTGGCTACATCACCTACAGCATCCGTGATGTCAGCCCATAACACCGGGTGAACTTGGTGCCACGTCAGTGCTTCACTTCGGTCCTGCCGGCTACACTGAACTGGACGGAAAACACAAACTATTTACATAGCCGTTTCGACCGACCTTTCATGCAGTGCGGTGGTACCAACCCGGGAGGGTTAAACCCTACCACCTAGAAGGGAGTCATATCCCTTAGTCGCCTTTTACGATATACACGGGGAGAGATGCAGTGGGGCTATTCTTTTAAAGTACCGGCCCCACACGGTACATAGATAGATCCCTCTGGATAGCCAGGCCATGCCAGGCTAATGCGTTGCCGGAAGTAGGCGAGGCATGAGGGAGGCGTGACCTATGGCTAGGGTTACCATACGTCAGAATTTGTCCTGCCTGACACGTCAGGATTTTTAGGCTCTTGTCAGGATTGCGGCCGGATTTTGGAACTGTCAGGATTTTTCAATTTTTCAATGAAGTACAGCAGATTTTTTAATTTGTTTTTTTTTTTTATTAGATAGTTATACAAACGGTAATGTAATTACTAATTATAATTAGAGTATTATGATATTATTTATTACACAGCACAATAAACTTAAACAGAAACCTAATCATCTTTACCAACAACTTTGGTAATATTAGGCAAATTAAGTAAACAGTACATATACACCGTGTCCCAAAACTCAACGTCAAGCGGGAACCAGGGAGTAGGCCAGTTTATGACTACCCAGGGAAAAATAAAAAAAAAAATCGGAGTCATTTGTTTTTATGATATGAGCATTTTTTTAAAAACGTTGAAAATTTACATTTTTTGGTACTAAGACTACTAATTTGCAAATATAATTGTACAAAATTTTATATTGGAAGCCTAAATAACTCTGCTATTGATAACTATCCCAAATTAAACCAGAATGCGAGTTGAAATGAAATGAAGTTTGAAAATTGAGTTGAAATTGAGTTCGACCAGTGTGTCCTGTGACCTGTCCTCGCGCCAAAGCATAAACAAATATTTGAAACTTTAGGTATTTATCAAGTAGGTACGCAGTTGTTAATTACGTTTGCAACAAAATGTCAGGACTTTTCTATGGAAATTAGGCTTTTTGTCAGGACTTTTCAATTTTCCATCTGGTGACCCTACGTTTGCAACAAAATGTCAGGACTTTTCTATGGAAATAAGCTTTTTGTCAGGACTTTTCAATTTTCCATCTGGTAACCCTACCTATGGCGGCCCCCTGCCGCCATTCTCGACCCTATCTCGTGGGCTAAAGCTGTCGCCTCCTCAGACTATGAGCCGAAGGCAGGCCTCACGCACTCTCTGTACTTGGGCGCGCTAACTACCTACCGCCTGACGGGCCGCCCTAGCGAGCCTAATTCAGTAGAAATTCGACAGCCGCGCGGAGCATACCTACACGCTCGCCCACGCTACTGCGCGCAGCTGCAAAGCAATCATCACTTTACACTCGATCGTTTAGGTACATTTTCGCACGCAGCGATTGGCGACGTGAAACATTAGGCTATTAAAGCCGTAGGTATGGAACTTTTACTATGGAGAGATTTATCTGTTACGATTTAGTGGAGAGTTTAGTTATGATGGAGAGATTTATACTGGACGGAAAACACGAACTATTTACATAGCCGTCTCGACCGACGTTTCATTCAGTGCGGCGGTACCAACCCGGGCGGGATAAACCCTACCACCTAGTAAGGCAAGACAGGAAGGGATCTACCTGTTCGTTGTTTGATCTAATGTTGTTATTGTTTGTTGCAGGCGGCGGCATGGGGGCGCGGGAGGCTGACGAGGGTGACGGCGGGGGTGGGGGCGGGGGCGCGGCCGGAGAGTGCCCCGGCGTGCCCGACATGACCCTGATGCCGCAGATCACAGAACACGCCATCAACACGAACCTGAGACTCAGATACGAGAGGGACTTGGTTTATGTATCCTTTTGCAACAAAGGCAGTGAGGCCACAGATTACTAAATAGTTACTTCGTGTGAGGCTTTTACTGAGAGGGGTAGGCTGTTAGGTAGGTAGGAAAATACACATATGCAAATTAGCTCAATTCATTTAAGATTTATTTTAATTTGGAAAAATTGCAAGATCAAAATGCTATCAATATTGTTTTGTCTTTTTCTTTTTTTTTATTACTTACATTAATACGTTACAAATATGTTTTTTAATTCACATGATCTTTGCGTAGCAGCACGGTAGGACCTATGTATAATAACAAGAACCTCTTAATGTTCTTGTATAATAATATCGAAAAGCATTATCTATTTTGATTTTTTTTTCACCTCATCACCTCCGATACCATGCCATATCGGATATTTCCCTTTGAGTTGCTAATACTAGACTAGAGGAGAACGCAGCCGAGGCTAATATGCGGCCATCTTACATCCAGTACGGTGGTATTGGAATATATTTTGTAAATTAAATTTGATCAAGTTGCCATATTCTAAAAAAAGGATAACACCTTTATAATCCATTACATAATATTCTGTCATATTAGAAATGTTTACACAATGTTTTTACCCTTAACACATTTTTACAGACTTACACAGGGTCCATTCTAGTTGCAGTAAATCCTTATAAGGAGTTAGGGTGCTATTCTACGGTAAGTCACAATAACACTTTTCATCGAAGTACTTATTTTTCAGAGAATTTACAAGATTACATTACAATAATGTATTCACATTATACCTGAATCTTTACCTAACTATAAGCATATAAATTATAGTTAAATCACTTGAAATATGGCTACGGTTAGGGTACGAGGGCATCGATGTATCGAGGGGTATAGAATCAAAGGTAGCCTTTACAACTTTTTGGCGAAACGACATATGAATGCACAATTTTTCTTCATACAATTGGCTATTGAATTGTCATAAAAAACTGCTTCAAAAGCAGCTCTTTCCATTAAAAACATAGTTCAGAAATTAACAGTAACATTCAAAAAAACAGCACTATCCATACGTTTAGTTTCAAAACTAGCACTAGGCAAAACTATCCAATAGGATAGCTCCATTAATCCTAACGAAGTAACGGGCCATTGGGTCTGGGTCCGTGCTCCACCTAGGTTCTCCACCTGGGTGATGTTTGCCTAGTAAGCAATTTTTAACCGTGCGAAATTTATCATGCATATATTTCAGGTCACGATATAATATGTAATGCTGCATAATTTACATAAGTAACTGTCGCGATATCTCGATGCGCAAGAGCGCATGCGCATTGAATATCTAATGTGCGCAGAATGTGTTGTTATTCTTATCTCGCTAGAAGCGCATTAATTATGTAATTATTGTCAGGTTACAACATTATTCATGCAGTTGATAAAATTAATTATGCGCTGTGGGAGATAATTAAAACAATTGTCGTTGTTTGTAGGCTCGTGAATTCACACCACTGATTCAGTGGTTCAGAGAACAAAGCCAAAGTCTGTCTGTCCGTCTGAATCGGGTATTTCATACACGAGTATAGCATAAACGCACCTACCAGTACCAGTAAAATGGGCACTGTGAAGGTGCTTCGTTATTCATGTCAATAACTTCGGGAGGGTTACATACGCACTCAAACAAGCACTTTACGTAAGAAAAAAAAACATATGTTTATAGGAGCATTTTTTCTCCTAACAAAAAAATTAAATAAAAAAACCAATCATAGTGACCTTGTGACTTACTTACAACAAACAACTGTTCTGCGTTTGAACATAGTACGGTCATTGACCCCGTACAATGCATGTTACCTACTGTTACACACATTAGTTAGCAAACATGTTTTGTTAAATTTCTCGAAAAGTAATGCTAAAAACATATAATTTTTTTTGCGTCACATGTTTATTTGAGTGTGTACCTATGTAACCCTCCCGAAATTTAATACATGAATAACGAAACACCTGGCAAAGTGCAGTTTATAGGTACTAGCAAAACTTCGGAAGAATAGAATAGTTAATCTGCTTTGATAATAAGAACGAAAGATCATTCGAACACAAATTCATAATAAAAAAAAGGAGTCGGAGACAGCAAAACTTCTTGAAAATGTAGATGAAAAAAAAGTGTTTTAATAGTGTTAGTGTTTTTTTTTCAGGATCACATGCAGCTGTACCGGGGCAAAGCGTTCGGTGTTCTGTCTCCGCACGTGTTCGCGCTAGCTGAAGCCGCGTACAGCTCATTACAGGTACTGCACACTTTGTAGTCGTAGGAACAAGGAGTGCTAAGCTGACTCCATTAATCAAAGTAGAAAAAGGCATACAAATCTAACAGACAAATCTTTATCGGTCACATAAATTTTTAACCATACATACATACATATCACACACGCTAAATCCCGACAATCGGGGTAAGCAGAGTAATCGGTGTTGTGCTGCAAGAACTCTGGCCAATTACAGCACAACACCAACCACCACGTTTCGCAAAGTATTCGAACAAGATTCAATCGATCAAGCAGCAAGTAAGGCACGAAGACCCACCTGCTGCATGACTCGGTGGAAGTACCGTGCTAAGGTGAGAGGTGGCGAGCCTGTCGCCCTTTAGCACGGTATCTTGTCCTTATCCCTTAGTCGCCTTTTACGACATGCATGGGGAGAGATGCAGTGGGAATATTCTTTTTAAGTACCGGCCCCACACGGTACTTAAACAGGTACTTTAAATTTTTAACCAACTTAAAAAAAAGATTAGGTTTCGGAACGGTTTTTTATTATTATTTAATGGGACCCAAATGGTCTTACCGCTCATTCACATAACAATTCATTAGATAGAAATACTTTACAGTCAATACTTACAGTTCGGCTGGGCACGATAGCCGAAGAGACGATGACCGTTACAGTAACCGTGTCGTACACTGGCGGCCGTGGTCAGGAAAGCGGAGTGTGGGAAGACCACCCGCCAGGTGGGACGACGACATCGAGTACGTCGGCGGAAAGCAGTGATTCCGTATCGCTGAAGGCCAGGAGGACTGGAGGAAAATTGGAGAGGCGTATGTCCAGCAGTGGACGCTCACACGCTGACTGACTGACTTTACAGTCCACAAAAACGTAACATTTTGAAAAACATGAGAAATTTTCCTACAACCAACCTCCATTCCATAACATACACTCAGCTTGACTACTTCATTCCCCAACTGCTTGCAGAGCGGCGAGAAGAACCAGTCTGTAGTGATATCCGGTGAGAGCGGCGCCGGCAAGACGGAGACCACGAAGCAGATCCTGCAGTACCTGTGCGCGGCCGGCGGGCAGGCCACGTGGGCGGAGCAGCAGATACTCGAGGCTAACACTGTGCTGGAGGCATTTGGTAATATTCCTTTGTACATTTAATGTAGTCAACGAGGAGTTGGACCCATACATTAATTCCTCAGTCAATGAAACTTTGATAATATCTTGGAGTAATGTTCGGAATTACGACTGACAAATAATCCAACATTTTTTTTTACGGGAAGTTGGGTATATTCAAAGAAAAGTGAAAATTTAATATAACTCCTATAGACAAATTGCTCCGTCCAAAGTTACTTCGCCATAGGGTAGGTATTATTTATATGAATAAGTACGTAAATAAATCCAACATTTTTTTTATATGGAAATAGTGAATTAAAAACAAAATGTGTTTTTTTACTATATTTTTCTCGGCAAAATTGCTCAGTCGGTTCTTTAATCGGAATATACCTTAGTATTATTACGTACATCAATAAGCATAAGAATCCAACAACTTTTTTATATGCATCATTTTTTTTCAAGGTGACGACCGAAACTCTGTTCCGCAAAATTCCTCCGTCCGTTTTTATTATACAATTATGATTAAGAATTTTGAAGAAAATTATTTGCAAAAGAATCCAACAAAAAATCCATCGGCAAGTTTAAAAAACAAGCGGGCCAAGACGGGCGCGGTGCGCAGAGGAGCGGCCGGCCGCGGGAGGCGAGAGACGCGGCATTTTCCCCTCCTCTGCGTCCATGCTGCGCCGCGCCGCCCCTGGCGCGCCGCTGAAGTTGGCGTGCGGTGTGTGCTAACCAGGGACTGAAAACCGGTTCGAAATGGGGTTCGGGTTCTCCGAACCGGTTCGAAGAACTTTTTTAACGAGCGAACCAGTTTGGTCGCGAACCGGTTCAAAAAAAACCGAACCTGAAGCCTAAAAACCGGTTCAGAACCGGTTTGGACCTCTAATATTAACCGGTTCACAGCAGGGTACGAAATGGGGTGGAAATCTATATACATTTTTTTGGACTTTGGGCTTCTTTTTTAATGTAAAATATTGTTGTTTTATGTATTTAATAAAATAAAAAAATAGGTGGTTCATTTTTATAGCCTAATCGATTCAGTTTCATAACAGTAACAAAAAAGTCTTAATTATCATTATGACATAACACGTGTAAGTTGGTAAAAAAAATCAAATTCTTTCTATTCCATACTAATAAAACTAAAATTGTGGTTTTCACAATTTCTGAAAGAAAGGGATCTATGTGTTGGAAGACTTTTTTGTTCCTGGCATGAAACTGAAATGATTAAGAAATTTTTTTTTTACATTTTACATAGAAAAAATGTTTTTGTGCGAACAAAAATTATTTGTTCTTCAAAAGTGATCTATTTCCGATACAGAACCCTCTCTTAGCGTACTATTAACTAATTTTGAAAGAAATTATATAAGGTGCTTCGTTATTCATCTCAAGTAAACACGTTACGAAAAAAAAAAATTATATGTTTTTAGCATAACTTTTCGAGAAATTTTCAAACGCAGAACAGCTGTTTATTGTAAGTAAGTCACAAGGTCACTAGACCTGTGTGTAACAGTAGGTAGCTTGCATTGTACGGGGTCAATGACCGTTGTATGTCCAAACGCAGAACAGCTGTTTGTTGTAAGTAAGTCACAAAGTAACTAGACCTGTGTGTAACAGTAGGTAGCTTGCATTGTACGGGGTCAATGACCGTACTATGTTCAAACGCAGAACAGCTATTGTTGTAAGTAAGTCACAAGGTCACTAGGCCGCCGCCGCTCTAAAACTAGCTACCTACCTACCTACCTACCTACGTGTGCGGTGTGTGTGCCTACGTTTCTTGTTTGCAAGGGTCTATAGCCTTGATTGGTTTTTACAGCTATTTGATTTAATTTTTTTATTAGGAGATGTTAGGAGAAACAATGCTCCTATAAACATGTTTTTTTTTTGCGTAAAGTGTTGAGCTGAACGGGACATGACAAAAAAAAATAATAATAATGATAATGATAATGACGAACCATACTGAATATGCATATGTCTCGATGAAATATTGTTATTGTTGTGTGTTCTTTATGGCGAAATAAATATCTGAATCTGAATCTGTTTGTTTGAGCGCGTATGTAACCCTCCCGAAGTTATTGACATAAATAACGAAGCACCTTATATAGGGAGTTAAAGCTGTTCGCGTCTGTGACACCTCATGGTCCTTAAGTCACACGTGCCTCCTGGGTGGTGCCAAATGAACAGCAGTTAGCGTGTGGGAGATCTTCGGATCGACTGGGTTCACGACCACACCCTGGGAGAATCAATTATTTGTTTAATTTTTATTTTATTTTTATTTATCTCTTTATTTCAGCCAACTAGGGCCATATTGACAATACATATTAAATGTCTTAACCTAAGAACTAAAATTACTTTTTCTCCACTAGTGTCTGTACGGGTCCCAATAGAGACCCGTATGCGTCATATTAGTCTGCTGACGCGGTGAATCAGGTGCGCGTAGAGTGGGCGCAGATTGCGTCCGCGGCACGGGCTTCGGCAGCGGCGCGGGCGTCGGCAGCGGCGCGGGCGTCGGCAGCGGCGCGGGCGTCGTCGGCGGCGGCGCGGGTTGCGTCTCCTGAATGTGCAGGACGGCAGTTGTAGACAGCTCCGGCGCGGCCTCAGCATACTTATGGCGCGCGACCTCACGATGAAGGTCGCGATTGTAGCGCCGGAACACCACCCCGGAGGGCCAAAACTCACTGCGAAGGAATGTCTTCACCTTCTCGGCAGGAATGCACAGCTTGAAAGCGCAAACGTTCGTGTCAGCCCAGTGAGAAGGAAGAGCCTCGACACTCTCAACTCGCTCAGCCTTATCCTGGACGTGGCGGATGAGGTCCTCGATCTTCATGTCCTTTCGCAGGCGAGACACGTAGATGAGAGCCGTGCGGGGAGCTGCCTTCAAACAGCTCTCTTCAGGGGGCGCAGATCCGCGCTTATTGCACCTCTTCCTTCTCTTCTTCCTGCTCTCGACGAGTACGAACCCGTCTTTGTCACGTGCAGCCTCCTGCCGACAGTCGGGACGCGGTTCCAAGCGAGGGGATACCATTGTTGTTTTCTCCACCGTTTTACTGATACGCTTCGTCATAGATCCGCGTCGCCTTTTCGGACGAGCGGCAACGGGGCGGGTGGGCAGAGGAGCGGGAGGGGTGCGCAGTGTAGAAGTCGAGGCATCAACAGCACCATCAGCGCTTACGTAGCATACCGGCGTCGATGTGCAATCGCTGGGTGACGACACTTGAGCACCTCGCCTGCGCATATTGATGTTGCGTACACTCAGCGTTTCGTTCGGTGTTCCCACTTGCGGAATGCGATCAGGCTGCAGAGACGGGGTTATCGGCCGGAGTGACTCGGAACATGACAATTTCTCAACTGCCTGTTTCAGCTGTTGAACTTCCGGGACGAGAGATGTTGGCCCCTACGCCGCTGTCGCTCCACAGTTTCCCTTCAGTTGAGCTATGTCCGCTTTTATGATCACCAAATCTTTCAGGAAGGCCGTAACGTAGACGTGGTCGAAGGACACAGGCGGCAACTTATTGAGGTCGTACGCCACGAACCTTGGCACGTCGTCGGGGTCTGTCTGCTTTAAGATGGTGATGATGTCCTGGATAGTCTTCTTCTTCCGATTTTCTCCCTTGCGAGTCGGCCTTCTTGACGGAATGCACGCACAAAGCAGAACTCTCGCGGTCTCAACGTCATCTTCGGTGAAGGCGGACTCACAAATCCGGATGATGCTGAAGGCTGATCTTCGGTGAAGGCTAGTACTTCGTTCACAACCATATTGCATTTATCGCACGCCATTTTCGCTTACTTCGCAGGTGCGTCTAGAGTGCATCGTGTGCGCGTCCGTCGCCGACCGATGCAAGCTCAGTACTATTATACCGCCATAACAGTTCACTGTGTTCCGGTGCACCTCCCGGGGACCCAAAAGCAGGTGGGGATGGCTGTGGTGAGGAGTAGGTCAGTAATCCCGACGCGGATTCGCTGTTCCGACGTGATGCATCGACACGGTTGACAGGGAGACTCGGTGAGACGGTTATTCCGCTGGCCGCCCGCCGGTGGTACAGGGGCCCAATCGCGTCTAACCAACGCGAGAGGCTGCCCTGGTAAACCGGCGCATAATCCCGGAGTGGTCCGTCGTGCCGGTTGGTGAACGGAGTAGGGGTCCCGGCGGCCACTTCCGGGGGGAGGGGAGGGGGGGGGGGGGGACCGGGGGCCCTTCCGTCTTCCGTGTCGGCGCACCACTAACCTGAGCAGTAAGCGATGGTCCACGCTTTGCACGTGAATCACCACAGCCACCCTTCACGCTCTTTCCCCCCCTCTTACTACAACCATGGCAGTATAAAGAAAGAACAATTTTCAATCAGCTGTGCACACCCCTACACCACTATTTAGCGTTGACTTGACCAACGTGCGGGGGTTGCACACCAATCTTAATGCCGTCAATCACCACGTGAAGAGGATGAAGCCGGCCTTGCTTTCTCGACGAAAACGCAAATATCTCGCCCTGCCGACACTTCTTACCTGCACCACCCCGGCTACACCCTGGATGAAGCCTTCCGCTGGCGAGCCGGAGTCTGCCTGTTTGTCAGGGCTGATATTTCCTGTCGTCGCCTGCGCTGCATTGAGGACTCCGAGCTCTCAATACTCTGGCCCCACGTGGATCTGGGAACGGTGTCGGGGGTCCCAATAGGTCGCACTCTGGCAATGCGGAGACAGCTCGGTTATTCGAGTACCTGAGTGGAGCGGTAGACAAAGTCCAAGAGCGGTTCCCCACCGCGGATTTGGGTTTCCTTGGAGACTTCAATGCCCATCACAAGGCATGGCTAGGCTCCAGGAGAACTGACTTTGCGGGGAGAGCCGCCTACGACTTCGCCCTGACGCATGGCCTGTCTCAACCGGTGGACCAGCCCACCAGGCTGCCAGATATAGACGGTCATGGACCCTCTCTGCTGGATCTTCCGCTGACGACAAACCCCACTGGATATAAAGTCTCAGTGAGAGCCCCGCCGGGTTCTTCTGATCATTGTTTAGTGGGGTCCACGGTGTCATCTTCGCCTCCTCAGTCCCGTACTGGAGGAACGCGTCGAATTTGGCACTACGCGTCAGCAGATTAAGATGAGATGCGAGAACACTTCGCATCCTACCCTTGGAGAGAGATCTGCTTCAGTTCGGACGATCCGTCAAAATGCGGTAATACCGTTGCCGATGTGGTTCTGGGGGCAAAGGAAATGTTTATTCCCAGCGCCTCTGTCCACCTCGGTGGTAAAAGCCAACCATCGTACAGCCGCGACTGTGCTGATGCTGTCGCAGCTAAATGCACAGCTTATCGGGCATGGTCGCGTGCCCGTGCCGGACGTGAATCAAACGTATCCGAACAGACGATGGAATACAACCGCCTCTCCAGATCCTGCAAAAGGGTTATTGCCAGGGCCAAATTTGACTACATCGGCGACAAACTGAACCAGCACCCAACTGGGAGCTGTGAGTTCTGGTCTCTCGCCAAATCTGTCGAGTCGAATTTCTGCCGCTCCTCTCTTCCACCTCTGCAGTGTCCTGGAGGCTCACTTGCCCACTCCGCAAAGGAGAAAGCCGACTTACTGGTATCTCTCTTTGCGGGGAACTTCAACCTGGACGATGGGGGTGCCACTCCCCCAGCCATACCTAGGTGTGAGAACTCCATGCCGGAAGTACAGTTTCGATAACAGACTGTACTGGCGGAGTTTCTCTCCCTATACGTCAGGAAAGCGTGTGGGCCGGAATGGATTCCTGCATTGGTGTTAAAATAGTGTGCTCCCGAGCTGGCTCCAGTGCTGACGCGCCTATTCCGTATCTCCTACTCCAATGGCTGTGTGCCGGCGGTCTGGAAATCTGCGTTTGTGCAAGCGGACCCCAAAAAGGTTTTTTTTATTGACAGCGCGTCGTATGGCGCCGAGCCACCCATAAGGTGTCTAACGACGCCCATGGACATTCGGTCGTATGCGGGGGTTCCGAATACCATGCCGAGCATTGCTTATGGTGCCCATTCACGGCCCTCTTGAAGGACCCGAGACTGTACTTGGGGGGAAATATATGTGCAGGGAGAGCGTTCCAGAGTTTACCGGTTCTGTAGAGGAAAGATCTGCAGAATCGATTGGTACGCATCCGCGGTAAGTCCAGCGTGTAGGAATGCAATCCCTGCCCAGTGCGCGTGGTGCGAAGGTGGAAAGGGGACGGCGGGATCACATTAAACGGCCCCTCCGAGTACTCCTCACGGAATAAGCGATAGAATACACTTAGGGAGCCGACATCCCTACGGTGTTGCAGTGGTTCTAGATCGCAGGACACTTCGGGGTCACCTACTAGTCGCACGGTTCGACGCTGGATTGATTCCAGAGGCGCAAGCTGGTATTTGGCAGAGCCATCCCACAGGTGCGAGCAGTACTCCAAGCAGGACCTGATCTGCGATTTATAGAGAAGCAGCTTTTGGTGTGAAGTACCGTCGCACCTTATTGAGTACGCCCAGCTTTTTAGAAGCCAGCTTGGCCTTCCCCTCGATATGGCGACGAAAGTTCAGGTCGTGCGACAGTTCGACTCCGAGGACCCCGAGGTGTTCACTTAATTTAAGCGACGTGCCTTGGAATGAAGGAACCGGTGTGAACGCCGCTCTCTTCGCACTGAACACGCGAACTTGTGTCTTGGAAGCGTTGAACTCGACCAAATTACTACGGCCCTATTCGGAAATAGAGTCGAGTGTGTGTTCGAGCTCAGACATAAGTCTTCGCCTCTTCTCATCCACAACATCCCGACTGGCTGAAGGGTGACTGGTGTAGGATCCGTGTGCCGTACTGTCATCAATGTATGTTGTCCAGAGACAGCATATCATTGATATGCAGAAGAAACAGCGTGGGTGACAACACAGATCCTTGGGGTATGCCGGCGTTCACTGACATGTCCGACGAGCAACCGTAGTGCACGGTTGCTGAATGAATACTACGCCCATGCAGGAAGTCGGCGAAGAAAGAGAAACAAGAAACAAGAAACGTAGGCACACACACCGCACACGTAGGTAGGTAGGTAGGTAGGTAGCTAGTTTTAGAGCGGCGGCGGCCTAGTGACCTTGTGACTTACTTACAACAATAGCTGTTCTGCGTTTGAACATAGTACGGTCATTGACCCCGTACAATGCAAGCTACCTACTGTTACACACAGGTCTAGTTACTTTGTGACTTACTTACAACAAACAGCTGTTCTGCGTTTGGACATACAACGGTCATTGACCCCGTACAATGCAAGCTACCTACTGTTACACACAGGTCTAGTGACCTTGTGACTTACTTACTATAAACAGCTGTTCTGCGTTTGAAAATTTCTCGAAAAGTTATGCTAAAAACATATAATTTTTTTTTTGCGTAACGTGTTTACTTGAGATGAATAACGAAGCACCTTATATAATGTCTTTCAAAATTAGTTAATAGTACGCTAAGAGAGGGTTCTGTATCGGAAATAGATCACTTTTGAAGAACAAATAATTTTTGTTCGCACAAAAACATTTTTTCTATGTAAAATGTAAAAAAAAAATTTCTTAATCATTTCAGTTTCATGCCAGGAACAAAAAAGTCTTCCAACACATAGATCCCTTTCTTTCAGAAATTGTGAAAACCACAATTTTAGTTTTATTAGTATGGAATAGAAAGAATTTGATTTTTTTTACCAACTTACACGTGTTATGTCATAATGATAATTAAGACTTTTTTGTTACTGTTATGAAACTGAATCGATTAGGCTATAAAAATGAACCACCTATTTTTTTATTTTATTAAATACATAAAACAACAATATTTTACATTAAAAAAGAAGCCCAAAGTCCAAAAAAAATGTATATAGGTTTCCACCCCATTTCGTACCCTGCTGCGAACCGGTTAATATTAGAGGTCCAAACCGGTTCTGAACCGGCTTTTAGGCTTCAGGTTCGGGTTTTTTTGAACCGGTTCGCGACCAAACTGGTTCGCTCGTTAAAAAGGTTCTTCGAACCGGTTCGGAGAACCCGAACCCCATTTCGAACCGGTTTTCAGTCCCTGGTTAGCACACACCGCACGCCAACTTCAGCGGCGCGCCAGGGGCGGCGCGGCGCAGCATGGACGCAGAGGAGGGGAAAATGCCGCGTCTCTCGCCTCCCGCGGCCGGCCGCTCCTCTGCGCACCGCGCCCGTCTTGGCCCGCTTGTTTTTTAAACTTGCCGATGGATTTTTTGTTGGATTCTTTTGCAAATAATTTTCTTCAAAATTCTTAATCATAATTGTACAATAAAAACGGACGGAGGAATTTTGCGGAACAGAGTTTCGGTCGTCACCTTGAAAAAAAATGATGCATATAAAAAAGTTGTTGGATTCTTATGCTTATTGATGTACGTAATAATACTAAGGTATATTCCGATTAAAGAACCGACTGAGCAATTTTGCCGAGAAAAATATAGTAAAAAAACACATTTTGTTTTTAATTCACTATTTCCATATACAAAAAATGTTGGATTTATTTACGTACTTATTCATATAAATAATACCTACCCTATGGCGAAGTAACTTTGGACGGAGCAATTTGTCTATAGGAGTTATATTAAATTTTCACTTTTCTTTGAATATACCCAACTTCCCGTAAAAAAAAATGTTGGATTATTTGTCAGTCGTAATTCCGAACATTACTCCAAGATATTATCAAAGTTTCATTGACTGAGGAATTAATGTATGGGTCTCCATACATCAAAACTCCTGGTTGACTAGTGTAATTGCTTACCTCGTCCACTCTGTACTCTACTAACTGCATCCAGGGCCGTCTTAGACCATGCAAGGGCACTTGGGTATTAAAGTAAAAAAAAAGTTTATGAAAACATCAGTATGTACTTTTATTTATAGTGACTTGAATATTTTAAAGCATTTTATAGAATTCATTAAGAAATTTTACGCTAATTTTTTACTGATTTTTTTTTAGATTTAGTAAAATTTTGTTCATTGTTTAAAAAATATTTAGAAATCTCACCGGATTTCCCATTTACATTCAAATTTAGAAATGTTAACGTTAATTTTTAGGTAGTACACTACATTTAGCTTTTCTTTTTCGGTGTAAACAATGACTTCGGCTCTTTGAGGGCCCTGGTCTCGTACACTATGTGCCCTTATGGAAAAGTCTTCCCTGACTACATCTCTTTACTGTACCTCTACTAGGAACTTTCAATCTCGAAGTACAGACGGATTGTCGGTTCATTGAGCCCATTCTACAGATATGTCTGATCTGGGGACTGCGCTTTCCTCGTCCTAACTCCATCAGTTCGTATCTGCAAAGACTGCAAGCATGGATATGAATGTCGAAACAACGGCATGGAAGAGCTTTCTTAAAATAAGTACTTATTCCACCAACCAATGGTTTAATAAAAACAACTTTTTCATTTTGTCTAACTGCAAATGCTAGTTTTAGTGCGGAAATTATTTTATTCAGTACCTATGAAGTATTCTGTGCCTATTCTTCGATATAATAATAATGGAGCAATTGGAGCATCGTAATACTAATAATGACTAATTTAAATTAATGATTAATTTTAGGTATCTATATATTTGTATTTTTATACTTTGCATATGTGAAATTAATGTAAATATTGTAAATGTGTTAATAAAGAATTAATAATGACTACTAATACTAATAATACTATCTCGGTAATGAACGAATGATGATAATAATAATATGATAATTTTGTGTATTTTTATAAGTTTTTTTGTGTATTTTTATACTTAGTAAAAATGTGAAAATAAAGAAATGATAATAATAATATGTCAAATCAAATAATTTATTTATTTCATTATTTCATGTACGCATTTACAAAGAGAGGGTCTGCAATAGAAGAATCTGTCTCGCAGAGGCAGTTCCTGATTCATAGGCATTTTGCGCTTATCTAATATACAACAATTAAAATAAGAAACTAATTAAATAAATGAATCAATAAAATTAGCATGTCATCATCATTATACTTCCGAGAAGCCACAGAGTTTTGTCAAAAAAAAACTGCTAAGTACCTAATTAACAGTAATTTATTCGTCACACAAGACGACAACCCCAACACGATACGAATCGCGCCAAAAGAGATAGAGTTATGCGATAGAAAGAGAAGCGTGATGTAGGTTATTATTCGAGTTAGGCATGCAGCGCTTTGCGAGCTGAATTGCACTTTATTGCGTCTCAGCAAGAGTAGCTATTCCTTTATGTGGCCTTGTGGAGTGTCGCTTCTGGTACTATTTTCTATTCTGTGCTCAGGGTAAGACCATTTACAAAGGGCATAGGAAAAGGTGTTCTTTTTTATTAATACTAATCCAGTCAATCATGGCAAGTTCACATTCGAAATCCCTGTGTATCACAGAATGTCCATGGGCATCGCTAGACTTCTACTTGTAGGTGTATCAAGTAATGCTACATGTCGCGCTTTCCAAAGAAAAAGTCCCATAAAAAACTAATTTGGCAGCAAACGGCAAAGCAAGTTTTAATCCTAACATTACTTCTTCAGGCAACGCAAAGACCGTCCGCAACGACAACTCCTCCCGTTTCGGCAAGTTCGTGGAGGTACGGTTGGACAAGCGCGGCGGAATCCGAGGGGCCGTGCTCAGGGACTTTCTGTTGGAGCGAGCGAGGATCACAGGGCCAGCTCCCAGGGAGACCAACTACCATGTGTTCTACCAGCTGGTTGAGGGGACTAAGGTGAATAATTCTACAGGCAAACTTATCTTACCTTTTGAATTGGTAACGGCTTGGCTAATTCTTGATCTTTCAATCTTGTGGAATTTAGATTATGCAAGTTCAATCAATTTGAGTATCAATAAATACTCAACAAATGGAGTTTCCACCACCGGCGGGGGGGCGAACCCAAGCTACCGATGGTCGGGCCCTAGGGAGAGAAACCTCCGGACGATGCGTGCAGTGTCGAGCTGGGCTACCTTCTGGATCTGGCCCTTGACGCAACCACTCAGCGAGAGCCTCTCAAGGTGGTCGTCGAGGCTCTTCGCTATCAGTCCATGCGCGGATACGACTATGGGCACAACGATCGTCGAGTCGATGCCACGGGACGGGCCACATTTTGGTAACCTCGTGCTGCAGATCCAGATACTTTAACATCTTCTCTCTTAAGCAATTGATTATTATGTTGTTTCGCTAGGCCAGGGCACATTTGCAATCTGTCTCTGTCTCTGCTATTCTGTGGAGCTTTCGTGATTAAATCCCACGACTGCTAGATGTACGAGTACCTTGCCCAAATCTTCGCAACAGCGACAGAACGCAGTAGTTCCGTTTATCGGCCGTCAAGTACCTACCTACGCAACTTTCCATAGCAGATTACTTCCTCGACCTTTAAAACTGCTTTCATTCTCAGCACAACGCGGAGCTCCGTAACACGCTACGGCTGCGCGAAGGCGTCCACTTCGAGTACCTCCGGCCCGACGAGGAGGAGGCTTGCCGCGGGCCCCCCACTAGTGCCGCCGCCGAGCAGGGCCGGCTGGAGGCGTTGCAGCTGGCGCTGACCGTGCTCCAGGTGCCGCCGCACATGTGCGAGGGACTCTTCAAGGTTCTCGCCGCAGTGCTGTGGCTGGGCAACCTGAAGTTTGAGGTTAGAGCTTGGTTACATAGTGGGTTAGTTGCTTAACCTCTGACGTGTCGGCGGGACAGCGTATGTCCCGGCGACGCGGGCGACCTTCGGCATTGCAATACGCGCTCTTAAAACTAAGGTACTAAGAACTAAGGTAGTCGACATTGCTAAGAAAATAAGCAAGTTGAAGTGGCAGTGGGCTGGGCACATCTGTCGCAGACCCGACAGCCGATGGGTTAGGCGGGTGCTCGAATGGAGACCACGTACAAGCAAACGTAGCGTGGGACGCCCCCCGACTAGGTGGACAGACGACCTAAAAAAGGTAGCCGGGAGTGGATGGATGAGAAGAGCGGAAGACCAGGTGTGGTGGCGTGCCTTGGGAGAGGCCTATGTCCAGCAGTGGACCGATACAGGCTGATGATGATGATGATTATGACGTAGTTAACGGTGGTGTGGGGATGTATTAACCATCTCTAGGGGCCTAGGGCTATCGGGACGTACAACGGAGGTGCGACGGCCATTTGCAAATTCGGAATGTCACATAAAAATCGGCCAAGTGCGAGTCGAACTCGAGCACCGAGTGTTCCGTATCGCCATATCATGGTCAGCGCCACTCACGCCATCTATGAATTAGTTAAAATGCTTCATACTCTTTTCGGTAGATGGCACGCATACACTTTTTAGTTTTTTGTACCCCATGGGCAGGCATGCGACACTCCGTGTACGTGTGAGTTTGACCGTCGCCGCGGCGGCGGCGCGCTTTTTCGCCACGTAACGTAGCAAGGGTTGTCATCGCAACAAGAAGAAAAAATAAAAAATAAATATTCGCATTATGCTTCGAATTGTTTAAGATTCTGAATAATGCATATAGCGAAATGAAGAGACAAACTAATCTTCTTTGAAACGTTGAATTAAAATAAAACCACACCAAGCTTGTATTTATTCTCATTCTCACTTTCTCCCTCATTTTCTCATTCTCTTCTCTCTTTACATTACACACTCAGAATCGTAACAAAATATTACAAGTTATATCTATACATATAATAAAATGGTATAGGCAAACAATTATAAAAATAATAAAAAATATAATCGGGAAAAAAATGACCAGGGCGACGCGAGCAGTGTAGTTATTATTGTGACGTCGTCGCTCGCACGACTAGAGATGCAAGGCGCAATTTTGCACATAAATTTCACTTGAAATTTTGCAGTGAAATTTTGCACTTTCTGCAAAATTGCAGTGAAATTTTCACTTTTATGTGAAATTATTAAATTTATGTCAAACAAATCAGGCATCAATTTGGTTTCATAATCTTCTTCTTTTTCAGCCAATTTTGATGTCCTACTGCTGAGTAGAGTTGTAAAAAAACAGTTTTTTTTCTGACATGAAAAAAAAACGTTGAAAAAAAAAACATGAAAAAATACAGTTTTTCTTCTGAAGTAGTTTTTTTTTCAACAGTACGAAAATAAAAATATCATAAAGTGGTTACCGTCAAATACGAGTAGATAATAATTTGTTTTTGGTTTAAAGGAACTACAAATTGATTGATTGATTGATTTATTAAATATGTAGTACAAAAACGGCTCAAAATAAATTGGCAACACTTACTGATGTTCACGTTTACGGATTTCCCCAATACTCGTTCGGTTTATGTTTCGGTTGAATTGAGCAAGGATGTTAGGTGTAACAGGCGATTCTAACACAGATGAAGATTTAAGTATTTTTTAAGTTCATATTATGTATACTTTTGTTTATGTAAACTTAATTTGACAGTAATTTAGGTATTTTTAAGTTCATAATATGTATAATTTTATTTATTTAAACTAAATTTGACTTCTAATGAAATTACAATAAAACAATCACATGTAGCGTTTCATCTAATTTTAGTTATAGTATTTTCGTTTTTTCTGAAAAAAAGCCAAATTTAGAAAAAAACTACGGTGCCAAGTTTTTTTTCATGTTTTTTTCTCAAATTGTGAAAAAAAAAACATTTTTTTATTTCAAGTTACATCCCTGCTACTGAGCGCAAGCCTCTCCCATGAACATGAAGGGGAATTATTATATATTTCCACGTGACAAGCTGGATTGGAAGCGGTGTCCACAACAATTTTATATGTACTGCTGTGCACAGGTTTCCTCACGGTGTTTTCCTTCACCGGAGCGAACCCTAATCATATGAACATTTAAAAAAAGTGGCCGCCATTTTGAACTTTTCAGTTACTGGACCGATTGCTTTCAAAATCGATATCTGGGTGTCTGTGTAGGCTCTGAATACGAATCTGTAGTGAACATTTAAAAAAAGGGCCGCTATTTTGAACTTTTTAGTTATTGTAGTACCGATTGCTTTCAAAATCGATATCTGGGTGTCTGTGTGGGCTCTGAATACGAATCCGTTGTCAAAATTAAAAGAAAGTGGCCGCCATCTTGCACTCTTTAGTTTTGACTACAGATTCATATTCAGAGCCCACACAGACACCCATTGATTTTGAAAGCAATCTGTCCAGTAACTAAAAAGTTCAAAATGGCGGCCACTTTTTTAAATTTTGACTAGAGATTCGTATTCACAGCACGCACAGACACCCAGATATCGATTTTGAAATCAATCGGTCCAGTAACTATAAAGTTCAAAATGGCGGCCACTTTCTTTTAATTTTGACTACAGATTCGTATTCAGAGCCTACACAGACACCCAGATATCGATTTTGAAAGCAATCGGTCCAGTAACTGAAAAGTTCAAAATGGCGGCCATTTTTTTATTTTGACTACAAATTCGTATTCAGAGCCTACACAGACACCCAGATATCAATTTTGAAAGCAATCGGTCCAGTAACTGAAAAGTTTAAAATTGCGGCCATTTTTTTATTTTGACTACAGATTCGTATTCAGAGCCTACACAGACACCCAATTATCAATTTTGAAAGCAATCGGTCTAGTAACTAAAAAGTTCAAAATGGCGGCAAGTATACATTGAAAATTTCACTTCAACTTCACATACGATTGGGCTTAAAAATATTAAAAATGGAATATTGCAAAGTTTCCTAAATTTCTTGAATGTTTCACTGCAAAGTTGAAAATTTCACTGGAACATTGAAAATTTCACTACAAAATTGAAAATTTCACTTCAACTTCACAAAGATTCGGCTTAAAAATAATAAAAATGGAATATTTCAAAGTTTCCAAAATTTCGTGAAACTTTCACTGCAAAATTGAAAATTTCACTCCAACATTGAAAGTTTCACTGCAACTGCTTGAGCGTATCCTGATCGTGAGACGCGGCGAGTCTCGAGTCATACCCCGCGCACACCCGCGCCCGCCCCGCTCACGCACACATAGCCGAGTGATCACGCACGCGCCTACATTCAACAGTGACGCTTCTGGTTACGCTAGTAATATATATTCGGTGCCATGGGACCCCTGTGAATTTTTTACTTTTTCTTATTTTTATTATTTCTTGTTGTATCGGCCATAATAAATAACACATATTCTTTGAAAATTTAAATGGGCTAACTATTACGGTTCAAGAGATACCGCCCTCGGACAGACAGACAGACAGACAGACAGATGGCGTAGGCTTAGTAATAGGGTTCCATACGACGGATACGGAACCCTAAAACCTACAGCAATATGCGTCTTTAGTAATTTAAGAAGGGCGAAAGAATGTTTAAGAGATGGGAGGTTGTGTCCTGGTTGCATCACTATTCTTTCGCCTATTTAGAGTGCACAGACACGGGATAACCATAACTTTTTTTTAATGTAATCCAGTATAGGTGGCTGCGTCGTAGTGGCCATAGTTCATGCTCCGACCAGCCAATATCGCCTCCGAGAAGGTAGGTGCCATACCGGAAACTTCCCTGGGTTGCTGGCTATACTGGAATAGAGGAGAACACAACCGAGGCTGCTATGCGGCTATCTTACATCCAGTACGGTGGTACCAACCCAGTCGGCTACAATTTGAGCCTACCACCTAGTAAGGGGCAAGGGAAGGGACCTACAGTTTTACACCGGTTCCGAACGGTGAAACAGCAGGTGTAGGTATGTACTTAATTTTTTTCGTCAGTAAAAAACTCATTCGTACACGCCGACCGGATTCGTTGAGTTGACACTTCCAAGATTTCAAATATTCATTATTTTAATATTCACGTGTTGTCCCTACACAGGACATAGACGGGGAGCGCAGTTCCCTCGCGGCAGAGGACGCGGAAGCGGTGGAAGCTGTGGCTGCCCTGCTCGGCTTAGCACCGCCGACCGCTCAGCGAGTGCTCCTCGAGAGACAGATCAATGTGCGAGGCAACGTGACTGATATTCCGCTGCGGTTACATGAGGTTGGTGATTTTGGGCTATGTAGATATAGGTTGTAGGATGCTATCTTGCACTCACTGTATTAATTTTTGGGGATATCATTGTCAAAGAATCTGATTAGAAATTATAATACAGCATACACTGGCTGGCACTGCAGGTAATTCAGCGACTCTAAGGCATAAATATGGACCCAATACATACCTATACTCAATAAACATCCATTATATCAATTGTTCCAAACTGTCTAGGCTGATCCAGACATCAGTACTTGATAAATCTACTGATTTATGTAGTAAATTTTTACAATTAATATCTTAAGCAGTATCTCCACACTTTTATGTTGCTGGTGTGGAAGTGGTCCCTCGAGGTTCTGTTCCTGGAAGTTTTGCAAACACTGATAGTTTTTTAAAGGAAAACCAGTATGAATGGCTCTGCCGAGGGACCAGAGGTACCCTGAATGGCCAAATACATCTCACCTCGCTAAACCACGCCCAGTGAGACACCATACCAGCAGATTAGCAGACTATAAGAGCACTATCCACCTAACCTAACCTTCCGCAAAATTTAAAAACCCGTATATATGACCAGTGTGTCCTTGCGGTTTTGACGTACGGGTGTGAAACGTGGACGCTGACGGTCGGTGCTGTCCAAAGGTTGAAAGTTTCCCAGTGAGCAATGGAGCGAGCCATGCTGGGAATATCGCTACGTGATATGATGCGTAACGAGGCAACCCGCCGACGCACCAAAGTAGTCGATATTGGATACCGGGTGGCTATGCTCAAGTGGCAGTGGGCTGGGAACGTCAGCCTAAGAGACGACGATCGTTGGAGTAACTGTGTCCCACACTGGCGGCCGTGGACAGGAAAACGGAGCGTGGGAAGACCACCCGCCAGGTGGGACGACGAAATCAAGTACGTCGGCGCGGCGGAAAGCAGTGGTTCCGTACCGCTGAAGGCCGGGAGGGCTGGAGGAAAATTGGAGAGGCGTATGTCCAGCAGTGAACGCTTACACGCTGACTGACTGAAGAGCACTATCCACCGTGTTAACACGACGTTCAAAGAGTTCCATCCCTTCAGTCCCTTTGTTACTCATAAAGTGGACTACCCTCATGTTAAAAAGATGTCATGGTGTGTTGTGACGTCTGCAGGCGCGCGAGAATCGTCACGCGATGGCGCGCGCGCTGTACGCGCGAACGTTCGCCTGGCTGGTGCGTCACGTGAACAGCTGCTCGGCGCCGGGGCGCGACGCGACGCGCAGCCTCGGCGTGCTCGACATCTTCGGCTTTGAGAACTTCGCGTGCAACTCCCTCGAGCAGCTCTGCATCAACTACGCCAATGAGAAGCTGCACATGTTCTTTAACAACTACGTGTTTTCGCTCGAACAGGAGATCGTGAGTATATTAAGCCGAGTCTCCTGCGAATGTTTTTTCGAAACATTACACAAGTAACATTACTCAAAAACATTATTTCTCTATGGTTTTCATACAAATGTGTATGGCCACGCCCCAATGTTTCGATGTTTCTGTGTAATGTTTCGAAAAAAACATTCGCAGGAGACCCGGCTTTAAACATTTTATATGTCTTGTTCTTTGATGCTTATTGGCTTTGACATGTTTGACATTAGGGGCCTGGGGCCTACCTATCCGGAAAATTAGACGTGGGGCCCCCTCCCCCCTCACCGTCCTAGATTTTTAAAATAGTATCTGCATTCGGCGAAAGCCGAATAGATTTTCCGATTGATTGAGTAGGGGATGCATGCCAAATCTTCGTGGATTTGAGTTTGCTAAACCGTAAGTCAATATGTGTTATGTATGATGATATTAATGGACTTTAGCAAGCCGGGGCGTTGCGGCCCCGGGCCCAGCCCGGGAATTCCCGGGTTCGCCGTAGGGCCAGACCGCCGCTGTTTGACATGGCTGTACCTAAAAATGGTCCAATGACAGTGTCTCCAGCTGAAATGTTGAATTAAGCTAAGCGACTTTACCTTTCCTTATAGGTACACTAACAACAATATGAGAGGTTCTACTTCTCTTTCTAACTTGTATGTGTGTGTAGGTATAGCTGTTTCGCTAGCACCAGAGTCTGAAAATGCTATTTGGTTCTCATAACGCCGCACAAGAATTTCAGTTCACTGCTGTTTTTCGAAAAAGGAATAATATGTTTTTTTTCCTTATGCTACAGTATCGTCAAGAGGGTATCGTGTACAATCCAATCCACTTCACGGACAACGCGGCTTGCCTCGAACTGCTGGAGAAACCGCCGCGAAGTCTACTCAAACTGCTCAGCGAACAATGCCACATGCCTAAGGTAATGTAATGTACAATATTCACCTGCGTTTTCAGAGTTTTGTAGAAATTTCCAAAATTTTTAGGGTACCTCAAAACAGGAAAAAATTCACAGATTTCGTGTCTCACACGACTATCGAGCACATTGGAAATGAATGAAATGGAATGAATGAATTTTACTTTTTTCAGAAAGGTTAGGCTATAGGGCAAACCCTTAACCCGATCGTCTTTGTTTTAGGCTCAAATTGTAGCTGACTAAATTGTTCAGAGTAGTTTTTCTCAAATTTTTAGGGTTCCGTACCTCAAAGGAGGAAAAAACGGAACCCTTATAGGATCACTTTGTTGTCCGTCTGTCTGGCTGGCTGGCTGTCTGTCTGTTTGTCAATGACCCTTTTTCTCAGGAACGGATCAAGATAACAATTTGAAATTAATACCAAATACTAAGATCTACGATCTCTTTAGGGTATATAAAATGCAAGCTTCTAAATTAACGCAATCAAAAGATACGGCCATCTATGTCAGATTTCATACTCGCAAACTCACTCCAATCAAATCAAAACCTATAGGGTATTTCCCGCCAACCTAGAATAATAAAATTTGGTAAAAAGTAAGGTCTCATAGCACACGTAAAGGAAAAAATCCTAAAATTTTAATCTTGTAGTTATATATTTAAAAAAATTTGCTTGTTTTGTGTGTCAAGATCCCTTTTCTCAGTAATGAAATGAGTCAAGATATCAAATTGAAATTAATATGAAATACTAACGTCTGCGATCCCTTCGAGTTATAGAAAATGAAAGCTTCTAAATCTATATAATCAAAAGATACGGCTATTTATGGCAAATTTTAATACTTACTTGCAAACTCACTCAAATGAAATCAAATGCTATAGGGTACTTACCGTACCGTTGACCTAGAGTAATGAAATTTGGCAAGAAGCAAGGCATCACAAGTAAAGAAAAAATAAAAAAACAAAATTGTAGATATGTCGTTAAATATGTCATATAAGAAATATATTTTTGTATATTTCTACTCCACGAATACTGCACAGTCAAACCATTGCTGCAGTGTTTATTTAGGCGGTTCGTGATTTTCCAAAATAATTGTTTTTGTACATACATAATACAAATATATTGAGTGATGGTGATGATACGGAACTCTCGGTGCGCGAGTCCAACTCGTACTTGCCGACTTTTTTTATATCATTCTTCGTTTCCAAAATATGGAGCGCCAAAATAAAAAATTCGGAAAAAATTGAATTTGTTTTTTTTTTCACTATTTCGGCCATAACTATTTTCGTTTTTGACTTTCTCGAATAATTCTTTTTGTACCTTACAGCTCTCAGGAATACGCGCCTTTCTTGAATATCATATCTTCACAACTCTCCGAGATATAAGGGGATCGCACTTTTTCGTGAAATCGGAGCCTACACTGGAGCGAACGAAAAGACATTTCCAATGTCAAAAACGGAACACTCACGTGTCTCGATCATCGTTCAGTGCGGTGGTGGTGATCTAGATTTAACCCTACTACCTACTAACGCGAGTGAAGAGACCTGCATTTTTACATGAAATTCGAACCATCTTTTCAAATCTTGCAGGACGAAATGGTCTTCATAATGATAACGAAAAATGTTGCACACTATTGAATCCGATGCCTCCAACAGCAGAAGGAAGAAGAAAGAAAAGAAAAATATTATTTATTTTCATTATAGGTATACAAAAAGAAAAGAAAACATTACCAAAAACATGAAATTATACACGTAAAACCTAAATTAATAACACAATTAATGACAATATTGACCCATCTCAGCATGTTCTATAGGTGCACAAGGCGACCTATAGCGCTGTTTTTCAGATGGGCCCAGAGTAATAAATAAAACACTAAGAAACATAAGCACGATACTTGTTTTTTCTACCCATAAACAAAGACTTAACACTATATTTTTATTAGAAAAATGCAAAGCGAAAATCATTAGAAAAAATACATCCCGGCCAGGATTCGTACCTGGGTCTTTGGCTTGAGCCGCCAACGCGATAACCAACTACGCCACCGGACCGTTACGTATTATCTCCAAATTTTCGCTCTCTTGCACCTTCATGATGACGTCGCATAATTTTTGCGAATAAAAATATAGATAAAGCGAGTACGTGCTTAGTACTAACATATAAACATAAAATATTATTAAAGACTTAACACTATAAATAACAACTTAAGGCGGAAATAAGACTCAAACTGTGCTACCCGAGCACTGATGATTGAAACACGAACCGTATACAGATGTAATAGGTGCGAGATTCGTGCGATCTACTCGTGCGGTGGCTGATACGTCGCGCCGACGAAGATCGTTTGCGCGAAAATCACACTATATATTAAATTTCATGGGTTGGTAAGATGGAAAAAAATATTTTTTTCACGACGATTGTAGGGAAAAATATTATCTATATTTCTATGAGGGTCTTGTATTGAAACAATTGATCTTTCCCAAGATAATTTAACTTGAAAGTACAATTTTCGTATTTTTCGTTATTTTTATTTGGAGATTTATTTAACACCTTTCCAAAGTAGTAAAATATATTTTTTTTCGCTATGTTTGTTAATTAAAGATCAATACATAACTTTTAACTAAATATTTTTTACAGATTTGTTATCTTTACCAATAGCTCAATAATTTCGTTTAAAGTTGACCTTTTGAGTCTTATTTCCGCCTTAAAACAATTCCTTATAATAACACAAAGAATAATCAAGAAGAAAGATCACAAACTGCATTTAACTCGCAACACTCTTGCAGGGATGTGACAGCGCGTACCTCACAAACATCCAAGGCGAATTCGGCGAGCACGGCAACTTCGTGAAGGGCTCCCGGCGCAAGTGGGAGGAAGAGTTCGGCGTCCAGCACTACGCGGGCGCCGTGACCTACAGCGTCGACGGATTCGTGGATAAGAACCGGGATACACAGCAGGACGCCTTCATTGATCATCTGAGCCGATCGGCGAACCCGTTTGTGCGGGAGCTGGCTGATTATGTGCACGACTTGGCGCCTCCACCGCAGGTGAGAAATGGGGTTTTAGTTTTTTTTTTATTACTGCAAGCTCTGCATGTGTGTGTTCAATTGAGCAGAATTCCAGAATGTTTCAGCATGTGCACCCTTTCAAAATGTGTCAGCATGTGCACAATTCCAAAATGTGTCAGCATGTTCACAATTTCAAAATGTGTCATCATGTGCACCATTCCAAAATGTATCAGCATGTGCACAATTCAGAAATGTCTCAGCATGGGCACAATTCCATAATGTATCGGTATGTGCACAATTCCAGAATGTGTCAGCTTGTGTACAATTACAAAATGTGTCAGCATGTGCACCATTCCAAAATGTATCAGCATGTGCACAATTCCAAAATGTATCAGCATGTGCACAATTCCAAAATGTATCAGCATGTGCACAATTCCAAAATGTATCAGCATGTGCACAATTCCAAAATGTATCAGCATGTGCACAATTCTTTCCTTCTTCTTTGGTTATAGGTAGGCTGCATAGCGACACTCTAGGCGAGTGAAATTACAGGCACAACTAAATGGACGGTGGACATACACTCCAACTGAGTTTAAAGCCATGCAAACTTGCGCTCCGCTGCCAGTTGAAACTGCTGTAGGCGTGATGTGTACAACAATAATTGTAGATTACAAAATAAATAGTTTTGTTCGTTGACAGGAATGTGCCTTGTCAAGTCCGGGCACGGGCACTACACAACGCGGCACCTCCAAAGGCAGACCGACCGTCGTGGACACCTTCCGCTGCCAGCTCCAGTCCCTTGTCGATATGCTGCAGGCCACCGATGTCTGGTGAGTTTGATGACGTTGTGAGTTGGTCTCGGTAGCTCAGTGTTGCGATCAGTCGACTGTCGTTCGTGGTCATACACACACCTGGGTGCGGTCACGACTTGGATTGGTGACAATCTTACTAGCATGTAAAAATTCAAGTTACTTACCTATACCTACATACTCATTAGAATGTTTATAAACATCGGAACAAAGCAGTAACTTATGTAACTTATGTAATACAGTAGGCAGTTATGTGTAAGCGAACGACCGGATGCGAGACCCTGTTTCCCATAGATTTAGATTTAGATTTAGATTTTTTATTAATAATAATTTTTCATATTACAAGTCATACAATAATTATTACACCTAAAAATATTTATATTATTATAGAATAATATAGAATTTTTGTGTATATAAAAAATAATATAAAAGGCCTTTTATTTGTTATGCTATTATCCTATTTATATTATTATTTCATGATATCATCACGATCTAAGAACTCCTCTGCGGAGTAGTATGCTTTGGTGACCAGAAACTCCTTGAGCTTAGATGAGAAGATACCGTCCGAAGGAGCATTTCGAATAGAATCACTCAGCCTATTCCAGATGGTGGGCCCAATCACAGTTAGCTCAGGGAATCCTATTTTGGGAAACAGGGATCATTTGAAAGTATTCTAATATGTAAAAACAATAAAACATTTCTTTCTTTCTTTCTGACAGTTCGATCGTTGGAGGCTGAACGTGATTCGAATACCAAGTAATACAAAAATAAAAAAAAAAATTGTAAAAAAATTACGATATATTCAGTTAAAGCTGCTTGTTCATAAAAAAATTTATAAATAAAACTGTAGGTACATTCCCTTCTTAGATTACTAGGCGTTAGGGCATATACTGCCCGGATTTAGTGTAGCCGGCATGACCAAAAGGAAGCACTGGGATGCTTTCTTCCAAAGTGGGTGTCATTGGATTAAATCATGGATGTAGAAAAATTCACGGTTGTTGTAGGTGATGTAGCCAACCGTGTCAGTTTCCATTAAAAAAAATTCATTATGCCTGTTATTTAATACATAAATTACATAATATATAACGAAAGGAACTTCATTCCAAACGGGTGTCCCACGACACCACGTCTCGTTTTTTAAAATATATGGTGTATGGTGGTCGTAAACATTCATAATATCGATACCCACATCACTATTGGTTCGATGTTCGCCTAATTATGGTTTTTACTTTAGACAACTTCATTCGTTTACCCCATATGACTAATTCTAATAAATAATTATGTCTCTGTCCAGGTACGTCCGTTGCATCAAGCCCAACATCAGCAAAGAAGCTGGCAAATACAACGAGGAGTTGGTTCTGGAGCAGCTGCGATATCTCGGCATGCTGGAGATTGTGAGGATAAGACGCGACGGCTTCCCGGTGCATTACCCGCTGCCCGACTTTGCGGCGCGATACCGCTGTCTGATCAGACATCCGAGGCCTTTGAACCCAGAAGTCAGGTTAGAACATATGTACATATTCTATGCCGTTCTAAAATGCACGACATTACGCTATGAAGAAGAAGTGCTGCTGTGTACATCAATCTTCCATGGTTTATTCCTCTGAAAATCTGTTTTATATCATAGTTCTGGCAGCAACAGTAAGTAATTGATATTTTAAGACTGGCTCCAAAGGACTTTGTATCCAGAGCCGTTAAGGGTTTAATAAAAAAAAAATGGCACTGCCCAGAGATTATATCTCCTGTCATAGCGTTTTTACTTGTTTCTGGCAAGACCAAAGAGAAGCACAGGCATGCTTTCTTCCGAAGTAGGCGTCATTGGATTGAGTCACGGGTGTAAAAAAACTCATATATCTCTGCGGGAGAAACATGTAAACTTTCAAATACTTTTGATTAACTACTGACGTTTCATCCATGAATGAAACGTCAGTAGTTTATCAAAACACTCTAATATACTTTGAAAGTCATTTGCGATATATTGGTAATCTGTGTTTGCGAGTTAGTGTGATAATAACCCTTTTCATCGCTACCTTCTATATGTCCAATAAATTTCTTCTAAACTGTCTATTGCATGATAAAAGTATTTTATTTTTATTTTACAGTGCAATAATGAGAATAGTGAATGCTTCCAAAGATGACTGGCAAATAGGACATACAAAAGTCTTCATGAGAAGCTCAGTACATTCTCCATTGGAGGCGAAGAGGACAGCCCTGCTGCAAGCGTGTGCGTTGCTCATACAAAAAGTATGTTTTTTTCTCTGCATTATTTAATCTCTGACAAGCTTTTGACCCTCTAGACTGTAATTTCTTAGGCAGGAATAATTTCAACATCAACATTTTATTATATATTTGACCTTTAGTTATCTGCTTTACAATGTATGCAAAGGATAGCAGGATTTGGAACACCTAGTGCGTCAATTAATTTTAAACGAGAGTGCATCCCTCAGGGCTTTATATTAGGTCCAGTTGTTTTTAGTGTTTCCACTAATCAGTTAGTTGCGTACAATTTATGATTGCTGAAAGTAAGGCACGAAACAAATACAAAAAGGTGTCACCTTTCATTTTCGAATTTCCAATGATTTCATATATGATTTTGTTTTTTTGATGCCTCGTGTTTTGCTTCAGTGGTACAAAGGTGCGATAAACCGCCGACAATACACAACATGGCGCGGCGCCGCAGTCGTGCTGCAAGCGGCGTGGCGCGGGTGGGTGGAGCGCGCTGCGTTCCTCCGCCTCCGACGCGCCGCTCTCACGCTACAGAGACATCTGCGCGGCGCCTTCGCCAGGGAGGTCGCGGCGGCCCTGAGGGAGATGCGCCGCGTGGAGCAGGAGATGAAGGTTCGGGAGGAGCGGAACAGGTCGGTGTTGATGATGTTTCTTTCATTTGCATTATCCGCATCACATTTAACTTTCCCACATCCTAAAGGTTCATTTGTAAGGAATGGGTCATGGCTTTAAGTGTCCCATATTTTTAATAGTACCCAATAAAGATTATTTTTATTTCATATTGTTGATATTTATTATCTGTTGGATTACTTTATTGAAGCTGAATTGGGGTGTATTATTCTTGTATTATTTTTAATTGAGGCCTTTTGAATATTAAAAATGTTTGTATGTATTGAAAGATGCAATGATTAAAACGAAAAGATAAAAAAAATTATATGCAGGCGAGTTCTTAAAATCAAATCAATTCAAGCACTTTTAAAATTAAAAAATAATATATGAAAAATTATGTTGACTTGTCGAAAAGTTACGAAATATTACTTTTGTTATACAGTCCGATATGGGTGACTGAGTAATTTGGGCCGGAGCACACTCTTCGACTAGCCGATACCTATATGACCTTCAAAAAGGTGCCACACCGGAGAACTTCCCTTCGGATTGGTTCTTCACCTTTACCCTCTTCCTTGTTACCCCCACAGCATGGCGGAGAAAGCGTCGCAAGAGCGAGCGGAACTGGAGTCGATGGCGGGCCAGTTGCGCGGCATCACCGCCGGCTGCCCCCCGCCGTCGGCCGGCGCGGACTCTGTGAACCTCGACAGCCTGTTCGACTTCCTGGCGGACGTGTCGGGCCAGCAGCGCGGCGCGCCGGACGGCCAGCCGGCCTCGCACCAGCCGACCATCGCCGAGATCGGCGACACCATGGAGAGGCTGGTCGGTGATCTCAACCAGGAGGTGAGAGCCTTGAGAATTTTTGACGTGATGACGTCATGTCTTATAAATTGATGAACACCGGCTGCACACACGAAAAAGTGTCACGTTCCATCTGAGCCTGTGTGTGCAAGCGAGAGCGCGTAACAAGCGATAGAGAGGCACAATCGGTATAGTCAAAGTTACCATGGAAACGTCTTAAGGCGGTGACAAACGCCAAATACGCAAAACATGCAAAAAGTGCGACAAAGAAGGTCCAAAACTGACCAATTGACACACATTCAGAAAATTAAAAAAATACCAACCTATATTTTGGTTCCTTACCAACAAAGTGCATTGCTGGTTTTTTTAATAATGAGTAAAAGTAAGTAATAAACATAAAATGAAAAAAATATAAAAAAAGCATGAATTTTTGAAAATCTGAGTATGTGTGTATTATTACAATTTTACAATACCACCGATTCAAAGGTCACAAAGCTCTGAGAAAACTCTATTCAATTTTTTTTATTATTTTATCCACGAAAGGAGATAAAAATAAAAAACAAAAAACGCCTACATGAAATTATTGACGTAATTCTTCAGTCGGAAGGGTAAAATTTTTGCCTTCGTCAATTTAGCAGGCACTTCAATACTAGATACAATTTTAGTTCCGGGCTCGCTTGTTCGCTCCTGCCCTGCTGCGCCCGCGTGTCGGTCGTCATTTCTGTCTTCTGTGTTTGGATCGAATGGAAAAAAGATAGGTAGGTTAGGTATATTTGTACCGTGTGGGATGGTAATTTAAAATAATAGCCCCACTGCATCTCTCCCCGTGCATGTCGTAAAAGGCGACTGAGGGATTTTTTTATGTAAACTGACACAGTTTGCTATATCACCTATAACATCCGTGATGTCAGCCCATAACACCGGGTGAACTTAGGTGCCATGTCAGTGCTTCCCTTTGGTCGTGCCGGCTACACTAAACTGGACGGAAAATACAAACTATTTCGGGATATGACTCCCTTCTTTTTTTCCGTCCAGTTCAGTGAAGCCGGTACGACCGAAGAAAAGCACTGACATAGCACCTACTTCACCAGTTGTTACGAGCTGACATCTCGGATGTTGTATTGTAGGTGATGTTGCCACCGTGTCATTTTCCGTACCAGTATACAGTACGACCGTATCAGTAATATCTCTCTTCTGTGGTATCTATCAGTATACGCTCCGGTACGTAACTTGACGGGGCGTTATACGCATGGCTTTCGTTGGTATAACCACAGAATAACTAATAGGTACTGTGGTATAACGCTGTCTGCGCTTGAGATGCAAGGACTATAGAACCGTGCCTAAATAAAAGTAGCCTAGCAACAGCGGCGCGCTGCGGAGCGGGGGCGGCGGCGGCACTGTGGTGGCGCGGAGGAGCGGCGGCGCGGCGCGGAGGAGCGGCTTGTTATTGCTTGCTTGCATGCGTGAGTGGCACGCTGCTACTGAGTTACCGCACCGCACCGTGCCACGCTGCCGCCGCGCGCGCCGCGCGCGCCAACCCGGTACCTATGTTGCTATGATATTTGCCATACATACCTAAAAGCCTATCTACCTATTACCTACCTACCTATTTTTATTTTAGTTTTCATCGATAGTCTATTTAGAGGTTTATAAAAAGTGGTAAGTACATGAACTAAAATAATTTGGAAGAAATTACAATAAAATGTTATTTAGGTAAAATAATAAAAAATAAAAAATTAGAATCACGCATCAGTTACATAAGCCACAATCATTTTAATAATTAAAATAATAAAAAAGCAAAAAAAAAAAACATACGAAAGTGGGATTCGAACCCCGAACCATCAACTCTTTAGGCTGATAGCGACAAACTACGCTAAATGTGACTTGAACGTGCGAAGCGAAATTAGCAGTCGCATGGTACATTATGTAGAATTCCCGAATGCTCAAGGTCGTTGGCGTTTGTCACGGCCTTAAGAATTAAAACTGTCAAGATCAGACAACAGAAGATCTTTCTACTGGAAATATAATTACTGATCTTTGCTCTATGTACTACGATTATTCCACGTCATCACGTAAAACTATAGTCCGTAAACCGACTTTACAGACAACCAATTTTTTTTTTTATAGAAACTGACACAGTTGGCTACATTACCTACATACAACATCCGTGATGTATGATATTAAAGTATTTATACTCCGTTCATCCTAGGAACTAATGCCGAGCGGTTTCTCGCTCTCGCAACGGTTATTACTCTTCTTTACACAGGACACAAGGTTGTGTTTGTGAGTCATAGGTGTATGCGAAAGTCATCTCAAAAGCATAACGGCGCGTGCGCCGCTGCGCCTGGAGTTAGTTTTGCGTTTTTATTCTGAGAAGGTTTCAGGTAGCCAGGTGCAGTCGGCCGTTCAGTCGACGCATTAATCAGTAGCCTTTCCTACGCGTCATAATAATAACGTAATTGTTTTGCATATTTTTCATTTTGAAGTTTTGTATATTATTTGTATTGGTGGGTTAACTTATAAGTAGATTAGGCACAAAATTTAAATAACATATAATTTTAATATTAAATAATTTACAATGAAAATATAAATATTTAACTTGATTCCAAGCAAAAAATAAAAATAAACAAGTTTATTGCAAAATTTTCATTCATCAAATAAATAAACAATAATTCAATTTTTTTTTTTAATTAAACTATATTCATAACCTCAATTCACAGTCACTTCAATCACCCTTTGCGAGAGTGAGAAGTACAGAGAAAGAGAATCCGCTCGGCATTAGATGCTATGATGAACGGAGTATATGTAGTATTCGTTTGTAGTTTATCATATTGCTTTTCTTCTTAATATATTGCCACATACTATTCTTGTTCGCCTGCATATATACTTCTCCCACATCCCAAAGGTTTGTTAGAATAGAATGCCTCACGGCATTAAGCTCACCTATTGTGCCTATTTTGTATAAATTGGTGTTCAATAAAGAATATATACATGTCAGCCCATAACACCGGGTGAACTTGGTGCCACGTCAGTGCTACCCTTCGGTCGTGCCGGCTACACTGGACTGGACGGAAAACACGAACTATTTACATAGCCGTTTCGACCGACCTTTCATTCAGTGCGGTGGTACCAACCCGGGCGGGTTAAACCCTACCACCTAGTAATATAAGAAGGGAGTCATATCCCTTAGTCGCTTTTTACGACATACACGGGGAGTAATCTTATTCCTAAACAAAAAAATCGTAATATAATATATATTTTTTTCAATTCAGAAAAAAACTCATTGATACACTCCGGTTGGATTCGAACCTCGGACCTCTCACAAGAGAAGCCGACGCCCAGACCACTCGGCCACCCGCCACTTTAATGCTGCCTAATAGATGTCTTGTTGTTGTTTTGGTTTGGGGTTGGCTCTAGGCCTGCAAACTAATCCCGCTTGGTTTCGTGCAAAACCCCGCAGTCTCCAGCTACCCCAGCCACCCTATGTCTTCCATGAAAGCCACAAGTCGACCGGGGTGTCTGCAGGCCGCTTATCCCTTAGTCGCCTTTTACGACATGCACGGGGAGAAATGCAGTGGGACTATTCTTATTAAGTACCGGCCCCACACAGTACTATGTACAGGTTGTTGTAACGGCCAGTACATTAATTTCGCCAGCGCAATCGTCATGTTTTTTCGAGACAAAAAAGTATATTAAGTTTTTCTCTAAAGTGTCAAGCTTTGGATATATTAATTTTTTATATTAAATTTTTTATTTTTTATTTTAAATATATTTTAATAATACAATTTAAAATTTTTTAATTAATAGATATCTTGTCCCAATATCTTGCTTAACGTGGTGGTCAACACAACACCTATTACTCTGCTTAGGTACTCCGATTTTCGATATACAGCGTCATGGTGCGTATATCCACAACGATTGTTCGCAGCTGGAGCACGTGCTGGCGAGCGAAATGAACGAACTCAGCAAAGAGTCGACCAAGTCGCAGCGGCAACCGGACGGAGCGCCCTCCGACGAGCTGCCGCCGCCGCTGACGCCGCCGGGGCTCCCGCCGCCGCCCGCGCTGCCGCCCACCTCGCTCAACATACCATCGGTGCAGATGGGACCGCCGCCCGAGTCTCCGGCGCTGCCGCCGCCGCCGTTCGTGTTGCCCGAACCGGTCGGGCCTCCGCCGCCTCCACCGCCTGTGGCGCCTAAGGGTACGTTTATTACTTTGTCCTTGTAGAGAGCGTTTCAACTAAAAGTTCCCTTCGCTGTTATGTTGGCTCCACTGTCTATCTGTCATAACAGCGTTGAGGATTGCTATGTGTACATATTTACCTGTAATTATCGGTATTTACCGTATTTATTATACGGTGAATACCGATTACATTATTAGGTAATATAATCCTTACAATCTGGCAACACGATTTAACGGCGAAGGGAACTTTTAGTTGAAACGCTCTTCTCTCACGGCTCCTTCGCATATCTACTCTCCTTTTGAAATCTGCAAAGATTTTGGAAACAGCGTAGATATGCGAAGGAGCCGTGTCCACGAAACGGTAATATGGCGAGATTTGCTCATATTAACTATCTATGTGTGCGTGAGCGCACGTGGATGCAAGTGCTTTGGATTGGCCAGAAATCGCTGGTGCGAATGTGTATGTGCGTTCATATGTATGAATTGTGATTGTGTGCGATCGGAAACTGGCGAAAGCTGCTCCGATACGAGCGGGCATTCATGGCACATCTTCTCTCCTTCCAAATTCTTTGACTGCAATAGTCGACATTAATTCACTTGGGGTCCCTGTATTGAATGATCTTAGTAATAAATATGTAACAGGAAGAATCATTATATAATATAATTAATTATTCAAGGCCAGAAATATTATTTTAACCGCTCAAGCATAGGTATCCACAGTAAGGATACCCACCCGCACGGTCGCCGGAGGATATCCAGTTCGGCGACTTTCGGCATTAAAATATACACTCTTTCGATGAGGATAAGGCTCAATTATACTTCTAAGAAAAGGTGAAGATATGCCCTTCTCGATATGATTCACGTTGTCGCCAAGCTAGAACAAAAAATTTACAATCTATTCAGCTGTTTCCGAGCAGTAGTGACGCACAATGTTCCCCGCCCGCTAAATAAATTGCTCTTGCACGGTTCTAATGGTGGAAACGTAAAGATAAATTGTTTCTTCTCAACTTGCAGAGATAACACCTCCAGAGAAGACAAACGGTATTCTTCCACTGAAGCCGATACTCAAAAACAAATCCGGCGAACCGATCTACGAAGCTGTCATCCCCCGCAACGAAGTCACACCGCACCACGAACCACCGCCGCCTCCAATGTCGCCACCGCACTCCGATCACGAGGACTACACGCAACAAGGACTTAAAAACTCTCAACAAGAATACAGAAACACGCAACAAGAACGCAAAAACGTACATCTAGAACACAGAAACACACAAGAATACAAACCATTACAACAAGAATACAAAAAGACACAGCAAGATCACAAAAACACGCAGCAAGAACAGAAAAACACACAACAAGAATACAACAATGTGCAGCAAGCGCAACAAATAACGTACAGCAATGTGCAAGCGCAACAGATTGCCTACAAGGCGCAGAAGCAAGAAGCCTTGTATAACAACACGCACATGCAACAGAAGTACAATTTGCAAGCGCAACAAGATCAACAGACCACAGTAGAGACAAATGGGTGAGTACTGTAGATTTGATCGCCTTTGTACCAATAACCTGTCCTTATAGAAAGTGGGAATTAAGAGGTACCACAAAATACTTGATAAGCTTTGTTTAAAAGTATCATAATAAGACGATCAGGTTCGTACAATGAACTGCTTATGATCCCAGTTAGAGATAGAAAAAGAACTGGAATTGGGTTACTAGAACTGGATTCTTAATAGGACCACTGAAAACGAGAAAAACATCCTTTTTTATTCTTTTTTTTTTATTGACACGCCTTTTGAAGAATTCGTCCTGGAATTACAGCCTATTGTATTATTCACATTATCTCATTTAGGATGGTATAAGAGAGAATTGATCTTGTCTGGTTATCTTGTCTTTCCGTAATAACCTTGATCTGTAGGGTCCATTCTCCGCATTAAGACTATTAGCATTCCAGCTAGTCCATTCTTGTTACCTAGATGACAGAAACACTATTTATTTGCTCCTGTAGATTCCAAGAGCGGGAAGAAGAGGTTGAACTACCACCCCCGCCGCTTTTAAACGGAGAGGTTGATAAGAGTGCGTCGCCACCGCCGCCGCCCGTAATGACACAGTCCATCACATCCATGAGTCCAACGCCTATGTCCAATGGAGACAATGGGGTGAGGAAACTCTTCTTAAATGTTTTGATCCAAATTGCAATGTTTATTACGATCTGTCATACAATTTGTGTATTAGATAGTATTTGTTTTTGTAAGTCTTATGAGACACCCCTTGAGATACATGAGATGTCCCTTAATTGCTACAGTCACATTTAGGAATCGGACTTCTAAGTTGGAAGACCACCTGCCAGGTGGGGCGACGACATCAAGTACGTCTGCGGGAAGCAGTGATTCCGTACCACTGAAGGCCGGGAGGACTTGAGGAAAATTGGAGACGCGTATGTCCAGCAGTGGACGCTTACACGCTGACTGAATGACTGACTGACATCTAAATTGCTGTAGAATATAATTACTTACTTTTAATTATTAATTGATATCCTCTCTTCACTAAATGCTAAATACACAACAAAAAAGAACAAAAACAGCAGCTCCCTTTTCCTTGGTTTGGTCGTCCCAATACTCTTAAGCTGCGTATCCACTAGAGGCAGACTCGGGGAGAGGCAGCCGCTCGACCCGAGGCCGCACAAGTGGAGACGCTGCCTCAACCTGAGGCACGCCGCGCCATGAGGCAAATTCGTCGCCTCGGGGCGAGCCATATTTTGTCGGTTTTTTGCTGCGCTCAAAGGAGCCTCAGTCCGAGGCGTGCACTTGGTCCACGCCTCAGCTTGATCCGCCACGTGCCTCGAGACTATGCCTCAGAGTGAGCAGCCTCAGTTTGCTTTAAGTCGAGGCTGCTCTAATGGATACGCAGCTTTATGCAATAACTAGGCGATTTGAATAAGGGAGTAATGGTGGATGTCCGCTGACGCCTAGAGTCCGGAGCGGTCGGCGCGGCGCAAGGTGCGCGTGGAGCGCCGGCTGCACCAGATGGAGAGCTGCGCGTCGCCGCCGGTGTCCGCGGCGCCGAGCACGCCCCCCGCCGAGCCCCACCACGACATCGTCGAGTTCGCCAACCTCTACTTCAACGCGCATCCGCGCTCGCCGGACGGTAAGCCGCCGATACCTTGCTTATCGGGACATGCTACGTGTAACAGCATTTTTTTTTTATGTAATCCGGTATGGGTGGCTGAGTCAGAGGGGCCAAAGCACATGCTCTGACTAGCCAATAACACCTCCGAGAAAGTAGGTGCCATACCGTAGACTTCCCTGGATGGCTGGCTATACTGGACTAGAGGAGAACACAACCGAGGTTGCTATGCAGCCATCTTACATCCTGTATGCATGCGATATACTGGCTGTTTTAAGTTTACTCTGTGATTAATTATATTCATTTTTAAGTTTACGTATTAACAGTAGTAGGTATAAAGATTTACATAAGTCGGCGTTTCGCCCGCTACGTCAGTTTGACGTCTGGTACAACGGACACCAGACGTCGGCTCCAGGAACTCCCGAAGAAGCCCATGACGTAGCGGGCGAAACATCGACTTATGTAAGTCTTTAAGCCTACTACTGTTAATTCGGAAACTTCAAAATGAAGATATACTGGGTGTTTTAGGGTTCCGTATCCATACTAAGCATACGCCGTCTGTCTGTCTGTCGGTCCGTCCGTCCTAGGGTTATATCTTTTGAATCTTGATAAGTAGCTGGTTTAAATTTTCACAGAATATGTGTTATTATGGCGGATATGCCAACAATAATAAAAAAAGCAAAAAATAAGAGGGTCCCCATACAAGAATTGTGCTAAGAATAAATTCGTACATATTCACAGTACTAAATAATAGATCGCGCCACAGGAAGTTTGCACGGCAGATAGACAAACGATAGACCGATATGGTATTTTGGAAGGTATGGTATAGTGGATCTACGGATCCCTCCGTGCGTGAGTTAAACTCGGGCTTGAGCTATTTTTAAAGATCCGCACCGCACCGATTCTTTATCTCAAACTCAATAAACAGTTTATAAACAGTGGTGAAATAAAAAAAAATGTTCACTAGATATATAGAAGTTTTAAGAAATCTTGTCTGATAATGAATGAACTGTAGATAATGTATGTGGCTTCGCTCCGTTGAAATTTTATTTATAAGCTGCTATTCAAATCTTAATTTGGGTAAACCTCATCAAATATTTATCACTTTGTACCCTAAGGGGTACGTGCGTACGAGACGCTTGGTATAACAGTATACATAAATGTACTGATTTTCTCATTCTTTGATCCATTTGCAACATAACTGCAGCTATAGTGACATTTGAAACAATTTACCGCAGGTACAATAATGGCGACTCTGACGCGCAAGAGCAAGTCGATGGAAGTGCTCAGCAAGGAGGAGATGGTGACCTACCACAAGGGCAACAACATTCCCACTTCGCACATACAGCTGCACGATCCGGACAGTGTCACCGCTGCCGTTAATATATTTAGAGTGAGTATACATTATTATGATTTAAAGTGTGAGAGTTAGGGCCCCTGAGCCCTGATGTCACTGCGACCTGGGAAGATCTATTGTGATCTCTCAAAAGTTTATAGCTCACCTCCAAGTCCGATTTCCGCTATGAATCGAGTTATATTCTTGGGGTTGAGTGCCTGTATTTGGCATGGGTTAAAAATATATACCCCAAGAATACGGCTTCTACTGTGAATGAGCACTTCACATTCACAAGGATGTGGGGTATACACTATACATACATTTTGTAGTATTATTGAGTAAATAATAATGGTTTTGAGTCGAATTCTTTCGAGAAGCCCTAAATTGTGTGTGAAAGTAAAACATTTTGGAATAAGTCCTAAATGTTTAAGGAAAGTCTTATATGTTTGGGTAAGTAATACAGTAAACATACTTTTTTGAGTCATGACTGGGCACTAGGTAATACGGATGGTCCACTGTGCAGGAGATGCTTGGCGAAGTATGAAACAGCCGAGCATGTCTTGTTAAAGCGCAGTGTAATTGACAACCAAGGAAGGGAGATACACCGTTCTCCATCTTCTGTTGCGGAGGTCTGCAGCCAACCTGGCTATCTTGTGGCCTTCATGGAGAGCATAGGCTGGATGGGATAGCTGAAGATCAAGGGGTTTTGCATGCAGGTCCCCGACCAAGAGGGACTAGTTTGCAGGCAGCTTGCCGCCCCCTACAAACAATAAGAAAACAAGAACAAACAACCTATTTGAGTAATACTTTGATTGAAGTGAGCCATACTTTTTTGAGGAACCTCTGCATATCTGAGTAATGAGTGCGTTTGTCGCTTCTACATAAATGTCCGAGGAAGTGATCATTCACACAGAACATTCACAGCTGTATACAATTGCAGGACCTCTGTCGCTACATGCGCGGGGAGCTGACCGCGGAGAGAGAGACTCAGGTCATCCAGTCCGTGATCGCTAAAGGGTTGGAGCGGGAGGAGTTGCGGGACGAGATACTTGTGCAGTGCGTACGACAGGTACGTTTGAGAGTGTTCTCTTATTGGGAGTTTAAGTAGTAATTTGTCTTAAAAGTTGTAGAATGTTGTGGTATATTTTGAGGCAAGGAGTTTCCAAAACCGCTGTGTCCTTGATATTTTGCATTGATATAGCGAGATTATTTTGTTATATTGTTAGTATTTATTATTGTTTTTTGTCTATAACCTACTTAGCGCATTGAGCAGTCCATGTCACTTTTATCGCTTGCTAAGTGAGTCGACGCTGTGCTCAATTAGACTATCAGATATTGTGGAATTCTTCGAGAATTCCTGGACGTCCTGCCTGTTTCCCAAAAGGGTAGGCTGAAACAAGGAATCACCACATGCCATGGTCTCGACACACCTCTGATGCCTCTTCCTCCGCGCTAAATCATTTTGAAGTGACATTTCTCTCCTTTCCTTCGCCTTTAGTCGCTTTATAAAAAAACTATTTAAAAAAATATAAAAACCGCCTTCAAAAATGTATTAAAAAAAATCGAACCCTAGAGTTGAAGGCGGTCGGTTATTTTTGCTTGCTTTAGCACCGCCTTCAACTCTAGGGTTCGATTTTTTTTTATTTCATACATTTTTGAAGGCGGTTTTTATATTTTTGTAAATAGTTTTTTATTTCACAGTTTTTTTTTAGTAATTTTTTCCTATTAATTTACTCGGCGGAATCGATCGGCCTTCGGCCTCGCTTTCTAATCCGATCTTGACCAAATTAAAATGGGACCACACGGGAAGCACCAGCTTTCAAATAAAAAAAGAATTTTCAAAATCGGTCCACCCAGTCGAAAGTTCTGAGGTAACAAACATAAAAAAAAATACAGTCGAATTGAGAACCTCCTCCTTTTTTTTTAAGTTGGTTAAAAATCACTTTCAGCATCACTTTCATCGTCATCCCATAAAAATTACAGACATAGAGGTCGAGGTCGAGGTTGAGTTCGAGATAGAGAAACAGAAGTATAACTTCTAACGCGTGTACACGCACCGTTCTCCCAGGTGACCGACTGCCCAGTATCGGAGTGGGCCGAGCGGCTCTGGCTGGTGCTGTGCCTGGCCGCGGTGGCGTGGCAGCCGAGCCGCGGCCTCTCGCGCTACTACTGCCAGTGGCTGCGCGTGTTCGCCCGCTCGACGCCCGCGAGCCGCGCCGCGCACTGCGCACAGTGGTGTCTCGATAACTGCAGGGGCGCCGCGCCGAGGGCGCTTCCACCTAGCACCGTAGAAATTGCCGTTAGTATAAAGTTGTGAATTGCTGTCTTTTGTTGAGGAACTAACTTCCAATACCCGCATTTTTTTTTATGGAAGCTGACACCGTTGGCTACATCACCTACAACATCCGTGATGTCAGCCCATAATACCGGGTGAACTTGGTGCCAAGTCAGTGCTTCTAAAAATATAAAAATCTAGATTATTTTTTTTATAAATTTTGCCTAAATTATATTACAGACAGGTTTTAGCAAAGAATCAAAACAGTAGGTAATGTTAAACATCGAAAGTTCCAATCTTCTTTCAAAATATTCACAAATTGTGTTTCATAATTTATATTGTTGGTACTATGAAGTAGTGGCTGCTGCCCTTAAAAGTGATTCCACAACGTCTTTTTCCGCATTGTCGCTCCAAAAAAATATTTTATCTTATTTCAGGCCATGAGGCGCCTCGGCACCATAGTGTGCCGTTTCTTCTTCCTCGACGGACGCACGAAGGCTATCGACGTGCACCCGGCGGACACGGCGGCGGCGGCGGCGGCGCGGCTCGCGGACAAGCTGGGCCTCGCGCCGGCTGCGCGCGCCGGCTGGGCAGTCTACCAGCAGCGGCCGGGCAGGGAGGAGCACGTGCGGGCTCAGCACTATCTATACGACGTTATTGCTAGTTGGGAGATGTTAGTACCTGCTGTATCCTTCTTGGAGCCGTGCGGCTTAATGATTTGTGTGTATTCATTAAACACTAGAACTGATAATTTTTTTTTATATTTATGGAAACTGACACGGTTGGCTACATCACCTACAACATCCGTGATGTCAGCCCATAACACCGGTTAAACTTGGTGCCACGTCAGTGCTTCCCTTCGGTCGTGCCGGCTACACTGAACTGGACGGAAAACACAAACTATTTACATAGACGTTTCGACCAACCTTTCATTCAGTGCGGTGGTACCAACCCGGGCGGGTTAAACCCTACCACCTAGTAATATAAGAAGGGAGTTATATCCCTTAGTCGCCTTTTACGACATACACGGGGAGAGATGCAGTTGGGCTCTTCTTTTAAAGTACGGGCCCCACACGGTACTGATTATATTAACAGTTTATTTTATATGACGCTAACACAATCTTTTGCTATCTGCACGAGCAGCGGAAGAGAGTGGCTAACCTCACAGACCATTCACAGACAGTGTTACCACAGTACCATTCGTACATTTTGAAAATTGAATTGTTTTTAGTTATGAAAGGTGCCAGTTAACCTTTTTTATCAAAATCGTTACAATAGTACGGAGGAACTTATTTTAACCGTAACAAATCACGGCACCAACTGTAACAGCACATCCTGGTCCTGCACAAACTGTAACCATACACCATGATCACAGCTCCAACTGTGACGATGCCTCCGGATCCTGGCACCACCTGTAATGAGAAACTTACTGGTCACTGCACCGACTGTAATAATACATCCCGTCACTGCACTGAATGTAATGATATATCCCGGTCACTGCACTAACTGTAATAATACGTCATGGTTACGGCTCTAAGCTCAACACCGTCTGCATTTAGACTGACTATAGATTTATTGTTTTCTCTTCTAGGCAACAAGGGCCAGGCGGCGGGTCGGCGGATAACAGATTTGTCTTCAAACGTCGGTTGTTCCGCGGCGGTCGGGAGCTCCCTCACGATCCTGTTGAAGTGGCTCTATTGTACGCGCAGGCCGTGCATAGTGTCGTCAAGGTAGGAGAACAGTTAAGCGTCGTATGCCAACATTGAGGACCAAACGTCTAAGCCATAACCGATAAGCGCTTTACTGCACAAAGATTGACGAAATGGTTGGTTTCTCTCTCAAATCTCTATGTCTCTCTACTTCTTATAAAAGGGAACGTCTGTCTGTATATTTGAGGTAAACTGCGGAACCACTGAACAGATTTTGATGCGGTTTTAACCAATGTAAAGAGTAGTTCTTGAGGCTCACTATAGGCTATATATTAGTACCATCACGTTATATAGCAATAGGGCTGAGCAGTATCAAATAAAGTATAATATGAACGGAATTTTGTGCCGAATGGTAGAGCCGGATATAGGGATGAGGAGATAAGGATGGGGTGGGAGGGATGGAGGCGAGGGAGGGATGGAGAAAGAGAGAGAGAATATAAGAGAAGCGATAGTTTATTATCATATTTACGTTTAAATCGGATTTGCTATTAAACCGAGTTTACCGCGAGCGAAGCCGCGGTCAAAAGCTAGTAAGTTGATATTGTCATACCGCAGGTGTGTGATAACGCTCAACTACTTGTACAAATATCCTTGCGTTCTGTGTTCATTCAGGTTTAGTGAATGTTTACTGGACCTCTTAAACTCCTGATCTAAATGGAGTAATTGTAGAAACAATATTGGTTCAAACGGCCACCGTTGACACTGTTCGCAGTTGGACGAGTTCCCTGTGAGCGAGAAGGTGGCGCTGCAGCTGGCGGGGCTCCAGGCGCAGGTGTCTCTGGGCGAGCCGCCGCCGTGCCCGCCGCCGCCGCACACCCGCGCCTACTACGCACACCCCGAGCAGTTCCTGCCGCAGCGCGTAGCGCGCGCGCGCCCCACGCAGCAGTGGGTGCGTATATACTTTAACATCGCGGTAACTCTGTCCCAAACTCCAATTTACCCAATCAAAATCGCCGTAAAACCACCGGTATCAAGGCTGAATTTTAATTTGTCCCATGATAATATAACGTTACCTATGTATGACACAGTGACATTGATGATTTTAAGACATAATAAAAGTCTTTTTTTTTTAGGTTGTTTTATGTAATCCGGTATGGGTGGCTGAGTGGGAGGGGCCAAAGCACATGCTCCGATCAGCCAATATCAGCTCCGAGAAGTAGGTGCCATACCGGAGACTTCCCTGGATTGCTGGCTATACTTGACTAGAGGAGAACACAACCGAGGCTGCTATGCGGCCATCTTACGTCCAGTACGGTGGTACCAACGCCAGTCGACTACAATTTGAGCCTACGACCTAGTAAGGGGCAATGGAAGGGACCTACAGTTTTACACCGGTTCTGAACGGTGAAGGAGCAGCTGTAGGTATCGCTAGGTCCCAGTAGAACCACGTAAATTTTTTTGTCTGAAAAAAAAAACTTATTGGTACTCGGCCACCCACCGCTCTCTCAATATTGTTAATGCATTTTCCTCTCTGGCAGGCCACGATACTAGCGCAAGCGCACCGGCAGTACGGTGCGGGCCGCGCGGAGCTGACAGCGAAGGCTCTCTACCTGTCATGCGTCATGCAGTACCCGCTCTATGGAGTCACTCTGTTCCCCGTCACCTACAAGGGCTATTGGCCTCATGGTTAGTATATATGTACCATTTTCCAACACCTAAATAGTTTAAATGAAATGGAATGAAAGTTTATTGTCGACAGCGTGCAAACAATAACTACTTACTAATAGGTAATATATAAAACCTTAAGCTACAATGTTGTCGACAAGGTTAAGCGCAGCATTTAAATTCTAATTTAACAGTAGAAGTGATAAATTTAAATTTTTACCCTCATTGATTAATGATTACGTACAAACAACGCCATGGTCAATTTGGTATGTTATATAAGGTGCTTCGTTATTTATGTAAAAAATTTCGGGAGGGTTACATACGCACTCAAATAAACACTTTACGCAAGAAAAAAAACATATGTTTATAGGAGCATTTTTTCTCTTAACAAAAAAATAAAATCAAATAAGTAGCTGTAAAAACCAATCATAGTGACCTTGTGACTTACTTACAACAAACAGCTATTCTGCGCTTGAACATAGTACGGTTATTGACCCCGTACAATGCAAGTTGCCTACTGTTACACTTTACTTTTACTTTACAGGTTAATGTTTAGGTAGCAGACATGTTTTGTTAAATTTCTCGAAAAGTAATGCTAAAAACATATAATTTTTTTGTGTAACGTGTTTATTTGAGTGTGTATATAACCCTCCCGAAATTTTTGACATTGACATTGAAATTTTTTCAAATAATAAAGTCGTAGAACTAAAGTTGTTCTATTTCACATACAGAATCAGCCCCTTTCGGGTTTTACGGATGGGGTTGCAACACCGTGTATATGATAACAATAAGAAATGAGGAAATGCCTGGCTTAACTATTTTGTTCTAAAAAACCCTTCAATGTTTTGTTGATCATGGTTAACGTCATGCATAAGATTACATGCAAAGCGTCACAATTTCATGATACGTACACATACAAATAAAAACGTATGTGAATGCAGGGCCTTCAGTACTGCTCGGTGTGGGCTCGGAGGGTGTGGTATTAGTGCGGCCGGCAGACAAGGTAGTTCTGGCGGAGCACCGCTACAGCGACATCGCCGCGCTGCTCATGGACCACGTGGACAACGGCCTCACCATTAGCCTGGTGCACCACGGCCAGCACGACGGCCACAGGTATTCTTAATTATTTTTGTGTCGTACTTCAAAATTTAGAATGGACTCTTTCCCTAAACTTCTTCAAATTGGGACGAAATGACTTTTATCCAAAGCCATTTAGTTCATTTTTAGGGTTCCGTATCGGTCTTACGGGACCCTATTACTAAGCCTACGCCGTATGTCTGTCTGTCCGTCCGTCTGTCTGTCCGAAGGCTGAATCTCTTGAACCGTAATAGGTAGCCCGTTGAAATTTTCACGGAATATGCATTATTATGGCCGATATAACAACAAATAATAAAAATAAGAAAAAATTAAAAATTCACGGGGATTCACTAGAAACTACAAAGTTTATGCGCGCCATCTACCGAAAAGCGTATGAAGCATTTTAACTAATACATAGATGGCGTGAGTGGCGCTGACCATGACATGGCGATACGGAACCCTCGGTGCGCGAGTTCGACTCGCACTTGGCCGGTTTTTTGTCCTTATGCTAGTCTCCTCAAGTCTTAGAGACCTACACATGTGACCTGCCTTTCTAACCAAGCTCTATAATTCCAGATGCATCGTGCTAGAAACACCACAGAAGACGGAAGCAGCCTGGCTGATGGCCTCCTACAGTCCCGTGCTGGCCAACGGTTTAGCAGATGAGCCGCCGAGACGAGCCTCCCCCGCGGCGGAACGCTCCCGGCTGGCCGGAGCCCTGAAGAGCGCGAGGAGAGCTATCATCGACTCGGGGATGCTGAAAAGGCCAACCGAGGTCTCGTCTGGGAATTTCTTGAGGAACACATTAAGAAGGTAATTTTAATTGTATGATTCTCTCAATGTTTTAAACTGCAGACCTCAGTCCGGTGCTCAAATTTTGGGTCCTGTACAAACTTGGAAAAGAGTGTAAACTTCCAGTAACCAAAGCAGTCTGAAAAATCGAATGACCTATGATCTATTGGTAAAGTCAGTCAGTCCAATTCGGTATGGATGGGAAGGCGGCGGGTGACCGAGTGGTTTGGGCATTGCCCTCTCATGCGAGAGGTCTGAGGTTCGAATCCGGTCGGCGTGTACCAATGAGTTTTTTCTGAGGAAAAAATTTACATGCATACCTACACCTGCTGCTTCACCGTTCGGAACCGGTGTAAAACTGTAGGTCCCTTCCCTTGCTCCTTATCAGGTGGTATGCTCAAATTGTAGCCGACTGGGTTGGTACCATCGTACTGGATGTAAGATGGCCGCATAGCAGCCTCGGTTGTATTCTCCTCTAGTCCAGTATAGCCAGCAATCCAGGGAAGTCTCCAGTATGGAACATACCTTCTCGGAGGTGATATTGGCTGGTCGGAGCAAGTAATTCCAGAATGAATTAATGTAAAGATATCCATTCCAAAAAAAATATTTTTAACTTATAATTTGTAATCTCACAGACTCAGCAAACACCGTCTAGAAAAGCTCCGGCTCGACATGTCAGCGGAGAGTCAGCTCGAAGTCTACAAGGGCTTCCCTCCCGGCTACTGGGGCTGGTCCAGAACCCTCCCGCACAGCCTGACCCGGCTCAACGAGGCGGAGGAAGTGGCCGCCATGCAGATCTTCAAGGACATCATGAGTCACGCGGGACTAACCACCAACGAAGGCAGCACGACCAGCCTGGCGAACAACAACAGCACCTCGAGCTCATCGAGTGTCGGGCAGGAGAACGACAGTGACGACCGCGTGGCCTTGGCGCAGGCACTCCTACAGCGGTGCTTGCAGAAGGATACACTCCTTTGTGAACTGTACATGCAGTTGATAAAACAGGTAGGGGCTTTATCTTCGCTATTCGCTATTGAAGCATGTCAGTCAGTCAGCTAGTAAGCGTCCACTGCTGGACATCTCCAATTTTCCTCCAGTCCTCCCGGCCTTCAGCGATACGGAACCACTGCTTTCCGCCGACGTACTTTGGCCCTTCCGGCTCAGCCACCCACACCGGAATACATAAAAAAAACTGGGCCGATTGGACGATAAAAGACACCACCGCATAACGTTGTGTGACTCGGCAGACGACGGAGCACCCGGAGCCGACGTCGCGCGTGTCGGCGCGGCACTGGTCGCTGCTGTGCGCGGCGGTGGGCGCGGCGCTGCCGCCGGCCAAGCCGCTGCGGCGGCTGCTGCTCGCACACCTGCGCTACCGCGGCATCACCCTGCACGCCGGCGAGGAGGGCAAGTTCGCGCGCCGCGCGGAGCAGGTGCGTTTGTATCCCCTGTTTATTGTATAATTTCATCCGTGAGCAGGTAACCTACTCTTGGATTTTTTTTATTTCTTTCGAACTGGGTGGCTCTGCCCGAGGTCGAAATCTTAGGCGCAGCCAATTTCACCGCCGCGGCCGGACTGGCACCTTCTCGGCGCGCCGAGGAGGTGCCAGTCCGGCTTGGAGGTGGACTAATGTCGCTGGGGGAAAGGCTATTAATCCGCGATTTGAAGATCCGTGGATTGTAGGAGTGGGGAAAGATATTCCCTTGGAGCCCGTTCCACACCTTTGCAGTGCGGACATGTCAAAAATTCCGCCAGTTCTAATTCAATATGCGAAGAAGAACTGACTAACAAACTTCGCAAGTCACTATGTTCTTTTAATACTGTGTGTGTCGTACCAAACTAGGGCTCCCATAATTTCTGATACACTGGGATTTATGCTTATGATTTAAAGTGTGAGAGTTAGGGCCCCTGAGCCCTGTTGTTACTGCGACCTAGGATGATCTATTGTGATCTCTCAAAGGAAGGTGTTGAACTAAGCTTGCGATGGCTTCACCGAACATATCCGGGCCCATCCGCAGTAGTCGAGGTCGGGACTAGCGAGTGGCGACTCTTAATTTCCCGCGCATGCTTCACGTTTCGGCTCGCATCAAGCCCTCGTCAGCTAGTCCGCGTTGACTAGGACGCGGGGAAACCACCAGTCCCGCTCTCGACCTCCCTCTCTCTACCTATCCATATTCTGTAGGATGCTTCCAGTGACGTTTTCGAAGCTCTCTCCATATATGAGCTTAGCGTCGATTTTGGCAGCCCTAGATTCTTGAAGAGACTAGAGCGACTTCGCTGGTAGTCCTCTTGCTCCGACTTCCACAGCGAAGAGATCAGTCTTGAATCCTACTACATGCTTTGTCGCTTTTGAGAATATGAATATATCCGGTCTTAATGCTGTGCTACAGATTTCCGAAGGCATTTGGTAATGCTTCTCATGTGTGTCCATCAACAATTCCCAATCCTTTGCTGCTCCCAAAATTGAAGAAGGTTTAGTCCTATCTTTGGGCAGCTTATTGGCTCCAGAATCAATGGCTCCAGGTTTCACAAAGTTGACCTTCTGGAAGCCGCTACTGGTTTGCCCTTTCCTGGTCCGTGCAATTGACAGGTTGATGGCCTCTCTGATGATTTGGAAGACTTTATCATGACGGTAGGAATGCTGGCATCGCTCAAGTAGTTTTTTGCATCCGCATAACAAATGTTTGGCCGTGCCTACGGACTCCTTACATGACGGGCATAGACTATTTGAAGATTTCCCCCATCTAACTAGGTTACTCCTAGAGCTCACCCCCAACCGATTTCCATGAACCGAGTTGTATTCTTGGGGTTGAGTGCCTGTATTTGGCATGGGTTAAAAATATAACCCCCAAGAATGTGGCTTCTACTATGAATGACCGGTTTACCTTCACAAAGGATGCCATGGGTCATGCCACCGTTGTTACTTAAAAAGCCCTATAGCCTCATCCGGTGCCGTGCTACCTTACCACACGAAACATGCTTATATTAAAATATACGCGCCCCAAATATGCCAGGCCCAAAGGTAATTGCGTGTAATAACAGGTCAACAAAGTGCAACATTCGCAACTGGAGCACTAGCATTGCATCTAGTTTCTACAAGAATATGATGTTATGAGCTGAGATCATGGGTCAGCAAATCCATCGAACAATTCAGCATAATGAAATTTTGGACCTCACTATTATGAACTTAATTGTTTAAATTTGAACAGATTCTTAACATTCTTTTATACAGCTAATATTGAAAAAGCTTTTTTATAGATTAAATCATATCTCCCGTTCTCGGCATTAAATTAAATAATGGATCATCAATCAATCAGCCAATCATGTGACAGACATCTTGTGTGAAGGTGATATTGGCTAGTCAGAGCATGTGCTTTGGCCCCTCTGACTCAGTCACCCATACGGGATTACATAAAAACAAAATGTCTTGTTCCATAAAATAAAAACACACACAAATTTTACAGATACGAGCTTATTACGAGTAGCTTCGATTAATCGAAATAAAGTAACTATGGTTACTTTTCACTTCAAAATATATTTCCCAACACACCTAAAGGCATGCATACTATTCAGGTGGCAATGAGTACGGCGACAGTAGCGCGTCGTATGAGCGCGCCATCCAAGGAAGAGTTGCTGTGCGCGGCGGCGCGGCGTCCGATGCACGTGCGCGTGATACTGCTGGACGGCAAGCAGCACGGGCTGGTATTCGGGCCGGCCGCCACCGCGGACCATCTCGTCGGCATGCTGCGTGAGAAGATCGGCCTCAGCAACACTGCTACCGGTGAGAATTTACACTTTCGTGGTCGAATAAAAATGGAGTCCATGCAAAGAAAGCAATGTGGAAAGGAATTGAACATTTTTTTTTGTCAAAACCTTTTTGCTTAGTTTGAATGATTTTTTATCTTTTTACATATATTTATAATATATATTTATTACATAATACATTAAAAAAAATTGGTTGTCTGTAAAGTGGTTTACGGACGATACTTTTACGTGATGACGTCTTAAAGTATATAAAGTGCGAAGTCAGATACAAAATCAGTTTATAATACTTTATCGTGCTTAGAAGTTTAATTCTTAAATCGCAAATGTGAGTACTTTAAAAACTAATAATATTAATTATCAATATAAACTTTTAATTTACGCCATCTACATATCAAAGCGCATACTACAACGTTGCAACAACTACCTAACTGCGAATCAAGTAAACTACCGCTGAAGTATTTCATTTACTATATTGACGCTAGATGTCGCTCCAAAAGACTCAACGCCATGAAAACTTCAGACACTGGTGACCGAATTCGCTTCGCTAGTACATGACCGATTTAGCCGGGTGGTTAAAACGTCTGGTCGGTCACACAATATTGGTGGCAGGGACCGCGGGTTCGAGGCTCGCAAAAGACGGACAAATATATTTTGTATTTCCTACTCTCCTTATATGCCTCTCTATCGCTTGTTACGCGCTCTCGCTTGCACACACAGGTTCAGATGGAACGTGACACTTTTTCGTGTGTGCAGCCGGTGTTCATCAATTTATAAGATGTGACATCACATCAAAAACACATATTTTACATTCGAACTCTTATTAGACAGGAACTCTTATTCGTCGTCAGACATTTTAAAATATATACAAGTTGAATGTGTCAAATGATGATGACGAATGATAGATGGCGTTGTCATGGGTTTGAATTTTTCGAATGTATCTATGGTTTAATGGACTATACTTAGGCCGGGTGAATGGTGTGCGCCGAGGTTCCAGATGTATGATGATTCCCAGGTTCTTTTTCTTTGAGTGGTTGGCTGAATGACTTAATGATGCGGACGGTGAAGCTTTGAATTGAGTTTCTTTCTCTTTCTCCTAATCTATGCATTTTTTCATTATTAGCTCTTTATTATTAGCTTGCTGCTTCATTGACATGCACTCCAGATGATAAGATAACCTATTCTCCAAGTCAGCACATATTCTGTCCAGCGGTGGCTTGGATAAATGTTTAAGAGTAATAAATAGACAGAATACAGACATAACTTAATTTGAATTATACAAGAGTATTGTCATAATGCTAAAGATTGTCTTGCTGTATCGCAAATCGTTGAATGTTGTTTTTGTTGCTGTGGTTTGTGGTTGGCTATAGGCCTGCAAACAAGTTCCGCTTGGTTGGGGACCTTCGTGCAAAACCCCGCGATCTCCAGCTACCCCAGCCAGCCTATGTATTCCACGAAAGCCACAAGTCGACTGGGGCGTCTGCAGGCCTCTGCAACGGAAGATGGAGTATGTTAGAATGTTGTATCGCAGACTGTTTGGAAATTAACACTTTTGACACTGGCAGGCTACGCACTGTATGAGGTGTGTGCAAGCTCTACGCCGGGCGGAGGCGGCGAGCGGGCGCTGGCGGGCGGCGAGCGCATCGGTGACATGCTGGCACGCTGGGAGAAAGCAGGCGCTACTGCCGGAGCTTGCAGGTATTCATCCATACACAATATCACGCCTTCCCAGTAGGGTTAGCCTCGACAGCTCAGTGGTGCAGACAGTCGACTGTTGCTATTGATTGTTAAGCAACGCTGGACCGGTCAGTACTTGGATGGGTGACCGCTCGCTCGACCGTTGGAGGCTGACCGTGGTTCGGATTCCACGTAAAACTGTAGGTTCCTTCCCTTCTTACCTTACTAGGTGGTAGGGTTCAACCCGCCCGGGTTGATACCACCGCACTGAATGAAACGTCGGTTGAAACGGCTAGGTATGTAAATAGTTTGTGTTTTCCGACCAGTTCAGTGTAGCCGGCACGATGAAAGGAAGCACTGACATGGTACCTAGATCACCCGGTGTTATGGGCTGACATCACGGATGTTGTAGGTGATGTAGCCAACCGTGTCAGTTTCCATAAAAAAAAAGGTAGGCTGGGACAAAGGACCGACATGTGCCACTGTCCTGAAACATGCCACACGCCTCTTCAACACTAGTATTATTCAGGCATACTACTCACATAATATGCGTATAGTCCTTACATAAGACTATTGTAAAGTCAAGAGGGAAACTCATTTTGAAATAATTGAAGGTTTTTTGGTCCATTGCTTATCTTTAATAATGTATGTTGCATTTGGGGCCTTTCGAGCCACATTTTTTTAGATACAAGAGATAAAACATCCCATAGAAAATGTATTAACAGTCTGCAAATATAAGGATACATTTACTGATTTAGTTGTAATTTACTGTCATAATATGTATAAAAGAATGTGATAAATTCATCTAAAAATACATAATAATATTATAAAATCCTGGTCACTGCACCGCTGCTGTGTAAAATAATGGCACAGGTTGGTTTTTTTTTTATGGATACGAGTGACACTTGGCGCCGCCGTCAGCGTGGATTTTTGTGCCAACGACGCCCAAAAGCCTTCGATTTCGAACGGGGGTTGCAAATGCCGTGCCGGTTTGACAGGTGCCTTTTTAAGCTTCTCTTGTAAAATGCTAAGTTATACACTGAAGGTAACACATCGGGAGGAAGTGAATTCCAGAGTGCATCTCGATAACGTTGATACGGTTGTAGGCTGGTATTCAAGAAGCGGTTATTCCTGGGGGAGAGACCACTGCACGCAGCGTGCGCCGCGGAGATGGAGCTCCTCTACCATCAAGTGCTACATGCGTTGCGACACGACCGCCTGCCCATAGAGACAGATGAGGCTGTAAGTTCTTTTTGTTGTTGTTACTGTTTAAAATTTTCGTTTTGATTATTATATTTCACGTTTGGCGTTTACATTACTAATCATGATGGCGTATGCCTTTGGCACCAAAAAGGACCAAAACTAACAAGAAACTTTAACAAGTTAACTTTAACTAAGTTAATAGTTTGAAACTATAACAGTTCGAATCACACTGTATGTTAGTACATCTTTATCTTATTTGTATATTTTGTTATGTAGTGTCTAACCTTTGTTGTATACATAGATATATAAAATTAAGATAAACTGAGTGATGCCTAGCATTGATCTTTGAGGCACCTTTTTGGGAGACGAGCATTCGACGTATGTACGTTGTTCGATGGCTGCCCATTCGCAGACGTCAGTTGCTGCGCGTTGCGACTTAGGCATCGTCTTTCCCCCACACCCTGCAAATATGGCCCCACTTATTTTAGAACATTTTGACGGCTTCGTTCTCTCTATACGACTGTCTATTATATCTCTATTGTTACATAACTTGTTGTACTTTAGTGTGTATTGTTGTAGCTGTGTTGTCTGACTTGCTGAATATGTGTTTTCTTCCTTGTTTTTCATTCTTTAAATCCAAGTGCATTATTTATTACCGTGACGTAATAACAATACATTCAGTAATCCTGGTCACGGCACCACTGTGTACAAGAATCATAACAGTCCCCTCCCTTCCACTTATCTTATCCAGTATTCGACTACTGCGACACGACTTACGCTGAGTCCAGAGCCTTGGACATGCTTGGCGGTAAGTATAATATAGTATCTGTAACATCCCCCCCTCAGGTGATGGTGGCAGCGCTGCACGCGCAAGTCGTGGGCGGCGACTGCGCGGGCGGCGGCGAGGAGTGCGCGGGCGCGGCGGCGAGCGTGCTGCCGGCGCGCCTCGCCCTCCCCGCCCCCGCCGTGCGGCTGCACCACCTCGCGCTGCGCGGCACGCCGCCGCACCTCGCCATGCAGCGAGCGCTTACACTCGCGCATAGCTGGCCGCTCACCAGGGCTACTATCTTTGATGTCATGGTGAGTATGCAGGTTGATGCTTAGAACATAAGGGTGCACTACATTAAAAAACCGGCCAAGTGCGAGTTGAACTCGCGCACCGAGGGTTCCGTATCGCCATGTCATGGTCAGCCACTCACGCCATCTGTGGCGTGTTTTATGAAATGCTTCATATTAGTTATAATTTATGATTAGTTAAAATGCTTCATACTCTTTTCGGTAGATGGCGCGAGGTTTGGCGAGAAATGGCGACACTTTTTAGTTTCTTATATGGGGACGCCCGTGATTTTTTTACTTTTTTTTATTTTTATTATTTGTTATATCGGCCATAATAACACATATTCTGTGAAAATTTCAACAGGCTACCTATTACGGTTCAAGAGATACAGCCGTCGGACAGACGGACAGACACAAGAGAGACAGACGGACGGTGTAGGCTTAGTAATAGGGTCCCGTACGACGGATACGAAACCCTAAAAAGTGTATGACCATTTAACAGAATTCAGAATAAAATAACACAGTTTGCATACAAGCTAATTCACGAATTTAGTGTACATGCTATATAATGTTCTAATGCGATCTTACAATGTCTAAGTACGTATACGTGAAGCGACGTAAATGGTCGTTTTGCATGTGTCCGACGACTCTGCATTTCACATTTTTTATCAGAAAACTACGAGGATTATATCCTGTTGAAATTGATAATAGTGACTGCTGCAACACCCTGTAACTTTGGAAAGGGTTAAAATTATTATAAACAAGCTGCTTAAGTTGATGCCTCTAAATTCAGGTTATAGTTGTTTGTTTTTAGTGTTTATTATATCTATTAGTTTAGTGTGTTGTTGTTTTTGTGTTGCCGTTTGCAGTTATTCTCTTTTTAAAAACCACGCGAAAAAATTGACATTGACCTTTGCACATTATAGCTTCCTTGCGCAAACGTGGCGCATGAAGCGCTGTATCTTTTGCGCCGATATTTGAGCGAGCGCCCAAAGGTCAATGTCCGTTACTCCGCCTACTCTGGAAACAAGAGTATGTCTTCGCAAAGGCAAGAGTCATAATTGGAGGAGTATTGAGTTATCACATTTTATTTGTAGTAATCATAAGTCATAACTCATAAGTGGATGAGTATCGAATTATCGCATTTTGTTTGTAGCAATCATAAGTCATAAGTGGAGGAGTGTTGAGTTATCGCATTTTGTTTGCAGCAATCATAAGTCATAAGTGGAGGAGTGTTGAGTTATCGCATTTTGTTTGCAGCAATCGTTCACATCGAACTGGCCGCGCGCGCTCTGGCTGGCGGTGGACGCGCGAGGACTGACGCTGCTGCGGCACCGGTCGCGACAGGCGCTCGTGTCATACGACCACGACCAGCTGCTCGCCGTGTCTCCCGCGCCGCGCGCCTTGCTCCTCGTCACGGCCGCGGAGAGCAAGCACTCCAAGGTGGTGCTCTCTACTGATCAGGTATGTCACATGTATCTATGCCTGCCGGTTCTCTATTAGTGATTATCGCAAAATAGCGGTAGCCGCAACTCTGTCTTCGAATTCAGAATTGAGAAGCCCATCTGAGCGAGTGAGACGGATCTCGAGATATTGCTGGTGGCGATGAATTGCTATAGATAATAGCCGCAGATCTGTTTGTGCTTACACCTGACGCAGGAACCTTAGTAACCTTTCCCCAGCGACATTAGTCCGCTTTGGCACAGGCCAAAGCCTCAGGGCTCCAACCTCGAGCACAGCCACCCAGTTCGGAAGCAATAAAAAAGCCCGCTTTCCATATTCACGAAAAGATTAATACAATACGAGCATTCAGAAAAGAGTAGATAGATAGATAGAAAATTCTTTATTGCTCCAGTAAACATTAAACAGTAACAAATACATTAGAACATTTACATAAGGTGCAAAGGTGGACTTATCCCTTACAGAGATTTCTTACAGTCAACCTTTGGATGTTTGAGATTTGATAATATAGTGGAATGTAAGTAGGTAGTAGCAAGAGTTGAGCGTGAGAATCGAAGATAAAATAATAATAAGAATACTTATTAACAATGCATATAAGTGCATGCTAGTAAAATACAGGCATGTGTTAATACATGTGTTAATACAATACAACATGTGTTAATACATATAAATTACTAAATATATAGAATATTATGTACAAATAAATATACATACATACTTGTCCATCCAGGTATGAAACAAAAGTAGTTTTTTGTTTTTTAGGTTTTTACTTCACATTGATGTAGGTAACACAGTTTTAGGTGTTTTTGGAATAAGTGAAGCGATTTACAATGTCGGAAAAAGTGTGGTAGTGAATTCCACAGTCGTGTAATATGTGTATGTGTGTGTAATACGTGTAATAAATGTAATATGTGAATAAAACTTACGTCCGCAGGCATACCAGATCGCAACACTCATCAAGGACTACATCGAAGCGGTCCGCGGGCCGGTGCAGCCGGCGGCGGCGCCCCCCGACGCCGCGGGCAAGCGGCTCAGCGTGCACACGTGACAGACGCCCGCCGCCTAGTGCCAATGCTTCCACGTCAGGAGACAGTAGACGCGAGTACGAGTAGGAAGGGAGTGAGTCGCTGGACCTAGGGGGGCTGTTTTGTCGAAATACTTCAATGATGTACCGGCGCGGCGGATTTAGCAATTACTCCCAATATTTTGAGGGGGGGATTATCGAACTCAAATTAACTACTTTGTTTTTGTAATTTTTGGTAAACATTGTAACTTTATTTTATAAGGTGTTTCGTTAGTCATGTCAAAAATTTCGGGAGAGTTACATACACACTCAAATAAACACGTCACGCAAAAAAAAATGTCATGCTTTTAGCATTACTTTTCAAGAAGTTTAACAAAACATGTTTGCTACCTAAAGATTAACCTGTGTGCAGGGGCGCCGACTTTTAGAAATCCTCGTGGGTGCTCATGCAATTTTTTTTTATTGAACAATCATCATCATCAACGTGTTGCCGTCCACTGCTGGACATATGCTTCTCCAATTTTTCATTAATTCTCCCGGCACCCGGCAGCATGGATTCGCAAAACGTTCGCACAATGTTTTGCATTTGCCGCATTTACACATTCGCACGATGTACCTACGCATGTATTTTTTTTTATCGATAGCGCGACTTGTGGCATCGTTTCACCTAAGTAGGTGTCTAACGATGCCCATGGACATTCTGTGATGCACGGGGATTGCGAATGTCATGCCGGCCTGACAGGAGCCTTTTCACACCCTTGTGAAAAACCCCAGGCTGTACTTGGGAGGAAATAGATGGGCAGGGAGTGCGTTCCACATTTTCCCGGTTCTGTGAATAAAAGACCTACAGAACCGGTTGGTGCGCTGGGCAGGGTCGCATCCGTGGTAGGTCGATTGAATAGGGGTGCATGTAGTGCTCCTATATTCTATTGCTTGGTATAGAATAATATAGGAGTACTATTAACATTCGCTATTCGGTCACGCCACTAGTGCGAATGTGTAAATGCGGCCGCTCAAAGGCTTGTAAGTAAATAAGGCACTTATATCGTAGCTCCAATCCTATTACTGATCAGTTTTTATATCTATCGTCGTGGGTGCTCCGCACCCACTACTCACCCCTCGTGGGTGCTGGAGCCCCCGAGCACCCACGTAGTCGGCGCCTATGCCTGTGTGTAACAGTAGGTAACTTGCATTGTTCAAACGCAGAACAGCTGTTTGTTGTAAGTAAGTCACAAGGTCACTATGATTGGTTTTTACAGCTATTTATTTGATTTGATTTTTTTTATTAGGAGAAAAAATGCTCCTATAAACATATGTTTTTTTACGTAAAGTGTTTATTTGAGTGTGATGTAACCCTCCCGAAATTTTTTACATGACTAACGAAACACCTTATATATAAATTTTTGTGAAGATAGGGGCTGCTTTTTAAGTAAGGTCGTTTAGAAACCCACAAACAGTTTAAAGCTGAAATACCATTTATTGTTTTTCAAAGACCTCACCGCGATATTTGATACACTTTTCCATTCGCTCGAACTAGTTTTGGAAACATTTATTCCATTCCGAAGTTGGTTTGCTATAATGGCCAATTTGTATGCTTTAATCGCTTCTTCTGTTGTGTGGAAACATTGACCACGAAGACTGCTTGATTTTTGGGAGGGTGAAGAAATCATTAGGGCTGAAGACAGGGCTGTACGGCGGGTGGTCCAGAATTTCCACATTTTGCCAATTTAAAAATGCAATTGTTTGCTGAGCTGTGTCCGAGCTTGCATTGTCACGGTACAGTATCATACGGCTTCTTGAGTTGTTTTTCCGGAATTCACTGATAACTTGTGGCAAGCAGACTGTAGTATACCAGTCAGCGTTAACTGTCTTGCGATTTTGAAGCAAGTAGCAACGTGACCAGTCTTTGCGAGGCAACCATTTTCTTTAAAGTGCTCCGTGAGCGTATAACTTTGGTCGGTTTTGGCTTGTCTTGGAAGACCCAGACCGCTCGACTACTGCTTGGAATCTGGATCATAAGCATGAATCCAAGATTCGCCACCACTGATAATGTCATAAACGTGTTTTGACTCTCCTGGGCCGAATCCGCAGAGTTTTACGACGCCATCTAACACAAGCTGTTTTTTGGTCATCGGAAATTATGTGGTATCCAACGAGAGATGAACTTTTTTACACCGAGATCTTCATGCGAGATATTTTGAATTGTTGTCCCTGAAATGCCTGCAGATGCTTCAATCTCACGGTATGTCACATGACGATCAGCTGCCTCACAGTGCCGATGTTCTCTTGGTTCGTGGTGGTTTTTGGACGACCTCCACGTGGTTTGTCACTGACCACCTTGAAATTCTAAATACCAGCGTTCCACAGTTCTTAGGCACGGTGTTTTATTACTAAGAAAAGAAGTCAGATTCTCGAAGCATTGAAGTCACGTTAATCCTCTTCGAAAGTTATAGAAAATTACTGCACGTTTTTCCTTTGAGATTCACAAAAGACTTTGACCAGACTTTGTATTAAACAGTTTGATCAATCAAGAACCGTTTCGGCTTCTAAATTCAAATATTGTAAAGTGGTACAAGTTTTTTTTTATAATCGCAGGAGGTTTGCAAACGACATGCTTTAAAAGACTGCCTGTGTAAAGTTGAATATTGTCAGTCAATGTTGAATGTTGTGTCAGGAATTTGGATTCAGAAAAAAAATTACAATGACCAAAGATGTTCATCTGAGCTCATATCGCCCCGCATTTAATTTGAACACTGCAACAAATGTTGGCACAATAGGCAAGTGTAATGTGACAAGGCATTCTATTCCAACGAAATTTGGGATGTGGGTGTTAGCTGCGTTAATGTTGCCTACCCCATCAATGAAATACTTACACTGTGCGACATTGTATTCCGACAAAACAGCAGCGTGAAAATCTGTGTAAATTTCCACAGCGTGTTGTCATATGTCAAAAGTGTCGAGTTGTCATATAGCACAAGTGTTGTCAAGAAAGAAAACGAGGAACCGATTATTGTATACGAAGACTTTGATAACTCGCTGGTCATTTTTCAAAATGAATCCAAGAAATATGAAAGTAATCAATTACTTTATTTAAAATTGAATGAATTAAGATATCCTCGGTCGATGAAGTGTGACTGCGCCAAAGAAATAAATAACCACAGCCTGTTAAAAGAAAAGTACATAAAGACATAATCACAAATGTGTGTATCTCTGTCGCACCGTTTACTCACATATTTTCTGGCTCATGCAAAAGGAGTGCAAACTGACAAAATTTTGGTAAAAAGGCAAAATGTATATGGCTTTCTGGGTGTTTAATTCTTTGGATCTTGTTACACTACTGTGTCGTCAACTCTTCATGTTGGATTCATTTAGATAAGAAATTAAACACAGATTTTTCATCTATCGAATTTGTTGCATAGCAAAATGTGTATTATAAAAAAAACGCAACAATTCTATCGATACATTTGAGGTCCAGCAAGAGTGAGGAGGGCTAACATCTTAACTAGCGAGGTAAATGTGACAAATAGGGTAAACTCTCGAAATACGAATCATCATCATCGTAATATCATCATCGTCATGATATCATCATCATCATCATCATGATATCATCATCATCACGATATCATCATCATCATCATGATATCATCATCATCGTGATATCATCATCATCATGGTGGTATCATTATCATCGTTCCATCTCTCGTGTAAGTGTAGTTGGTTATCGATATAAATGCGTGTTGATTTCAATCTCTCACTGTCCACATTTACTTCTTTAATATACAGAAGGAAAGTTATTATACAGTGAATGGTCAGGTGTGCACGTAAAGACGATTTAACAGTGACGGAAGACGGGGAAGCAAAAACTGGATTTTATATTTATCTAAATCACCATATAACCTTTTGCCAATGGAGCGACCGATATCGGCCGCTTTATACATTATAATAGAGTACGTTTTGATTCTTGATTGTAAAATTTTTATTGCGACTGTACATTTGAACTTCTCAGTATTACACTTATGTATGGGGTAATTTTTTTGGTCATTTCACATTCAGACAGTAGACCATTCTGTATAGTTCGAGACACACAAATAGAGCTCTCGTCGCCATATATTTTGTATTGGGACGAGAGCTATATTTACGTGTCGGGAACTATACGCACATACACTCAGCAATACAGACTCATCTGTCAAGTGAATAATCAATTCTAGAAAAAAAAAACAGTTTTATTAAATTTAATATATGTAGGTACATTTCGTTTATTTAAATAAGTTAGAGGATAGCCAGTGTGTGTGACGTATGGTATGAGTATGTCCACACTCTTCCCACTTACGCATTGGCTGTCCTTGTCTACAAATCTTTTTTTTTATGGAAACTTACAACGGTTGGCTACGTCACTTGAAAGAACCGTGATGTCAGCACATGACATCTTGGTGAACTATGCGAAGGTACTTCCCTTTGGTCGTGCCGGCTACACTGAACTGGACGGAAAACTCGAACTATTTACATACATATATCGACCGACCTTTCATTCAGTGCGGCGGTATCAACCCAGGCGGGTTAAACCCTACCACCTAGTAAGGTAAGAAGGTTTCCTACAATTTTCGAGGAATTCGAACCGCAGTTACCCTCGAAAACTGACCAAGTTCTGACCGCGCCCGGGTGTGCTTATGATCACGAAAGGCAGTCGACCGACCGCACCACTGCCGATCTATGTTTTTTATTTAAATAAAAGCAATGTACTTATAGAATGAATCCCTTCTTGGATGTCATATGACCTATAAATCAGAGTAATATAACCAAGGTTTATTTTTATTTTTGTATGTTAGTACTAAGCATTACTTGCTTTGTATTTCTTTATTAGATAGAGGTAAAGCTGAAAATGAAAGCAGGAGATTGTGTCATATTCTTTATTCTTTATTCATCATTTGTATGGTAGTACACTACGCTTGAATTTGTCCTGTTTAGTTTTTACAATACCTACTATAGAAGATACAACTCATTTTTAAGTTTCCGAATTAACAGTAGTAGGTTTAAAGACTAACATAAGTCGAAGTTTCGCCCGCTACGTCACGGGCTTCTTCAGGGACCGCGGGAGTTCCTGGAGCCGACGTCTGGTGTCTGTTGTATCAGACGTCAAACTGCATATACAACGGGCACCAGACGTCAGCTCCAGGAACTCCCGCAGTCCCTCATGAAGCCCGTGACGTAGCGGGCGAAACGTCGACTTATGTTGGTCTTTAAACCTTTTTTTTTTTATTTTTTTTTATGGAAACTGACACGGTTGGCTACATCACCTACAACATCCGTGATGTCAGCCCACAACACCGGGTGAACTGGACGGAAAACACAAACTATTTACATAGCCGTTTCGACCGACCTTTCATTCAGTGCGGTGGTACCAACCCGGGCGGGTTAAACCCTACCACCTAGTAATATAAGAAGGGATTCATATCCCTTAGTCGCCTTTTACGACATACAAGGGGAGAGATGCAGTGGGGCTATTCTTTTAAAGTACCGGCCCCACACGGTACAAAACTACTACTGTTAATCCGGAAACTTCAAAATTAATACAATTAATAACAGAGTAAACTTAAAAACATTAGGAAGATACAACTGTTCAAAATTTAGAGATAATTTCGACATCCACCCGATGGTGAAAACGGTAACACCCTGGTGGCTCAAGCCGGAGTTCCAGGTTCGAATTCTGGTCGGAACGTATATTTTCTCTTCATTTTCAGCTTTGAATTGACTACTAGTGAAGAAATAACTAAGGTTTCTTTCGTCGATGCTGCAATATAAGGCTACCGCTTAAATTTTGAGCAAATTAAATAGGATATGAGATACACTAGATATTATTTGTTGACAGTCTCAAATCTTCCCCTGTACTACTTACTAGCTATATTTAATCTCCTTGCGGCCGTGGCGGGCACCTAACCAGAGAGGTTTTTGAAATCATCTATTTGAGATGTCGCACTTTGAAGTTGAATATGTCTTAAGACGATACCCATAGCTGGCTGCTTTGCATAGAAAAAGGTCGTAAGTCGGTGTTGTTTTTTAATTTTATAAAAATAATGGTAATGAAATTAAAAAATCTACAACAATAGGGTTCTGTGCTTGTGGCTTAGTTATTTAAAAGTGCAATAAAAATTTCGTTTTATTCATTCACTTTTGCGTCAGATGAAAAGAATCGAAATTAAATCATTTTTTCCATCTGACGCAAAAGTGAATGAATAAAACGATTTTTTTATTGCACTGATAAATAACTAAACCACAAGCACAGAACTCTATTGTTGTAGATTTTTAATTTTTATAACCCCATGATTTTTTTTTTTATTAAAAAACAACACCGACTTACGACCTTTTTCTATGCAAAGCAGCCAGCTATGGGTATCTTCTTAATCAAGAATGTTGAATAGATTGGACGTCGAATTGTCCAATGCTTACATGAGAACCAGCGTCGCCGAGCTTCGCGGGTAGCGGAGGGGACGGCGCGCGCTCTGATTGGGTGGTATCGCGCTCTGATTAGTTGGTAACGAATGTTATTTGTACGTTTTTACAAATATCGTGTTACACTCGCGCGGGGAAAGTCCGACGTCCCTACCTATTCAACGTATGTGGTCTTAATATTATGAAAGGAGAAACAAACAAATTATGTATGAAATCAAATATTATAGTTAAATTATGGCATAACAGATGGCGCTGACAGCTGTCGGTCGTCGTATTCTACCGTGAAGTTTTTTTTTATGGATAGCGCGACATGTGGCATCGTTTCACAGCTAGGTGTCTTAACGATGCCCATGGACATTCTGTGATGCACGGGGCTTACGAATGCCACGCCGGCGGTCACTGTCCCGATCTCTAGTTATGTGCCAGCTATAATACCTAAGTATTGTCCCACCCGCCCTCTATATAGGTAGATAGATAATATTTAATACAAATAAGTAGTTAAGGTTATAAGGAAGTATTGTATCCCTCCATTTTACCTATCCATCGTTACTAGCCCAAATAGATTCCGAGTCCTAATGATATTAAAATATATAATGTACTCATTAGAGCATAGCCATTACATAATCATATAAACATGTTCGCACTATATGTACAGTTCCCCGCAGCAATTAATGCGTGTCGAGCTTTAGAGACAATCCTGTTGTAGAGCGTCGTACACGCACGTCTCTGTGCGACAGGGACAACACTCTACAACTGGATCGTCTCTTTCTAAAGTTCGATGTGCATTATTTACAGGTGCGTACTGTACCTACCTATTACAAACCTTTCTAAACATTTTATACATTTTCCCATTATGAATAAAAAGATTTCCATGCTAAAAAGTGACTTCCTCTGGGCCAGTGCTGTATTGAACTGCAGTTTCAAATATATCAGAGGCAACAAACTTACTGACTGATTTGACATTTTGGTCTTCACAATTGACTGCAGGTTTTATGTTCAACAATATCCAAGTGTGTTAACCTTTTTGGTGCCTACATAAGTACCTATATTACCGATTACTGAAAACAATTCGTAGCCACTGACCTATTGTAGGTACCTATATTACCGATTACTGCAAACAGTTTGTAGCCACTGTGACCTATTGTACCTATATTACCGATTACTGCAAACAGTTTGTAGCCACTGAACTATTACCGATTACTGCAAACAGTTTGTAGCCACTGTGACCTATTGTACCTATATTACCGATTACTGCAAACAGTTTGTAGCCACTGTGACCTATTGTACCTATATTACCGATTACTGCAAACAGTTTGTAGCCACTGTGACCTATTGTACCTATATTACCGATTACTGCAAACAGTTTGTAGCCACTGTGACCTATTGTACCTATATTACCGATTACTGCAAACAGTTTGTAGCCACTGTGACCTATTGTACCTATATTACTGATTACTGCAAACAGTTTGTAGCCGACTTGTAGACGACTGTAGACATCTTTCGACACAATTAGTTCCCCTAGCATGCTTTGCATGCCAACCTTCCCTCGAAGTATCTATATGCATTGTTACAGTGAGATGTTGGTATATGCATTTCCTTTTTTGTGCCTTTGTTATTGGGCAACATTGTCGACACTGGCCGGCGCCATATTTAATGTTATATATTTAAATTTGAGATTGTCCGTACAGTTCTACAAAAAATACTGCAAGCTTCGTCTATTTCATTGAAGAGTGTACTCGATGGAAGTTTGTTTCGGTATTTTTGCAGAATCGTAAGTAATGGAACACGAGATTGCATGTTGCGCAATAAAAAAAATATAATTCGCGTTTGAAATTTGAGATTTATCGCACAAGACTCTTTAGTATTGTTGATAATGTAATACTATGACAACATGTATTTAGTATGTGTAGTGGTTTGTGATTATTTAAGTCTATAGCTTAAATTGTATTTTGGATACGGACACAAAATTCTTCCAAAAAAGTCACTAGGAGAAATTGCTTTTTTCGTTTTGAGTTTAATTTAATTATGTAATTGAAAATTTAGTATTATGTTAGTTTTGAATGCTCGTAAAATGTGCGGTGCTTGACACGACACAGGCATGGCTCACGTGTTAGCGATCTCAAAGAGTATTATTTATTATGTAGAGGCCATAGTATATTATTTTTAAATAAAACGACACTCGACGAGATACGTCATTATTATTTATTTTGTATTATTTAAGAGAACATTAATTTTGTACAATGAGTTTTTTGTTTTTTTTTTGACAATTTTTACCAAAGACATGTGACGTCCCATTTGGAATAAGTTTTGTTTCGACTATTGAGTTATGTTAATAAAACATTTACACACACATAAATAGTTTTTTAAGTGTATACGTGTCCCAAAACTCAACGTCAAGCGGAAACCAGGGAGTAGGCCAGTTTATGACTATCCAGGGAAAAATAAGAAAAAAAATCGGAGTCATTTGTTTTTTTATGATATGAGCATTTTTTTAAAAACGTTGAAAATTTTACTTAATATTTTTTTGTGATATTTTGGTTTTATTTGGGATACTGATCAATAGCAGAGTTATTTAGGCTACCAATAAAAAAAATGTAACTATTATATTTGCAAACTTGTAGTCGTAGTACCTAAAAATATTGTATGAGATGTAAATTTTCAAATTTTTACAAAAAATGTTCATATCATAAAATACAAATGACTCCGATTTTTTTTTCTTATTTTTGCCTGGGTAGTCATAAACTGGTCTACTCCCTGGTTCCCGCTTGACATTGAGTTTTGGGACACATTATATAATTTTTTTGTAAATACAAAATAATTTGAGTAATCTCCAAAGTTTATTAATACTTCTGACTAGCGTAAAGTTACTACTATAAATGCATACTACCATATGGAACTATATTAGGATTATTTATAGTTTGAATAAGAACTACGGCACTACAAATGACTATTTCATTCATTTTTGCCTATATCAATCTTTACTAAATTTTGAATTTACTTCAAGTATTCGCCACAAGACAAGTTTAGTACACAAAACCAATTATAACTCAAATGTAGTGATAATTTTACTTCACAAGTTGATAGTAGATTGTTTGAAGCACACTTGTATGAAAACTTGAAAACAATGGTGTGCAGTATTACTATTAGATTAGAGTTGAAAAATGGCTCTAACATTTTGTTCCTACAAAAATGTTTTCCAAGGTTTCTTTCAGTGAATTCTCTTTGAAAAACATCTCAATTTGAGTATCAGCTTGGCCATCAAAAGGTTAAAGCGGCCAAGTTGTCTTCCACGACTACTTAAGGCTGGGGTCTCCAAACTAATGCCCGTGGGCCGTATCCGGTCCGTGTCGCCATTTTATCGGCGTGCGCCGCGTTCGCGGCCCAAAAAAATTTTTTTTTTTTATTCTCGAAATTGGTTTTATTTTTCTGATTTCAACATTATTCGAGAAAATTTGCTACCTATATTAATTAGTTTACTATTTATTTATATAAATTAAAATGTTTATTACAGTAAAAATAAAATTTGTGTTTGTTTCTGGCCCGCTAATATTTTTGACAAAGTAAAACAGTCCTGTAAATAAAAAGGTTTGGAGACCGCTGACTTAATGGCATGCTGCGCACCTCGGCTTCCCATACTAACGTAAACGAACGATTACTTCAAAACCATTTGACATAGAGCTATTTTTTTTGTCTCGACTTTGCTATTCGAGATCTGTGTCTCTGTAGAACCAATTTTATCAAAATAAGTAGAAGATTCGATACATACAAAGTAAACTCTACGCCAATGACCGTTCGATTACATTGGAATAGGAAGCCAAAGCGCAGAGTATGCTACTAATTTGAAAAGTTTAAATCTAACGCATTCGTAACCTACTTAGTCATTCATTTTTATTTAAGTGTTTCCGTGTTAACTTCCATATAAACATGTTAAACAAAAAAACAATTTATATTTTTAGCATTAGTTTTTTTTTTTTTGAGAAATGTAACAATAATATGTAACAAAGCATATGCATATGTTCTAACAATCAAAGTGTGCCACTAGGTACCTAAACAGCTTATTATTGAGGTCATTGACTGTCATGGTCGTGCACCCGCGCTGCGGGGCGCCCCGTTCGCTAAGAGTCAATGACCTTGAGCGTACGGGGCGCACTGCGACGCAGGCACGTGTCCATGATGTCAAATCAGCTGTTTAGGTACCTAGTGGCACGTTTTTATTGTTAGAAGATAGACATGCTTTATAAAATTTCTCGAAAAGTAATATATAATTTTTTTTTTGCTTAACATTTTTATTATGGCGACTATGTATCCCTCCCTAAATATTTGCAGTTAATATGGAAACACCTTATATAAATTGGCTTCCTGAGAATTGATTATTTTGTTTTTAATTTCCTTATTTATTACGTTTGCTCTCTGTTTCATGTAAGTACTCAAGTATGTTTATATAGTAGATAATCAACTCATAACTTCAATTTTAGCTTTGCAAAAATACATTTGTAGAGTAAATAAAAACCAACGATACTTCCACCAATTGTCACCGTAGTAGTCAATGTAAAGTAACGAACACACACTGCCCGTATAGACTGATTGTATTCCAAATAACCCAATTTTTTTGGAAGCTGTTGTATTTTTTGTTTTTTGTTACGAGCGACGTAGACACCGTGTGCAGTTTATACAATGTACACTTACATTTGAATGCCAAATAAAATGTAAAAATTGTCTGTCTGTTTGTTTTATTTAATCTTCCATCGCAAGCCTAGCACCACGCTGAGTTTAATATCTGACGTTTAAATTGTGTCGAGTTAAAATATGTACGATGCGCCATACCGATCGAAGTATAGTTCCCCACAGAAAGATGTACCGTGTGGGGCCGGTACTTTAAAAGAATAGCCCCACTGCATCTCTCCCCGTGTATGTCGTAAAAGGCGACTGAGGGATATGACTCCCTTCTTATATTACTAGGTGGTAGGGTTCAACCCGCCCGGGTGTGGTACCACCGCACTGAATGAAAGGTCGGTCGAAACGGCTATGTAAATAGTTTGTGTTTTCCGTCCAGTTCAGTGTAGCCGGCACGACCGAAGGGAATCACTGATGTGGCACCAAGTTCATCCGGTGTTATGGGCTGACATCACGGATGTTGTAGGTGATGAAGCCAACCGTGTCAGCAGCAATAAAAAAAAAAAAAAAAAAAAACTGTAGGTACACATTTTTATACAGACATTAGGCTTAGTGTGGTATTAGGATAAGGGTTGGTGAGCACAATGCTCACAGCAGAGGGCAATAAAACATTTAAAATTTGTTGGAAAAATATTTTAATTTCATTTAACTTATGTCTATCCTATAATAACTTAATTTATTGTGTCACTAAACCTAAATAGTCGTCCATCAGCGTCCCGATAGCAAACTGTAAAGTAAAAAAACAATCACCTTTAAGGGCACGGCTTAGCAAAACAGGAGAGCCTGAACCCAGCAGCGAAACGAAGGACTAATGCAACCAGTGTTCATGTATGTCAACCAGTTCAGTGTTGCCAGACAAGAATGCAAGAAATGTACTGGCATGGTACCAGCACAACATAGTATAATGGGCTGGTATCTGAGTGCGAAACAACACCTGAAAGACATTCCGGCTCCTTTCGTGAACACTCGGCTAGAAACGAAACGTACCTAACAAAAACGACATGCGCCGCCTCAACATTAGGTTAGGGTTAATATATAGAAGATGCATCTTTTTTATATTAACCCTGGTTATTTTTTTTTAAACCACCAAACAGTCGATTGGATCTTGTTCGAATAATTTGCGAAATGTGGTGGTCGGTGTTGTGCTGTAATTTACCAGAGTTCTTGCAGCACAACACCGATTACTCTGCTTACCCCGATTGTCGGGATTCAGCGTGTGTGATATATAAACAGTCACTCATACCACTTTCCTTCGAGCCGAAGTGTACACGAAATGAGCCGGGAATGTCTTTCAGGTGGCGCACCGTCTATCAGTGTTATTACAAATACAGTCCGCGTTGTGGTAACAGGGATGACATCAATGTTTTACATTATAGACCATGCTCTCAGTTCAGGATGGGGTTTCAGCAGAAGAATCAGATTTTTTTTTTAGAGAAAGTGCAATATCTGGCGAACGGCCATTTATACCCATGAGGTTTCTAACGACACCCATGGACATTCGGTCGTGTGAGGGGGCTTGTGAATGCCATTTATTTATTTATATTAGAAAACATACAGCCATTCACAATGTAGATACACTTATTTTTTGCCAGCCTGACTGGTGCCTATTCACTCCTCTCTTGAAGGACCCGAGACTGTACTTGGGAGTATATTATATGCAGGGAAAACTTTCCAGAGTTTACCAGTCGAGGAAAGAAAAAACCGTTTGGACACTCATCTTTGTCAGCCTCGGTAGCTCAGTGGTGCGGTCGATAGATTATTGTTAAGCAACGCTGAGCGCAGTCAGCACTTGGATGGGTGACCGCTCGACCGTTGGAGGCTGACCCTGGTTCGGATTCCATATAAAACTGTAGGTCCCTTCCCTTGTTACCTTACTAGGTGGTAGGGTTCATTCCGCCCGGGATGGTAACACCGCACTGAATGATTCGTCGGTCGAAACGGCTATGTAAATAGTTTGTGTTTTACGTCCAGTTCAGTGTAGCCGACATGAAATGAAGGGAAGCACCAACATGGCACCTAGTTCACTCTGTGTTATGGGCTGACATCACGGATGTTGTAGGTGATGGAGCCAACCGTGTCAGTTTCCATAAAAAAAAGATCTGAATAAAGATAAAAAGTAACTAAAGAAAAAAAAAAGTTATAACTACACCAATGAACTATAAACTATGAACTTGGTTTAAACACATCAGCCCAGGCTGCCTGCCTGAAATAAAATAAATAAATAAAAATCTGCAGAACCGATTGGTCAATCCACAGTGAACACACCGATTGGATCCGCAGTAAGTCCAGCGTTTAGGGATGCAATCCCTGCCCAGTGCACGTTGTGCAGAGGTAGAAAGGGGACGGCGGGATCGCGTCAAGCCAGTTCTAAGAATGCTGTTTGGGTTCTTTTTATTCAATACTTGAAAGGTTCCATTCAAGGACAGCATTATACAAAAAAAACTCACTATGCCCGTGGCGTCGACGCGAGTCCCCACTATCTTGAGCCGAATAACGTCCTCCTCCTGTATGACAATGTCCTCCTGCTTGCTCTTGTAGCAGGGAGGATTTACGTTCGGGCAGAACTGCATGTCCGCCGGTATCGACTGTTGAATGAAACATAAACTGCTACATAACACCGTTTACTACACACAATACTAGCTACTGAAAAAATACTGTGGTTCGGATTCCACGTTAAACTGTAGATCCCTGCCCTTCTTACCTTACTAGGTGGTAGGGTTTATCCCGGCCGGGTTGGTATCACCGCACCGAGCGAAACGTCAGGCTTTACGGCTATGTAAATAGTTCGAGTTTTCCGTCCAGTTCAGTGTAGCCGACATGAAATGAAGGGAAGCACTGACATGGCAGCTAGTTGACTGACATACCTAGTTCACCTGGTATGATGGGCTGACAACACGGATGTTGTAGGTGATGCAGCCAACCGTGTCAGTTTCCATAAAAAAAGTCATCAAATACTTACATGGTGGGATATGAAGCAGGAAAGGGGCCCTATCTGCGCAAACATTCCAACCTGAAAAAACGGAATTTATTAAGTGTTTGTTTTTATTATTTTAAAGTTATTAAATATAATAATAGAAATTATTATCTAGTAAAAAAAATTATAGGCTAGGGATCGTTTGGAGAATGGAGAACAGGTACTATGGGGCTGGCATAGTCGCAAATCGCAAGGCGGCTAAAGTCCTATTAAAAAAAAAAGATTTTTTTTTTTTATATATTTAGAGATTAGACACATGAACATAGAACATTCATTACATGAAGTATTATCTATAATAGCAGTTCCCGCGGCTCGCAAGGCTTCGCTTCGCAGTGGCAAACATCCTATAATCATCCTTACGTGCCAGCAACACAATTCGAATTGATTAAGTAGTTCTTGATACATAAAAAATTAGGCATACTCTAAAATTAGTCCATTTTATTAAATTTTACGGATTAACTTAAACTTATGACTAAAACGAACCTTATTGACTTGCGTAACTATAGCGTCGAGAACTTCCCCCTTGAAAGGCCTGAAGACAATGGCCTTGTACTTGACAGGATACACGACGAAGCCCTGGCCGGGTTGAATCAGGCCGGCGCCTATACTGTCGATTGTTGTCACCGCTATCACAAATCCGTACCTAAAATCACCACAACTCCAAAGTAAACAAGTACTACAACTTAATAGACTGGATAGTGAGAAGCAGATTCAAGACTGATCTGTTCGCTGTGGAAGTCGGAGCAAGAGGGCGTACTAATCGATTCTGCAGATCTTTCCTCTACAGAACCGGTAAACTCTGGAACGCTCTCCCTGCTCATATATTTCCCCCCAAGTACAGTCTCGGGTCCTTCAAGAGGGGCGTGAATGGGCACCTGTCAGGCCGGCATGGCATTCGCAACCCCCGCATACGACCGAATGTCCATGGGCGTCGTTAGACACCTTATGGGTGGCTCGGCGCCATATGTCGCGCTTTCAATAAAAAAAAAAAAAGAGGACTACCATTAAAGTTGCTTCAAGAATCTATGGCCTGCCATCATTATGACCTTTCGTACGTGCTGCCCGTGTTCATCAATTTATAAGACGTTACCACGTCAAAAAAAATTGTGAAATCTAGTGACTCAATATACAAAGTACACGCATCAGCTAGCGTATACTGCATCAATAATCAATAATAAATATGTTCTGCCAGATGTTCAGTGTGTATGTGTTTATAGTTGCAAAATAGTTGCACTTCTGTCATATATTGATGTATTGGCACTGCTAGAGTTTTCACAGTGAAAAAATGCAAAAATTTCTCCTAGGCTTTTATTCCAACCGCGTGAGACTTTGATTACTGACTTTCCCGTGCAGGTTCCTTCCACCTCGGTGTACAGTTTCTGCTTCACCGTCTCTAGGAGCTGCGGGCCGAAGTAGCGCGGATGCAGCAAGATCTCGTGCTCTAGCGATATCTGTAGTAAAAACGCTGGTGTAAATAAATACTTACCGAAAACTGTGATGCAGTGACAATTGTACACATGAAAAATACTTACGTGGTAGAACATTTTGAGGAATTACCGGCGTTTCAAATTTTGAAATCTTGTTTATTTTCTCAATGCACCGGCCGCACGCACACACATTGCTTGCATTGAGGCCATATAATAAATTGGTAATCTGTTGGCGCGCTAAATTATTATTTATTATTATGCTCTGCGTCTACGCCCGCCACACGCCCTAGTCGCCACACCACGGGGAGCCAAGTCCAGTCCGGCTGTCGTGGCCTATGTTTGAAATAATATTCTTTGGTTTTGAAGGTCAATGGCCACATTTCGAGAGGGACAGCTCTACAGAAAATTCGCGCAAAATGAAAGAGACAACACTGCACTTCCCCGCTATTACTGAATTGCCAGTTCCAGGGTTTTATGGGGAAATTTATTCAAATTAATTACACGAAATAAGCACGTTTTTAACAGTTATACATCTGTAAAAAATACGGAACAGTAAAATATAATATTTTCTCCACTTGCTTAAATCAGTAATTTCAGACAGTGGTAAGAAGGTTTTTTATTCAATTCAAATAAAATTGAATTGAGCATTTTTACATTTTTTACCTGGCAACATTATGGATTCCAGCATTTAAGAAATTTTACCCAAAGAAAAGAATCAACAACGTAAAAACACGAGTTATGCCTTTTACTATCATTTTTCGTTCGAAAACGAATGCACCAAGCTTGCAGCAAACAGTAAAAGTATTTGGGTGAAGTGCAGTGTACCTACAGCTTCACGGAGGTAAGAAAAGTGCTTTTGATACTTGTCGATATTTCAAATTTTTCCACGATATCTCCTATATTTTCCAAATAACATAATGTTACAGCATGTTATTTATTGGATGCTTGCCTTTGTCTGTAGTACAGAGTAAGCTATTACCCAAGTAGGGTTGTAGTGAAAATTGTCAAAATAAACATAACCTCTATAAAATGTGCAGTATCATCCATATATATTATGTATGCCGCACGCCTTTGTGTACAGGAAATTGAAATACGTCTCTAGTTCTCTATTACGAGAGATCCACAATGAAAAAAAAAACAATGCTGCTGGTTAATTAGGTAAGGTTTTTATTGACTCAGTCCTATCTGATAAATGTACTGCAGCCTTAGAATATATTTATGACTCCCCTCTGATTCAACTCCTGCAGTAGCAAACCAATTTAGGTTACTGTCTACAACGGCCGACCACAAATCAAAGTATGTAGGTACAAATAATCTTATAAATAAAATCTTGGTGTGTTCTTTCCCAGATAACACCATAGAAGTCCGTAAAATGTGGGGCGTCTTCTGCAAAACACGCGGTAGAAGCAGCACGATCATATCACAGATTTCCTTCACCTAACTTGAACAATTTCTAAAGGTAAGACCAATGGTATGTACAATACTTATGGAAGTCAATCAGAACGGTAAAGAAAATATGTGAGTGAAATTGACAGCATAAGCGATGAGTCACTCAGTATCTGGGGCTTTACTGGCCTCTCAAGCGCGAGGTTGTGGGTTCGAATCCCAGTCCTTGTAAAAATCTTTACAATTTGCCCGTCGTCGCTCCGGCGAGTGAAGGAAAACACTGCAAGGAAGTCCTTTCCATCCTTACAAGGTGGTAGGACTTATCACTGAAAATCAATCAATCCGAATCCAATCAATCAATTTACTTCTACGTCACGGCATGCCGTCAGCGGACTGAACAGTTAATATAAATGCGCACGCAGTCACGGGTATAATGCGCGGGGCGGATCTCGGCGTGTCGCCGCCGCAGCGGTTCGTCAGTGTTCTCCCTCGCACCCGCACCGTACTTGTATAGTGTATTCGCGTGGCGGGTCGCCCGCTGCGGCGACGACACGCCGAGATCCGTCCCGGGCACTATAAATGCTAGTATTATATACATACATGCTCATTACTCCTAATATGTTACAGGTGAGCTGCCCCTGCAAGCAGTGACAACGGCGAATCTCGTAGAAGAGTGGGGCGTCTTCTGCAAAACACGCGGTCGAAGCAGCACGATCATATCACAGATTTCCTTCACCTAACTTGAACAATTTTGAAAGGTAAGACCAATGGTATGTACAATACTTATGGAAGTCAATCAAAACGGTACAGAAAAGATGTGAGTGAAATTGACAACATAAGCGATGAGTCACTCAGTATCTGGGGCTTTACTGGCCTCTCAAGCGCGAGGTTGTGGGTTCGAATCCCAGTCCTTGTAAAAATCTTTACAATTTGCCCGTCGTCGCTCCGGCGAGTGAAGGAAAACACTGCAAGGAAATCCTTTCCATCATTACAAGGTGGTAGGACTTACAACTGAAAATCAATCAATCAATCAATCCGAATCCAATCAATCAATTTACTTCTACGTCACGGCATGCCGTCAGCGGACTGAACAGTTAATATAAATGCGCACGCAGTCACGGGTAAATGCTAGTATTATATACATTCATGCTCATTACTCCTAATATGTTACAGGTGAGCTGCCCCTGCAAGCAGTGACAACGGCGAACCTCGTAGAAGATGTGGACCAGCTCTTTGGGCAACAACACAAGCAAGCCATTAAACATTGAAAGTGGTAAGGAGCGAGGGCCATTCCACCTTCCCAAAATGAGTGGATTGCTACAATAGAAGCACTTGAGCGTTTGTTTAAAATGTTACGTCTAGACTTTTATTTAGTCTCAACGAACTGTCTAAATCAAGACAATTTAGAAAACATGTTTGGGGGCGTAAGATCGAGCTGTGGAAATAACAACAATCCCACAGTCCAGCAATTCTTGCTGAACTAAAATCTGTGACGATTAGTGGCATAGTGGCGCACAGTCGTAGTATAAAATGTATCTTACAAGGTCAGTCACATTTAATAAATAATTTAGAAAACTTAATTTGTAAAGCGCCCCAGCTCAAACAGTTAAAGACGAATTTTTTTATGAAATGTTCGAGGAAATCGTGCATTTGTAATTATATGTAAGGGTAATATTGTAAGTATGTAGTAATATGAGGATGTTCATTATACTATATAAGCATTGATTTATGAGTTATAATGTACATACTTGTTATAAGCCAAGTAGTTGTAGGCGAATTTCACCATATAAAAAATTGTTAAGAGAAAAACAAACAAAAAAAGATCATAAAACAAACTTATTATGTACAGTTTCCTATGTTGTACGGTTTGTGCCAATTATTTGGATGAAATTGCTTATTTACTTTAATATTTACTTGTGTAATAGTTTACTTGTACAAACACTTCATTTTGTAATAAAAGAGCATTTGCTGTGTACTCATGATGTTATTTATTTGGCACATTTAGCTAAACTGTGACCATCTCACATTGATAGTTCTAAAATTGTCAGTTCTGCCTGCTCAGTCAGAGTGGGCTGACAATTTTAGAAATATCAGTGTGAAATGGTCACAGTTTGGCTAAATGTGCAGTACCTACTAAAAATATATTTAATTCGAAATTCCCGCCAATTCCCGCCAAGTGCTACTTCTGAAGGACGCCGGTGGCCGCATTTGGCGCCACCAAGGTTAAAACATAGGCAAACAAATTTTGTATGGGCTTGTGCTTCTTCTACGCCCTAGTAGTATTATATTCTTTGCGCCACACTGACGCGCTGCCGATAAATTGTCAACTTGACGTTTCGAAAATGTGTTGCCATCGTTAAAATGAATAGCTAGTTTACAAGCTTCCAGTAAGTTAATAAACTTTCCGTGCAAAATGACAGGCGACGGTGCTGCCACTCAAGTAAATAATATATATCTCCTAAACAAAGCCATAACTGGAAAAAACAAGCAATGAAGCTGTAGTTGATTTTGATTCTGATATTCTAAGATACTGGAAACAGTTTTGTATTGCTCAGTTTATGCACAATCATTATAACGGACTACGGTGGCCATCGAAATCCGGAAACAGAAACGGAAATACTGGAAACAGTTTTGTATTGCTCAGTTTATGCACAATCATTATAGCGGACTACGGTGGCCATCGAAATCCGTTATAATGATTGTGCATAAACTGAGTAATACAAAACTGTTTCCAGTATCTTAGAATATCAGAATCAAAATCAACTACAGCTTCATGGCTTGTTTTTTCCAGATAGGGCTTTGCTTAGGAGATATACATTATTTACTTTAGTGGCAGCACCGTCGCCTGTCATTTTGCATGACACGCTCTTAATCTCTGGTCTGTGGGGAGGGTTTTTTGGTCAGAACTTATTTTACAAAATGGCGGCGCGAGTTGAATGCGCGCGCGAATGTTTCGAATAAGAAATAAAAAATATTTGTATAGGAGACACATACTTAGCGATTCTTTTAGTTGGTGAGATAACTAATGAACAATATAGAACATAATTATTATACATTTATAGTTCATATTACACAGTTTCATCCAAGTTTCATCCAAGGAGGCGTGATTTGTGTACCTTCTGTTTCCTAGAACTCCTATGACCGTTTGAAGTTTGACAGTTCAATTCTTAGAAGTCTATGGTAAAGTAGATAAGCTGATCTGTTCAAAAAGGTCATAACTCTAATAGCTTTTCATACAAAATCATTTCTAAAAGAGACTCAGAAAAGGTACGTTTTTATTTAGCCAAATTTATCCCCTTTTGTTTCGGCCTTTGTATGTGTGCGGTCGCTTGTATTTGATTGGTTCTTTCTGTAATGTGTTCTTTATTTTACTCTGCATTATTTACAACGCATTTTAAACCCTATTCTGGCAGTAATATGTTTTAAAATCGCATGTAAAGAGGCCATGGTATTCTGCGCATGGATTCATGTTTACACACATTGGCGGCAATCACGGATCCGTGGTTACACAGACCAGAGGTTAAGCCAAGGAAATTGTGCCCTCTACGTACTCTGAAAAAATCCATCTTAGACGTAGCAAAAATAATATAGCCTTAGAAAATAAAAGGAGTAGCGAGACGAGAGAGCCTTATTTAATACTCGAATGTCCCTTTCGGATATACACTGACCAAGTTACAATGGAGTTCAAAAGACGTTAATAATGGAAAAAAATAAGGTTATGAGCTACGGAATCCTTCCGTGCACGCGGCCAACTGTACCGTAGATTCACCTGGAGGGTCGGGGTAGCTTCATCCTCCGCCTCCACCGCCGCCTCTTGCCGCTTTTTACACGAAAATTTTGTATATTTAGATGTAGTTATAGTCAGAGCCGAGCAGACAACCTTCTCAAACTGGCCTGGTCAGCCAGGGTAACTAGATCGCACCTCGTTAAACCGAAAGGTCGAAGCCCGACATAAAAGTGTGCTGTAGCGTTGTAAATAACGTATTGGTAAAAAGGAAATAAATTATGACAGGCAGGTCATTCATCCGGCTATAATCATAATAACGTAGTCAGAGACTTATACTTTTGTTTTGTTTTAATATTTATTATATCAGCATGCAATCAAATTTTCTTGTTGTCATTTGTAAAGTCTGATTAGGAATATATGAGCGGCCGCCATATTGCGGAATTTCGTTGGAACTAATTTCTTACACTGGCCACAATGATATTTGATTTTGACAATCTGTTGTCAATGTCGCATGTTCATAATCTTTGACGCGATGGCGCGATCGTCCATGGTGGGCATAATCCAGCCCATTGCGCCGTGGCGTCATGCCATAGGTTCACGCCAGTCCTCCCGTGCATGTGCGACAGCGAACACACATCCATTTCGCTCAGTTCACCTGGAGAAGTAGATCGGAGCGGTACGATTGCACGTGCGTGTATCTAGGGGTGAGCGTGTAACAAGTAGACGACTGACCACAATTTGGAGCGATCGTTCATGGTCTAATATTTCGGATTACATCCATTCGTCGTCACGCCAATTGTAATGAAGTCAATCGGCGCGATCGTCCATGCCCAGCTTTATGAGGCGCCTGGAAATCCGTGGTTTGCACGAGTCAGTAAGCCTGGAGGCGCTATACATAGGAGGACAGGGGTAGCCGCGCGTCGGCGCACACGCGCCAGCGCGTCAGTCTAGCGCCGGCGACCGATCTTAGTCCCCGTCCGCCGCTCAGGCGGAGCGAACGTGCGCGTCTGTCACAAAATGCCTCATTGTGCAGTGCTTTGGTGCAAAAAGTCGTCGAAAAATTCAAACTTGAACACAGATGGAGTCACCTTTCACGAGTAAGTACTTTCATTCAATTTGATAGCATTTTTCGCTTGAATTTCAGTAACAAACATCGGCGTAAATATGTATGGAGAGCTCTTTTCTGCTTACCCACCATAGGTCGACTATCGTGTTGGATGCAGTTAGCTCTTGTAATTTTTTTTGTTTATTGATAAATATGTATGTTAAATGTATACAGATATTTCATGCATTCTGCCTTATTGCCAAAGGACATTTCTTCTAGTCAACCTCAGCAGGTTTCCTCGTTCAATATTCGTTTATCGCGCTTTTTTCATTCAACCAGTACCTACCGGTTTTTACTTTTGAGCGACTCTAAAGGAATTAATTACTTTAGGTCATGCGTCTACCGGGAATTAGTCTTGTTATGCTTAGCATTAACAAAATTAATTCATAATGAATACCCCGTTAGCATTTAGCACTGCTAAGCGCCCTGATGAATAAAAATTAATGCTAAATGCTAAGCAATAATCACATTTAATTTTAGTTAGCATTGCTGTTGCGTTCGTAAAACTTTGTTGGTTCGTTTGTTTTGGAACGCACAAAGCAATGAAGTATGTGCTATTTATCTGTGGTACTGCTAAATGCTAAATGCTATATAGCGCCTGCGCTCCGCTGCTAGCTAGCTAGCTAGCATCTAAATGCGAAATGCGATGCGATCATGCGAGTGAGGGGTCGGAATTATCATCTGTCACGTGATCATTAGTTTTGGTCATATCTACAGAACCACTGGACTTAGACCCATCGTGTTGGTACTCAAACTGAACGTCTCGGTGAGATCTACCCATCTGTCACGTGATAATTTGTTTTGGTCATATCTCGAGAACCACTGAACTTAGACCCATCGTGTTGGTACTCAAACTGAACATCTCGATGAGATCTACCCATCTATCACGTGATAATTTGTTTTGGTCATATCTCGAGAACCAATGGACTTAGACCCATCGTGTTGGTACTCAATCTGAACGTCTCGATGAGATCTATCCATCTGTCACATTAACTTTTGTTTTGGTCATAGCTCGAGAACCACTGGTGCTAGACCCATCGTGTTGGTACTCAAACTTCAGGTCTCGGTGAGATCTATCCATCTGTCACATGAACTTTTGTTTTGGTCATAACTCGAGAACCACTGGTGCTAGACCCATCGTGTTGGTACTCAAACTTCAGGCCTCGGTGAGATCTATCCATCTATCACATGAACTTTTGTTTTGGTTTATTCACACGCTTGAGTGAATTCGCACTTCATATACACGGTGTTGCAGTTGCCTCCGTAATATTTCTAACTGACATAAGGGGGTTATTCTATATGTGAAACTAAACAACTTATGTGGCGAAAACATTTTTTTTAACAAAAAAATTTTTTTTTTCCGTAAATATTTTAAATGCATATTCTCAAAATGTATTGAGAAAAAAAATTTGTTTTCTTCAAATTAAAAAGTCGTACAACAAAAGTTGTGGTTATTTCACGTAAAGAATCACCCCCTTTCGGGTTTTACGGTTGGGGTTGCAACACCGTGTATAAGACATTCATTGTGTGTTTTCATTCCATCATGAACTGTCGAGCGATATTTTTCGCATTCGCATTTAGCATTTAACGTTAGCATGTTAATGGCGTAAGTGAATTAAATTAATGCTTTTTCGAATTAATTAACAACACTACCGGGAATATCAGATCGCGGATATTTAGGAGAATTAAAAATAATTGACATGGTAGGGTAGATTTTCGCGAATTTTTCGCGAAGTCATATTGCAATATAATTTGTCATATCGTTGGCTAAGTAATTAGCAAATAGTTGTTAATAATATAATTATATTTTTTTTGGTTACAAAACTTTTCGACTTTCTAACATTATTTTTTTTATTTTGGAAAATTCCAATAACAAATACTCCAATAAGATAATACCAATGTACGAGGTCTTACATATCATTGTTTTGGAAATTTTATGTAGATTTATAATAAAGTATCCGAGGTATCTCAGAACTTAGAACTATTATCGTGTTTATGCGAAAATCTGCAAATTCGCAAAATTGTGAAAGGGGCGTTGCCTTTGTTCATTTAAGAGAAAGTTATATTATTCCCTTTATGTAAAGAAGGGTTAAATATTGTTAAATCCGTTTCATCTTTTCATCGCGAATCGACACAATGAGCGACTTATTGTATGAATCCCGTTCAAACGTATGGAAGACTGGCGTCACTTGGCTACCTACTCGCTCGGCCAATCACGGCGTTCCATGCGCCGCTCCCGCCTCAGACTTCACACCCCTTTGGCGGCTACCTCGGTTCTCATACAAACGATGCCGTATTTCGTATCCAGGCTTACTGACTCGTGGTGGTTTGGCATTACGCCAAATATTGGCTCACGGTTTTGACACAAAACCGTGAGACGTGGTTCCAACTGACGCGATGGCGCGATCGTCCATGGTGAACTTTATGGTCCTGGTCAGTGGTCAGGCTTTAGTTAAGTTGGTATAATATGGTATATAGTAGATTGTAAATTCAGGAAACCGAAAAACCCCCACTTTTTATTGACTAATGAATGACTAACAAAGTGTGAACGTATTGATAACGGTTGCGTTCGGTGAAAGGGCTACGTCATCTCCGCGCCTTAATTCTGGCAACTTTTTTTACGATTACTCAAAATGCCAAATGAAGTGCTCGCCTGATCGCTGTAGTTCTGTAATAAAATGGCTAAGACTTACGATTACCTTTTCAAGCTGTTGCTGATCGGCGATTCTGGTGTCGGCAAAACATCCATCTTGTTCCGCTTCTCCGAGAACGCCTTTAACATTTCCTTTATATCCACAATCGGTGAGTCACTACGTTTCTATGAAACCAATCAACCTTGCGCATCAGCCCTTCACCAAATTAGTGGAGTAACTTGTGATGCGATAACTCCTTGAATATCGGATCATTGCAGGATAACGCCCGCATGGCGGAAGATTGCTCTAAAAATATTGAAACCTCCGCGTACGTGTAGACTTGAAAATTTTTATGAATTTTTTATGAGGCTGACTGCCAATTTGCGTTGGTTGAATAGTAACAAGAGGTTACGTTCATTGTCGAATATATGGCCAGTGATTGTATCAAAATGAGTCGGTAGGAGCAATGAACACCGCTATCTGTTGAATAATCATTTATACTAATTATTCAGTGTCTTCTTGAAAAAGTGTTAATTAAATAATTTATGATATTTCCTATTATTATAATCTATGGAATTGCATAGGGTACGCTTTATACTTTCCTTCCTCGAATAAAACTCGTCTAATATTGTGAAAGATTTTACCCTGTATTATGTGCTTATCTCAAACAGCACACATTCGGATAGTGGAGGCTTTTAATCAAAACTAAACCCAAAGTTGACACGTATCGTGAGACAAACTTACAAAATTATTTTTGCAAACAAAGTTATAAATTTTGTTGTTGGGGGTTTTTTTTTTGAACAAAGTTCCTTATCGCAAGTTTCACTCCAGACACTTGGCGAATGAGAGCTAGGCCGAAAAAAGTGTAAGACTTCGACCGTAAACAACACTTGCTGTATTAAGTGTGTTTGTGTGTTTACAAGCGTATGATAGAAGCGTATACATAGATAGGTACCTATATTACTGCAGTATAGACATCATTTATTTTTTTATTTTTCATTTATTTAATTACTCTAAAATATTGTTAATTTATTTCATTGTGCCACAGGGTGTCCCACGACACCTTCTATAGTCTCTTTTACATTTATTAAGTGCGTTCATATTGATATTTTTGCTTCAGGTATTGACTTCAAAATAAGAACTATAGACCTCGACGGGAAAAAAGTAAAGCTGCAGATATGGTGAGTGTTGTGTGTGCAATTAATTAATTGTATATTCGTATTAGTTACGCACATGCGTACCAATCGGTTCTGCAGATCCTTCCTCCACAGAACCGGTAAACTCTGGAACGCAAGCTCTCCCTGCCCACATATTTCCCCCCAAGTACAGTCTCGGGTCCTTCAAGAGAGGCGTGAATGGGCACCTGTCAGGCCGGCATGTCATTCGCAGTCCCAGCGTGCGACCGAATGTCCATGGGCATCGCTAGACATCTTATGGGTGGCTCGGCGCCACATGTCGCGTTTACTATAAAAAATAAAAAAATACCTAATCACAAATTTTATTAATATAATAGATAATGTCATTCAGTAAGCGTTTATTCATCTACAGCTGGACATACGACTCTCCAATCTTTATTCAGTCCACCTGGACGTCAGCGGTACAGAACCACTGCTTTACGCCGGGTGAACTAGGTGCCATCTCGGTGCTTCCCTTCATTTCATGTCGGCTACACTGAACTGGACGGAAAACACGAACTATTTACATAGCCGTTTCGACCAACATTTCATTCAGTGTGGTGGTACCAACCCGGCCGGGATAAACCCTACCACCTAGTAAGGTAAGAAGGGCGTACTGTGTGGGGTCGGTACTTAATAAGAATAGTCCCACTGCATCTCTCCTCGTGCATGTCGTAAAAGGCGACTAAGGGATAAGCGGCCCGCAGACACCCCGGTCGACTTGTGGCTTCCACGGAAGACACAGGCTGGCTGGGGTAGCTGGAGACTGCGGGGTTTTGCACGAAGGTCCCCAACCAAGCGGGATTAGTTTGCAGGCCTAGAGCCAACCCCAAACCAAAACAACAACAACAAGGTAAGAAGGGAAGGGAACTACAGTTTAACGTGGAATCCGAACCACACGGTCAGCCTCCAACGGTCGAGCGGTCACCCGTATGAAGTATGAACGTGTATGAAGAAACTGTATGAAAAAAATCCTTACCTTTAATAAAATCCAACGTCTGCTTTCTGTATCTACGTCTGTCTGTCCGCTTATAACTCGAGAACCACTGAACCGATTTTAATAAAAACAAATTCTACAGATAGCTTGATTCTTCCCATCAACTATAGGCTACTTACTATCACGCTGAATGGCTTATGAGGTTAGCAGTGAAGTTAAATATGAGAGCGGGCGGAGCCGCGGGCACAGCTATTCTATATAAGAGCGTTTGTAAAGAGTGCACTTGTGTTAGGGATACGGCGGGGCAGGAGCGGTTCCGCACCATCACGACGGCGTACTACCGCGGCAGTATGGGCATCATGCTCGTGTACGACGTGACCAACGAGAAGAGCTTCGAGAACATCAAGAACTGGATCCGCAACATCGAGGAGAACGCCAGCGCAGATGTCGAGAAGATGATACTCGGCAACAAGTGCGACCTCACCACCAACAGACAGGTAAGCGGGGCTTCAGTGTCTCCGCTCACGATTTGAACAAAATTGGTTAATTGTAGTAGGTTAATTGCTTCAGAAAATTATAGTAAAAATTTTGGCGAGGAAATTTGTATTTTGAGAAAAAAAATATTGTTGTCATTTCAATAATTTAAATGGTTTCTTTTGCGAGTTAAATGGTAGCCTTTAGGAAGTAAGTAGGAAGTAAAAAGAATTTCTAAAATAATGCAAAGACAATCTCTCCTCTCGATGTGTTATTTTATTAGTTTAGTAATTTTTTTTTAAACCACCAAAACAAATTTTTACCCCCCAGAGTCATACATACATAAAGTCACGACTGATCCAATGTGATAAATAGAACGGAACCCCACATGCTACCGTCCTCACACACCTCTGCTCATCCTCCTTATCCTTAATCTTCTGTACGTGTGTTTGTCACCTAACTCCGCCTAAACAGCTGGACCGATTTAGATGAAATTTTGAGTGTATATTTGAGTGGATCCCTGGATGGTTTGAAAATACATTTGAACCCGGTAGACGGCGTCGTGATAAGTCCACAGCGGACGAAGTCGCGGGCTCAGCTAGTTTTTAATAAATAACGAAATTTTTATAAGACATTTAATAGTGTTCTATGTTTATTTTAAAATATGAAATTGCTACCTGGTTCAATTCCCTCATAGGTGAAGCTGAATAATAAAAAAAATTACTATGTACAATACTTGTGATAAGAAATTCAACAGTATATTACCCATCTTGGGGCTTGCATAGAAATATTTCGACTAAAAGCTCTGACAAAAATATATAAAGAAAAATGTCTTATCGAAATTAAATTTCTATGAAATGTCTTTTCTAAAATGATTCAGTAGTTAAACTATTAGTCACGCAATTGAACCGCACGACAAAAGGTTTGGGTGAGACTCGGGAAGGATGCGCTGGCACAGTTTGGCCGCCGGCGACACACTCTGCTGAATTGTTTGGTGAAAGCGGCCGGTTGTCATTCGAGCAACTCTTGCATGACAATATTAAGCTGCGTTCGCTTTCGTTTTGTCCATGCCATTTTTAGAGTTGAGATAGAAAAACTTTAAAATTGTGCTGCAAATATCGGAGTCGAGAATGTTTTATATTTTTAAGCATTTTATTTTTAAGCGGCGGGTGGCCGAGTGGTTGGGTATCGGCTTCTCATGCGAGAGGTCAGAGGTTCGAGTCCGGTCGGCGTGTGTGTACCAATGAGTTTTTTCTGACGAAAAAATTTACGTGCATACCTACACCTGCTGCTTCACCGTTCGGAACCGGTGTAAAACTATAGGTCCCTTCCCTTGCCCCTTACTAGGTGGTAGGCTCAAATTGTAGCGACTGCGTTGGTACCACCGTACTGGATGTAAGAAGGCCGCATAACTGCCTCGTTTGTGTTCTCCTCTAGTCCAGTATAGCCAGTAATCCAGGGAATTCTCTGGTATGGCACCTACCTTCTCGGAGGTGATATTGGCTGGTCGGAGTATGCGCTTTGGCCCCTCCGACTCAGCCAGCCACCCAGATTACATAAAAAAACCTAATTTTACATTGTTTGCTTCATCTAGTGCACTGTTGTATCGTCCATTGAGTATTCTTATGGTTGTTTAACTGCTCTCAAACTTGTTACAATTGGTTTTTATATCCTTTTATTTCCTTATATTATAGCCGGTTCTTCTTCGTGGGTTGTAAGCGAACCGATTACACCTACGAAAAAGAGCCGGCAAGAAACCTTGCAATATTAAGAATACTATGTGGATTAGTCATATTTAGTGACTATCCGCATAGTATAATAATAATATCGAAAATACAGCTTGAGAGCAAGATTAACAGTTTTACTGACAGTTCTTCAATAAAGTGTTTTTTGATAAAGAGACTTTGTCAAAACTTTCATCTTTTTTTTAATGGAAACTGACACGTTTCGACTACTACTACACCTGCTACATCACCTGCAACATCCGTGATGTCAGCCCATGACGCCGGGTGAACTAGGTGCCAAGTCAGTGCTTCCCTTCAATTCATGACGGAAAACGCGAACTATTAAACATAGCCCTTTCGACCGACGTTTCGTTCAGTGCGGTGGTATCAACCCGGCCGGGATAAACCCTGCCACCTAGTAAACACACCTTGTGATATCAACTCAGTACACAGGACTCTCCGGTCGAAATTAGGATGATTTTTCATAGTGACTTCAACCGAGCTTCAATCATTGTTTTGGACCCAATACATGTAGTCTAATTGTATTGAAATGAATTGAAATGATTTATTTCGTCACACATAACAACACAAATAATTACAAATACAAAGAAACATATAACATGTGACGAAAAGGGAGCCCACTCAGCTGACTCACTATCCGAGATAGCGAAGCTGATTTTCAGGGGCTCCCCTTTCCAACCAAGAGACTAAAAACAAACAAACAATGACAATCAACATATTATACAAAAAAAAAAATAATAATAACTATAGCTAACTAATATAACCAAACATAACATAAGATACAATTTTGACAAGCGTGTGTGTGTGTGAGGATGAGGGAGGAAATGTGTGTGTGTGTGTGTGTGGGTGAATGTTGGATGTGTGATCGTGCCGTGTGTGCGTTATGTGTCCGAACCTTTGAGGGAGTGGTATCTATTTTACTTTTGCACAGTATTGTTTATTGATCATTCACGTGGCAGTTAGATTGCACTCGAACTTGTCACAATTTGTTCTATCCGGTTCGATTACACCCACGAAGAAGAACCGACAAGAAACTTCGCAGGGTATTTTTTTAATACATATTACAAGTACTTTAGTGGCCAGCCACATAATAACACTGACTACAGTCTATCGAAAACACAGCTTGAGAGCAAGATTAACAATTTTGCTGAGAGATCTGACTACAAAGACTTATTAATTAACTGTATCAGGTGGAAAGAGCCTTTAACATTGCAAGGTAAGACCAAAATGGTACCTATATTGTTAAAAAAAATTAACATAAGAATCACACATTAACTGTTTGTTAAGACCTCAACGATATTCCTAACCTAACCTAACTTAACCATTACTGCAAATCAGGCGGGAGGAAATAACTAGTCTTTTTTTTTCTACGCTCAGAAAAAACTACACTACAAATGAAACTATGTTGTCGGATGCAAGCGCTAGCTTTGACCCTGAACAGAAACCAGTATTATAATGTGTTTTTCTGTGGTCCTCGTTCAATTTGAGTTGTTTTTTTCAACCATTATTTTTTCTTCAGATGAATTAAATATGAAAAATTAAGTTTCTGATGCAATATTTTCACTATAACCAGGCCATGCTCACTCCGCACTTTAGGTATGAATCTACAAGTATATTCTGCGGGCCCGGCTTGGCAGGCCAATTCAGTGTTGCATCAGAAGGGATAGAGTTATGCGATAGAAAGAGAAGCGTGTTGTAGGTTCGTATAATTTATGCTGTGCGAGCTGAATTGCACTTTATTGCGTCGTAGCTAGAGTAGCTATTTATTTATTTTACGGCACGACCGGAGGGAAGGCACCTAGTTCACCAAGGTGTTATGGGCTGATATCACGGATGTAGTAGGTGATGTAGCCAACCGTGTCAGTTTACTTATAAAAAAACATTTTACTTGTAGAGTGATCCTTCTGTACGTTAGTACTATTAATGCATTCTGTGCTATAAACATTTCAAATTGTGTCAAAATAGGCAATATAACATAAATTTTTTTATGGAAGTAATCCGGTATAGGTGGCTGAGTCCGAGCGGCCAAAGCGCATTCTCCGACCAGCCAATATCACCTCCTAGAAGGTAGGTGCCTTACCGGAGACTTCCCTGGAATGCTGGCTATAATGGACTAGAGGAGAACACAACCGAGGCTGCTATGCGGCCATCTTACATCCAGTACGGTGGTACCAACCCAGTCGGCTACAGTTTGAGCCTACCACCTAGCAAGGGAACCCCCTAGTAAGGGCGAAATTGTTGAATTCCTCTATTTAGCTTTGACAGACATCTGTGTATTGCGATTAAAAGGCGTTTTGAGTAGTTTGTTAGACATTGAGAAAAGTTACCGTGTGGGGCCGGTACTTTAAAAGAATAGCCCCACTGCATCTCTCCCCGTGTATGTCGTAAAAGGCGACTAAGGGATATGACTCCCTTCTTATATTACTAGGTGGTAGGGTTTAACCCGCCCGGGTTGATACCACCGCACTGAATGAAAGGTCGATCGAAACGGCTATGTAAATAGTTCGTGTTTTCCGTCCAGTTCAGTGTAGCCGGCACGACCGAAGGGAAGCACTGACGTGGCACCAAGTTCACCCGGCGTTATGGGCTGACATCACGGATGTTGTAGGTAATGTAGAAAACAGTGTCAGTTTCCATAAAAAAAAAAAGTTGTTGTTTTTAATGTTGTAGGTGTCGAGAGAGCGGGGCGAGCAGCTGGCCGTTGAGTACGCGATCAAGTTTGTGGAGACGTCGGCCAAGGACTCGGTGAACGTCGAGGACGCATTTATAACTCTAGCGCGCGACATCAAGGCCAAAATGGAGAAGAAACAGGTGCGTTCTTTGCTCGAGTGCATTATTTAATAATCACACCGATCACCCGGTGAGGGTAGACAGAGACAACATGTATCACCATAATCTCCTGATGCACTTCTCACCAACAATGCGATGTTTTAAATATTTAACCCATTTTTTTTCTGTGTCTTCTGTTACTTGGCGATCTGTGTAAGCACAATGAGCCATTCTGATGAGGTTATTCGTTGTTTTTAATTGTTAGCCGGAGGAGCCCTAGTGAGTCCCTTTCATTTCCTGTCTTCAAATCTCACGGCTAGCGTAGGTACAATGCCTCTTCAGTCTGGAATGTGTGACACTTCCTGTGCCTACTAGTTTTGATGCCAGTTCGTTGACGTGAGTTGAGATTCTTGTCTGATAGCTTTTGCTACGTCTAGAAATTTCTTGTTTGACAGTGTTGATTTTTAGATCCTCGTGTAGGTATGTATTTGTTGCTCACATAGTAGGGTAGGTCTAGCATGGCTGTCAGTGTCTTGCTCTGAAATCTTTCAAGAATCTCTACGTTGCTATCACTAGCAGTGCCCCACAGCTGGATGCCATAAGTCCAAATTGGTTTTAGGCTGTTCTTGTAGATAGCTGTCTTGCTTTCGTGTACCTAACCTAAAGAAGGACCAATTAAATTATTTTTTTGAGATCCACAAAGCAATATGTGATCCCGTGGTGGAAAAATTTAAAATACTCACTAAATTTTTCCAAGCATCTCTAGCTCTCAGAGGCTAGAGATAGTTTGGAGAGTTTACGATGGGGCTGGTTTAATCGTTAGGCGGCTAAAGCCCTATTCTTTATTCTTTAGGCAACATCCATAGACAGTACTTCGTCAAATTTTAACATTTAACATTTAGCATTTTGCCAATTCGATTATCACAGCGAAGAAGAAATGGCAAGAAACTTCGCTGAATAAATTATTTTACGTCCATTTAGTCTACATTTAAAAAAAAAATTTGCCACTGCCGACATAGTATGAGTCATTCATCACTATTCCAAAATATTTTTTTTTTATGGAAACTGACACGGTTGGCTACATTACCATACATTACCAACATCCGTGATGACAGCCCATAACACCGGGTGAACTAGGTGCCATATCAGTGCTTCCCTTCATTTCATGTCAGCTACACTGAATTTATCACAAATAAAAAAAAAATCCTATGAGCGTAAACCATTTATATAACATGTTGGAGCCATTATTAATTTATGATTATTAATTAATTAATTATTAAATAAAGAAGGAAAAAAAATATATCCTAGTCGATAGTCTACATGCTCGTTGGTTTTCGGTGCCGCTGTGTCTGGACCAATTATTACGCTTCGGGACCGTTTCAGTTTATTGATCCAATTGGTAATACATTACACTTGGACGAATCATCGTAATTTGTTTTCCACTCTCGCCTCAAATGAGCTAGAAGAGAAAGAGCAGGCATGGCATTCGCGATCCCCGTGCATCACAGAATGTCCATGGCCATCGTTATTCGTTAGACACCTACTTGTAGGTGAAACGACGCCACTGTTCGCGCAATACATAAAAAAAAAGAAAACCCGCCTACAGTAAATTGGTTTTCAAGTTTCACCAATTGCAATACATCAAAACATATTGAATGGTCTGTCTGATGGATTGTATGCATTTGTAGATTACGTTCGAGGAAAAAATAAATATAGGTGGGGTTAAGATATAGAATTTGCCGCACGAAAGTGAGTGATAGGAAGGTGTGGATCTAAGCTTGCGATGGCTTCACCGAACATATCCGGGCCCATCGGCAGTAGAGGAGGGTGTTAATCGAGGCCGGGACTAGCGAGTGGCCACTCTAAATTTCCCGCGCATGCTTCACGTTTCGGCTCGCTTCAAGCCCTCGTCAGCTAGTCTGCGTTGACTAGGACGCGGGGAAACACCAGTCCCGCTCTCGACATCCCTCTCTCTACCTATCCATATTCTGTAGGATGCTTCCAGTGACGTTTTCGAAGCTTTCTCCATGTATGAGCTTAGGGTCGACCTTGGCAGCCCTAGATTCTTGAAAAGACTGTAGAGCGACTTTGCTGGTAGTCCTCTTGCTCCGACTTCCACAGCAAAGAGATCAGTCTTGAATCCATTTCTCACAATCCGGTCTACTAAGTTGCAGTACTTGTTAGGTTTGAGTATATCCGGTCTTTATGCTGTGGTACAGATTTCCGAAGGCATCTGGTAATGCTTCTCATGTGTGTCCATCAACAATTCCCAATCCTTTGCTGCTCCCAGAAATAGTGATGACTCGTACATGTAGGCTGTGGTAAACATTATTGTTAATGTAGACTAAGTGGACGTAGCCGCCTGGCACATAACCAATGATAGATTACACCGCGATTTAAACATCCCAACTGTAAAAGAAGAAATAAAAACACAAATACTTCAATACAAAGTGAGAATACAAAACCACCCCAACGAACTGGCTTGCGAATTAGTGAAAGACAAGATTACCTTCAGTAGACTAAAGAGGAAAGCTCCACAAGATCTACTCTACTGAGAAGACATTAAAAATACGGATGTAATCAATGGATACTGTCCGTGCAAGATACAACTAACATTTATAACCTACTGTTGAATGTCAAATTCCTGACAGAAAACAAAACAAAAAGTGGACATAAAAAAAAGTATCCAGCGAAGTTTCTTGCCAATTCGCTGTGATATTGAACTGGAAAAATGCTAAATGTTAAATGTTAAATATGACGAATCCGAGTTCAGTGTACTGTCTATGGATGATGAATAAAGAATAAGCATAAGTGTGTGCACCTCCAATGCATACTCCCATACATCAGTTTTTTTGTGTAACTGGTATGAATTTGGTGTTCGACAATTTGCGAATCGTATGAGACTACACGTCTATTCAATTTTTCCTCGGAAGTTCAGGCAGGCCTCACGCACTCTATATGTACTTGCGCGCTAACTACCTACCGCCTGGCGGGCCGCCGGCTGGCATAATTCAGTGGAAATTCGACAGCCGCACGGAGCATACCTACACGCGCGCCCACGCTACTGCGCGCAGCTGTAAAGTAATAATTACTTTACACTAGATCGTTTCGGTACATTTTCGCACGCAGCGATTGGCGACGTGAAACATTAGGCTATTAAAGCCGTAGGTATGGAACTTTTTCTATGGAGTAATCTGTGGTTCAGGATGGAGTGAATTGTATTATCGTTTCCAGGCGAAGTGGTGTCGGCTGTCAAGCTAACATCAAAACGAATGTTCTCTACGACGACGACGCAGTCCTGTCTCGCCCTTCACCGGAAGTGAAGAGCGAGAGAGGACTACGTCGTCGCATTCATTTTGATGTTAGCTTGACAGTTGGGTAGTCATTGCGATGAGGTGCATGATCATCTGAAAACGATAATAATCAGTGATCGGCGTAGGTAGTGTCATTTGGGGTCAATGAACATGAATGATGATGTTAATATAGACATCCCCTGGGATTCCGGGATTGATGATCCCGGCATCCGGGGCACCTAGTTCACCCGGTGTTATGGGCTGACATCACGGATTTTGTAGGTGATGTAGCCAACCGTGTCAGTTTCCGTAAGAAAAAAAGAACTTTTTTATTATAATAATTTGTGAAATATGAAGATGATTAAATAATGAAGATAAGAACAAAACAAATATTCAAAACGTGGCCTATTTATTTGCAGATACTGAAAATCATCAACATTTGTTCACAGAAACAAATCTAAGGTGGACTAGGTAACTTATGTTAAGGAATATCCATGTTATGATAACGGTCACCAAATCCCGGGAATAGCACTACCAGGCCTCACGCACTCTATGTACTTGCGCGCGCTAACTACCTACCGCCCGGTGCACCGCCGGGCGGTGTAATTCAGTAGAAATTCGTCAGCCGCGCGAAACATACCTACACGCTCGCCCACGCAACTGCGCGCAGCTGCAAAGCAATAATGCACTTTACACTCGATCGTTTAGGTACATTTTCGCACGCAGCGATTGGCGACGTGAAACATTAGGCTATTAAAACCGAAGGTATGGAACTTTTTCTATGGAGTGATTTATCTGTTACGAAGTAACTATTAAGTAATCTGTGGCACTACCTACGCCGATCACTGATAATAATATGCAATATGTGATAATGACAGTTCCGTGCGTTTGGATTTCATTCAAGTACATCATTTGATATAGAAACGGGGGAATTTCAATGACTGTAGGGAATGTAGATAACGCATTAGCCGACAGGAAAATGCCGCCAGATTTATTTGACCGCATTGCGGATGACGAGATACTATTGCAGCGGCTCACGAAGAGTATACTCACTACCAGGCGGCGCAGCATTAACAGCAGCATAGCTTCTGTACACGAGCCAACATAAATCAACAACTCCAGAGAATGAAACAACACAAAACTTCCTTCTTTAGGCACACATCCTCCTTCCTAGGGTCAAATCTTTATAATAAAATTCCTCCCCCTGTAAAAACAATACACAGCAAAAATATGTTTAAAAACAAAATTAAACAATGGCTACTTACCATCTCACAAACTGAATGTGAAAACCTGCTTACTTATATTCAACGGTAAAATATAATGCAACGTGCAAATATTATATTATTTAATTAACTTTTTTTATTAAAAACTATATTTGAAATTATAATATTTAAAAATTTTTACTCGTAAAGAAAAAACAACCTCATACACTTTATTTATTATCATAATATATGTAAATGCATACTTTCATACCTACAATCATATAACACAAAATCTGCACCCCCACACCTAAAAACAAACGGAGCTTAGCGATACAGGTGCGAGCCTAGGCCCACATCTCAGCACACATTGTTGTCAAAGATTTTTTTTTGTACTATCTTTCCTCCTGTACCGTGTGGGGCCGGTACTTTTAAAAGAATAGCCCCACTGCATCTCTCCCCGTGTATGTCGTAAAAGGCGACTAAGGGTTATGACCAGACATCGGAATCCGCGGGGCACGAATACGACCTTGTTAGGGATTGACTACGGCGATCAATAAACAATCGACACTGTTATCGATACTCATATTTATTTGTTTATTGTATTTTATTCATGTCATATTTCAGACCTGAATACTTATATACCTACAGTACTTATATAAACATGTATACTTTATGTTAACGATTAAGTAAATATAATACATATTTATATAAAGTCTTTCAAAATTAGTTCATAGTACGCTAAGGGGGGGTTCTGTATCATATAGGGAGTAAAACCTATATAAAAATTTTTGGACCTTGGGCTTTTTTTAAGTAAAAAATTTTTTTATGTAGGTATTTAAATAAAAAAATAGGTGGTTGATTTTTATAACCTAATCGATTCAGTTTCATAACAGTAACAAAAAAGTCTTTATGATCATTATGATGTAACACGTGTAAGTTGGTAAAAAAAATTTAATTCTTTCTATTCCATACTAATAAAACTAAAATTGTGGTTTTTCACAATTTCTGAAAGAAAGAGATATACGTGTTAGAAGACTTTTTTGTTCCTAGCACGAAACCGAAACGATTAAGAAAAAATTTTTTTTACATTTAACATAAAAAAAAAAAAAAAATTGTGAAAAAAAAAATTCTTTGTTCTTCAAAAGTGATCTATTTCCGATACAGAACCCCCCCTTAGCTTACTATGAACTAATTTTGTAAGACCTATTTTTTTGGACCTTGGCCTTTTTTTTATGTAAAATATTTTTTTATGTGTTTAAATAAAAAATAGGTGGCTGATTTTTATAGCCTAATCGATTCAGTTTCATAACAGTAACAAAAAAGTCTTCAATATCATTATGATGTAACACGTGTAAGTTGGTAAAAAAAATCAAATTCTTTCTATTCCATACTAATAAAACTAATATTGTGGTTTGAACAGATTTGTATTGTACCTACAAAGTAAATACAACATTTGTTTATTATATCTTATTTTCTATAGAAATACTCTTAGTTTTAATAATCGACATTATTTCATATTATTCTAAAATAACGATCGATTTTCGATATTGGTGGATACATTGTCCCATCACTAAACAACCTTGAATCATTCGTGCCCCGCGGATTCCGATGTATGGTTATGACTCCCTTCTTATATTACTAGGTGGTAGGGTTAAACCCGCCCGGGATGGTACCACCGCACTGATTGAAAGGTCGGTCGAAACGCCTATGTAAATAGTTTGTGTTTTCCGTCCAGTTCAGTGTAGCCGGCACGACCGAAGGGAAGCACTGACGTGGCACCAAGTTTACCCGGTGTTATGGGCTGACATCACGGATGTTGTAGGTGATATAGCCAACCGTGTCAGTTTACATAAAAAAAAAAAGAATGTAGTTTGGTTGAGCTCTTCCGAAAAGGAGGCCCCACGTACATCACCAAATACAGTCTACAGTGGTTGTAATAATATTGGCACAAATAATTTGTAATAAAACGACGAACAGACTACAGACATAGACTAGAAAAAATTATAGACACGCGAACGGCGTTCGTAAGCTGCCGCCTTTTTTTTATGTAATCCGGTATGGGTGGCTGAGTCGGAGGGGCCAAAGCGCATGCTCCGACCAGCCAATATCACCTCCGAGAAGGTAGGTGCCATACCGGAGACTTCCCTGGATTGCTGGCTATACTAAAGAACACAACCGAGACTGCTGACTGCTGTGCGGCCATCTTACATCCAGTATGGTGGTACCAACCCAGTCGGCTACAATTTGAGCCTACCAACTAGTAAGGGCCAAGGGAAGGGGCCTACAGTTTCACACCGGTTCCGAACGGTGATGCAGCTTCTTTTTTTTCGATGGCAGCCGACATCAATTATGTGTGGCAGAATTTGTGAATTATTTTATGTGAGACCACACGTCTACGCATTATATCTCAATGGCAAGATATGACAAAATTGGGTTTATCAATGGCTACATTAGGCTTATCGTTTATGTCATCGTGAGCTAATTTGAGATTACGTGTCAGTTCCATAAGGACGTCTAGATAACTTACAACATGTTTGAGTATGTCGAAAAACCAGACTTTCCTGGTAGAAGATATAGCTGAACAAAAATATAAAAAAAAAGTATGTTTTAAGTTCACTTCTACATTAACTAAGGCAAAATTTTCATAAAACATCTTTAAAATATGTATATTTTTTAACTAAAACATACATTTTCCCCCCAAGTACACAGTCCTTCAACAGGAGCGTGAAAAGGCACCTGTCAGGCCGGCATGGCATTCGCAACTACTGCATGCGACCGAATGTCCATGGGCGTCGTTAGACACACACGGTGTCTAAAGCCACATTTCGCGCATTCTAAAAAAACACACCTTTTTAAAACATAAAATAATTAAATCAGCTAGTGTTATGTATTTAACAATAATAATAATTAAATGTATAGAGTAATTGCACACAATTTAAAAGAAAAACAGTACATGAAAGACAACAAAGAAAATACTGGAGTGTGTGGACATTTAATTTTAATATTTTTTGACGATCACCTATTTTTGTTGCTTGGATAGAAATAGAATAAAAATAATTTTTATACAATATTTGGCAATGTTTCAGTGTATAATTTACCAAAGAGACCAACAGAACAATTGAATTGAATTGAATGTAGATCATAACACTAGTGAATTTTCTATACGAATATCGTAAATTCACGATTATATCTACATAACTAAATTCAAATTGAATTGCACAGATTGAAGTTTTGACCATGCTCTATTTTCACCCATGTCCGTAACTGCATAACGTATTTATGATAAGTATGAATGTAAACAACCTCCGATAACTTGCAATGAACGCTATATATCGGTTGTTAATGTCCTTTATTTATGAGTCATACTTAGCATTGACGTGGAGCTTCAGTTGAGATGTAATTCAGCCTGGTAGAAAAAACAAGTGCGAGTCGAACTCGCGCACCGAGGTTTCGGCATTGAAAAACATTGAACAACATGTTTCCTGTATGTGAACCCCCCTTAATTTTATTGTTTTTCTATTTTTTATTATTATTTGTTGTTATATCCACCATAATAACACATTCTGTGAAAATTTTAACAGGCCGAATTTTACGAAACCGGCGAAAATTACGGTTCAAGAGATGCAGCCCTCGGACAGACAGACGGACGGACAGACAGACGGATGGACGAACAGACAGACAGACAGACGGACGAACAGACAGACAGACAGTGGAGGCTTAGTAAATAGGCTTCCGTACGGGATACGGAAACCTGAAAAATAGTTTTTGATTAGTTTAAAAGTAATTTTTAAACTGTTTAAAAATATACATACATACCTACTACACGCTGTATCCCGACAATCGGGTTAATCGACAAGGTAGTAATCGGTGTTGTGCTGCAAGAACCCTGGTAAATTACAGCACAACACCGACCGCCACGTTTAGCAAAGTATTAGGACAAGATGAGGCGCGGCGAAGAGAAGTGAGGCGCGAAGACCCACCTGCTGCATGACCCGGTGGAAGGACCGTGCCAAGGTGAGAGGTGGCCAACCTGTCGCCCTTTAGCACGGCATCTTGTCCTTATCTCTTAGTCGCCTTTTAGGACATGCGCGGAAAAAGTTTTTTTTTTAACTGACACGGTTGGCTACATCATCCATAACATCCGTGATGTCAGCCCATAACACCGGGTGAACTAGGTGCCATGTCAGTGCTTCCATTCATTTCATGTCGGCTACACTGAACTGGACGGAAATTGGAAGCAGTGGTGCTATTCTTTTTTAAGTATCCGCCCCACACGGTACTATAAATATAATATTTGACACAAACAAAAATATATTTGAAACAAATATAAGACCGACGATCATGCCCACACAGGGTCTAATAACTGGAAAAGGGACGGCGGGATCGCGTTAAACAGCTCCTGTAAATAATCTATTCTGCTGAATTAAGATTTTACATTTTTAAAGACTACATATTTTATTAGCTTTTGCCCGCAGCTTCGCTCGCGTGAAATTCGTATTTAAAAAGAAGAAAGGAAGTAAGCCCGCTACTGTACATTTATTTCGGCACGCAGAACAATTCGGTTTGTATGAGAGCCACATCTTAGCGTAACCGGAACTGAATTTTATTTAGCCTATCCTGTGTCACGTATAGTTAAATGTGCTTGTACTAAGTTTCATCAAATTCGGATGATCGGTTTAAGACTTACGGAGGAAGATACAGAAAAGATTTCTAAGTCGTCAATAATTTAGTTTTAGTATCATACATAGAGTCTACAAACGCAGTATCTCATAAAATAAAGTAACTTACTAAATTAACATCCCTTACAGATTTATTATTAGTAGGTATTGATATGCACAATAATAATATGGCGGCATTTAACTTGGACCAGTTTGCACAGGTACGGAAGTATATTTGGGAGCGAAAGGCGCGCGCGCGCGGTGCGGAGGGAGGCGGGCGATTGCCCAACCAATCACGTGGTATGCAGGCGCTCTCCCCGCCGTTGCATCCCGCGCCCTCCATAAAATCGGCTACTGCACTGGTCCAAGTTATATGCCGTCTGGTATATATGACATGACGTGTTCATACACATGCTCACGGTTCATACTCTCTATGTCTATTCTCGCTCAGTCTGGCTGTATCCTTGTTGCGTCCTTTTGTTTACATACAACACACTCGAATGGCGACTATACAGGGTGTTTCAGGATAGGCTTGAGAAACTTCAGGAATATAAAGTACGCATTATTAGAAGAAAAAAATCCTTATAACTCAAATCGAAATTCTGTATTTTTCTTTTCATACAAAAATCTAAAATTGTAATAAAAACTCGACGGACAATAACATTTGCCATAAGTGCTGTCTAGGTCTAGGGAGTGCAGTGACCTAGTCCAGTCTCCTTTTTCTTTTGATGTCATTCAAATTTAAGTGTTTGGAATTTATCTACATGCAGTACAATTCTACTAGTTAAGAATGTAAGTTAAGTCATTTTATTTTTATTTAATAAAGGTGGACGTTAACCGTCCACCAAAGCTCGATGAAATGATTTTCATCAAAAAGTACTGTAAAATTACTGAATTTGGGAAAAAGTTTCAGAGCTTTGCGTCTTAAAATATGGACCCCTTTCGAACCCTGAAGTTACGAAACCCTAATAACCGATATTAGGATATCGGTTTTATAAGGTCTTTCAAAATTAGTTAATAGTACGCTAAGGGGGGGTTCCGTATCGGAAATAGATCACTTTTGAAGAATAAAGAATTATTTTTTACAAAAATTTTTTTTTTAATGTAAAATGTAAAAAAAAAATGTTCCTTAATCGTTTCAGTTTCATGCCAGGAACAAAAAAGTCTTCCGACACTTTTATTTAGCGTATCTCTTTCTTTCGGAAAAAGCACAATTTTAGTTTTATTAGTATGGAATAGAAAGAATTTGATTTTTTTTACCAACTTACACATGTTACATTATAATGGTAAAAAAGATTTTTTTCTTACTGTTATGAAACTGAATCGATTACACTATAAAAATGAACCACCTATTTTTTTATTTCAATACATAAAAAATATTTTACATTAAAAAAAGCCCAAGGTCCAAAAAATTTTATATAGTAGATTTTACTCCCTATATGATACAGAACCCCCCTTAGCGTACTATTAACTAATTTTGAAAGACCTTATAGTATAGTGCACTGCGTCAAGTTCACTGCTACGTACAACTGTGCTATTTTCGCACGCACCAATGTCGGGCGTACCCGAATGGATTGCGTACTACGACCGGTCGTAAAATAATAATTTGTGGTCGAGGTAATGTTGTTTTCAGAGTTATTACACTTTACTTACATCATATGTGATGTTTACGAGGAAAGAAATGGGTGGAGGTTGTTTGTATGTTTGTAAGTTTGTTTGGATCTGAACAGCTGAGAGGAATGACCTGAAATAAATGTCAGTACTTAAAAAGAATATCCCCACTGCACCTCTCCCTATGCATGTCGTAATAGGCGACAAAAGGATAAGGGCAGGGTGCCGTGCTAAAGGGCGAAAGGATAGCCACCTCTCGCCTTGGCACGGTCCTTCCACCGAGTCATGCAGCAGGTTGGGTCTTCGTGCCTTACTTGCTGCTTGATAGTTTTCTTATCCTAATACATTGCGAAACGTGGTGGTCGCTGTTGTGCTGCAATTTACAAGAGTACTTGCAGCACAATACCGATTACTCTGCTTAACTCGATTGTCGGGATATGGGCGACTGAGTAAGAGGGACCAAAGCACATGCTCCGGCCAGCCAATATCACCTCCAAGAAGGTGTCACACTGCTTAATGCTGGACTATAGGAAAACACAGCCAAGGTGGCTTACGTTCAGTTCAGTACGGTGGTATAAATCCGGCCTACCACCTAGTAAGGGGCAAGGGAAGGGACCTACAGTTTTACACCGGTGCCGAACGGTGAAGCAGCAGGTGTAGGTATGCACGTAAACAATTTTCCCATCAGAAAAAACTCATTAATGCATATCGGCCGGATCCGAACCTCGGTCCGTGAGATCAAGAGGCCAAGCCAAGACCGCGCCGACCACCCGTCGCTTAGCGCGAGTGTGTAAAATTGTTATAATTATTCGTTAACACAAAGAAGAAGGAAGTTGTGCTGCTAAAGAACCGGTGTACCTACATAATTAGTTAGTGTGTCTGTGTGGACCGTGACCCCTAGGTGTCGCGGTTGTGTGTGCAACGTCAGTTTCATAATTCATACTTCGCACAGTGGGCTAGATGTGACCTTTTAACTGTAGCAGTGTAGAGATATTTAATTTGAAATATTTTTTTTAAACAGTGGCACACACTGTTTTGAAGTATACATTTACATGGTTACTTCATTTGAATATACAATATTAAATTATTGTTTCAATTGCAATTTATTTATTATATAAAAATGTTTTACACATATTTATATGTCACTTACCACACTAAACTAAATTTGTCCTGTGGGAAGTAACCTAAGTAACATAAAGGTTTGACCACTTACAACTTACCTGACAGGTACCCAGCCACCTTCTAAACTCTTACAATAAAATTTCCAGTTTGCTTCCAAGGTTATAATCATTTTGTCCAGTTCAGTCCAAACGGGACCGCTGATGTGGCACTATGATTAGAAACAAGGTATTAATGGACAGACATAGCATGTGTATCTTCTTAAATAGTTAGGGTTCCATAAACAAATTCACCTGTACAGAATTATTAATTACTAGCTTTTGCTTGGCTCGCGTGAAATTCGTATTTAAAAAGAACAAAGTAAGTAAGCCTGCTGCCGTACCTTTATTTCGGCGCAGGAAACAATTTGGTTTGTATGAGAGCCACATCTTAGCGTAACCGGAACTGAATTCTATTTAGAGTATTCTTTGTCATGTATAGTTAAATGTGTTTGTACTAAGTTTCATCAAATTGGATGATCGGTTTAAGGGTTGTGTTGTGGTCTGTATGCATGTATGTTCCATACATGCATACAGAAAATATTTCTAAAAATCATCAATTTAGTTTTAGTATCACACACAGAGTCTACAAACGCAATATCTCATAAAACAAAGTAACTTACTCCATGACCATACCTTACAGATTTATTATTAGTATTGATGATGATATATATTTTTTTCATTTGTTCCACGCTCAAAACTGACGGACAACAGAAGGTAATTTTGGTGTGCGCTTACGAAATGCATGCGTGTCTCGGCAGTGTTGCTTTGTTCCCGATCCGATGTGACCTACTGTTGGGATTGTTTGTCTGCATACAACGCGCAAAGTTTGCTCTCAATATATTTCTTGGAAAATGTATTTAAGGGCACGCTGTACACCCCGGCTTCCGATACAGACGTGGTCGAACGATTACATACACGTACATACAGCACGCTGTACCCGACAGTCTGGGTGAGCGGAGTAATCGGTGTTGAGCTGCATGTGCTCTGATAAATTGCGGCGCGACACCGACCACCACGTTTAGCAAAGTATTCGGACGAGATATATGTAACTTCAAGCGGCAAGTAAGGCACGAAGGCCCACCTGCTTCATGAATGACTTAGTGGAAAGACCGTGCCAAGGTTCCGGTAGACTGTTATGAACCCAGTCGGCTACAAATTGAGCCTACCACCTATTCTGCCCTACCTAAGTCAAATAGTTCGAAGTAATCTTTGAATATGTCTGTATGGGAGAGAAGCTGCACAGGTGCTCTTAATAATCTGCTGTTTTAACAACATTTAGCACACTGCTTGGTTTTAGAATTAATCTATTATTACTTTAGTTCGAAAACAGCTTCGATGTTTCTTTTTAAAAATACATTGAAATGTATGAAGGTGTTTTTTTTTCCGTGTTTTTTTTGTGCTGTAATATTTTTTGTAAATTTTTTGGCATGATGTGTTATATTTTGAAATGTTAAGTGTTTATGACAGAACAACAAAGAACAGAAATATAAAAAAATATATTAAACTTTTTGTTGTGCCGAAATTAACTGCCTGCATATTTTTATTGCATAGTTTTTATTAATGTATTTTATCTATTTTTAGCTATGTTTGCATAAATATTACGGCATAGCTAGCATTGGTTAAAGCCCTAAAAATATTTTAAATAAACAATATTAAGACTCGATAGTCTGTGGCAAATAAACAGCAGAAGCAGCATGAAACGATACCTTATCCATATCTGGAAAATATGTAATTTTTTGTTTTGTTTTATTAACCATTTTTATTTATTTATTTATTTATTTTATTTTAGACAGGCAACCTGGGCTGATGTATCTAAATCCAAGTTCATAGTTCATTGGTGTAGTTATAATTGTTTTATTTTATTTATTTTTTCACCTATTCGATTTTGGTTCACTTATTTACTTTTTGAACTTATTCATATGAGTGTCCAAATGGTTTTTAAATTTGTTCAGACTTTAATCCTTAGGTTATATACAGGGTGTTTGATGACTATAGGTCGTAAAGCAAACCAGGTACTCCTGAGCCTATTTGGAGCAAAAAAGTTAGATGACATTTTGTTCTAGGGTGAACTTTTTTTTTCCATACAAAAGTAAATAATTTTATTTTAAAAAATTCTATCATCCTACATCCTGTAAAATAATTAAATTCTAATGAACAGTGATTTAACAGTAGATTGTGTTGCACACAGGAGGCGAGTAACCCGCAGAAAACGGGCGTGCACCAGCTTAAGCCGACGGACTCGGCCCGCAAGCCGCCCTCCTGGCTCTCCCGCTGCTCCGTGCTCTGACGGCGCACACGCGCGCACCCCCGCCCCCGCACCCTGCGCCCCTAGTGCTCCGGCCGTCGCGGGAGTACACGGGAACACCCATCACGTGCAATTCACCTGTCAAAATTGCCGTCGCAATTATCGACAGGCAAAATATAGGGCGTCCTCACCCGTGTGTACCACCGTGGCAATTATCGACAGGCAAAATTTTGGGTGTTCTTATCCGCGCGTTACAGCGCGGCAGTGATATTCTGTTGTTGCACTCTCGACTAAAGATATTGAAGCGACAGATCTGAAAGATTAGTCGCGTCCGTTCAATTCTAACAAAAGGAGAACGTTCTGAATGTCTTTAATTTGTAAATGAGAGCAAAACCCACCTGAATGTATTTTTCGATGTCACATTTTTTGGAAATTGTGCGTGGTGCAAATTAATATTTTTACAGAATACCTCGCTACAAGCGTCTACGATGTTCACGGTCCCTCCAACCTGAAACCTGTAGGTCGCAGGTTGCAGGCTAGAACCTACAACCTGCATGCGACGTCCGCTGTCCGAAGTCTTGTAACAGTATTGACATGGTAACATTAAAATTTTTGCCTAAATCAATTGATTTTAATTGATCACAGAATGCAACCGGCGGTGTCGCCTTTCACCATTATTTTTATTATAGATATCATTGAGACATTAGTTCTACTTTACTTTGGCTAATTTAAGATATATATTATTATTTTAATGTAATATATAGTATTTAATTTCGATAAATAAATAGTGCTTTTTTAAATTTTTACTTTTATAACTTATTTCGCACTTCCCCTTCCAACACACCTCTAGTCAAGAAACGATACAACAACCACACCTGTAGTACTTTTACTTGAAATAATATGTACACCATTTGTCCGGAATTAGTTCTGTTTAAGTACATATGTGTTTAAAAAGCAGGCAAACTGCTGTCGTATAAATATTTTTTTTTATGAATTGTTATTGATTTTTTTAGTGGGAATTTGTGATACGGTGGCTATTTTTAATTTTTTTTTTTATGGAAACTGACACGGTTGGCCTACAACATCCGTGATGTCAGCCTATAACATCGGGTGAACTTGGTGCCACGTCAGTGCTTCCCTTTGGTCGTGCCGGCTACACTGAACTGGACGGAAAACACAAACTATTTACATAGCCGTTTCGACCGACCCTTCATTCAGTGTGGTGGGTTAAACCCTACCACCTAGTAATATAAGAAGGGAGTCATATCCGTTAGTCGCCTTTTACGACATACACGGGGAGAGATGCAGTGGGGCTATTCTTTTAAAGTACCGGCCCCACACGGTATATAGTGAGCTTCTAATATTTTATTTGAATGTTTACATTTTATATTGTACACAAAATTCTTATTGGAAGCAAGTGTGCAACCATATTCCTTGCGTAGTTTTGTGTAGTGGTCAATTCTATTTATTAAAAGTCAAAGTCCCCCATCAACATTCTCAACTTCTGATTATCTTCATTAGCACAGATTCACTAAAGATTTACAGAATTGAAATCATACAAAGGCATCTATCATGCATGCATGACCAACATTTCCACGATCATATTCATTGTATTGCACTGCTCGAGTCTTTCTCACACTATTCGAAATGTACATTCAAGAGAGAGAAAAATAAACCCTATGATGATGACAAAATGTGACCTTTGACCTTGACCTTTTAAAAAATCCTAGATTGCGATAAGCAAATTAATAAATGATTATTTAAACATACAAAATAATGATAGAGCTACACTACACAGAGTGTTGCCCTGTTGAAGAGAAGATAACGCTCGATAATTAATCAATATCTGAAGTTTGATTATTCTCTTGAAGATAACGGACAATGTTGTCTCAAATCATTGGCGCGTGAGTGAGGTAATTCATTGTCGTTTGTAAACTATTTATTTTTAATAGTTATATGACCTCTTCGTATTTTCGTATTCAACTGTACTTTACTAAATCATGAGCTAATCTAACCAATGGGCGGTCTAACCAATTCCCATTGGCCAGACTAGTCTGACCATCAATCTGACCACTGGGAAAACCCCATCTATTTCTGTAGTAATTAAATTATTAGGCAGTTTATTACTTACGTCAGAAGTCGGAAGGCACCAGAACTTACTGTCCACAGTCAAACTAACATGGATAGTCACTAAATATTGTAATAAGATACTTGTAAAAAAATACCCTTCGAAGATATTTGGGACATGATTCTAGGCTGCACAAATCACAGATTATGTTTAAAATCAAAGACAAATTAAAGAAGATAAACTTTATTGCAAGTCTATAACATGTTAGGAGGTCCGTTCAAGTACTAAATAATTTAAGGCAGTATTTCCACATGGCTCAAGTCAACCGTCACTACCCTAGTAATTTTGTTAATTATCCTAACTAGAATTTGTCCCCTTTGCTTTTACAGCTGCACCATAACTTTGTGGTGTACGTCAATTATCTTCCAATATACAAAAAAGGCCACAAAATTTTGGTATAACTGCAACTGTATTTCCCCCATTAAGCATACAGACACTTTTGACTTCGACAAAAGCAAACGTAATGGGGAACTTAACTACTCAAGTAGCCTGGACTGATTTCCGGAAAGGTCTAAATGCTATATTCTTCAACCCAATAAGAGTTCCTTTAGTCGCCATTCCCAATAAATAAATGCCATTTCTTGCTCCGACTCCAATTAAATGCAGACCATTCCGTGTGGCAACACTGGCCAGCTCTGCAGCAGTTTTGGAAGTTTTTCTCCAGTATACAATGTAAAGAGGCAGCGGAGGGAGTCTCTCGGACCAGACGCCGATCCTATAGTTCTTGGCGCGAGCCTCCGCCGAGAGAAGGGCCGGAGCTATCTTCGACTCGATGGTGTTCTTCTTGATGTGGCCGGGAAGGGACGCCTTCGCGAAACCAAGCTCTATCAACTTCTGTCCGATGTCCAATGTCTCAGCTTCCTTTGACTGTAAACAAACAATGGGAGTGAATAATTATGATTTGCGATTTTTTGTTTTAATCAATTTTGAATCCATCAGTTATTTATAATTTGGAATTCTTGTTCACTTTTACGATCAATCATTTCTGTCCCAATCACAGGCGAGCCCAGCTTTTTTTATAAATTAACCCTTTCCGTCCCACAAGATCCGTGCGGATTTTACGAGTCTTACTACAGTTACCACCCACAACACCCGCGCGGGTCGCGGAATATATGGGTGCACATTTTCATCGTCAAAACGAGTGAGAATGGCGGGTTGTATGGATCAAAACCTTTGCCTTCCCTATAGAACACACTTTAAAAATATTATTTACGTAATAATAAAATTATTCACAATTCACCTACACGTCAATATAAAATGATTTGCATAGGGTAATTTGGAAATTTTAGGGTAGGAAAATTGGGAATATATGTCAAGATGAGCTATGATTTTCTTGGAGTTAAAAAAATCCATCTGTGCTTAAGGGTAATTTCAATGGCTATTAGTGTGAATAGAGTTATTGAACGGACTCATTATTGAAATATTAATAATATTAAATTCGCAAACGTTCGCACGGCGACATGGTGTGACAGTCAAGGAGGGTAAGCATATTTAATTAGGTCAGAGGCAGAGGGTTAATAGTGAATATTGTAGTTTAAAAAAAAATTACAAGCAAGTTTGTTGGTTTGAGAGAGAAGTGGTTGAACCTCCAAAACCCCGCAAGTTAACAAATTACAGAAATGTATTATAGCATGCTAACAATTTCTAAAAATTCCCACTGAAGAGTTAATACGTCCTAGTCAATGCATTACTACATTATCCCTTACTAGGTTACTGCGTTAGTCTGGCGCGCGCCATATGTCGAGCTTCCCATAAAAAAAAAAAGGTGCTTAAATTGTAAGCGACTGGGTTGGTACCACCGTACTGGATGTAAGGTATCCTTTTGGCTGTGCCCTCTAGCTCAGTATAGCCAGTAATCCAAAGGGAAGTCTCGAGTATGGCACCTACCTTCTCGGATGCGTGTGACTCAGCAACGCATACCAGATAACATAAAAAAAAAATTTACAACCATTACTATGTCATGTATCTAAAGTTCGACCGCTGAGAGAATGCGTTCCTGATGTTGATGATGATGCGCAATAACTTTTAATTACTCACTCCTGCAACTGCAACCTGCAACGTTTGAACTAAGGTAATTATGAACATTTTCTATTGTTTATACAGTTTTTGTACTATTTTGACAAGCTTGTCGTACTTTTTAGGCAATCCATGCTGGCATCACTGTGATCAACTGACAGATGTCAGGAACGCCTTACTCTCAGCGGCCGAACTTTACAGATGCAGACCTTGTGTTTAGGTAAATGCAGCAACACCGTGGCGACGAGGCTGTCGCCGTCGCGTGCGACCGTGTGCAGTGTGACGCGACCGCCGCTCGCCACGCACTGCAGCCAGTTCACTGCGTTCCCGCTCACGATGTCCACTCCCCATAGCTGACAACACATATGATTTCTTTGTTTCTGTTTGTATTTTGATTAACGAGAAGCCTAAGCTGATGTGTTATTTTATTTTTAGTAGCTTTTGCCCGCGGCTTCGCTTGCATAGCCTATGTCCATCCCGAAGGTCCATTCTAAATATTGGTCAAATAATTTTTTAAATCGGATGAGTATTTTCGGAGATTACCTCCTACATCCAAACTTACAAACGTTACCTCTTTATAATATTACCTAGTGTTTCAACCGGAGCGTTTTAACTGGAATTCACTTGTCAGATTATCTGTATTACAAGTAGGTTCAAACAGAACGCTTGACGACTCTTTCTCACCAACAGAGTAGTAGAATCTTGGAACATCAACTACCCAGTGTTGTGATATAGGCGCATCAGCTAATAACTGTTAGCCTATTAATAATAATACTTTAAGTGGAAAATGTAAGTGCTAACACCAGGAGGAAATTTTTACACTAGCGACAAGTGTTGTGCAAAGTAAGAAAACATGTTCTACTTGTATGTGATAAGTATTCTAAAAGTTTATGTACGGAAAAAGCTTCGAAAACATGACCGGAGGGATCCTACAGAATATGGATAGGTAGAGAGAGGGGAGTCGAGATTGGGACTGGTGATTCTTCGCACCCTAGTCATCGGAGACTAGCTGATGGGGGCTTGATGCGAAACGTCAAGCACCCTGGAGAGCTCAGGGAAGGGGGGGGGGGGGGGGGGGGGGGGGGGGCAAGCAATTATTATAACCTGTGGGAGTCACCAGGTTTCGTGCTTACTTGTTTGATAGCTATCTCATCCAAATACATTGCTGAATGTGGTGGTCGGTGTTGTGCTGTAATTTACCGATTATTCTAATTACCCCGATTGTCGGGATACAGCCTGTGTTAGGTATTATCAGCGCGTGAGCTCATGTGACGCGATGCGTAAGGAATGCGGCGGGAATACGATAAGCTCATAAAGGGGAGTGACGCATTCGCAAAAACAATAATTTATTTGAAAAGAATTATATTTTTAACAGTTATACTCAATTCAGTGTAATTATGGATGAGTTTGTTTTACTTATTACCAATGTTCTTATTTAATTTACTATTTTGGGAAGAGTTTTCATGTTGTTTTATAAATAAATGTAGATGCATATTTTTCATAGTTATTAGGTATGTAATATTGTATAAATGTTCTGTTAAGTGTATGTTACAAACCTACCTACTTACGTATGAAAAATAAATAAGCATTTCTATTCATTTATTAGCATATATGTACCTTAACCGGAAGTGGAGGTTTGCTGGAGTGCCAGAGCGGGAGGTAGACGGGGGCGCGGTGGTGCACCAGCAGGCGCACGGGAGAGTGGCTCACGCCCGCGTACACTCCGCTCAGGGGCTCCTGTTGCACGTAGAAATGCGCCGGGATCTGGCCAGCTTTTGAGAACTTGCTCACCTAGAAAATCACCAACTAAATAGTGGTAAAATAAATTCTTAACTAAGCGAGCGGTATGTCTAGATTTTGAAAAGGCGCCAAAACTTGGCAGAGATAGGAACTCAATAAAAATACTGTTACATAACAGTCAAGAACCAATCGCTAACCGGTCGGATGCGATGGATGGCGATCGCCAGGCCCGCCGTTGCTACTGCGTACACTGCTATCTGTAAAAACATCAAAACATCGGTATAATCACCGGACGGGCAGAACAGATTAGTGGTGGTAAAAGAATGTTTCCCTACATTGATGCCGCGGTAGTCCTGCGCCATGAGATGACGGAACTTCTGCAGGTAACTCTTCTCTTCGTAGGATCCCATATTTTGCGATGTTTCAGTTCCAGTTCATGATGTTTACGTGAATTAAAATTTACATCATCTGTATTTTCGGTTCAATCACAAAATACAGGTACCAGAACTGTCAAACTCAGATGTTCGTATTTATTTTTTTATCACGAGTCAAAGACCTTTTTTATATATTAATTCGTCTCCCTCCTCCCGAAACAGGCAAAACTCATTAGAGTATACAGCCATTTCTTTTGTAGCCTCTAACGTCTGTTGTATAAATTCTCGCACCGCGAGAACCACAAAAATATATATTTTTAATTACAACGACGACGCGACAAACTACCGCCCTGCGCCATCTCAAAGTCAAGAGTCAAAGACCACTCATTCTTCTTCTTCTTTTTTTAAATAGTGGCAACCAAGAAACCAAAGTTTTCTTTCACCAGTTATAATTACTGACAGAGCGAAAATGACCGAGTAAAGAATGTACAAAATGTACAAATTACATGAATTATTTTCGTATTATTTTATGTAGAAAATAAAAAACTTGTTTCTTTGATTTTTCCATTTTATTTTCCTGACAAGAGTCATTTTACAGCTTACTCCTGCTGCCTGCATGCTGCCTTACCTGATGCATGCATGAGCAGTTTGATTTATGGTGCGTTCTTTTATACCACGTATGGCAACACGACAGCATCCACGTCTAACTAATTTGACGTTTCCGTAAACTGTCAAAATTTATTGGTTGGTTTGGTTGGTGGTTTGATGAACTTCGTCGGCAGCAGGACAAAAAATTCCAAATTGGCCACCCGAAAGTTGTAAAAGAAAGAACTTCGAAGATGGTGTCGGTGCTGAACACGGTGGACACGGGCCACGAGGACATGATCCATGATGCGGAGCTCGATTACTACGGTCTGCGTTTGGCGACGTGCTCCTCTGACAACTCTGTGAAAATCTACGACATGAAGAGCGGCGCCCAAACGCTCGCCGCCGATCTCAAGGGGCACTTCGGACCCGTGTGGCAGGTCGCATGGGCGCACCCGCGCTTCGGGAACCTTCTGGCGTCCTGCTCGTACGATCGGAAAGTGATCGTTTGGAAGGAATTGGGCGAGTGGAGTAAACACCACGAGTACAGCAACCACGAGAGTTCCGTGAACTCTGTGGCGTGGGCGCCACCGGAGTACGGGCTGGCGTTCGCGTGCTGCAGCTCCGACGGCTCAATATCCGTGGTAACATTCAACCAGGACGGCGGTAACTGGGAGGCGAAGAAGATCCCGGGCGCTCACAGCATCGGTGTCAACTCTGTCAGCTGGTGCCCCGCTATCTCGGCCGATCTCACGTTCGACCCGCTCGCCACTAGAGATGCACCAAAGCGGCTTGTTTCCGGTGGCTGTGATAATTTAATAAAGGTTTGTAATTTTATTTCACAAGAATTTCACAAGAATTTATCAGTGGAGAAACACATTGTGCTTCCATATGCTTAATTATTTATACAAACATCATTAGTCTTTAACCATTCAAGCACCCGCGGGACACGGGAAACTCTCTTTGAACATGAGGATAAGGCTCAATTAGTTCTGAAAAAAGGTGAAGATTTACCCTTACTTAACTTTGAAGAAAAAATTAACGAACAAAGTCCAGTTCTTTTAGAGAAGTTGTGACTTAAGAGTTAAGGGCAGCGGGAGTGGGTTGTATAAGAATGTGACGTGAACCAATCACAGTTTGCAGCAAACTATAGTCATTTTATTTTTGGTTAACCTGTTTATTTATTTATTTATTTATTTGATGAACGAACAGCCTAAGCTGATGTGTTCATGTCTAAGTTCACTGGTGCTTTGTTATTTTGATGTTAGTTTAGTTTGGTGCGTCTTTTAGGTGTTTGTCGAGCCTGTTTTTAAAGGAATTCGTGGTGGTCCGGCGTTATAATAATGCTTACCCCTAAGGCGTAAACAGGTTAATAAAGACCAACGTTAACCGTCCACCAAATCTTGGATGAAACAATTTTCACGAAAAATTACTATAAAATGACCGAATCTGGGAAAAGTTTCAGAGCTTTTCCTCTTCAAATATGGACCCCTTTCGAACCCTGAAGTTACGAAACCCTATCCTGAAACACCTTGTATAACATGTTACCCCATTCCATTCACAATGCTTATACAACCTCTTACAGATTTGGCGCGAGGAAGGCGATCAGTGGGTAGAAGAGAACCGTCTAGAGATGCACACGGATTGGGTTCGCGAGGTCGCCTGGGCCCCCTCCATCGGCCTCCCGCGCTCGCTCCTCGCCAGCTGCTCCCAGGACAAGCGCGTCGTCGTCTGGACCAGCGACGACAACAAATCCTGGACGCCGATCATCTTGAACACTTTCGACGACGTAGTGTGGAGTGTGAGCTGGTCGCTCACCGGTAGTATCCTGGCCGTGTCGGGAGGTGATAACAAAGTGAGCCTGTGGCGGGAAGGCAACGAGGGCCAGTGGGCCTGCATCAGCGAGGTGGCTAAGGGTCTCGGACAGACACCGAGCGAGGAAAGAGCACTCTCGTGAGTGCGGTCAGTTCAATTCCCCCGTTTTGTGTATTTTTTATGTTATAAAGTTGGTCACTCACTTATGTTATAAACTTGTTGCTGATGTCATACTGTTGTTACAAGAGTGGAGTTGTCGCAGGATTTAAGCAGACGATACGTACGTACATACATTATGCCAAGCTATCAGTCGCCACAGCTCAGTGGTGCGGTCGGTCGACTTTCGGTCGTGATCATAAGCACACCTGGATTCGGTCAGTGGATGGATGGGTGACCGCTCGACCGTTGTAGGCTGACCGTGGTTCGGACTCCGCATAAAACTGTAGGTCCCTACCCTTTTTACCTTACTAGGTGGTAGGGTTTAACCCGCCCGGGTTGGTATCACCGCACTGAATGAAAGGTCGGTTGAAACGGCTATGTAAATAGTTTGTGTTTTCTGTCCAGTTCAGTGTAGCCGGCACGACCGAAGAGGAGCACTGACACGGCACCTAGTTCACCAAGGTGTTATGGGCTGACAACCCGGATGTAGCCACTGTTGGCTACACGGTTGACCGTGTCAGTTTCAATAAAAAAAAAGTTTGTTTCCCGTATGTCGTAGGCAGATACAACTGATGCACTTTGAGGAAATGCCCGATCTGGTCTAGGTAGGTGCGTCTAGGGCGACCATTGTGGGTGGAAGAGCCGGGAGGCTCTCCCACTCACATCCGCTCCATATATCTTTCATAAGTTTACTATTATACATTCTTGCAACGTGACTGAACGACCGGGGTATTACTTTCTCAATTTCTTGTCACTGACAGTAAAATATGTTGAAATAGTGAGTACCCATCTGTATAATGTATGGAGCTGTAATTATTAAGTTTTAATAAATTAATTCTAACATCAATTTTGTTTACTTTCCCCTGTCGTCGTGAGAAACATTGACACACCTTCCACTCAAGTAAATATTTTTGTGTTGAATTTATTGCAGTGACCTTAAAATGTATGGTTCTAAATCCCATGGGTCCATCACAAAAAACAATACAAAATGTGAAATGAATCATCAATTAAATGAAAATACACTTTCAAGTAAACAAATTTACAAAAGGCGGACTTAATGCCTCAAGGTATCAGTCATGTCAATATGATGTAATGTGTAAATGAAACCACAGAATTTTATAAAAAATAAAAATACTTTATTGCAACAATTTATAAAAAGAAAGATCATACACAACATACAAAAGCTTACGTACTACAGACACTTCCCACAGTAACTGTGTTGACCCTTCACAGATTCATAGCTTAGCTTTACCATAGTCCGTTGAAACATCACTTTGAGACAATATTTTAAGCATGGGTGTAGTAATCTCTTATTTAAACACAGGGTAGCTTCACCATAGTTGGGTAAAAATGGCATGTTTACACTTGAAATTTCAATCAAAATTTAACAAAATCAAATTATTGTAATTTTTTAATGAAAAACAGTTTTACTTGTCCCAACTGGCGGCAAAATGCTGGCTTTCCCCTCGATTGTAAAGGCGGATAGGGTGCAACTTTTGTTGATGAAATCTATTTGAGGTGGCAAGAGCCCTTTATTTATTTTAAACACTGACAACTGGTACGTGTATTCTGTTTTAATTTATGAGTGCACTTGTACTGTTTTTAACAATTTTTGTTTGTTTCTTTGACAAATTGATTTTTTAAAGAATTAATTGAGGGGGCACTGATGGTGTCTTCAGATAATTTGTTCCAGGCCCTTGTTGTTGTTGTTGTTGTTGTTGTTTTGGTTTGGGGTTGGCTCTAGGCCTGCAAACTAATCCCGCTTGGTTGGGGACCTTCGTGCAAAACCCCGCAGTCTCCAGCTACCCCAGCCACCCTATGTCTTCCATGAAAGCCACAAGTCGACCGGGGTGTCTGCAGGCCGCTTATCCCTTAGTCGCCTTTTACGACATGCACGGGGAGAGATGCAGTGGGGCTATTCTTATTAAGTACCGACCCCACACAGTACGTTCCAGGCCCTTACGACCCGGTGCATCAGAAAATGCTTCGTGGGGTTGGTACTTTATCCTATCCTAACTACTCAGATCAGAAGCTCTGTATGTGAAACTGTGTCAGTTGCTCTAGCAGCGGCATCTTGTAGTAGACAGCGATGGCGCGGAATGTCGCCAGCTGCGACCTGACCTCGCGCGCGGGTTGCAGCAACGCGAAGTCGCCGGCGCACGAACACACCACAGCGAGGTTCTCTCTCTTCACCTGTGTACACATGACAATAATTTACTTCACCTAACTACACCATGCGATGTCAAAATCAAAATCTTTATTGTTTTTTTTTTGCAGTTTTCTTTACTTTCCATTAAGGCTTTTCTGAACATGCAAAATGCTTGAATGGACGCACACCACTGCCTTCGCATGACTTGCTCCTGGTATAGAGCCATGCAAGGCTGGCTTTAAAATATTAATTTTTACAATTTATGCATAAAAAAAGACTGAAGACGACATAAGTCGAAATATTTTAATTAACTGTAATTTTATTAATAATAATATATAAAAATGCACAAAAAACCAATCACTATAACCTATATGAAAAATTGCACAAATTCGTTCACTTTATAAAAGGATTTGTCTAATAACCCCATCAGCCCATCACACCTTGGTGAACTAGATGAAATGTCAGTTGATGGACAGCAGTTTAAAAAAAAACTACATTCATACAATTCATCAGATAAAGGCTCTGAAGCTTCTGGCAGATGGAGCACAGAAAAATAAACAAAACAAATTTATTGAAAAAAGAAAAATGGTACAATAAACTAAAGGAATTATAAAAATATAGCAAATAAAGTAAGATGGCAAGTTCACTTAAGAGGATAGTATACATTTTTGTTGCTCGGGTCGAGACACTGTGACTGTGATGATGCCTTGATCTGGTTTTTTCAGTTGTATATTATAAAGTTTTCGATAAACACTAAAGTTATAATGTATAGTTTACTATATATAAAACAAAATATACTAAATATATTTGAAAAAAAAAAAACAATCTATTGATACAACATTCATGTTAGGCGAGCGATACACCGCCTCAAAATAAATGTATGCGAGCTTTACCTGATGACAGCGGGAGCAAATGAGATCCTGGAGCGTGTAGGACATCGCCTTCCTGTTGAGCGCCTCGATGAGTCGCCACTCGAGCTCCGCGTTGTCGTACGCCGCGCCGCACATTGAGCAAACGCAAACCGGCCTGGAGACATTATTTTATTTATTCCAGTAGAGGGCGGACAAATGACTTGAACATTTTAAGCATTGTAGGCGGTGTGAAGACATGAAAGGCCTTTTTAATGAGGTATATCAGAGAGTTGGCTCTTTTGACGATTTCTGATATGTGAGGTTCCCATTTCTGATCATAGTGGATGGTTAAACCGAGATCCCTCTGCGATACCTACCATACTGGATAACATAAAAAAAACACTCACACATATAAAGCTGTTCTGAAGCCGGTATGGACTTACGGAATAGAATTGTGGGGTACCGCCAGTAACTAGAATATAGAAATACTACAAAGGGACCAGAATGTCATACTCAGAAAAATTTGCCACGCGCCTTGGTTCACAAAAACAGAGGAAATACACAAATACCTGGAAGTCCCCACTGTAATGGAAGAAATAAATGAGCGTAGCGCTCGATACCACTTCAGGTTGGAAAACCATGTAAACCCGCTAGCAGTACAGCTCATACATAACAAAAATAATGTAACTAGACTGAGGAGGCACGATGTCATGGAATTAAATAAACGGGACCAGTAACACCGAAGGTGGCTGATCACTGGATCACAACACCTACAAGCCAAAATGACGCTAAAAAAACCTGCTTATGGTCGAAAGACCGATTGCAAGTAGATGTAAAATAATAATAAAAAAAAAACACTCACACGTCGCGCTGCAACGTGCGGTGGTTGTCCCTGCACAGGTCGAGGTTGCGGCAGTGGTTGCACACCTTGCAGATGACCTCCGACAGCAGGAAGGAGCCGCACGGGTCGCGCCACTCGCACGCGTCGCTGAACTCGCCCGCGCCGAGGAGCCGCAGCAGGTTGCGACGGAGCACTGTCACCTGCGGTGCAGATTACTTAATAGTTACTTCGTAACAGATAAATCACTCCATAGAAAAAGTTCCATGCCTTCGGCTTTAATAGCCTACTGTTTCACGTCGCCAATCGCTGCGTGCGAAAATGTACCTAAACGATCGAGTGTAAAGTGCATTATTGCTTTGCAGCTGCGCGCAGTTGCGTGGGCGCGCATGTAGGTATGTTTCGCGCGGCTGACGAATTCCACTGAATTGGCTCGCCGGCGGCCCGCCAGGCTGTAGGTAGTTAGCGCGCGCAAGTACATAGTGCGTGAGGCCTGCCTGCGGTCAATGTGCTCATTTATTATACACACACTAGCTTTTAGGCTTCGCTCGCGTGAAATTCGTATTTAAATGTACCGTGTGGGGCCGGTACACAGTCTATAGTCTTTAGTACACTACAGACTACAAACTATACACTACAGACTACACACTATACACTACAGACTATAGACTACAGACTATACACTACAGACTACACACTATAGACTACACACTATACACTACAGACTACACACTATAGACTACACACTATACACTACAGACTACACACTATAGACTACTGACCACACACTATAGACTACAGATTTTACATGGATATCATCAGCATAATTTGTCTACAACAGTTTGTCTATGCCGTGCGCTTCCAGCGCGTGCTCAGTAGTCGATGCACCTCAAAGGCTGAATAATATTTTCTTCAAAACCGGTTACCTCTTCCTCGACGGCGGAGTCGAGACTGAACACCTTGCAGACAGAGTTGACGAACATGAGCGCGGGCGTCGTGCCGGTGTAGACGTCCTCGCGGAGGCCCGGCTGAGGCGTGATGTCCGCCTCGCGGACCGACGGTAGCCGAGTGTTGATCTTCTCTGTTATCCTGGGGGAAACATTTTGAACTATTTTTTTTTATTGAAACTGACACGGTTGGGGCTATATCACCTACAACATCCGTGATGCCAGCCCATAACACCGGGTGTACTTGGCGCCACGTCAGTGCTTCCCTTCGGTCGTGCCGGCTACACTGAACTGGACAGAAATCACAAACTATTTACATAGCCGTTTCGACCGACCTTTCATTCAGTGCGGTGGTACCAACCCCTACCACCTAGTAATATAAGGGAGTCATATCCCTTAGTCGCCTTTTACGACATACACGGGGAGAGATGCAGTGGGGCTATTCTTTTAAAGTACCGGCCCCACACGGTGAAATTGGTAGAATTGACTTAATTTTTTTTTAAGAGACTAAAAAGACAGTGTTATTGAATTGGCAGAAAGATAGAGAGATGTCACTAAAAGCCTGTTTACATGTGGCGGATTCATACGTGCGGTTTCCGCTCGGAGTCAGCCTCAGTGGTGCGGTCATCGACTGTTGTTAAGCACACATGGGCGCGGTCAGTACTTGGATGGGTGACCGCTCAACCTTTCGTCGGAGGCTAACTGTGGTTCGGATTCCACGTAAAACTGTAGGTCCTTCTTACCTTGCTAGGTGGCATGGTTTATTCCGCCCGGGTTGGTTGGTACCATCGCACTGAATGAAACGTAGGTCGAAACGGCTATGTAAATAGTTCGTGTTTTCCGTTCAGGCCCTGTACGGGCGTTACTCACTCGCCGATGTGAGTATGAGAAACGATCTCACTCAACCAATCAGAAGGCGTTCGGTGAGGCATCCGGCCCGGCTATTGGTTGAAATTATGCGAGTAGTTAGCGAGTGAATTGACGCCGGTAGACCCCCAGTTCTGTGTAGCCGACATGAAATGAAGGGAAGCACTGACGCGGCACCTAGTTCACCCGGCGTTACGGGCTGACATCACGGATGTTGTACTTGTTGTACGAGTACTTGTTGAATTTAGAGTTCCATGGGAAAGCAACATACTGAAGGACCACAACATCAAACTTAACAAGTACTGCACCTATTAGACCGTTCTGTGTGTGTCCTTCTGTTAGTAGACCGGGTTGTGAGAAACGGATTCAAGACCGATCTCTTCGCTGTCGAAGTCGGAGCAAGAGGACTACCAGCGAAGTCGCTCTACAGTCTCTTCAAGAATCTAGGGCTGCCAAGATCGACGCTAAGCTCATATATGGAGAGAGCTTCGAAAACGTCACTGGAAGCATCCTACAGAATATGGATAAGTATAGAGAGGGAGGTCGAGAGCGGGACTGGTGTTTCCCCGCGTCCTAGTCAACGCAGACTAGCTGACGAGGGCTTGATGCGAGCCGAAACGTGAAACATGCGCGGGAAATTTAGAGTGGCCACTCGCTAGTTCCGACCTCGATTAACACCCTCCTCTACTTCTGATGGGCCCGGATATGTTCGGTGAAGCCATCGCAAGCTTAGTTCCACACCTTCCTTCCCTTCGTGATGTAGCCGACCGTGTCAGTGTTCATTAAAAAAAAAAAAATCACATCGTCCTACAGCGGTTACCGTAACAGCTGCTGCGTCATCTCGCCGCGCAGTAGAGCGGGCAGGTGGGCGGGCTGGGTGTAGGCGGCGCTCACGAAGCCGCCCACGGCCGCCGCCAGCTGCTCGCGCACGCCGCGCGGCAGGTACTCGGCCAGGTTCCACGTCATGTCGATCGATGGCTGTCGGGTGTTGCATATTATGTTATATTCAGGGATCGCAATAGGTAGAGTATAAATACCTTATGTTGGCGAGAAGACATAACATGGAGTGATTAAAACCACCGGGAATTCTGAAAAATTCACGAGAATTCTAGGATTTTAAAAATATTTCCTGGTAGTGACATAGTTAGAAACTTTTGACATTTGTAACATGCTGTGATGTATGAATACCTTATTTAAAATACCAATTTTTTATTTTTACAATAAATTATTCATATATTATTTCATTCAATTGACTGTTAAAACCTGCACACATACCTCCTAACCATTGCCACATTCCCAAATATGTACAGTGCATGACACATCGGGCTAGAGTAATCGGTGTTGCGCTGCAAGGGCGCGGTGTTCCCTTGCCCCTTACTAGGTGGTAGGCTCAAATTGTAGCCGAATGGGTTGGTAACACCGTAATGGACGTAAGATGGCCGCATAGCAGCCTCGGTTGCATTCTCCTTAGTACAGTATAGCCAGCAATCCAGGGAATTCTCCGGTATGGCACCTACCTTCTCGGAGGTGATATCTGACTCAGCCAACCATACCAGATTACATAAAAAAAAAATTGGTTGTCTGTAAAGTCGGTTTACGGACGATAGTTTTACGTGATAACGTCATAAAGTGGTAAGACTACACATGTCGTTTTTGTTACGTTTGTATTTCCGAAAATAATTCTTAGGTGGTTATAATAAAATCTAAACACCCTAAAAAACACTGTAATTTAAACACTGTAACATTGCTTAAAAAAGAAAAAAAATTTTGAGGGATTCCAACCCATGGTCAAAAAATACAAATCCTACACTCTTACCACTGAGCCACGAAATCACATAAACGACCAAACGAATATCGGATACCCTTGGTTCGCTTTCGGCTTGGGCCGATTGTGCCTCTCTATCGCTTGTTACGCGCTCTCGCTTGCACACACAGGCTCAGATGGAACGTGACATTTTTTCGTGCGTGCAGCCGGTGTTCATCAATATAAAAGATGTGACGTTATCACGTCAAAACCACCTCTTTCGGAAATTCTGAAATAATCCCAAGAATTCTGGGGTATAAAACACAGGGTAGGTGCACCGCAATATTAGGAGTAATATTAGCCTGTTAATGTTCAATGTACAATAAACTCACCTCCTCTTCATCATCTTCGTTGACAATCTCCTCTGCAGATGGCAGAGCCTGCGAGCTACCCACAGTCATGATCCCAGGCGGCAGTTTACCCTGTTCGGGAACAAGATAGTTATTTATTTATTTATTTATTTTAAACACTGACAGCCGACAGCTGGTGCGTGTATTCTGTTTTTTTATTTATGAGTGCACTTGTATTGTTTTTAAGTATTTTTGTTTGTTTGTTTTGTCTAATTGGTTTTTTAAAGAATTAACCGAGGGGGCGCTGACGGTGTCCTCAGAAAATTTGTTCCAGGCCCTTACGACCTGGTGCGTCAGAAAACGCTTCCTGGGGTTGGTTCTATGCGTGGGCCATTTCAGTTTTAATGAGTGACCGCAAAGACGTTCTTCAGTGCTCCTTTCGTACATTGACTGTAGACTTGGTACATAGTTAGATAAATAAATACTTCATTACTCCAGAAACAAGCGCGCTCTGTAGCTCAGTGGTGCGGCATGTCAGCCTCGGTAGCTCAGCGGTGCGGTCGGTCGACTGTCGGTGTCGTGATCATGAGCACACCTGGACGCGGTCAGTACTTGGATGGGTGACCGCTCGAATGAAAGATCGGTTGAAACGGCTATGTAAATAGTTCGTATTTTCCGTCCATTTCAGTGTAGCCGGTACGATCGAAGGGAAGCACTGACACAGCACGTAGTTCACCAAGGTATTATGGGCTGACATCACGGATGTAGTAGGTGATGTAGCCAACCGTGTCAGTTTCCATAAAAAAAACCCATAAATAATTTACATGACGTGCAAAGGTGGACTTATCCAATATAGAGCATTAGTATTATTACAGAGTGGACGTTTGAAACCGGGTGGCTAAGGTCAAGTGGCAGTGGGCTGGGCACGACATTATTTAGAGCGACAGGACAAACCTTGATGCCGGCGTGGTTGGACTCGTCGAGCCACAGCAGGTAGGACCAGCACTGCTTGTACGTGATGTTGATGCCGTGGAACATCTCCTTGTTGCGGATACTCTGCACCACAAACTCCACGTAGCCTAGGAGGCATACATACATACATATCACACACGCTGAATCCCGACAATCGGGGTAAGCAGAGTAATCGGTGTTGTGCTGCAAGAACTCTGGTAAATTGCAGCACAACACCGACCACCACGTTTCGAAAAGTATTCGAACAAGATTCAATAGATCAAGCAGCAAGTAAGGCACGAAGACCCACCTGCTGCATGACTCGGTGGAAGTACCGAGCCAAGGTGACAGGTGGCGAGCCTGTCGCCCTTTAGCGCGGCATCTTGTCCTTATCCCTTAGTTACCTAGGAGGCAAAATCAGGTATACCCCGTTTTTATAACTGTGCACTTCGAGCTGTCAAAGTCGTAGTCGGTTGGCAGGACTGAATTCACCCCCCGCTTACTTCCTCACCTCTCCGCCGACGGCTATCAGTACACATACACACACACCCTCTCCCTCACACACACACACACACACACAGCAAGGGCGTGTACTGATAGGCGTCGGCGGAGAGGTGAGGAAGTAAGCGGGGGGTGAATTCAGTCCTGCCAACCTAACAACTTTGACAGCTCGAAGTGCACAGTTATAAAAACGGGGTATACCTGATTTTGCCTCCTAGGCGACTAAAGGATAAGGACAAGATGCCGCGCTAAAGGGCGGTGATGATGTGAGGATACAAAAATTCCAGGTTGAAAGTATTTCAAAATTATTACAATTCCATACCCTAGCTGTGCGACAGAGGAACGATTTTGAGAGTCGAAAGGTTCTCAAAAGTCCAATGTTAATAAAAACTGTAGTAATGTTCGAAAGAATTAAAACGAACCGATGGCATCTTTGACGGAGTTCTTCTTAGTAGCGAGCAGTATCTTGTTGAAGTTGGCGAACACTATCGTTGAGCCGAGCCGCTTGAACTCGGCCACGAGCTGCAGGAACAGCTTCTTGGTCAGGCTGAAGAGCGTGCGGCGCAGCGCCGGGTCGTAGAGAAGGCTGGTTGGGGTCTTTAGCCATCTGGGGGATCAATCCAACATTTCCTTTAACCGTTTAAAAAAAGTTTATTTTTGTATGCTAGTGTGGAGATGTGGATCTCACTGATTTAGGGACGACTGGATAAATGAATAAGACACGTATACATTATTAGAGTTTGTATTCCTCCAAAAGTAACTGTCGCGAGTAACTGCCTAGCGAAGACTGAAGAGGGGCGCGGCGCGCGCGGCGTCGCAGCCGAGCGGGGGAAATACTGTAAGTATGTGTGTGAGTATGCATATACGCTACAGGACTCCCCCCCTAAAATAAGGATATTTAAGTTCAAAAATGGAAAACAACACAAATTTTAAATAAAAACTACATGACACAAAATAAATTTTCACGAAACAGTTCGTTGAGTTAAACGGGGTACGCTGAAGCCGCCCCTGCCGCTGCCGTTGATCGCAGTCCCATGTTTGGTATGGTTGCTAACGAGCCGTTGTTGCCGCCCTGCGCTTCGCCTAGTCGACGGAGGACGGCGCTGACTAAACGTTGCTGTTGGTACTTCCTTAGCACTTGGTATATCACTATGGCTAGGGCTGCTGCGGATAAGATGATAGCCCATGTCACCATCGTTGCGGTGTGGTGCTCCGACGACGCCGTATTGTCGCCGGCGGCTGCCGCTGTTTGTGAGATGAGGCTGACCTCTCTTGTTTCTTCTTTGGTGGAGTACCCGCCCATGGTGTTCTGGTTGGTTGCTCTGGCGATTTCTGCAGCGGTACTGACGAGGGTGCTGCGGTCGCGACGTGCGTCAAGTAATCCGGTCACTGACTGACACGTCGGAGCAATTTTCTGAGTTGCCACGGGCCTCGCGCGTGGAAGCGCGAGTGAATTTTGCGTCAGCATGTTTCCGGTACGGCAGGGGTCGACGTTATGCTGTGACCTAGATTCACCTTAATTACGATTATAGACATAATTTTTATATTACAAAGAAAAGGAAAATGTCTTAAACAATTAAAAAAATAACACTACAAGGTTGAAACACAAAAATAAAACTTCGTTCACTGCACTCAATGTTCCTGTCTAGAGTTAGTTATACATTGTTATCACTTCGCATATGCGTATTAGAGTTCCGCGAAACGTACAATGGGCCGTGATATTCGACCGTGTCTCGTAACATGATACGGGAGGGTCAGCGTCGGCGGCCGCGGTGGCGACGAAGGCGGTGGTGACGTAGGCGGCGGTGACGGAGGTGGCCCAGTTGCAATATTGTTATTGTTTGCGGTTTGGTCCGTGCTTTGCTCTGCCGGGATGCACATGAAAGCCGGTTTTATGCGGTCAAGCGTAATTGTTCGGTCTCCGTTTGGGAACTTTAGTGTATAATGTTTGTTTCCGCGTTCTATAATTTGGAAAGGTCCGTCGTATGGTGGTGTCAGGGGTTTTGCGACATGGTCTCGTCTGACAAAAACATGGGTGCACTTGCTTAATTCCGGGTGGATGAATACGGATGGTCTCGTGTTTTCTCTTTTCGGAATAGCTGTTAGTCTCTCGATTTGATCACGTAATCGGTTTACAAAAGAGTCGTTCATGCTGGTAGTTTTCGTCTCCTCGAAAAATTCACCGGGTAGGCGTAAAGTGGATCCATACACCAACTGGGCGGGGCTGATGCCAGTGTCGTCACGTAGAGACGCTCTGAAACCGAGGAGTATAGTTGGGAGTTCTTCCGACCATTTCGTCGTGTTTCCGCGTGCCATCAACGCGCCCTTCATTGACCTGTGGAACCTCTCAATGGCTCCATTGCTTTCTGGATGATACGCTGTTGTCCTGATCTTCTTTACTCCCATCAGTTTTGTTAGGTTGTAAAAAAGGTCGGATTCGAAGTTGCGTCCTTGGTCAGATGTCAGGTGTAGTGGACATCCGAACCTTACGATCCAGTGCTCGTAGATGATTCTTGCCGTGGTTTCGGCCGTTGCGTCTGTTACAGGAACGGCTTCCATCCATGAAGTGGTGCGATCTATCATGGTGATTATGTATCTGTGGTCTTGTGACGGATGGAGTGGTCCGACCACGTCGATGTGTACGTGCTCGAAACGTCCAGCTGATTCAAATTTTCCGAAAGGAGTTTTGGTGTGTCTGGTGACTTTTGCCTTTTGGCATGGGATGCATGTTCTCGTCCAGATTGGTAAGTCAGTGTTCATTTTCGGCCAGTAGAACCTTCCGGCCATCAGTTTCCTAGTTCCTCTCACGCCGGGATGTGACAATCCGTGTATTGTTTCAAAAGCCTGTTTACGGAACTTTTCTGGGAGGTATGGTCGAATGTTTGAGTGAGAAATGTCACAATATAGTGTCGAGTCGCATCCAGGGATCTTCACTTTCTTGAGGGGGGACTTCCCTGATGCTAGTAGCTCTTTCAACTCTTGGTCGACCATTTGGCATTGACTTACTTGTTCGTAGTCTATTGTTGAGGGACATTTTATAGATTCTAACCGCGACAGGAAATCTGCAACCGTGTTGTCCTTGCCGGCTACATGTTCGATTCTAGTACAGAATTGAGAGATGTAGTCGAGCTGTCTCGACCTCCGTGGGGTATCGTCGGAACTTGCGGTTTTCTTGAAGGCGTGGATGAGCGGTTTATGGTCAGTATACATGATTACTTCTCTGCCTTCGATTAAACGACGGAAGTGTTTAATCGCGGAGTATATTCCGAGTAGCTCTCGATCATACGTGGAATAGCGTTTTTGAGTTTCGTTTAGATTTTTGGAGAAAAATCCGAGTGGTTCTGGTCCACTTCCGCTGTCTTGTTGTAGGACTGCTCCAATGCAAGTGTCCGAGGCGTCACTCATTATGCTAAGTGTGCCGTCGCGTGATGGATGTACGAGGGTGCAAGCGTTTTTGATGCTGTCTTTGCATCTCTCGAACGCTGCACTGGTGTCTGTAGTCCATTCTATCGGTGATTTGTCATTCTTCTTGGATTTAACTAGGTATTGGTTTAGTTCACTCTGGTCCTTTGCTGAGTTGGGAAGGCATTCACGGTAAAAGTTCAACATTCCGAGGAAACGTCGGAGTGATTGTACTGTGGTCGGTTTTTCAAATTTGGAGATTGCTTCTACGCGTTCAGGTAGTGGTATTATACCATTAGTCGTGACTGCGTATCCTAGATAATCCACACTAGTTTTGCCAAAGTGGGACTTTTCTACATTGATTGTGATGCCGTAGGCGTTAAACCTTTCAAGGACTTGTCTTATGTGGTCTTTGTGGGTTTCTTCGTTCTCGGACGCTATAAGGATGTCGTCGATGTAGGCGAAAATGAACGGAAGGTTCTGTAGAACCGTATCAAGGAAACGCTGGAAGGTCTGGCCAGCATTCCTGAGTCCAAAGCAAGTCCTCGTGAATTCGAACAGGCCGAACGGAGTAGTTACGGCCGTTTTCTCTATGTCACTTTCTCTTACGGGGATCTGATTGTAAGCTCGATTGAGATCGATTTTCGAGAAGATTTTCTTGCCGTGAAGTAAGTACGTGAAATCTTGAAGACGGGGGATTGGGTAACGGTCTGGCTTGGTAACTTCGTTCAATCTTCTGTAGTCTCCCACAACGCGTATCCCTCCATTACTCTTCGGTACGATGTGTATCGGGGATGCCCAGGGTGACTTTGAGGGTCGGCAGATGCCTTGCTCCATTAGGATCATAAACTCCTGTTTTGCTTTGGCATATTTATCAGGGGCGAGGGGCCTCGGGCGGCAGAACACTGGTGGACCACTCGTTTCGATGTGGTGAGGTCACGCAGTGTTTTATGTCCTCGTTGGATGGGACCGTTGTCTTGAGAATCTTCGGGAAATTGGTTAATATTTCGTTATACGGGTGGGATGTGTTCAGCATACGTATAGTGGGTTCCTGTGATACTTCAACTGAACCAATAGCCTCGAGGCGTGTCGTGCCATCGATGAGTCGTCGATTCCTTAGGTCTACTATCAGATTATAGTGTTCCAAGAAATCAGCTCCTATTATGTTCTGTCCCACGTCGGCGACTGTGAAAGTCCACCGGAAAGGTCGACGTAAACCGAGGTTCAAGACGATACTTTCCTCACCGTATATGTTGATGGTGGAGTTGTTGGCTGCGTACGCTATGCCCTTCGGTGATCCGGATTTTCGTCCACGCAGCACTGAAATATCGGCTCCAGTGTCGACGAGGTATACATTTCCGGTTGATCGATCAGTGATTTTAAGGCGTTTTGATTTCCCCACCGTGCAGACCTCCGCCATAGGTTGCACTACGTTTAGTTTTTTTGCTGATCCTTCCACGCGCACGGTGGTTCACATTTGCGTGCCAGGTCTCTGAACTTATGATGGTAGTAGCAGAGCCAGTTCGGGTTTTTATCCGATTGTGATGACGATCGTGTTCGTTGTCGGGATCGTGATCGTGCTCGGCTACTTTGCCCGCCACGCGGATATTGCATGAATCCCGTGCGTAGCGATGCTAACTCGACTGACATGCGCGCCATTTGCTGAGTCAGCTCTACGATAGCCGCTTGCATTACTTGTGTCGTCGGTGACGGGGTGGATGACCGGGCCTGGGTTGACCTCGATACTTCGCTAACCTGAAGTTGTATCGGAGCGGGAATTTTCCAGAACTTTATCGGCCATTGTAGCTAATTCTTCCAGGGACTTGTGGTCAGTTACTGCCAGCACTGTGCGGATCGCTATGGGTAGGTGGCCGGCCCAGAGGAATTTTAATGCGTCGTCGCTAATTTTGGTGCCCGCGAGGTCCCGCATACGCCGGAGTAGTTGGGACGGGCGTTGATCGCCGAGTTGCATCTCACTTAGCAACTTCTGGAATTGCCGCTGTTCTGACTCTACGTTGACTGTAATTAGGCGCGTCTTCAGTGCTTCATATTTACGTTCAGCAGGGGGCGATGAGACTAGGTCGTTTACTTGCTGAAGGTCCGGGAGCTGTAGTTTGGCGATGACCGCTTGCCAGCGCTGCTCGTCGGAGAGCCTTTGGGAGGCGGTGACGGCCTCAAACTGAATGAACCACAGCTTTGGTTCTTGCCGCCAAAAATCCGGTATCCGGCTGGACACGGATATGGCGGCAAGGTTGCCCGCCATATCGGATGAGGATTGTTGGTGTGCTGCGTCCAGGCTCGCCTGCAGGTTTGGTGGTATTGGCAGCTGACCTGGCAGTAGGTTGATTGGAGGAGGCTGGTTATTCATTTTCACTTGCACGGTGAATAAAGTTCACGTCGCGGAAAAGTCACTTCGCGGTAATGTTAATTAATTGTTAATGTTCACTGCGTGTTCACTTTTGTCGGGGTCACCACTGTGGAGATGTGGATCTCACTGATTTAGGGACGACTGGATAAATGAATAAGACACGTATACATTATTAGAGTTTGTATTCCTCCAAAAGTAACTGTCGCGAGTAACTGCCTAGCGAAGACTGAAGAGGGGCGCGGCGCGCGCGGCGTCGCAGCCGAGCGGGGGAAATACTGTAAGTATGTGTGTGAGTATGCATATACGCTACACTAGCGTCACAGATTACTTAATAGTTACTTCGTAACAGATAAATCACTCCATAGAAAAAGTTCCTACCTTCGGGCTTTAATAGCCTACTGTTTCACGTCGCCAATCGCTGCGTGCGAAAATGTACCTTAACGATCGAGTGTAAAGTGATTATTGCTTTGCAGCTGCGCCAGCCGCGCGTACGTATGCTCCGCGCAGCTGTTTATATTCTTTGGGCAGCCCATTGAAATTCACCGCCGGAGGTGCGCCGGGCGGTAGGTAGTTAGCGCGCGCAAGTACATAGAGTGCTTGAGGCCTGCTAGCGTGTATGTGTACCAGCAGTAAATAATCAACATCGAGCTTTAATCTGGCTTCCCACGGTGCGTGATATTGCGGACGGACGCGGACCATCCCGCACGACGCACCATGGCAAGAGTGTTGTCTGTGAAAGCGCAAACACGTCCGTAGCGGAGCGCCGGATCCGCCGCGAGTCGGTAACTTCAAAGGTGCGGTGCAAGCTCGCGCATGCACGTTTTTTTTTTTTAACTGAGACAGTTGGCTACTTCACCTAAACATCCGTGATGTCAGCCCATAACACCGGGTGAACTAGGTGCCATGCCATTGCTTCCCTTCATTTCATGTCGGCTACACTGAACTGGCCGGAAAACACGAACTATTTACATAGCCGTTTCGACCGACGTTTCATTCGGTGCGGTGGTACCAACCCGGGCGGGATAAACCCTACAACCTAGTAAGGTAAGAAGGGAAGGGACCTACAGTTTAATATTGAATCCGAACCACGGTCATCCTCCAACGGTGGAGCGTTCACCCATCAAAGGACTGACCGCACCCAGAGTTGCTTAATAACAGTCGACTGACTGCACCACTGAGCTACCGAGGCTGACAGAACAGTGCGGTGCGCTCCGCGGTCGTCCGTATAAATGCAGACGTTCTCTATCACTTTGCATTTTGGAATGACAACATGTGCGGTGCGTGGCTGTCTGTGGACGTTGGCCATGCGTGATGATCCGCAGAATCACGCACCGTGGGAAGCCAGCTTAAGAAAGGCTGACTATGTCACGTGAACACCCAGTGACAGAACCATCAAATGAAAAAAAGAGAAAGGTTACACTAAAGCGCTACCTAAATATTTTGATATGAACAATGTAGCCTTTTTATAATATCGAAGATGTTTACCTGTAGAAGTGCATAATTTGAACCTCAGCGAAGGCGTTCTTGTACATAGTCGTGTCTCTGAGCCAGGTCTGCACCATTGTGCGCAGGATTTTGAACGCGGCGCTGCACTGGGCCGTCTCGTCGTAGTTCAGCGTCGCGTTTGCGCCTGGAACCAAAGCAGAAACTTAACATTAACCGCTCACGCATTGCTGTTCCTAAATTTTAAAAAAATAATTCATCTATATGGACGACCGCGGAGCGCAGCTTCACGAGAACGCACGAGCTCGCACTGCACCTTTGAAGTTACCGACTTATGGCAGATCCGGCGCAACCGTTACAGACGTGTCTGCGCTTTCACAGATGACACATTTCCCATGGTGCGTCGTGCGGGCTGGTCCACGTCCGTCGGCAATATCACGCACCGTGGGAAGTCAGCTTAAAGCTCGATGTTGATTACTTACTGCCAGGTACTGTATACGCTTAGTGCTAGCCTATAAAACTAAACGTTTTGTGGAAGCGGTTAAAAGAACGTTGCGTTCCAATTTTGTAACCGCGTATCGGCCGACTTTCGGCATTGAAATATACGCTTATTCAATATGAGGATAAGGCTCAATTATTACACTTCTAAATAAAAAAAACGTGATTATGATTCACTTAGTGCCCTCCGGCTGCAGGATCTGCTGGAGCTGCATCAGCGCGCACACGCACAGCGCGTCGCACTCGAGCTCCACGCACACGTGGCCGTACGCGCCGCTCGCGCTGTGCGCGCACGCCGCCGTCTCCTCCACCTCGCTCACGAGCCTGCGCGCGGGACAAACCTGTAGCGTGCACCATGTCCTGCACGGTGCCGTGCTGCGCGTGGAAGGAGGTCGCCGCGCTGGTGCCCTCCGACTGCAGGATCTGCTGCAGCTGCATCAGCGCGCACACGCACAGCGCGTCGCACTCGAGCTCCACGCACACGTGGCCGTACGCGCCGCAAGCGCTGTGCGCGCACGCCGCCGTCTCCTCCACCTCGCTCACGAGCCTGCGCGCGGGACAAACCTGTAGCGTGCACCATGTCCTGCACGGTGCCGTGCTGCGCGTGGAAGGAGGTCGCCGCGCTGGTGCCCTCCGACTGCAGGATCTGCTGCAGCTGCATCAGCGCGCACACGCACAGCGCGTCGCACTCGAGCTCCACGCACACGTGGCCGTACGCGCCGCAAGCGCTGTGCGCGCACGCCGCCGTCTCCTCCACCTCGCTCACGAGCCTGCGCGCGGGACAAACCAGGGTAGCTTGTACTGTTTCATCAAGTTCACAGTATTTAGTGTCGCGTTGCAAAATTGCAAAAAAGGGACCCTTATGGGATGGGAGCACTCTAGTGTCTGTCTGTCTGTCCGTATGTCTGTTAATCACATGCAGATATCTCTGGATCTACTGAAGCGATTTTGAAGAAACTCATGCCAAAATTTGCAGAATTTTTGCTCACAGACAGACCATAGATTAAATGTGTTGAAATGTAATAAATTTGTTTAATAGTCCGGTGGAAGCCCAGGCCATCCCACCGTGAGAAAATTATTCTTTTTATTTTATTATTTAAAAAAAATGGAGTTGTATCATGCATGTCATTCTATAGGTATTTTTGAGGTAAAAACCAGCCAAATGCTATTTTCTTTGGTTTGGCCCTCAGCGGAAAGCAGTTGTCCCGTAGACAACTGCTTTCCGCCGACGTACTCGATGTCGTCGGCCCACCTCCGCGTCAAAGTCTGCTCAATCACCTGTTATCATCAGTCTCAAGGCCCCCGAGGTCAGGCCGGTCTAGGTTGGAGCACCACAGCACGAAGCCGTTCTTCATGAGATGCCGAGCGTAGAACAGATCGGCTCCGAACAGAGCCGAGTCCGCCGGCATGTTCCCGATGGGCAGGTGGAAATACCTGTCAAAGTACCAGCAGCGGTTGGAGCAAGTGTTTGTTTGGATCTCAAGTTTTTGAAGTGAAAACTTCTTTAGGCGCGTTGAGACATTTTCGGTAGGGGGTAAAAATTATTAATTCACGTGGCGTGTCGACATGCATGTTGACGCATGTTAACACGCATGTAGAGATCGTCTATTGTAAAAATGAACACCCCTCCACAAATCTTGATTGTTTCAATGTGGGAGAGGAAATACCTATTGCAACACTTACTTGTGTGCGTGCGGCGATTTTACGATTCGCCCGCGCAACTAGTAGGTCAACTAATCGTGCATGTATTGCCTTTGTATGGCGGAGAGCTCGCGCTTTGTGCGGAACGACACGTCCGCTCTGCCGTGCGGTCTCGTCAAAAATGCGCTAGTTGGCCAACAGATCCGGCTAGATCTTGCCGGTGAATGACATGACTGACTGAATCGAAATAAAAGCGGCGCGGCGCGGCAGGCGGCGGCGGTTTGTGGCGGCTAACTGAGCTGGCGGAGGCTGGCGGCGGCGGCGGAGGCGCCAGGCGCGGCGCGGGGTGCGGTCCGGCGGAGCGCGGTGTGTGTATGCATTGTCTCGAGCCAGGGCGGTCAGGCAGTCAGAGCGACTGAATGACCAATGACAAAGAACAAATTTGTGTGTATTGCAACATATTGCGTCTGTAAACCTACTGTGCATGTGAGCGTAAACAAAGTGGAGGTGCGTTCATTTTAAGATTAGACGATCTCTACCTTCTTGAGGCGCGTTGAGAGATTTTCGGTAGGCGGTAAAAATTATGAATTCGCGTGGCGTGTCGACATGCATGTTGACGCATGTTAACACGCGTGTACGGGTAGGTACGGTAGGATCGAATGAAAGGCCCATCAAATTATAAAGCATGAAAAATATTGACTTCGAATCGACAACATACCTAGCCGCTAAATTCACATACTCACGCTATTAGAGAGCGTTCCAACTAAAAGTTCCCTTCGCCGTTATGTTGGCTCCACTGTTTATCTGTCAAAACAGCGTTGAGGGTTGCTATATGTACAGATTTATTCGTACTTATCAATATTTACCGTATTTTTTGTACGGTAAATACGGATTACATTATTAGGTAATATAATCTTCACAATCTGGCAGCACAAATTTAAGCACTGACAGTGGAGCCAACATAACGGCGAAGGGAACTTTTAGTTCGAACGCTCTTTACAGAAATATTTTGTTGTGTTTTTTCGAGTTTTTGTCAACAAAGGCGGACATCTTACGGACGGATGTACCGTGTGGGGTCGGTACTTAAAAAGAATAGCCCCACAGCATCTCTCCCCGTCGCATGTCGTAAAAGTCGACTAAGGGATAAGAAAATTCGTCAGCCTCGGTAGCTCAGTGGCGCGGTTGGTTAGTCAACTGTTTTTAAGCAACGCTGAGCGCGGTCAGTGATTGGATGGGAGACCGCTCGACCGTTGGAGGCTGACCGTGGTTCGGATTCCACGTTAAACTGTAGGTCCCTTCCCTTCTTACCTTACTAGGTGGTAGGGTTTATCCCGGCCGGGTTGGTACCACCGCACTGAACGAAACGTCGGTCGAAACGGCTATGTAAATAGTTCGTGTTTTCCGTCCAGTTAAGTGTAGCCGACATGAAATGAAGGGAAGCACTGACATGGCACCTAGTTCACCCTGTGTTATGGGCTGACATCACGGATGTTGTAGGTGATGTAGCAAACCGTGTCACGTTCCATAAAAAAAAAAAAAAAACATGTTTTCTTAAAAAGTTGCACTGTCAAACAGCCATTGGGTGACGGGCCGCTGCTCTGTGAATTTACTATCGTCAGCCAGTTCTTTTTATTATTCCAAAGTTTTAAGTTTTCATTTCGGTCGGTAGTCCCCATGACTGGCCATTTTTTTTTAAATCCGGAATGGCTGGCTGAGCACATGCTTCGGCCGGCTAATATCACCTCCGAGAAGATAGGTGCCATACCGGAGACTTCCCTTTGGATTGCTGGCTATTCTGGACTAGAGGAGAACACAGCCGAGGCTGCTATGCGGCCATCTTACATCCAGTACGGTGGTAACAGCCCAGTCGGCTACAATTTGAGCCTACCACCTAGTAAGAGGCCAGAGAAGGGACCTACAGTTTTACACGGGTTCCGAACCACGGACAGTGTACTGTGTGGGGTCGGTACTTAATAAGAATAGTCCCACTGCATCTCTCCCCGTGCATGTCGTAATAGGCGACTAAGGGAAAGGGCGGTGTAAAACTGTAGGTCCCTTCCCTTGCCCCTTACTAGGTGGTAGGCTCAAATTGTAGTCGACTGGGTTGGTACCACCGTACTGGATGTAAGATGGCCGCAAGCAACCTCTGTTGTGTTCTCCTCTAGTCCAGTATAGCCATCAATCCAGGGAAGTCTCCGGTATGGCACCTACCTTCTCGGAGGTGATATTGGCTGGTTAGAGCATGTGCTTTGGCCCCTCCGACTCAGCCACCCATACCGGATAACATAAAAAAAAAAAAAAAAAAAAAAGGGATAAGCGGCCTGCAGACACCCCGGTCGACTTGTGGCTTTCATGGAAGACATAGGCTGGCTGGGGTAGCTGGAGACTGCGGGGTTTTGCACGAAGGTCCCCAACCAAGCGGGATTAGTTTGCAGGCCTAGAGTCAACCCCAAACCAAAACAACAACAACAACAACAACCACGGACAGTTCCACAATCTAGCGGTGTGACAAAGAAACGATCACGAGAACAGATGGGTTCTCAAAAGCACAAAAGGTAATCCCGCATAGTCCCAAATAAACCTGATCTTTGGACCGATTCAGTCAGTCCTCCGACCGATTAGTACCGACTAAGACCAGTCGACCGACTCAGCTGGAACTGTAAAAGGACAATATGTCGTGCATGGTCCCTCCACCGAGTCATGCAACCTTACTTGGTGCTCGATAGTTATCTTGTCCTAATACTTCGCTAAGCGCTGTGGTCGGTGTTGGGGCTCTGCTTACCCCGATTGTTGGAATACAGCGTGTGGTATGTAATTATTATGTTAGTACCGGCACATATTACTTAATAGTTACTTCGTAACAGATAAATCTCTCCATAGAAAAAGTTCCATACCTTCGGCTTTAATAGCCTACTGTTTCACGTCGCCAATCGCTGCGTGCGAAAATGTACCTAAACGATCGAGTGTAAAGTGATTATTGCTTTGCAGCTGCGCGCAGTTGCGTGGGCGCGCGTGTAGGTATGCTACGCGCGGCTGACGAATTTCCACTGAATTAGGCTCGCCGGCGGCCCACCGGGCGGTAGATAGTTAGCGCGCGCAAGTACATAGAGTGCGTGAGGCCTGGTACCGGTGCCAAAGCTAAAGTGAGACAGACCTGCACTGTTCGGTAGTGAACTGAAGAGTTGACTCCAGATTGAGGTAGTGGCGGATGACGGCGCGCGCACCGACGCGCTGCCACTCCAGCGAGCTGTACAGCGACTCGACATCGCGAGTCAACAGCGGCACCAGCGGGAACTCGCACAGACCTGCAGCGATGACATTGAGAGTTATTCGCAGTTGATGTACTGAACGAGCGCGCATTCATATATGTATAAGTACATATAAATTACATTATATATAAAATACTAGCTTTTGCCCGCCACTTTGTCCCGTGTGAATTAAAAAAAAAACAGAATTCGAAATTGAAGTTTTTATGTGACGTTGATAGGTTTTTGTTTTTCTTGCCTTTTATATTCTCTCTCTCCCGTCCATACTATACTTTATTTGATACTGCTGATCCCTAAGGCTATTTAGCGTGATGGTATATACTATTAGCCTATAATGTTATTCTGATGTATAAGCTATAGTACTGTAAAGCCTCATTGAAATTCGTTCAGTAGTTTTTGCGTGAAAGAGGATAAAAGATCCATACATCCATCCATCCTCACAAACTTTCGCGTTTATAATATTAGTAGGATAATGTACAAATAAATCTCGACCATTGGAGGCTAAACGTGGTTCGGATTCCACGTAAAACTGTAGGTCCCTTCCCTTCTTACCTTACTAGCTGGGTAGGTTTCATGGCTCTGAATGAAAAGTTGGTTGCCTATGTAAATAGTTCGTGTTTTCCGTCCAGTCTGGCTAATTCAACATATACAAGTGAAGAAAATTCAAAATATACAAGTGGGGGCCATCCTTAGATTGAAGTTTGAATACAGGAGAAAAAAAATATATGTTTCACAAATTACAGGGTGACAAATTATTGTACACCAAAAACTACAACCGTCTAGAGCAACTGGAGTAACAGTCACGTGTCTGGAGCTACTGTTACCGGTCTGGAGCGACAGTTACCTGTCTGGAGCGACAGTTACCCGTCTGGAGCGACATTAACCCGTCTGGAGCGACAGCTACCCATATGGAGCGACAGTTACCCGTATGGAGCGACAGTTAACCGTCTGGAGCGACAGTTACCCGTCTGGAGCGACATTAACCCGTCTGGAGCGACAGCTACCCATATGGAGCGACAGTTACCCGTATGGAGCGACAGTTAACCGTCTGGAGCGACAGTTACCCGTCTGGAGCGACATTAACCCGTCTGGAGCGACAGTTACCCGTATGGAGCGACAGTAAACCGTCTGGAGCGACAGTTACCCGTCTGGAGCGACATTAACCCGTCTGGAGCGACAGTTACCCGTCTGGAGCTACTGTTACCGGTCTGGAGCGACAGCTACCCGTATGGAGCGAAAGTTACCCGTATGGAGCGACAGTTACCCGTCTGGAGCGACAGTTACCCGTCTGGAGCGACAGTTACCCGTCTGGAGCGACAGCTCCCAGCCTGGAGCGACAGTTACCTGTCTGGAGCTACTGTTACCAGTCTATTGTTTATTGTTTATTGTATAATTTCATCCATAGGTAGGTAACCTACGCTTGGACATGTCGAAAATTCCGCCAGTTCTAAATTCAATGCGAAGAAGAACTGACAAACAAACTTCGCAAGTCACAATGTTTTGTTAGTACCTTATAAGTATTATATTATAGTAACTTACAAATAATTAACCCATACTACCGCTCACAGGAGCATTAATATTTACAGCATAAACATGAATACTGAAGAATTTGACCACACTGCCTATTTAAATTACCTATATCTGGTGTATAGTGCCATCGTCAATTTTGATACTTCATATTATATCAAGTCAAAAAATAAATAAAAATTAGTTTACATTTATTACAAAGAGATGTAATAAGTCATATAAAAAAAAAAAAATTTATGATACAAAGTGTATCCAAATGTCAAATTGTCAAAGTCTGAAGCGATAGTTAAACGTCTGGAGCGACAGCTACCCGCCTGGAGCGACAGATACCCGTCTGGAGTGACAGCTACCCGTCTGGAGTGACAGCTACCCACCTGGAGCGACAGTTACCAGTCTGGAGCGACAGTTACCCGTCTGCAGCTACTGATAACGGTCTGGAGCTTGGGCTAATGTTAGAGGTCTGGAGCTGCAGTTGCCCGTCTGGAGCGACAGTTACCAGGCATGAGCGCCTGCAGAGCGGCGAGGGACAGTGTGGCCTGCACGACGCACGCGGTGGGCCCGCGGTGCTCGTTCCTGTAGTCTTGCAGCGCCCTCTGCATGAGTCTGTACACCTGGCGAGCGTCCGTCTCGAACTTCACCTCGAACGTTACGTCGGCGGGCGGCAAATGCGTTTCTTCTGCGCCTCCGTTCATTCTGAAACCAATTGCAAGTGTCAATTAGTTTACTATATTGTGGGGCTAAACCAGGCCGGATTGATTATGTACAACAGCACCGATTGAAATTGGGTCGAAATGAATATGAAAAATTGCGTATTTTCCTTCAAGTTCAGTATAGCCGGCACAATCAAAGAGAAACAGTGCCAGTGCCACGGCACTTACATAGTTCCCTTCAGCTACCCAAATTTATCACGATTCCGCCGTCCCCTTTCCACCTCCGCACAATGTGCACTGGGCAAGGATTGCATCCCTAAACGCTTGACTTACAGCGGATGCATACCAATCGATTCTGTAGACCTTCTGCAGAACAACCCCTGCGTAGGACCGTATGTCCATGGCCATTGTTAGACACCTTATGGGTGGCTGGCGCCACATGTCACGCTTTATATAAAAAAAACATCATTTTAATCATTGACAATTTTGTTTTTAATACGAGTATTAGGTTTTATATTTTAATTATTTAATTTTATTAATATCAATGTCGAAAATTTACAAATATCGTCTTGTGTATTCGGGCGCTTGGCTAATAAAAACATTTTACTTGATTTTATAATCCTCGTCACCGTTCTAAAATATATTACGATTGCTTACTTAGCGGTCCTCTCGGCCGAGTACAGATTGTTGAGATTGGGCATCTGGTTGCTCTTGACCGTGTCCAGTACGAACACGTGGGCCCTCTTGGTGGGCCCGAGTGCGAGAGCCCAAATGCTGCGCGCAGAGTTGGGGCTGGTGTGCTGGTACAGGTATATGTGCTTCAGCGGTGACGTATTATTCTGTAAGAGAAGACGAGTGTGCATTTTTGTGTTGTTCTGTCTATATGTTACCGTGCGGGGATAGTACTTTAAGGCGTGAAGACCCACCTGCTCCACGACTCAGTGGAAGCACAGTGCCAATAAGAGAGTGCCGTGAGGTGGCTAGCCTTATAGCATGGTTTTTTTTTAAACTGACACTGTTGGCTACATCACCTACACCATCTGTGATGTCAGCCCATAACGCCGGGTCAACTATGTGCCATGTCAGTGCTTCCCTTCATTTCATGTCGGCTACGAACTGAACGGAAAACAAGAAATATTTACATAGCTGTTTGGGCCGATGTTTCGCTCAGTGCGGTAGTACTTACAAACCCGGCCGTGATAAACCCTACCACCTAGTAAGGTAAGAAGGGAAGGGACCTACAGTTTAACGTGGAATCCGAACCACGGTCAGCCTCCAAAGGTCGAGCAGACACCCATCCAAGTACTGACCACGGTCAGATTTGCTTACCAACAGTCTTAACGACCGCACCACTTAGCTACGGAGGCTGGTATCCCTTAGTCGACATTTACGCCATGCATGGGGATGCATAATCTACTGGTTTAAGCAGTCTATGTCAAGCACACATTTATAGTTTGAAACACGTAAATAGTCCTCTTGTTTCCATAAGCTGTGTATGGCGGAGAGAGCTCTATTTACGTGTCTTGAACTATAATAGAAATCAAATGAAAATCAATTTATTTATTGCACTTGAAACATTTTTTTTTGCAAAAGGTACAGGTTAACCCCGTAGGCGTTCTCCCCCAGCCAGCCTTTGGGTTATCATGAAAGAGTGTGGAGTGACAGAGAAGAAATAAAGAGATGATGATAAAATATAGAAATATAATTTAAATAAACATACATATATGTCAGAGAATATGAAGTAGCCGTTGACATTTGAATTTTTAATGTGGCAACACTGGCGAATGACAGAGAGTGAGCAATAGAACATTGATGGCTACAGTGGTTTGTTCAGTCGTTCTGTCATTCAGTCACTCACTTATACAGTCAGTAGAGCGATCGATACCGCACAACTCACTGTTCGTCGGGACGTCGCCTGCGCCCGATGTGCGCTGTGTGACTGACAACTATACAAGACAAAGATGGCCGACGACGTCGCTACCCACAAAGAATCTAATCCGGTTGAATCTCCGACATATATATGATATATAAACATACATACTTATAAATAAATGTGATTTAAGATTACCGTGGTTAACATTCATAGTGGAAATATTTGTTTACGGCTTTACTCACGGTTTTTGTATCGCGTTGCCGCGACGTTTCGACTCAAACATTCGAGCCATTATCAAGCGAGCTCCTGTGTCCGGCGGCGGTCAACGAGGAACTAGTCAGTTTGACATGTTCCGCCGTTGACGGAGATTGTAGCTGTGGGTAGTTTGAAGATGTTGGCTTTGAGCTGCGTTCCGGAGGTCCGCTGACAGACAAAAGGCACTAGTAGTGTCCCTATTGTCGGTGCTTAATGTTTTTGTCCTCAGCGGTGCTAGCACCGGATTCCACGACGGTGACAACTTAAACGCATCTTCCCTGTTGAAGTTGGCATGCTTGGCGATTTCTATGGACTCTCGAACAAGACGAGGGATGTGTCGGGTTTCAGTCGAGATTACCTCGACCTGATCGAACCTGATCCAATGGTTTATGCCAGAGTTCATATGTTCGCAGACTGCTGACTTCGTGGAATCTTGATTTTTGGCTGCTCTGATGTGTTCCGAAATACGCGTCGCTACGCTTCTCTTGGTCTGCCCCACGTAGACTTTCCCACAACTACACGGAATTTTGTACACACCTGCCGAGTGCAGAGGTAGTTTGTCCTTCACGGAACGTATTGATTGACAGACTTTTCGATGTGGTTTAAAGACAGTGCCTATGCTTAGTTTCTTTAGTCTTCTACTAATTCTGTCAGTTACGCCTTGAATGTACGGAAGAAAAGCCCTCTGCCTTCTTGCAGTGTGTACGGCTGGTCCAGGTCTTCTTCTTCTTGTGTGTAATGCATGTTGACTGTACCCATTTTCCGATAATGTTTTCTTCACTAGCCTTTTTTCGGTCTCGACTTGGTCTTTGTCGCAGATACGTTCGGCGCGGTCTAACAACGCTCTGTCAATCAATACGTTCCGTGAAGGACAAACTACCTCTGCAATCGGCAGGTGTGTACAAAATTCCGTGTAGTTGTGGGAAAGTCTACGTGGGGCAGACCAAGAGAAGCGTAGCGACGCGTATTTCGGAACACATCAGAGCAGCCAAAAATCAAGATTCCACGAAGTCAGCAGTCTGCGAACATATGAACTCTGGCATAAACCATTGGATCAGGTTCGATCAGGTTGAGGTAATCTCGACTGAAACCCGACACATCCCTCGTCTTGTTCGAGAGTCCATAGAAATCGCCAAGCATGCCAACTTCAACAGGGAAGATGCGTTTAAGTTGTCACCGTCGTGGAATCCGGTGCTAGCACCGCTGAGGACAAAAACATTAAGCACCGACAATAGGGACACTACTAGTGCCTTTTGTCTGTCAGCGGACCTCCGGAACGCAGCTCAAAGCCAACATCTTCAAACTACCCACAGCTACAATCTCCGTCAACGGCGGAACATGTCAAACTGACTAGTTCCTCGTTGACCGCCGCCGGACACAGGAGCTCGCTTGATAATGGCTCGAATGTTTGAGTCGAAACGTCGCGGCAACGCGATACAAAAACCGTGAGTAAAGCCGTAAACAAATATTTCCACTATACTTATAAATAACATATACAGGGAAGGTAACAATAGACTCTAAAACATTTATCTACATGTACACTAATAAATAAAGTTTGTAAGCTTGGATGTTGGAGGTAATCTCCGAAAATACTCAATACATTCGCTTATAGAAATGTTACTCGATACATTCGCTCAGTGCGAGAATTGTTCCTGAAGCTGTTCCTTACCTGCTTCTGGAGGTAGGGCTGATGCGCGACGCTCTTGAACTCCAGCTGGTCAAGTGTGAACGAATCTCCATTCGCAGAGCCGATCTTCACCAGTCTGCGATAGAGTTAAAATGGTTAAAGACGGGGCCATCCCCATTGGATTCGACATACCTTTTGAGGAAACAATGAATACAGCGAAGATCCCACGAAAAGGTTATCAATTTAATATTCCATACGCTAGTTTAACACAGCAGTATAACACTTTCGTGGTACAAATTTGTGAAATTGTAGAACACAATTCACAAATTATGTTCTTAAGACGAGACGGACGTTAACTTTCTCCATACTTCTCCATAAATAAATAAATAAATCAGTACAAAATCTTCTTTCGGAATTTATATTTTTTACCCCCCTAAATTTTTTTAATATCTAAAGTGATTCAGTAAAACTTAATAAATTTCACGACATAAAAAATAAAAAAATATTTTTTTTTCAGTCAAAAAAAAAATTTTTAGCTCCGGTGTTGCAGGTATATTTCATCTAAACAAAAAATTTACAGGAATGTAGCTGTCCTTAACCACTCACGCGTCGCACGCCGCGCGCGCGCATATTCCGTGAGTGTCGCGGTGTTCGCGACTGCGACCGCATAAGGACGGCGTTACGGGAAATATGCTTCCTTTAGGAAAAATTATGTGAACACCTATAGCAAGTTTAGCATGGTTGTAATCGTTACAAAATTTCCTACACAGTTATGTATAATTTTAATTGTACTCACCTTTTTTCTTATTCAAAATCGTGGGTTGAATGCTGCACTTGGTGAGGTGATGTTTTATCACGTGTTGAGGCATTTTCTAAACAAGATCTCAATAATATGACCACTGCACTACCAAATATGCACTCTACACTCAATTGCGCTTCTAAAAACACCAAATACGAAATATATTTTGCCTTCGGCGCTTGGGAAACATCGTTCGAACACGGGCACTCGCTCACCGCCATGACACTAAACTGACTGGCGTGCTTCAAATATGTTTTTCAACAAGAGACCATGCTGTCATCATTTGAACTATTCAATCAGATCGAAAGAGCATATCTTCACCTTATTTTAGAGATAAAATAGAGTCTTATCCCCATATTAAGAGAGTGTATATTTGTATGGCAAAGGTCGACTGCCGCGCCGGGATAGACAATATAATATGTCCCAGCGATGCACTGTGAACATTTCATCGCTGGGACATACGGTCGTCCCAGCGACGCGCGAGTGGATAAGACAAGAAAAAAAGAAATTGTAAAAATCGGATAAGGTTTAGGGAGGCAGGAAAATATAAATGGCCTAAGACGATTTTGTATGGAAAAAGTTAACTTCCGTCTCGTCTTGATTATAGTCAGTATATTTTGATTTTTTTATGAGAAGCAAGACATTGGCGGGCGCCAGACTAACGCAGAGGTGTAGTCCGACGGCGCCCACGGGCATTCGGATATTTACGGGGGCTGCGAATACCATGTCGGCCGGCTAGGTGCACCTTCACTTTATGTTTGAAGGACTCCAGACTGTACATTAGAGGAAAGGATGTAGGTGGGAGTGCATTCCACATGTTGGCATACCTGTACCGAACTTACCGTCTGGCTTCCTCCTTTTTGACGGCGCAGATGCAGCCGAGTGTGACGAGAGCTCTGAACTCGAGACTCATCTGCGTCTCGTATATGCCGGCTATTTCAGGCGCCGACAACTCGCCCATCAGCTCCCTGGCGAATGAGAACACACATTGCAAGTAATTAGGAGTTTTGAAAATATTGGAAAATAATTAATATATTAGTAATTGGAAAATGGAAAAGCGACGCGGCGGGTGGGCGAATGGTCTGGGCATCGGCTTCTCTTGCGAGAGGTCCTAACTAGGTTCGAATTCGGTCGGCGTGTACCAATGAGTTTTTTCTGACGGAAAAATTTACGTGCATACCTACACCTGCTGCTTCACCGTTCGGAACCGGTGTAAAACTGTAGGTCCCTTCCTTTGCCCCTTAAGCACTAGGTGGTAAGCTCAAATTGTAGCCGACTGGGTGGGTACCACCGTATTGGATGTAAGATGGCCGCATAGCAGCCACGGCTGTGTTCTCCTCTAGTCCAGTATAGGCAGCAATCCAGACAAGTCTCCGGTATGGCACCTACCTTCTCGGAGGTGATATCGGCTGGTCGGAGCGTGTGCTTTGGCCCCTCCGACTCAGCCACCCATACCGGATTACATAAAAAAAAAGTTTATATTATTTATTTCTTTTTTAAAATCGTATGAGTAGTTCTCCAGTTACGAGCGAATGGACATACACACAGACTGCGAATATTGCATTTAAAGACACGTAGGAAACTACCCCACAACTCACTCCTGATGCTGCCTATAGATCTGCTCCGGCACACTGTACTGGTACAAATGTAGCAGCGGGTGCGCCCGGGGCAGAGTCTTGGTGCATTTCCTCCAGTACGGGCCGCTGTCAGCCGGCCGGCAAGTGCGCTGGTTCACGTACAGGATCCGCGGCACAGACAGCTTGATTTGGTGAAGCTCGCCGCCCACCAGCGCCCAGAGACGGAACACTCCCGGCTCGGCCGTTTCCGCTAGCTGCGGAGAGAATTAATGCGTGAGTTAGCTATGTACCAGTGTAAAACTGGAGGTCCCTTCCCTTCCCCTTACTAGGTGGTAGGCTCAACTTGTAGCCGACTGGATTGGTACCACCGGATGTAAGATGGCCGCAGACTGGCTGTGTTCTTCTATAGTCCAGTATAGCCAGCAATCCAGGGAAGTCTCCTGTATGGCACCTACCTTCTCGTAGGTAGCTACCTTCCCCTAGGTAATATTGGCTGGTCAGAGCATGTGCTTTGGCCCCTCCGACTCAGTCATCCATATCGGATAACATTAAAAAAAAATGTACATACATTTTTTTTATGGAAAAAATTGGCTATATCACCTACAGCATCCGCAATGTCAGCCCATTAAGACCGGGTGCACTAGGTGCCGTGTCTTCCTTTCTTAGTGCTTCCCTTCATTTCATGTCGGCCACGCTGAACTGAACGGAAAACACGAAATATTTCATAGCCGTTTCGACTGACGTTTCATTCAGTGCGGTGGTACCAACCCGGGCGGGTTGGTACCACCGCACGCGGTTACTCGGTTACGCGTACGTCATAACCGGGTCAAAATTTACAATAATTAATGTAAAATTTTATAGAAATACATGCATACAACAAATAATTAATGTAAAATTGTTTGTCCTACAAAAAAATCACCCTAAAAACTTTGTAAAAAGAAAACGAAAGCATCCAATCAAAACTATAAATTTTTCTCACAGGTCACGGGGCCCCCAGGTGCTGCGCTCATAGGCAGTTGCCCACATTGCCTATTATGGATGAACCGGGACTGGATACTAACCTGAATGATTTGCCACGGAGTGTCGAGCAACATTCTCTGCGCCCTCCTGATGAAGCCGCCCAGCGTTGTGGTCGGCGCCAGGCTCCGACTCGGCGCTATGCCCACATCATTATGTCCTACTTTGCCTGTGGAAGTTTAGAGTATTTAACTTCTGTTCACAATATTATGGCTCATAAATTTCATGTTGTTTATTGATCATTCATATGGCAGTAAAACTGCACTACAGTGACGGACTTGTACTGCTCTTAAGTATAGACCACTTGACTTTCGCCGCCCGCGCAAAACATAAATAACATACATAGGATACGGTATTACTAAGTCGCAGTGGGGATTTAAAACCTTTACCCAAATGATATTTGCATTTAACCGAAAACTCTATACACAAGTGAGTTGCTTGAGTATTGCGTCCATAATCGCGCACGAACTTGACGGCTTATACAAACATACCAAAGCGCAAGTGTTACTTGTAATATTCTTTAGTGCCTTCGGAAATCCGCCGCCCCCTGAAGTTTGCCGCCCCTAGGCCGCGGCCTATACGGCCTCATGGGAAATCCAGGACTGCTGCACTCGAACTTGACACAATTTGTTCTATCCAGTTAAATTACACTCACGAGGAAGAACTGGTAAGAAACTTCGCAGGGGTTTTTTTTTCATGCATATTATTACAAGTATTTTAGTGACGAGACACATAATAACATCGCTTACAGTCTATCGAAAACACAGCTTGAGAGCAAGATTAACAATTTTACGAGAGTTCTGACTACAAAGACTTATTAATCAAGTATATTTTTTTATTAATTTTTTTTTTATTGAAACTGACACGGTTGGCTACATCACCTAAAACATCCGTGATGTCAGCCCATAACACCGGGTGAACTTGATGCCACGTCAGCCTTCCCTTCGGTCGTGCCGGCTACACTGAACTGGACGGAAAACACAAACTATTTACATAGCCGTTTCGACCGACCTTTCATTCAGTGCGGTGGTACCAACCCGGGCGGGTTAAACCCTACCACCTAGTAATATAAGGGAGTCATATCCCTTAGTCGCCTTTTACGACATACACGGGGAGAGATGCAGTGGGGCTATTCTTTTATAGTACCGGCCCCACACGGTACGAGGTGTATATCAGGTGTAAAGAGCCTTTGTCAAATTTTGATACGTAATATCAACTTAATTATTCTAGTAAATTAAACATCTGCAATGTAGTATAATTGTCAAAAAATAACAAAATTATATACTTACTTACTTTAAGATACTTGAAGTAACAATTTGTCATGCACAAATATGTGTTGAGACTAACCTTTTTTTCGACGTCCACCGAGACCCCGCTGAGCCATCTGCCAGGCCCATTTCTTTTTTTGGAAAACAACCCACGCGATGCGTTCCGCCTAAAAAGCAAACTCTGTATGATCATAATGTTCTGGAATAGCTGGCGTTACATTTTCTGCTCATAACAATATTGGTATCTTATTGTAATCCATCTCTGTTCATCATTGGCGTATATAGAGGGGGGGCCGGGTGGGCACGGCCCACCCCAGAAGTGTCTGGTGCCCACCCCAGGATGTTGGGTTGCCAACACAAAATTCTGAGGGTGGGCACTTAAATAATTTCATACAAAAACACTTACCTAAATAATCTACAGCTGAGGAATCAACATAAAATTCCATTTCCATCCAGGTAATCAAAATAGGGGGGTGCTAAGAATCCCCGGGTTACGGAAGGTTACCAAACCCAACGATTATACCTGCCGAACTATAACACACTGAGATTGAGAACGGATGAGAATTTGGAGGAGCTGAAAGTGGAATTGAGCAAGATAAGGTGGCACGTCTTGGGGCTATCGGAAGTCCGTAGACAGGGGGAGGACACGATAACCCTAGAATCTGGCCATATGCTCTATTTTCGAGAAGGAGACCAGCCTTCCCAAGGTGGTGTCGGTTTTCTCATCAACAAAGTCCTTACATACTAACAACGTCGTGGAAATCGTGGGTGTGTCAACGCGGGTAGCGTACCTAATACTGAAACTCACAGAAAAGTACTCGTTGAAGATTATACAGGTATATGCGTCCACGTCTACACACACAGACGAATAGGTGGAAGCCGTGTATGATGTGATGGCATCTCTAAGACGATTCATAACACGGCTAAAACTCAATTCACCGTTGTTATGGGGGACTTCAACGCCAAAGTGGGAGTACAAATATGCAACGAATCTAAGGTGGGACCAAATGGCTACGGAAGCAGAAACCATCGTGGACAAATGTTGGCAAACTTCCTAGAAATGGAAGGGCTCTTCTTGATGAATTCTTTCTTCGAGAAGAGGCCCCAACAGAAGTGGACCTGGGAAAGTCCCGATGGTGGGACAAAAAATTAGATTGACTTCATCCTGGCGGACAAGAAGCGAATATTTAGAGATGTCTCAGTGCTAAACCGGCTTAAGACTGGAAGCGAACACAGACTTGAAGAGGCACTCTAAATATTAACTACAAGCTTGAACGGTCCCGTCTGATGAAGTCAACTCTCCGCCCAACTCTGCTCCAAGTCTCACAGAGCTCTGACAGCTTCGAGCTAGAAACCACAACAGACGTTGATGAGATGACCAACAATCTGGCGCAGGTCATTCGAGAGGTGGGCTGCAAATATTTTAGACAACAACACAATGGTAAACAGTCGAAACTTTCGAGTGAGACACTGGAAGCGATGAGACAGACGCGAGGCAATAGTTGATTCGTCAGGTCTTCGGGCTCAAAATGCCAAAATAAAGGAGCTGATACGACGCGACCTTCGCCTGCACAATACACGCCGTGTTTATGAGGCGACAGAGCAGAATAAGGGCTCCAAAGTGTTCGTGCAGCAACTGGGCAGAAGCCACCTGACGAAACTTAAAACTGCAGATGGTCGAACTGTCTCATCGAAGCCAGAACTACTCACCGAAGCGAAAAGTTCTACGAACGGCTATATGACTCACGAGCTGCTGCTCCTACAGTCCCCGACAAAGACGACCGACACGGGCCAGATTAACCCACCACTACACGGAGGATATCCCAGACGTCAACATGGGCGAGATCAGGATTGCTCTAGAGCAGCTTTAAAAATAACAAGGCTCGTGGTGAAGACGGAGTTACTACAGAGCTTCTCAGAGCCGGGGGGACAACGGTTCTCAAGGAACTACAGAGGCTCTTCAACTCTGTCATACACGGTGGTATTACGCCAGAGTCGTGGAACAGGAGTGTGGTCGTATTGTTCTTCAAGAACGGAGACAAAACCTTGTTGAAGAACTATAGGCCCATCTCGCTCCTGCCTGAACCACGTACATAAGCTGTTCTCGAGAGTCCTCACCAATAGTCTCGCCCGAAGGTTTGACGACCACCAGCCGCCAGAGCAGGCCGGGTTTCGGAGGGGCTACAGTACCGTAGACCACATCCACACCTTACGGCAGATTATATAGAAGTGCGAAAAGTATAATCGGCCATTGTGTCTCGCTTTTGTGGACTACGAGAAAGCCTTTGACTCTATCGAAACCTGGGCTGTTATGGAATCCTTACACCGATGCCAAACCGATTGGCGATACATTGAGGTGCTGAAATGTCTTTATAGTGCCGCGACAATGATTGTACAAATACAGGACCAGCAGACGAAACCTATCCAATTACATCGTGGAGTCAGACAGGGGGATGTTATTTCTCCGAAACTGTTTACGAATGCATTGGAAGATATATTCAAGCTGCTGGATTGGGGAAAGCACGGCATTAATATTAAAGTCATGATAGACGAATCGCTGGAGGAACTGAGTCACATCCTGAAGGGCCTCAATGTCGCCTCCTGCCGAGTCGGCCTCAGGATGAATTTGGACAAGACGAAAGTCATGTTCAACGAACACGTCGTCCCGGGGCACGTAACAGTTGGAGAGGCGACCCTCGAAGTTGTGCAGAACTATGTCTATCTTGGACAAACCATCCAGCTAGGGAAGCACAACTTTGACAATGAGGCCAACAGAAGGATTCAGCTAGGCTGGGCGGCATTTGGGAAACTCCGCCACATCTTTTCATCCTCCATCCCACAGTCATTGAAAACGAAGGTTTTTAATCAGTGCGTTCTGCCGGTAATGACGTACGGAGCGGAAACGTGGACCCTGACGATGGGCCTAGTCCAAAAATTTAAAGTCGCTCAGCGAGCTATGGAAAGAGCAATCCTCGGCATTTCTTTGACCGATAAAATCCGTAACTAAAGTAATCGACATTGCTAAGAAAATAAGCAAGCTGAAGTGGCAGTGGGCTGGGCACATCTGTCGCAGACCCGCCAACCGATGGGGTAGACGGGTGCTCGAATGGAGGCCACGTACAAGCAAACGTAGCTTGGGACGCCCCCCCGGCTAGGTGGACAGATGACCTAAAAAAGGTAGCCGGGAGTGGATGGATGAGAAGAGCGGAAGACCGCGTGTGGACGTGACGTGCCTTGGGAGAGGCCTATGTCCAGCAGTGGACCGATGCAGGCTGATGATGAATCAAAATAAACACTTTAAAAAAATGTTTTTGTTTAATTTTATTTAGGTAAAGACTTTCCGAAATCAATGTTCGAAATACGGCTCAACACTTCAAGTTCAAATTACCTACTTTTATTGCGCAGGTACATCGGGTTTCGGCTTCATCGGCCATCGCTTTTCAGGGGCCAGGCCCACCCTGGTAAATAACCCTAGATACGCCAATGCTGTTCATAACAATATTAGTATCTTATTGTAATCCATTTTTGCTCATTATAACATTGGTATCTTATAGTAATTCATTTCTGACCATAGCAATATTGGTATCTTATTGTAATCCATCTCTGCTCATAACAATATTTGTATCTTATTGTAATCCATTTTTGCTCATTATAACATTGGTATCTTATTGTAATCCATCTCTGCTCATAAACAATATTAGTATCTTATTGTAATCCATCTCTGCTCGTAACAATAATATCTTATTGTAATCCATTTTTGCTCATTACAACATTGGTATCTTATTGCAGTCCATTTCTGCTCATAGCAATATTGGTATCTTATTGTAATCCATCTCTGCTCATAATATTAGTATCTTATTGTAATCCATCTCTGCTCATAACAATAGTAGTATCTTATTGTAATCCATTTTTGCTCATTACAACATTGGTATCTTATTGCAGTCCATTTCTGCTCATAGCAATATTGGTATCTTATTGTAATCCATCTCTGCTCATAATATTAGTATCTTATTGTAATCCATCTCTGCTCATAACAATAGTAGTATCTTATTGTAATCCATTTTTGCTCATTACAACATTGGTATCTTATTGCAGTCCATTTCTGCTCATAGCAATATTGGTATCTTATTGTAATCCATCTCTGCTCATAATATTAGTATCTTATTGTAATCCATCTCTGCTCATAAGAATATTGGTATCTTATTGTAATCCATTTCTGCTCATAACAATATTAGTATCTTATTGTAATCCATCTCTGCTCATAATGATATTAGTATCTTATTGTAATCCATTTCTGCTCATAACACACTTGGAATCTTATTGCAATCCATCTCTGCTCATAACAATATTGGCATCTTATTGTAATCCATTTCTGCTCATAACAATATTGTTATCTTATTGTAATTCATCTGCGGAGTGGACCTCTCAATAAGTACTCTTGTAAATTACAGTACAACACCGTTCACCACATTTAGCAATGTATTAGGACAAGACAACTATCAAGCAGCAAGCAAGGCATGACGACCGACCTGCTGCACGACTTGGTGGAAGGACAGTGCCAAGGTGAGAGGTGGCAAGCCTGTCGCCCTTTAGCACGGCATCTTGTCCTTATACCTTAATGGCGTTGCTATAATATGTAATGCAAAAACTGAATAATCTTAATAAATCTAAGCTAAATCTTACCTTAGTACTACCAAAGGGTGGTGGCGGCCCCAGGGCTTCCCTCCACGTGGCGTGCTGCACCTCAGCCTCCGGGGAAGCCTGTCTCTTGCGGCGCACACTGCTCACCATAGGTCTTGTTGGGGGTCGGAGCGATGTGTCTTTACCTATGTCCTCTATGTCTTGTTCTGTGTTCTGCTAATCGTATGATGTGGAATTAGAATTCTTAGGTTGGTCGTGAAATCTTCGGTCATATTTTTCATTTTATAAGTACAGTCAAACCCGCTTAATACGATCCCGGTTAATACGATTTCCCGCATAATACAATCTTTTGTGCTGGTCCCTTCATTTTACGAACAAATTTTTTCCGTTTAATACGACCCCAACCCGCTTAAAACGATCTTTTGGTGACGAAGGTCGCCGCGCCCGAAGCGAGCTCGGGGCTCGGGAACGCGCTCGCTCCCGCGTCGGGCGCACCGCCCGCTCCCCGCGCTCGCTCCTAGCGCCGCGCCCCGAGCGAGCTCGGAGCTAGTACGCATTCCGGTGCCGCCCGCGCATGTTCTGTCTGTGTACATCGTCACCCGCCGCGAAAACGACAAGCACTCTTACTTAGTAATAGAAGATGTTGTCCAACTAAGGCGATATCTTTGTTCGATTGATTCCAGTGATGATGCTCTTAACAAACTAAACTGCATAGAAAGCTCTGTATTGCGTGAGTCTGCGAAACACCTGCGACAACAGACGATTGATTCATTTCTTAACACGTAAACGATTGCGAAGATTGATTTATGTTAGAAATACAATAAACAGATTTTAAAGTGTGTACTTTGCATGATTTTAACTCTTCCCGCTTAAGACGATTTTTACGCCCATCCCCTTGAGAATCGTATTAAACGGGTTTTACTGTATAATCTTTATATTTTATTTTATATAATTTTCATAATATTCTACTTGGGTGCTCTTTCAGATACAGAACAGGGGGCAAAAACACAATTAAAAAAACACATACATAGGTTTGAAATTGAAAACCTACCCTTTTAAGTTGATTTATAACCTAAACATGACTTTTAACCCTTTGACCCTTTTTACATATTATATACCAAATTTTAGGTGAAGAATGCTGCCACTAGAACGCCGAACAACGTACCATTGAATCTTATCCACAAAACAAGGTCAAAAATAATATAAGTATCAGAATATATTTTTTTCTGTTTGGGAGCAGAATTGTTTGTAGGTGTCTAAAGTGCTCTCTCGTTCTAATAAGAGAAATTCACTGAAATAGTACTAGATGAAAACCCGCGCAGATACAGATGGGAGCCAGAAGAAATTTCGTACTTCTTCTGGCTCCCATCTGTATACCTGCTCCGTAGGGAGCAGTTGGGAGCCGGCGGGTTAAGTGCCAAATTAATTTTCAGCCTCGGTAGCTCGGTGGTGCGGTCGGTCGACTGGTGTTAATCAACGCTGAGCGCGGTCAGTACTTGGATGCGTGACCGCTCGACCGTTGGAGGCTGACCGTGGTTCGGGTTCAACGTGAAACTGTAGGTCCCTTCCCTTCTTACCTTACTAGGTGGTAGGGTTTATCCCGTCCGGGTTGGTACCACCGTACTGAACGAAACGTCGGTCGAAACGGCTATGTAAATAGTTCGTGTTTTCCGTCCAGTTCAGTGTAGCCGAAATGAAGGGAAACACTGACATGGCACCTAGTTCACCCGGTGTTGTATATATTCTTTGTATATATTCTTTATTGAACACCAATTTATAAAAATTAGGTACAACAGGCGAGCTTAATGCCGCGAGGCATTCTATTCTAACTAACCTTTGGGATGTGGGAGAAGTACATGCAGGCGAACAAGAATAGTTTGTGGCAATGTGTTAAGACTGTAAAGAAATATGTATTATAAACTACATACGAATACTACATAAATACTTTAATAAACATATATATGTATATAATAAACTTACATATTATGTACATCGATCGGTGGTACCGTTGTGCGACACAACCAACTGAATGACAAGAGAGTAAGAGAAGGGGAGTAAAGATATGTATCTAATATTATACATTGCATTTACTTCGGTAACGAGAGGAGAAGTTTGTTTAAATTAATCTTAAATACATTCATAGATGAAGAGGAGCGTAAATGCACGGGCAGATTATTCCAGAGGCGAGCTGTTATGGGCCGACATCACGGATGTTGTAGATGATGTAGCCAACAGTGTCAGTTTCCATAAAAAAATATATATAAAAATTTCCCAATTATTTTTAAGCTTTTATGTTTTATGAAGATCCCCGATTAATCTGATTTAAATGTGAATAATATTTCATGCTCAGGTGGAAATCAACGATACAAATCATAGAATTTTTCGGTTGGAAGCAATCGAACATCGAAACCACAGAGAATCAAATGCGCGCGCCCCTCCTAGAGGCGCCCTGAGCGCGATTTCTCTACAATGCCGTTGAAGCCTGTGGGCGTGGCCTATGACTTACATATGTGTGTTGTGCGTGTGCATTTGTGTGGTGCGTGTGCCTAACTTGCTCCTCTTTGTGTGTAGTGTCGATACTAGCACACACACACACACACACTTACGAAGCGCTAGCAGCACTGCGTGTAGTTTTTGGGTTTAAAATATTATCGCTTAGGGCGCCTCTAGTAGGGGGCGCGCGCGGTAGGTATTTGATGCTCTGTGATCGAAACTTACCGTTTTTTCAATGTCATTATCCTCAGCGGACTTTTCAGCGACAGATTTGGGTTTGGAAGTAAACATGTCACTGATCTTGCGTTGTTTGAAGACGTCGTTCTTCTCCAGCATCTTCTTGTGAAGCCAGTCGGGGTGCTTTACACGAGGTACCGGGTTCGATAGCTGGGGAGAGATATGTCATTTTATAACAAATGAAACTCATTCATCAGCGGCCACTATGATTGAGCTGGACTAACAAAATCTCTTCACGATAAACACAAGTACCTTTCTAAGCTGTCTAGCCTGTTAATACGACGTTTGAAGACACCCAGGTTAAAGGATTTGGGAAACACACTCGCCGGAAGACAGTTCGACACCCTAACGCTGCGACAGAGAAACGATTTAGAGAACCGATGGGTTCTCAAAAGCCCAATATCAACAACAAAAGGGTGCCGAGTCTCTCTGCGACGAGTCGTGCGGAGATAGGACGGGTGGCTGGGAATAAGGGATGCTAGTTCCACAGAGCAGCGTCCGTGATAGTATCTGTAAAATTAAGCGGACCTACAAATCATCTAAGGTCTGCAGACGCCCCAGTCGACTTGTCGCTTTCATGGAAGACTGGAAGACTGGTTGGTGTAGCTGGGGATCGCGGGGTTTTGCACGAATGTCCCCAACCAAGCGGAACTAGTTTGCAGGCCTAGACCAAGTCGTGGCAACAAACGAAACCTTTGTGAAGCTTAAAATCGTCAATAATATAAGATTTGAATCTTTCGAATGTATCTATGGTTTAAATGGACGATATTTAACCGTAGATACATTTGAAAAATTCAAATCCATAACAACGCCTTCTATCATTCGTCATCACCATTTGACATACAATCTTACATGTATATAAAAAAAATTATCTGACGACGACAATGCCTAGGTCGAAATATAATAATAAATATGTGTTTTTTTAATTAATAATATACATCCTTACCTATAATAAAATCCAACGTCTGCTTTCTGTCTGAGTGTCTGTCTGTCCGCTTATAACTCGAGAACCACTGAACCGATTTTAATAAAACAAAATTCTACGGATAGCTTGATTCTTCCCATCAACTATAGGCTACTTACTATTACGCTAAATAGCTTATGAGGTTAGCAGTGAAGTGAAATATGAGAGCGGGCGGAGCCGCGGGCACAGCTAGTAATAAATATAATAAAAAAACTAGAAACAAATATTGGTATAAAAAGTATTTAATTCACAATAATATAAGATGTACTCACCCCTTGCATAGCGGCCGGTATCGTTATAATCTTCTGCACAGTGCCGCTCAGTCTCTCGATATAGTAACCCCAGTCCAGCACGTCCCTAATGTCGATATCGTCCGATATCGTATTGTCCTTCAGCCATCTTCGCAGGTGGTGCCTCTTCACTGTCGCCGGCGACTGGAAGATCGCGAGCGGGATCGCCCTCTCCGTCACCGGCGCGCCTTCCGGCTTTCGCGATATGATAAACTTGCAAGCGAGTCCGGCGTCTTTCACCATTTGGTCTCCTAGGAATTCGGCTAAGCGTTTTGCGGTCGATATCGATGTTGACTTTTGTCCGCCATAATCTTCGAGTTTCTGAAAAATAAAAAATACACATGTGAGAAAAGAAAAAATACGAGTACTAGCCAAGCGCGAAACGGATTCGCGCACTGAGGTTTCGGACCACAATTTTTTTTTCTAAAAATCATGTTTCTTGCATGGGGACCCACCTTAATTTTTAACTTTTTCTATTTTTATTATTGGCTGTTATATATAACCGCCATAATAACATATACAGTCCAACCCGCTTAATAAGATCCCGGTTAATACGATTTCCCGCATAATACGATCTTTTGTGCTGGTCCCTTCATTTTACGAACAAATTTTTCCCGCTTAATACGACCCCAACCCGCTTAAAACGATCTTTTGGTGACGAAGGTAGCCGCGCGGCGCGACCGCCCGAAGCGAGCTCGGGGCTCGGGAACGCTCCTAGCGCCGCGCGCCGAGCGAGCTCGGAGCTAGTACGCATTCCGGTGCTGCCCGCGCATGTTCTGTCTTTGTAGCACATCGTCATCCGCCGCGAACTTTCGAACTGTATCGAAATTAACACGTGTGTGTATCCTTCTTCGTGCCATGACGGCCAATATTAAACGACAAGCACTCTCACTTAGTGATAGAAGATGTTGTCCAACTAAGGCGATATCTTTATTAGATTGATTTTTTTTTTTTTTTTTTTATCCAAACTGACACGGTTGGCTACATCACCTACAACATCCGTGATGTCAGCCCATAACACCGGGTGAACTTGGTGCCACGTCAGTGCTTCCCTTCGGTCGTGCCGGCTACACTGAACTGGACGGAAAACACAAACTATTTAGATAGCCGTTTCGACCGACCTTTCCTTCAGTGCGGTGGTATCAACCCGGGCGGGTTAAACCCTACCACCTAGTAATATAAGAAGGGAGTCATATCCCTTAGTCGCCTTTTACGACATACACGGGGAGAGATGCAGTGGGGCTATTCTTTTAAAGTACCGGCCCCACACGGTACAAAATGTTACGATTAACGATTCCAGTGATGATGCTCTTAACAAACTAAACTGCATAGAAAGCTCTTCATTTCTTAACACGTAAACGATTGCGAAGATTGATTTATGTCAGAAATACAATAAACAGATTTTAAAGTGTGTACTTTGCATGATTTTAACTCTTCCCGTTTAAGACGATTTTTGCGCCCATCCCCTTGAGAATCGTATTAAACGGGTTTTACTGTATTCTGTGAAAATTTCAACCTGTTAACTGGTTGAACCAAATAACTGGTTGAAATTTTGAAACCGTAATAGCTAACTGGCAGTTAGCTATTACGGTTTCCAAAGATACAGCAGTAGGACGGACAGACAGACAGACAGACGGCGTAGGCTTAGTAATAGGCTTCCGTACAGGGTACGAAAACATAAAAAGACAATTGATTTCGACCTCAAAGTCCAGTAAATTCGATTTTCAGGACACAGTCGCTGTTAACAGATAGCAATTCATATAACATAGCCTGTACAGACGTTTACACACAAAATAAAAAAATTGAACCGGCGGCTCACCTTAGACATGGAACGGTTTTCTGATATAAGCTCGAACAGTTCCGAATCAGGCATGTTGGAGCCCTTACTGTACAGAACGTCCAACCAATAGTCGGCGACTTTAGCGACCGCGTTGTAGCAGGACTCCAGCGTGTCGCCTTTGAGGAACGCCTCGAAGACGGACGATTGGAAGATCTTGATGAGTTGCAGCTCTCCGCGTCTCTTTACTTCAAAACCTGGAAATATTAAAGTCTTATAGATAACTATGGCAAGCGAAATCCTCAAATTCATGAAGTATTCTTTGAACCCTGCATGCTTCTGATCTATATACATATAATAAAATCGTAAAGGTAAGAAAGTCTGTACATTGAATGTATTCGGAAAAAAACTAACCAGGGTGGCTTAAAATTAGATACTGAACATGTTAGAACAGTTTTTAAAATTTTTGTTTGTTTGTTTGTCTGTACGCGCATCACGCAAAAACCACTGAACGGAATTAGACGAAACTTTGTATAGTGGCAGTTTATATCCCGGAATAACATAATAAATAAAAAAATATCATAAAAATTAAAATTATTAAAAATATTATTGCGCATTTGAAATCACGTAGTCCAAAGCAAAGGTTTCTTGATTATTTGATTCATCCACAGTTCATCGAATGCATAACAATTTTAAATGTCAAGTTGACAACGGAGAACTGTCATCTCGACGTGAGCTGGCCGGTGACGAATTGTTTGAGAAATAAAAAAAAAATTTAGTTGAAGTTATGTCGCTGTCATTGGTGCAATTTATATTTCTGTTGCCCGCGGCTTCGCTCGCGTGAAATTCGTATTTCAAAAAAGAAAGTAAGTAACTCAAGGCGGGGCCGAAGGCGGATCTGCGCTCACGTAAACGATATTCTTTCTCGATGAAAGTAACTAAGGGCGAGGCGGAAGGCGAAGCTGAGTTCAGGAAGAAGAAAATCATTCTTGAAGAAAGTAAGTAACTAAGGGCGAGTCCGAAGGCAAAGCTGTATTCTGGAAGACCATAAACCTTCTCGAAGAAAGTAAGTAACTATGGGCGAGGCCGCAGGCCGAGCTGCGTTCAGGAAGAAGATAAACCTTCTTGAAGAAAGTAAGCAGCTAAGGTGAGGCCGAAGGCCGAGCTACGTTCTGATAAATAATAAACCATCTCGAAGAAAGCAAGTAACTAAGGGCGAGGCCGAAGGCCGAGCTGCGTTCAGGAAGAAGCTAAACTATCTTGAAGAAAGTAAGTAACTATGGCGAGGCCGAAGGCCGAGCTACGTTCTGATAAACGATAAACCATATCGAAGAAAGCAAGTAACTAAGGGCGAGCCCGCAGGCCGAGCTGCGTTCAGGAAGAAGATAAACCATCTTGAAAAAAGTAAGTAACTAAGGCGAAGCCGAAGGCTGAGCTACGTTCTGATAAATAATAAACCTTCTCGAAGAAAGCAAGTAACTAAGGGCGAGGCCGAAGGCCGAGCTGCGTTCAGGAAGAAGCTAAGCCATTTTGAAAAAAGTAAACAACTAAGGAGAGGCCGAAGGCCGGGCTACGATCTGATAAACGATAACCATCTCGAAGAAAGCAAGTAACTAAGGGCGAGGCCGAAGGCCGAGCTGCGTTCAGGAAGAAGCTAAACCATCTTGACGAAAGTAGGTAACTAAGGCGAGGCCGAAGGCCGAGCTACGTTCTGATAAATGATAAACCATCTCGAAGAAAGCAAGTAACTAAGGGCGAGGCCGAAGGCCGAGCTGCGTTCAGGAAGAAGCTAAACCATCTTGAAGAAAGTAGGTAACTAAGGCGAGGCCGAAGGCCGAGCTACGTTCTGATAAATGATAAACCATCTCGAAGAAAGCAAGTAACTAAGGGCGAGGCCGAAGGCCGAGCTGCGTTCAGGAAGAAGCAAAACCAAAGAAAGTAAGTAACTAAGGCGAGGCCGAAGGCTGAGCTACGTTCTGATAAATGATAAACCTTCTCGAAGAAAGCAAGTAACTAAGGGCGAGGCCGAAGGCCAAGCTGCGTTCAGGAAGAAGCTAAACCATCTTGAAGAAAGTAAGTAACTAAGGTGAGGCCGATTATATTCTATCGAAGAAAGCAAGTCATTAAGGGCGAGGCCCGAAGGCGGAAGCGGGTTTATGGTTTACCTGAATGCAGCTCGGCCTTCGGCCTCGCACTTTGTTACTTCCTTTCTTCCAGAAGGTTTATCGTCTTCCTGAACGCAGCTCGGCCTACGGCCTCGCACTTAATTACTTCGTTTCTTCCAGAAGGTTTATCGTCTTCCTGAACGCAGCTCGGTCTTCTGCCTCGCCCTTAGTTACTTACATTCTTCTTTGAAATACGAATTTCACGCGAGCGAAGCCGCGGGCAACAGCTAGTTATAAATATAAGTAAATTCCCTGAAATGTGGGCATTTACCGACTTCAAGCGATTTCCCTTCATTATTGTGATAGTGTCATATAGTGAGAACTCAAGGGGCATACTGGTATGGTGCTTAATTTCGGAAGCAACATGGTTCCTAACAGCTTAATTCTGGAAGTAAGATGGTTACTAACATTATAATTTCGGAAGCAACATGGTTCCTAACAGCTTAATTCTGGAAGTAAGATGATTACTAAAATTATAATTTCGGAAGCAACATGGTTCCTAACAGCTTAATTCTCGAAGCAACTAAAGGTTTACTTTAGGAAGGTTACTAACATTATAATTTCGGAAGCAACATGGTTCCTAATAATCTAATTCCAGAAACCACATGGTTACTAAAAACTTAATTCTGGAAGCAACACTGTTACTAACATTGTAATTCCAGAAGCAACATGGTTACTAAAAACTTAATTCTGGAAGCAACACGGTTACTAACATACTAATTCCAGAAGCAACGTTATTCCTAACAACATAATTCTGCCAACAACATGGTTTCCACAAAATAAAAAATTCAGGAAGCAACACGATTCCTAACCTCGAAGCATCATGTACTTAACATCATTCAGTAGAAGCATTAGTATTTTATATGGTATTTTCTACTCAAGTGACGTAAAATAGATCTATTCTTACCCAGGGATCTCAAAAATCCCTGGGGTGCGGGATACATCTTTGCAGCTTTATGAAAATTGTTTTAATTGATAGAACATAGAATTTGGCTCTTCTGGCGAAAAAGTATGCTGACCCCTGTCCTAAACTGATACAAATGCAGAAGTTCACCGTTCGGAACCGGTGTAAAACTGTAGGTCCCTTCCCTTGCCCCTTACTAGGTGGTAGGCTCAAATTGTAGCCGAATGGGTTGGTACCACCATACTGGATGTAAGATGGCCGCATAGCAGCCTCGGTTGTGTTCTCCTCTAGTCCATTATAGCCAGTAATCCAGGGAAGTCTCCGGTATGGCACCTACCTTCTCGGAGGTGATATTGGCTGGTCGGAGCATGCGCTTTGGCCCCTCCGACTCAGCCATCGATACCGGATTACATAAAAAAAAGAAGTTAATTTCAATTGAAGGAAATACACAACCTACTTACCCTTCAGCTCCGCCAATGAACCATCGAAGTTGAACACAGCGTATCTCTTCTTCAACTTCTTGCCTTCCTCCTTGGAAGCCGGCAGCACCATGGCCAGGTAGGGGCCGTCCACTTCGAAGAATATCGAGTTCTCCGCTCTTTGCTCGTATTTCCTATCCACCGGGTCCACAAGCTCGAAGTATTGGTCGTTTGTGAAGTGGTCCTGAGATGTGAACACATGAAACTGAAATGCCTTCCGTTTGTAGGGTGCTGCATGACAAATTAATTGTGTAACTGTGGCGGTAATGGTTAACGCCAGTAGCACATGTAATTTATGTACCGCGTTGATTGCACGCAAATCCAGACTTGCAGTAACGTGTTGGAAGAATTTGCGCAAGCCTCTGGGCTTACAGTATGGTCTGAAAAACAACTATTTTAAGGATTAGGATTAGGACTATGTTCTTTAAAATTAGAGTTTTCATTATTTTAGGCATGGCATTCGCAACCCCCGCATGCAACCGAATGTCCACGGGCGTCATAAGGCCCAAAGGGATATGGCGCGTTCTCAATAAAAAAAATCCTTTCGCTACTGTGGGGCCAACCCACTACTAATATTTTATTTTATTCCACATCGGAACGGGTTCTGCTACCTTGACCATTGCATTCAGCACGGCATTAGGAAAGGACACGTTGATCTTCTTCTTCTTCTCGTGTGCTGTGTGCACGGTGAAGGTCTCCGGGAAGGACGCGGGCAGCACGCACCAGATGCCGTCCGTGTCGAGCTCGAGGGGCCGGCCGACCTGCTCGATGATCTCGCGAGCCTTCATGATGAAACATGATGATGGTATTCTACAGCGGAACAGATTATGTTACCTTGACCATAGCGTTCAGCACGGCATTAGGAAAGGACACGTTGATCTTCTTCTTCTTCTCGTGTGCTGTGTGCACGGTGAAGGTCCCCGGGAAGGACGCTGGCAGCACGCACCAGATGCCGTCCATGTCGAGCTCGAGGGGCCGGCCGACCTGCTCGATGATCTCGCGTGCCTTCATGATGAAACATGACAACGTTATTCTACAGCGGAACAGATTATGTTACCTTGACCATAGCGTTCAGCACGGCATTAGGAAAGGACACGTTGATCTTCTTCTTCTTCTCGTGTGCTGTGTGCACGGTGAAGGTCTCCGGGAAGGACGCTGGTAGCACGCACCAGATGCCGTCCGTGTCGAGCTCGAGGGCCCGGCCGACCTGCTCGATGATCTCGCGTGCCTTCATGATGAAACATGACGACGGTATTCTACAGCGGAACAGATTATGTTACCTTGACCATAGCGTTCAGCACGGCATTAGGAAAGGACACGTTGATCTTCTTCTTCTTCTCGTGTGCTGTGTGCACTGTGAAGGTCTCCGGGAAGGACGCTGGTAGCACGCACCAGATGCCGTCCGTGTCGAGCTCGAGGGGCCGGCCGACCTGCTCGATGATCTCGCGAGCCTTCATGATGATGTTCGCGCCGGTGTAGCACACAATGCCGGCCATTTCCATGCTGTGCCAACGAGCTCTGCAAAAAATTTTTTTATTTATTTATTTATTTAATATCACGTTTTTCTATTCTACGTAGGTACATATTTATATTAATTCGATATAAATTATAAAACAAACATATAAAATTAATACTAATATAATCAAATATTAAAAAACGGTATATTTTTTTATGTAATCCGATATGGGTGGCTGAATCAGAAGGGACAAAGCGCATGCTGCGACCAGCCAATATCACCTCCGAGAAGGTAGGTGTCATACCGGAGACTTCCCTGGAATGCGGGCTATACCGGACTAGAGGAGAACACAGCCGAGGCTGCTATGCGGCCATCTTACATGCAGTACGGTGGTACCAACCCAGTCGGCTACAATTTGAGCCCACCACTTATACTCTATTCACCGAGTCGACCTAGTATGGCGCTCTCTCTGTCCCACATTGGCATACAAATGATAAGGACGAAAAATGAGAAGGCCCCGCCCACGGGCGCATGCATGTACGTGATTGGATGCATGCGGGCTATGCATCCAATCACGTGCAAGGCCATATCTCCAGTACTAGGTCGACTCGGCGAATATAGTATAGTAAGGAGCAAGGGAAGGGACCTACAGTTTTACACCGGTTCCAAACGGTATACCGGCGGCGGCGGGAGAGAAGCCTCCAAGCGCGCCGGCGGGTGCATGTAACGAAAGTATGAATGTGACACGGCACTCACCCCCTCCTCATGACATAACCGTAGAACGAGTTGAGGATGCACTTGTGCGCTAGCTGCAGTGAGTCGTACAGCACCTCGCGACTTTTGGCCGACTTGACCTCCGCGGCGTCGCCGCTCGCTACCGCTTCCGTTACTTTTGCTTTTGCTTGCTTGTTCAGCGCTTTGTATTCGTAGCGACGGTCTCTGAAATTGTTGCAATTAATTAAAAAAAAAACTAGCCAAGTGCGAGTCTGACGCTGACAACACTGCGTGTCGTAGTCCTGGGTAGTCGTAAACTGGCCTACTCCCTGGTTCCCGCTTGACGTTGAGTTTTGGGACACGTTGTATATTCTGGAGAAATTATTACCTGAAAGCTCTTACGGTGTCGACATAGAAGGAGTTCTCCTTCTGACATATGGTTGTCGTCCTCACTTCCGTTCTCGTCACTTTGGTCTTCTTGTACGCCATACGGCAATAGTCGCCTAGACGTTTCTTCTCATAGTTTGCCTGCGGGTGTACGCTCGATATTAAATATTTATATGGTACTAGTAGATTGACGATAACATTAATATAATTGTTGTTCACCAAATTACAGGACAGAAGTTTTGCTTGTCGATTTGCGATACTTCATACTATCGAAATAATAATAATAATACTTCCGGTCTCTCACGGGACCGGGTGTAGACTAACTTGCTTCCGTGAACTGGCTACGCTTCGGGGACCTCTTCGGGGAAACCGAGGGTTTTGTCTTTGCAATACAAGATGCGGTTGTCAAGACGAACAACTATAGGAAACACATATTGAAGGACGGGACCATTGTCCCTCCCTGCCGCGCCTGCCACCAACCTGGCGAGTCCCTCAGACATGTGATTTCCAGTTGTTCGCAGCTTGCCAACACCGAGTATATGCATAGACACAACCTAGTAGCCAGGATCAGCAACTTGCCATAAAGTACAACCTTGTAGGTACGGAGGTGCCTTACTATAAGTACAATCCACAGCCAGTTCTCGAGAACGGTCATGTCACACTCTACTGGGACCGGTCCATTATCACAGACAGGACTATTCTCGCGAACATGCCTGATATTGTGATAGTGGACCGGGAGGCAAGACGCGCAACGCTCGTCGATATCGCCGTGCCGCATGATGGTAACCTCGTCAGTAAGGAAGCAGAGAAGATGTTAAAGTATCTGGATCTGCAGCACGAGGTTACCAAAATGTGGCCCGTCGACTTGACGATCGTTATGCCCATAGTCGTTTCGGTGCATGGGCTGATAGCGAAGAGCCTCGACGACCACCTTGAGAGGCTCTCGCTGAGTGGTTGGGTCAAGGGCCAGATCCAGAAGGCAGCCCTGCTCGACACTGCACGCATCGTCCAGAGGTTTTCCTAGGGGCCGACCACCGGTAGCTTGGGTTCGCCCCGGCGCCGGTGGTGGAAACTCCATTTGTTTTTGTACCAATTTTAGATTTTAATTTTTAGTTTATAAAAAAATTTTAAATTGTTATAAAAAGAAAATGTGTTAATAAAGATATAAGAATAATAATAATAACTCCGTTTATGTTTATATTAATTTCATGTTTTAATTTTTAATTTAAAAAAAATTTAAAATATATATAAAAAGAAGCGTGTGAATAAATGAAATTTTAATAATAATATTCGAAATAGTGATGAATCGTACTGCGCAGGCCGTGGCAATCATTTTTGTAAATGTAGACTAAGTGGACGTAAAAAAAAAAGTAACCAGTGAAGTTTCTTGCCAATTCTTCTTCGCCGTGATAATCGAACTGGAAAAATGCTAAATGTGAAATGTTAAAATATAAGAGAATCCGAGTGCAGTGTACTGTCTATGGATGACGTGAAGACTAAAGAATAAAGAATAGAGGTAAATCCGAGACGAAACTTCCTGTCAAATAGAGCAGTGGAAATGTGGAGCAAACTGCCCGAAGATGTCGTACAAGCACCCACCACAAGTTCCTTTAAAAACAGGCTCGACAAACACCTAACTAACATCAAAATAACAAAGCACCAGTGAACTTAGACATGAACACATCAGCTTAGGCTGTTCGTTCATCAAATAAATAAATAAATAAATACCTGGTCTTCCTTGGGAAGATTGTGGAAGGCCCTCTGCGGACCGCCGGGGAAGAGCGGTGGGAACTTTTCAGCTTCGAGCTGCTGCTGGATCCTCTGATACTCATTTCGACTCGCAGGCACTATTTGTAATAACAATAAATATGACATTACGTAATGTATTTTTTTTTATATGTAATCCGGTATGGGTAGTTGTGTCGAAGGGGCCAAAGCGCATGCTCCGACCAGCCAATATCACCTCCGAGAAGTTAGGTGCCATACCAGAGACTTTCCTGGATTGCTGGCTATACTGGACTAGAGGAGAACACAACCGAGGCTGCTATGCGGCCATCTTAAGTCCAGAACGGTGGTACCAACCCAGTCGGCTACAATTTGAGTCTACCACCTAGTAAGGGGCAAGGGAAGGGACCTACAGTTTTACACCCGTTCCGAACAGTGAAGCAGCAGGTGTAGGTATGCACGTACATTTTTTCGTCAGAAAAATTTCATTGGTACACGCCGATCGGATTCGAATCTCGGACCTCTCGCATGAGAAGCCGATGCCCAAACCACTCGGCCCCCCGCCGCTTGTGACTTATCCACAACCAACTTACAGAAGTCCCCGCGCCACATCCACTCCATGTGCCGTTGGCAGTTGGCACCAGGCCGGTTCAGGTCGCACACAGCACAGATACTCGTGTTCACCATCGAAGACGGTTGCAATCTGCACATATTGTACACTTTACTTGCTGGCAGTGTTGGAAGTTCGGTGGTGCTGTGTCAGTCAGTCAGTCAGCGTGAAAGCGTCCAATGCTGGACATACGCCTCTTCAATTTTCCTAAAGTCCTCCCGGCCTTTAGCGGTACGGACAGCGGGTACGGCGAAGCGGTAGTCGGTTGGTCTTCCCACACTTCGTTTTTGTCCACGGCCACCAGTGTAGGACGCGTGTACGCCAACAGTCGCCGTCTCTTCGGCTGACGTGTCCAGCCCAATGCCACTTGAGCTTAGCCATCTGGTGTCCAATATCGACTACTTTGGTGCATTGCGTCGTTACGCACCATATCACGTAGCGATATTCCCAGCATGGCTCGTCCATTGCTCGCTGGGCAACTTTCAACCTTTGGACAACACCAACCGTCAGAGTCCACGTTTCACAACCGTACGTCATAACCGGGAGGACACACTGTGGTGCTTTATATCGGTGATCAATCGCCAAAGCTAAGCGATATTGGGTGCGTTCGGACTTAGGTTGGATGACCGTCGGACCGTGGAGGCTGGCCGTGGTTCGGATTCCACGCAAAATTATGTTAGCCTGAGACATATTTAATGATTGCACCCCGTTGATATAGGTACATTTAAAAGTGGTAATTTGTCTATCTAGGCAGACAATATCAGAATACACATATTTTCAAAACACTCTGTTTCAGATACGGGGAAAGCCCTGGTGAAAGTTCCACAGTATCTCCTTATACACTCTGTATGGAAATCTTACCTGTTAGTCAAAATAATGTTAGGATACATAGCGCCGACGTCCAAGTGATATATTACAGGATTCTCCAGCCGATTGGGGTGGTCTCTCAAAGCTTCTAATTTCCCCTTGATCTCGGCGCACACTTCCTCGAGGTTCGTGACGAGATCCAGCGGGACGTTCTCTTCGACTTCTATCGCGTGCTTCATTGTCTTCTCCGTGCTCTCGATCAATTTGTCGAAGGCTTGCGGAGCCAGGCGGAACCGGCACGGTATGTCCGCTCGGAATACACCTGTTGCAAAATAATTTTTTATTCATATACTAGCTGTGCCCGCGGCCCCGCCCGCTCTAATATTTGATTTCTCTGCTAACCTCATAAGCCATTTAGCGTGATAGTAAGTAGCCTATAGTTGATGGGAAGAATCAAGCTATCTGTAGAATTTTTTTTATTAAAATCGGTTCAGTGGTTCTCGAGTTATAAGCGGACAGACAGACATACATACATACATACATACAGAAAGCAGATGTTGGATTTTATTAAAGGTACTAGCTGTGCCCGCCTCGCCCGCTCTCATATTTGACTTCACTGCTAGCCTCATAAGCCATTTAGCGTTGATAGTAAGTAGCCTATAGTTGATGGGAAGAATCAAGCTATCCTTAGACATTTTTTTTATTAAAATTGCTTTAGTGGTTCTCGAGTTATAAGCGGACAGACAGACATACAGACAGACAGACAGAAAGCAGACGTTGGATTTTATTAAAGGTTTTTTTTTTTTTTTTTTTTTTATATTTGTTACTGCAATCTGTCTGTGAGCCGACATTCATCAGTAGTTGTGCATTTGAAATAGGTCTTGTATGGTAAGTGTCCATTGACAGTTCCATATACTTTATTCTCAGTCATTTCACTCTGTGATGAGATCTTGAGGTGCTCTTCTTTTCAATCTGTTGAAAACTTTCCTAGAAGCCATCAACTCGGTTGCCAGCTTGTTTGGGTGCCTTTCGACTCTTTTTTTGTATGCCTCAGTTCTGGCTTTTGCTTCCTTCTTTACAGTTGGAATCTCAAGGTCCCGATGCAGCTGATTATTGGTGACATACCAAGGTGCGTCAACAACCATACGAAGGGTTTTTGATTGGAACCGCTGTAGGATTTCGAGGTTTGAATTGGCCGCAGTGCCCCATAGTTGAATACCGTAGCACCAAATAGGTTTGAGGATACATTTGTACAGCAACAATTTGTTTTCCATGGAGAGTTGAGATTTACGGCACAGCAGCCAGTAAAGTTTTCTGAGTTGTTGGCTCAGCGCTTTCCGTTTTGTGAATATGTGCTTTCTCCAAGTAAGACGTCTGTCCAAGTATAGTCCCAAGTATCTAGCATCGTCCGCTTGGGGGATTTCAACTCCATTTAATGTTACCGGCGGACATGTGTCACGTCTAATGGTGAAGGTCACTTGTACAGATTTGGTTTCATTGGCCTTGATACGCCAATCTTTTAGCCATGCAGATATGTTATTTAGGCTCCTCTGCAGCATGCGAGATGCCTCAACAGGGTCCACGTGAACAGCCAAAGCAGCTGTGTCATCTGCAAACGTCCCCATCAGGACGTCGTGAGTCAGTGGGAGGTCGGAGGTATATAGCAGGTAGAGTACTGGGCCCATCACGCTTCCCTGTGGAACACCCGCTTGGATGTTGTGCAGGCTGGTTGTATCTTCACCCTGCTTTACAAAGAAGTGCCTATTATTTAGGTATGATTTTATGAATATGTAATAGTTTATTGGCAAGGTCTTTTTTATTTTAAAAAGGAGGCCATCATGCCAGACACGGTCGAAAGCCTGGGATATATCAAGGAATGCCGCAGAGCAGTACTCCTTCCTTTCGAAAGTTATGTTTATCTTTTCAACAAGCCTATGTATTTGTTCAATTGTTCCATGGCCTTCGCGGAATCCAAACTGATGGTCTGGAATCAGTTCATTTTTGTCTATGATTGGCTTCAGTCTCCTTAGAAACAAGGTTTCCAGAATTTTAGATGGAATTGGTAGCAGACTAATTGGACGATATGATTTGACATCTTCAGGGCTTTTCCCCGGCTTAGGGACCATAATAATTTGCGCCACCTTCCATTGAAGTGGGACATAACATCGGACTAGAATAGCGTTGTATAGCTCAGTTAAAAAGATAAAACCCTCTTCTGGTAGTTCCTTCATAATTTTCGCAGTAATTAGGTCATATCCAGGAGCTTTATGTTGTGCGAGTTTTTGTATGACATATTTTACCTCGTTTTTGGCGAATTTCTTTATGGGTAGGTCTAGTTGATGTGTTTGTCTTAGATAGTCAGTAACTGATATTCCTGTCTCAGGTGATCCCGTGTTTGGATTTGGTGTGAACACTTCTTCCAGGTGAGTGGCAAATGTTTCAGCCTTTTCAGCATCGCTGGAAGCCCAAGCATTGTCCCTTTTACGTATTGGAGGTTGAAAAGCAGTAGGTCTTTTAAGCTTTTTTGTTGCCTTCCAAAGAGAATAATCTGTGGCTTTTGTCGCGTCCAAGTTCTTCATATAGGTTTCAATTCCTTGGTTCCGGTCATCCTCTAGCAGTTGTTTCAGCTGAGCGGTTAAGGCGTTTAGGCGTGTTTTGTCCTCAGGGAATCTGGTCTGCTGCCAGCGTTTTCTGGCTTGGCGTTTCTTTGCTAGCATTTCCCGTATTGTCATGGGACATTGAACTGAGCTTAATTTAGAGCTGCTTGGCATGGAATTCCAGGATGACTGTTGAACGCAATTATTGAAGAATTCGACTGCGTCTTCGATGTCATTCTCAGACTTTAGTGGTAATTTCACATTAAGACCTTCTGCACACAGTTTTTGAAAAAAGGGCCAGTCAGTTTTATTATTGTGGAGACGGCATGTTTTGGCCACTTGGTTAATTTGTCTGCTTATTGTAACAAAAACTGGAGAGTGATCAGATGAGAGTTCTGTACTTGATTTGCACGTCATGTAATTATTTGCAATGCCTTTGGTCACACAGAAGTCTATTAAGTCAGGGATCTTCTTTATATCTGTAGGCCAGTATGTTGGCTCCCCAGTTGACACAACACGGAGATAGTTTGCATGGATGGCATTAAGGAGCTGGCGACCTTTAGTGGTTATTAAGCGTGAGCCCCACACTGTGTGCTTAGCATTGTAATCTCCTCCAGCTATGAACCTGTGGCCCAGAGATTTAAAGAAAGTTCCATAGTCTTCACTTCTGATGTTGTGTTTGGGTGGGCTGTAGACGGCTGATACGGTTATCGATCCTTTCCAATCTTGTACAACTATGCTTGTTGCTTGTATTTCATTTGTACAATATTGTTCTAACTGATAATGTTTAATGTTATTTTTTATCAGGATAGCCGTCCCACCATGTGCAGTTCCATCTGGGTGATCTGTATGATAAAATTTGTAATTCGGCATGATAAGGAAACTCCTTTTTGTAAAATGGGTTTCGGATACTAGTAAGATATCCACTTTGTTAAGCTCGAGAAAAGATTTTACCTCTAGGGTATGTTGTGACAGCCCATTTGCATTCCATACAACTAATTTGAGTTGATCGAATTTTGTGATAAATTAGTTGTGAGCTTCAAAAGGAGATTTGTTATAGTGGACATCTGTAGCATTATCTGCTTAAACATGTCAATTAGTGTGGCATTTGCATTATTCACAGTTGGAGGGAGGTTTTCATCAAGGGCTTTGTCGTTTGGAGGAGGAAGATTCGTTTTTATTGCTTGGGCAAATGTCAAATTTGGGGTCCTTGTATGGTTGCTTATTAGGTTTTCTGAGCCTGTTTCTTTTGGCTGGCTTTTTGATAAAAAGATATTTCTCATCGGTGGGAATTTAGATTTTTGGAGTTCTCTTATTAAAGGTAAGGATTATTTATTGTACCTACACTATATTATGTGAAACACACATATTATAGTGTTGGTCTGCTGAGTCGGGGGGCCAAAGCGCATGCTCCGACCAGCCAATATCACCTCCGAGAAGGTAGGTGCCATACCGGAGACTTCCCTGGATTGCTGGCTATACTGGACTAGAGGAGAACACAACCGAGGCTGCTATGCGGCCATCTTACATCCAGTACAGTGCTACCAACCCAGTCGGCTATAATTTGAGCCTACCACCAGCTAGTGAGGGGTAAGGGAAGGGACCTACAGTTTTACACCGATTCCGAACGGTGAAGCAGCAGGTGTAGGTATGCACGTAAATTTTTTCGTCAGAAAAACCTCATTGGTACACTTCGACCGGATTCAAACCTCGGACCTCTCGCATGAGAAGCCTATGCCCAAACCACTCGGCCACCCGCCGCATATAGCTTAAAGGTCAATTCAAATCTTAACAAATCCATGAAAGTAAACATATTATTAATTTTTTTATGGATCTCCTGTGTAATTAAATAAATATATTTGATTTGATTTGATTTGATATGATATATTTAGTATTATGAAAAGTGTTGAATCCGTGCTCGAGAAAGAAAGAAGAAGTAGATAGATAGATAGATAGATAGATAGATAGATAGACAGATAGATAGATAGATAGATAGATAGATAGATAGATAGATGGATAGATAGATAGATAGATAGATAGATAGATAGATAGATAGAAATACTTTATTGCTCCAAAAAACCATTTTACATAAACAAACAATAAATAATTTACATGAGGGGGCTTATCGCTTACAGGGATTTCTCCAAGTCAACCTTTGGATGTTTGAGAGTCGTATGTTGCGAGATATAAGCAGGTAGTAGCAAAAGACTTGAGTGGTGGAATTTAAAATTAAAGTATTTAGCGAAGCTTGATTGAACGGGAAAATTTGGATATGGTTTGTATAAATAAGATAAGCCCAGAACCACTCGGCCACCTGCCGCTGTTATTTAAAAGGTTACCTGACTCCAAGGCCTCGACGTGACCACCCACGTATGTCTCCTGGTCCAGCATGTGGCCGTCGGAGGTGAGCTTATTGAGCTCCTCCACCTGCTTGTTGGGGAACACGATGTTGGCGTGGAACGCCTCCACCATCAGCAGCGACTCGCAGAGAGTGCCCGACCCTTTGCGTAGCACCTGTTAAAAGTGTTCCTGTTATTTTCTAGCGCAGCGGTTTCCAACCGGTGCACGGGCCCCCAGTAGCATGCAGCCTTATTTGTAGGCGCCCACAGACGTTCCAATAAAAATTTTTTTTTTTTTTTATTAATCTCCTTTTGTTACTGCAAGCTGTCAGGAATTTGACATTCAACGGTAGGTTATAAATGTTAGTTGTCTGGCACGGACATTATCCATTGATTACACCCGTATTTATATTAATGTCTTCTCAGTAGAGTAGATCTTGTGGAGCTTTCCTCTTTAGTCTACTGAAGGTAATCTTGTCTTCCATTAATTCGCAAGCCAGTTCGTTGGGGTGGTTTTGTATTCTCACTTTGTATTGAATTGTTTGTGTTTTTATTTCTTCTTTTACAGTTGGCATGTTTAAATCGCGGTGTAATCTCTCATTGGTTATGTACCAGGGGGCGTCTACGATTATTCGTAGTGTTTTCGATTGAAACCTCTGCAGAATTTCTATGAGCTAGCTGCTACTGCAATAAACATAAACATTGAAATAATAATTATTATTATTTATTTATATACACTAGCAGCTTGCAGCTGATGCGTGTACTTCACGTGTTGAGTGCACTGTTTTATGAGAGATCTTATTTATATATTTTTTTTCATTTTTTTTTTCTATTATTAGTGTTTGTTTTTATTTTTTGTTTATATTTAACAAATGTTTGTCAAGTTGATTTTTAAAACCATTCACTGAGATAGCACTATCACTTCTTGTGGTAGCTTGTTCCAAGAGTCCCGTTCCGAGTTCCAATAATACCGCGATAATTATTTTTTTTAATCAATTTAGAAATCCGTTGGCTCCAGAACATTTTAAAAATTGCCTAGTGCCATCATGCTGTCATTTTTTTTTTATGGAAAGCGCGACCTGTGGCATTGTTTCATTTACGAGTATGTGACTAACGATGCCCATGGACATTCTGTGATGCATGGGGATTGCGAATGCAATGCGCGCCTGAAAGAAACCTTTTCACACCCCTTTTGAAAACCCCCAGGCTGTACTTGGGAGGAAATAGATGAGCAGGGAGTGCGTTCCACATTTTCCCAGTTCTGTGAATAAAAGACCTACAGAGCCGGTTGGTGCCGATCCTCGGTAGGTTGATTGTATAGGGATGCATCCCCTGCCTACTGCATCCCCCCGAGTACAGTCTCGGGTCCTTCAAGAGGGGCGTGAATAGGTGTCTTGACATGCTGGCATGGCATTTGCGTTTCTATTCTTGATTCCAACGAAGTGAAACAGATCAGGTGGGGCATATCTTCACCTTTTTTTATTATTCCCATATTGAAAGAGTGTGTCTTTGAATGCCGAAATTAGGCTGGGACACAGGCAAGCGTTTCCTACCCTTTTCGGTGCCGGGAAACATATGTCCCGCTGACGTTTCCTGCACTTTTCGGCGCCAGGACACATGTCCCGATGGCGTTTCCTGCACTTTTCAGTGTCAGGACACATATGTCCCGCTGGCATTTCCGGCACTTTTCGGAGCCGGGACACATGCGTCCCGCAGACGCTTGAGCGGTCTATATAAATAAAAATATATATTGCATTGCATATTCACCTCGTCAGGTTCCAGCGGGATGATGGTGCAGAGAGCGAAGATGAAGGGATGCACATACTTCATGTACAAATAATATGTGGCCACAGCATCCGACACGGAGTAGTTTGACAGCACCTACACACACAGATTATGTATTTAATCAATGCTCGAATTGAACCGGAACGCACCGGAACGCCGCACTATGGAAAATGGTAGAACAAGGCCAGATTAAACATGATTTTTACAAAAATGGACTAAAAAAATCAAGTCAATTTGGATTTTTGTATAAATAATTTTTAATCTGGGCTTGTTCCACCATTTTCCATCGTGCGGCGTTCCGGTTCAATTCGAGCACTGTATTTAATAGTTTGATTTACATTTACATATCCATCCGTCCAGCCATCCGTGTCAAGTTTCCATAAAAAGAACACACACACAAACATGCTTCCCGACTCTGGGCAAAAGTAGGTGTCGCTTCAGTATTTTGTATGTCTCTATGAGGTTTCTATGTCTATGTCTTAATGCAATTATTTGTAGTCAGATACCTGAGGCTGTTCAGCGGCCATGCGGCACATGTCCTCCGGGTCGAGTTCGACGGGGTCGTAGCGCAGCTTCGCCTTGGCGACCGCCTTCAGCCCCTGCGACCCCACCGGCAGGTACGAGTCCCGCTTCACCCAGCTGGAGCACACACGCACATGTTACTATTAGTCGTCTGTTTCCAGAATGCCACCGCTGACGGCACATGTCCTCCGGGTCGAGTTCGACGGGGTCGTAGCGCAGCTTCGCCTTGGCGACCGCCTTCAGCCCCTGCGACCCCACCGGCAGGTACGAGTTCCGCTTCACCCAGCTGGCGCACACACGCACATGTCACTATGTATGTACATAATTATATAAGTATGCTTCTATGTTTTCTTATTTAGTATGATAAACATATCCTATGTTTATGTAATATGTTCTAGTATTTTACATATACATATATAGAAATCAGCACATTCGTGTCTAGGCAGTGGCAAACATTTTTGTAAAGTAGACTAAGTGCACACTGAAAAAATTTCCAGTGAAGTTTCTTGTCAGTTCTTCTTCGTTATGATAATCGAACTGGCGGAATGTTACAATGTAAATATGACAAATATGAGCGCAGTGTGCTGCCAATAGATGCTAAATAAACAACAACAACAAACAATATGCCCGACGTCTTGTTACTTAGCGGTCCCACGGCTCGTTTAAGCAAGTAAATGGAAATTATTTTTGACTTTTGACGACTAAATACCTAATATTCTGTAAATTTTTTCTACGTTATTATAATCTTAGATGTTTTAGTGGAAATATGTTTATAGGCGTAATACTTGACTTATGTTTTTTGTAATGTTGTTTCGGCTAGGCTGTCTATTTCCCGAATAAAGTAAATAAATAAATAAAAATTTTAATATTCTGTGGTGTCCCCAAGCTGGATATTTCATCCTCCCACATAGTGTTGACACTATGTGGGAGGATGAAATACACACACCACACGTACCACAGACAATCCATGTGCATTGCAGGACGACAGGCGTAGGTGCCATCCCGGGCTGCGATCTTGCTGAAGCCTATCTCTTGCTTCATGTCCAGCCCCAGCGTCGCCGCCCGCGCCTCCACGAATGGCCAGTCGAAGAAGTCACCTGAACATATTTTTGACTTGTTTACGTGCATAACGTCACCATGTGCCTTCGGAAAGCTGTACCACAGCATTAAGACCGGATATACTCATATTCTCAAAAGCGACAAAGCATGTAGTACTTGTTGAACTTACAGTTCCATGGGAAAGTAACATACCGAAGGACCACAACATCAAACTTAACAAGTACTGCAACTTAGTAGACCGGATTGTGAGAAACGGATTCAAGACTTATCTCTTCGCTGTGCAAGTCGGAGCAAGAGGACTACCAGCGAAGTCGCTCTACAGTCTTTTCAAGGATCTAGGGCTGCCAAGATCGACGCTAAACTCATACATGGAGAGAGCTTCGAGAACGTCGCTGGAAGAATCCTACAGAATATGGATAGGTAGGGAGAGGGAGGTCGAGAGCGGGACTGGTGGTTTCCCCGCGTCCTAGTCAACGCAGACTAGCTGACGAGGGCTTGATGCGAGCCGAAACGTGAAGCATTCGCGGGAAATCTAGAGTGGCCACTCGCTAGTCCCGACCTCGATTAACACCCTCCTCTACTGCCGATGGGCCCGGATATGTTCGGTGAAGCCATCGCAAGCTTAGTTCCACACCTTCGTAATGGGGTAGGCGGAGAAACGGATCTCCAAGTGACACGATCCTGACACATCTCTGCCGGAGGCTCCACTCCAAAATTCCAAATTCCACATTTTTTTTTATTACTCTAGGCAGGTTCGATAATCTGATTCATGTTGTTTGCTGCCCAGCCCCTTGGGAAGGCGGGTGGGCCATTCTCCGCACTGAGACCTCAAGACGGTCCGTTGTACGTCAAAAAAATCTGATTCATAAAGATAAGTCTTAATAATCCGTCATAATGATCTTCATACATGCTCTTTGGATATGGGGGTATTGGGTTCTTGACCCATTTTGAGCACTTGCCTGATAGATAATAATTTTAGAGAATAAAAAAAATTATTATTCACATTATATAACGTGTATTAACTAAAATTTTTGTTTTAATGAAAACAGACACGGTATCTACATCACCTATCCATCACCTCACATCCGTGACGTCAGCCCATAACACCTTAATGAAACTAGGTGCCATGTCAGTGTTTCCCTTCGGTCGTGCCGGCTACACTGAACTGGACTCATGAACCATTTACATAGCCGTTTCGACCGACCTTTTATTCAGTGCGTTTGTACCAACCCAGGCGGGCTAAAACCTATCACCTAGTAAGGTGAGAAGGGATGGGACCTACAGTTAAAATTTTTGCATTTTCAGTTATTTGTTTAAATTATTTCTATATGAAAAATGTTCTCACCGTTGTACGTGACAAATATGTGAGGCTTAACGTCCATTATGTGGTCGAAAAACCTCTGAATGAGCCCCAATTCATTGGGCTCATTAAAAATTGTGAACAATCTGAAATGAAATCAAAAGTTAGTTGGAAATTATATTTTTTTACAGAAGTGAAATTATTATGTTTTCTTCTTAGAATGTTATTTCGATAACATGTTTATAATGTTTATATATATAATTTTATCGTGTATAATTATTAATATTCAAGAATAGAATACCAAATAACAAGGCAATAAATAAGAAAATAAATTCATGAGGGTTCCCTTATTTGCAATTTTGCGACGGAACCCTGAAAACATATAAAGAGAACAATAATGTACAAAGAAGGATAAATCACTATCAGTGATTTCTTCCAGTCAACCGTGAAGCTGAATATTTAAACAGACGTAACCTAAACAGAAGAACGACACAAGGTCGGTTTTTTTTATGGATACTGACACGGTTGGCTACATCACCTACAACATCCGCGATGTCAGCCCATAACACCGGTTGAACTTGGTGCCACGTCAGCGCTTCCCTTCGGTCGTGCCGGCTACACTGAACTGGACGGAAAACACAAACTATTTACATAGCCGTTTCGACCGACCTTTCATTCAGTGCGGTGGTACCAATCCGGGCGGGTTAAACCCTACCACCTAGTAATATAGGAAGGTAGTCTTTTCCCTTAGTCGCCTTTTACGGCATACACGGGGAGAGATGCAGTGGGGCTATTCTTTTAAAGTACCGGCCCCACACGGTACATATTACGGTAGTATAGTGCAAACCCTTCAAATTCCGGCTTTGGTGTATACTCAAAATCTTCCACATCGCACGAAATAATCTCCCTGTTCGTAATGAGATATCCCTGTCCATCGATCATGTACGAGATCATCATAATTTGATCTGTCTCCGAGTCCGGGAACTTCAACGGCAGCTTAGTGGTCTCGATGTCGAACGCCAGAACGATCGGGTCGGGCCGCTCGATGATGTCGTCTCGTTTTGTGATGACGGGCGGCTCGGCGCCCCGCGACCTCACAGTGTACCAGGAACCGCTGAAGATCTTCAAGTCGATAGAAACGCGCACGTGGTAGGGTACGTCGTGCTCTCTGAAAAAAAAATTATTTTTATTTATTTATTTACTACGAAGAGAGACTCAAAGCGCTAAATATGCCCTCCCTAGAAGCTCGAGAGGGGCTCTAATAGAGGTGTACAAAATTCTGACGTGTAAATACGATTGCCCTGAGCTGATCCAAATGTTCACATTGAACCAACACGTTCATCTTCGAGGTCGCAGCATGAAACTAAGTCGAACAATCTTTAACAGCAATACTCGCAAACATTTAATAACAAACAGAGTGGTGGACGACTGGAACCAACTTCCAGAGAAAGTAATAAGCGCACTAAACTTAGTACCAGCCAATTCAAAAATACACTAGATAAATATCTAACAAATAAAATCTGTTTTCAATTTATTTTTGTGATTATAATCACAAAAAGAGTGCTCAAGAATGATAAATAAATTAAAAAAAAATCCAATATAATGACAAGAACAACAAATTTTAACTAGATTTAATTAAACTAGGCTGCCTGTCTAAAATAAATAAATAAATAAATGTATTCTTAGTGATAACAATTAACTAATAGAATGTAAATAGCTATAAAATTTTCATTATTAACAAGTGCACTCCGGTGAAAATCAAAATATAAAAAAAATTTCATACTCCAAAAATAATAAAATTAAAGTGAAGACCTTATATCGACAATATTCTCCATGTGGTCGGTAGTTTTCTTCGCATACTCCAAAGCGGCGGAGCTGGTGAGTGCATTTGTCAGCATCTCTGCGTATATCGTGTCCTTCTTCTCGCGCTCCTTGTTCTTGTTGACAGCCGTCAGGATCTCGCGGCGGACTTTCATCATGTCATTCTGAGAGACGAACGACAGCTTGATGTATGACTGCTTGATTCCGGAGAGATGGTTGAGCTGGAAAACCACAATTACTGTTTTATAATATTTTTTTAAGGTACCTATACTTCTTTAAGGACGTTAAGAATAATTGAACATCCGAAAATGGGGACTAAAATCAGAAAAAAAGTCACACCAAATTCGTCATGCATCATCGTCACTGCATAAAAATTATATACAAATATATGTATACCGGAACTTAACTTACCAAATCCAGATCCTACTTCCAGACGGCACTCACCCAGTCCAGATCCTCCCTCCAGACGACACTCACCAAGTCCAGATCCTCCTTCACACTCGCAAGTCCAGATCCGCCTTCTAGACTATACTCACAAAGTCCATATCATCCTTCACACTCACAAGTCCACTGATAATATCTTAGCCATTTCCACTCATAAAACTGGATATTACACAAATTCCTTTTCTGTGCACGCAGCTCGGCTGTGGAATCTACTACCTCACTGTATACGGCACTGCAAGTCGCTTCCGTTATTCAAAAAACACTTAAAGTTGTACTATCTCCGTCAGTGTGAAGTCAAAAGCTAAAAAATCCTTTAATTCTGAATGGACAAGTATGTATGTATATATTTAGGTATTATGTATTATATAAATTGTAATTCATATGTATTTAATTTAATCTATAAATAGTAATTTATACGTATAATTAACTAGTATGTACTTATATGTAGTGTATATTATAGTATATTATAGTTATTTTCCTTATATTATATTTTACATTCCCACACTCAAGTCTTTTGCTACTACCTACTTATATCTCGCAACATACGACTCTCAAACATCCAAAGGTTGACTGGGAGAAATCCCTGTAAGGGATAAGTCCGCCTTTGCCCCTCATGTAAATTTCTTATTGCGTGTTTATGTTAAATGTTTTTTGGAGCAATAAAGTATTTCTATCTATCTATCTAAGTCCATATCCTCCCTCTAGCAATCACCAAGTTCAGATTCTCCTTCTAGACGACACTCAGGAAGTCCAGATCCTCCTTCACACTCACAAGTCCAGATCCGCCTTCTAGACTATACTCACCTCACAAAGTCCAGATCATCCTTCACACTCACAAGTCCAGATCCTCCCTCTAGCAATCACCAAGTTCACATTCTCCTTCTAGACGACACTCAGGAAGTCCAGATCCTCCTTCACACTCACAAGTCCAGATCCGCCTTCTCGACTATACTCACCTTACAAAGTCCAGATCATCCTTCACACTCACAAGTCCAGATCCTCCCTCTAGCAATCACCAAGTTCAGATTCTCCTTCTAGACGACACTCAGGAAGTCCAGATCCTCCTTCACACTCACAAGTCCAGATCCGCCTTCTAGACTATACTCACCTCACAAAGTCCAGATCATCCTTCACACTCACAAGTCCAGATCCTCCCTCTAGCAATCACCAAGTTCAGATTCTCCTTCTAGACGACACTCAGGAAGTCCAGATCCTCCTTCACACTCACAAGTCCAGATCCGCCTTCTAGACTATACTCACCTCACAAAGTCCAGATCATCCTTCACACTCACAAGTGCAGATCCTCCTGCTAGCAATCAAAAAGTCCAGATTCAACTTCCAGCCGACACTCAGAAAATCCAGATCCTCCTTCTACATGACACTCACCAAGTCCAGATCATCCTTCTACATAATACTCACCAAGTCCAGATCATCCTTCTACATGACACTCACCAAGTCCAGATCCTCCTTCTCCACGACTTCGATCTTGTGCACGCTGGCCGTGAACCTCTTGGACAGATACTGTGTGACCTCACGCTCGCACTCTGCTCGCGCTCGGATCAGGAAGTACGGCTGGAAGGTCAGCGACACTTTGAACCGCGACCCGTCCATTTCCATAAAGTAGTAATCCATGGCTGCCACTAGCTTCTTATCTTCATCTAGAATTTCAGCCTGAAAAAATATTTAAAAATATGCTACATGCGTGTATAACTTGTGTTTCAAATCATTCGGAGGTGGGCTTATTGGACAAAGTAATTTCTTTAGTTTTCTATGTGTTAAGCACTATGTCTAAGCGGTCAGTGGATGGATGGGTGACCGCTCGACCGTTAGAGGATGACCGTGGTTCGCATTACACGTAACACTGCAGGTCCCTTCCCTTCTTACCTTACTAGGTGGTAGGATTTAACCCGCCTGGGTTGATACCACATTGCATTGAATGAAAGATCGGTTGAAACGGCTATTTAAATAGTTCGCGTTTTCCGTCTAGTTCAGTGTTGCCGGCATGACCGAAGGACTGACATGACATGGCACCTAGTTCACCAGGGTGTTATGGGCTGACATCACGGATGTAGTAGGTGATGTAGCCAACCGTGTCAGTGCCCATAAAAAAAGTACTTTTGTAAATTATATTACAACACCGACTACCATGTTTAGCAATGTATTAGGACAAGATAACTATCAAGCAGCAAGTAAGGCCACCCAGTCATGCAGAAGACCCACCTGCTGCATGACTCGGTGGAAGGACCGTGCCAAGGTGAGAGGTGGTTAGCCTGTCGACCTTTAGCACGGCACCTTGTCCTTATCCCTTAGTAGCCTTTTACGGCATGCATGGGGAGAGATGCAGTGGGGCTATTCTTTTTAAGTACCGACCCCACACGGCACTATTAGAAGAGTACCGTGTGGGGCCGGTACTTTAAAAGAATAGCCCCACGGCATCTCTCCCCGTGTATGTCGTAAAAGGCGACTAAGGGATATGACTCCCTTCTTATATTACTAGGGTTTAACCCGCCCGGGTTGGTATCACCGCACTGAATGAAAGGTCGGTCAAAACGGCTATGTAAATAGTTTGTGTTTTCCGTCCAGTTCAGTGTAGCCGGCACGACCGAAGGGAAGCACTGATGTGGCACCAAGTTCACCAAGGTGTTATGGGCTGACATCACGGATGTTGTAGGTGATGTAGCCAACCGTGTCAGTTTCCATAAAAAAAAACAGTAAAAGTATTAAGTACCGTGTGCATGTTGATGAGGTAACCGGTTCTCTCCTTGCTGTCTCGAACTCGGTCGAAGCCGTATTTTGAGTCGATACGATCATTCTCCTGGGCTATGCGTATGCGAGATTCAGATGATTCTTCCCTGTGACCAGAATGTACTCATTTTACGTACAAGATATAACTTAATAAAAATAGTGAAATAATGCAAGACTTGTCCACCCATGAGACCTGAGATTTCTTTGTTGAATGACCGAAAACGAGCTAACTAGACAATAATTTATTGTGGCTAGTAACAAAACCAACAATATTAAAAATCAATACTTATAATAAATCTGTAAGGGATGGTCATAGAGTAAGTTACTTTGTTTTATGATATATTGCGTTTGTAGACTCTATGTATGATACTAAAACTAAATTGATTATTTTTAGAAATATTTTCTGTATGTATGTATGTTCCTCCATAACTCTTAAACCGATCATCCGAATTCGATTAAATTTAGTACAAGCACATTTAACTATACGTGGCACAGGATAGGCTAAATAAAACTCAGTTCCGGTTACGCTAAGATGTGGCTCACATACAAACCGAATTGTTCCGCGCGCCGAAATAAAGGTACGATAGCGGGATTACTTACTTTTCCTCTTTTTAAATACGAATTGCGAGCTAGCGAAGCAGCGGGCAAAAGCTAGTAACAAATAAAATTAAACATACCAAGACGAAACAATACAACTCTCAAACATCCAAAGGTTGAATGTAAGTAATCTCTATAAGGGATAAGTTCACCCTTGCATCTCATGTAAATTATAATAAACATGCTTGTTTCTGTAAAATGTTTTTGGTGCAATAAAGTATTTCTATCTATCTAGCTTTGAAAGTTAAATAATAGGTGACCTTTTGAGAAGAAAATCAAAATTGCAAATGTACCTAACTGGACTGTGCAGACAAAATGTGTTGTATTATAATAATGATATGACAACAATTCAAGATTAGACAAAGTTTTACAATTTATGCTTGAGGCCTTCTTGAGGCATAGGTACCTACTCAAATTAACTGAAAACTGGCTTGTATTGTTCATTTATTCATTCATAATATCAAATCAGAAAAAATATATCTAAATGGATATGATAAGAAAAAGTACAAAAAAAAATACCGGCTGGTTGCGAGTCGGACGCGGTTCCGACTTGTGCTGAGATTTCCTTACCATCATGCAATTGTTCGGTTTTTATTATTTGTTATTTTACTTTAGAGTTTGCACTATAATTACACCAAATTTGACGCTTGTATGTGCAACAGATTTTATGATAGAGCAAAAACGAAAAACCTTCAAAAAAACATGTTTCTTGTATGGGAGGCAAAACTATTTTTTTTTATTTTAGGTATTATTTATATACAGGATGTTTGATGACTACAGGTCATAAAGCAAACCAGGTACTCCTGAGCCTTTTTGGAGCAAAAAAGTTACATGACATTTTGCTCTACGGTGAACTTTTTTTTTTCCATACAAAACTAAATTGCTCCAAATAGGCTCAGGAGTACATGGTTTGTTTTATGACCTATAGTCATCAAACACCCTGTATAATCCGCCATAATAACACACATATTCTGTAAAAATTTTAACCGGCTACCTATTAGGGTTCAAAAGATAAAGGTAGGACAGATAGACGGACGGACGGACGGTGGGTAGACTTATTAATAGGGTTCCGTACAGATGCGGGAACTAAAAATTACAGTCAGACCAGACTAACCTCTGGGCTGACGAACCTGGAGCACTTTCTCGCCCACCGCCGCTATCGTCGCGGGTCCGTTGTCCAGCACGGAAACGCCCGGTGTTCTGTAGCACCATCGCGATCGCTGAGCACTAAAAAGTGCATCTAATCTGAGGAATTTATATCCAAAAACAGCTGAGTGTTGGATGAAAAATTTTACTTTGATTTTGACAGGCAATTAAACTGTCAAAAACCGCGCCAAAAATTGGATTGCGTTCCATTATAGCTTTCACTCGCTTAAGCCCTCCACACACGGATACTCCATTACCAAGACAAGACGCCGCGTCCGGCGCGGCGCGTTCGCTCGGATGCGAATTCTGAGCCACACCACACACACGGAGACTCCGACTCCACGCCGCCGCGCCACGAGATTCCATCTTCTATCAGTGGGCGGCTCGACTTCTGTCCTATGACTCGTCTCAAATGCTCTTCGCGATGGAAGTCAACGAATCGGAAGCGGAATTAACAACTTTTTGCAGCAGCTGCTTGATGGCTACTTGCATGCATTGCCGAATATTGCCAAATAAAGAAAAAAAAACTGTTTAAAAAAAACATTGAACCGACGTCAAAATAGTTGCTTACAAATAAAAATGATTAAATAATTGAGTTGAAGGCGGTATAAAAGCACAAAAGGCCTTCATCTAAAAAAATCTGGTGTGCTTTTGTACCGCCTTCAACTCAATTATATAATAATTTTTTGTTCTAAGTAGTAGTTCTAAATGTTTTTTTAAGTTTTCTAAGGTTAACAGTTTTTTATTTCACTCTTTTTAGTAATATTACATAAAAAAGGATTACAGAAATCTGTTGTCGTGGTATAGAATTATTCGCCTATTTGACACACTTAACAGCCCATATCTTGAAAACTAGTGAACCTATTTTAATAAAAACTTGCACTGTTTAGTTGAAATAAATGTAAGTCAATAAAAAAAGAATAGTCACAATCCGGTTAATAGACGGAAGTTAACTTTCTCATCTGTTGTATATTTCATCTAAACACAATGACAATGACAGGAAAGTCCTTAAGACAAGAAAAAAAATTCAAAAATCGGATAAGGTTTAGGAGGCTAGTGTTGAGGACGACGGCCAGCCCGAGCGGCAGCGACGGGCAGACGACACGACGCGCACGTCGTTCCACCGAGACAGTAGCGTAGGGCCCAGGCGAGCGGCCGACGTAGTTTTAGATTAGGTTTTTTAAGTTTTAGTTAGGTGAAATTAAATATAAAATGTAAATATAATAAATAAGTTAAATAATGTTAAATAAAGTTAAATAATAAATATATACAAAACTGTAGATTAAGCTAGCTAAGATATGTAGGAGTTTAGATAAGATAGATAAGTAGGATTGAGATATATAAGTTAGAATAAGATAGATAGGCGTAGTTTAAGATATGTAAGATAAAATAAGTTTATGAAAAATAAATATGTTGTCGCGTACTGGGTTTCATTCGGGATGAGCGGGAGGTGTGCACTCGCCAAATTAGTTAGTAAAATGAACCGGGCCGAGGCGTGCGGCGCGGGCGCAGAGCGCTGTGATTGGTCCAGCGGAGGCTGCGAGCTCTGTCGAGATGAGATCGCAACATCCGCGGGGCTCGGCGCGCCCGCGCGTATACAAACATAGCACGTTTCGGACCGTTCATTCAGTATTCGCCGAACCGCCACCAAGAGAAGACGTCTCGTAGCCTGAGCTCGACGCACCGATCGACCGAGGAACGCACTACAGTCAAGAAGAGCCACTTCAGTACGGAACGACTGCCTCGGCTCGATCGGACGGTTCTCTTCTCTCGGCGAGTGCTCCACCCACGTACGTCCCGGGTGCAACTCAGTGCGTGGTTACGCTCAAACCACGTACGACTTTTCTCTGCTAACGCTTCGCTACGACACCCTCCCTACGCCCCGTGGCGTTACGGTTGAGGATTACCTCCCTACGCCACGCGGCGTGACGGTTGAGGACAAAACGGTCGACCCATCGCACCACCCGCGAGCCACGCGAGTGATATCTCCGCGCCGCACGCCACGCGTCGGTTGTGCGAGAGCGAGACGGTCGCCCAATTCGCCGCGAAAGAAAGAGAAAGAACATCACGGTCTCCGCGCCCGCTATAACCGCTCTGCGGTGACGGGCGAAGCATCACCAACCACCTACAGTCCACTGCCCTGAGAAGTCGATCCGGAACATTGGTCATTCGCAAGCCGGATTGAAGATGCCCGTCACGCGGAGCCAGAGCAACGGGCGAGGGCGCACTACGCCAGTGCCGGTACCGACGTCGGAGCAGCGAGCGCTGCCCCCGAGCGCGGCCGCGACCGAACCGCAGCCGCAACCGAGCGAAAACCCGACGGCGGAGCCAACAACAAGTGCGCCTACGACAGAGACAGAGTTGAGAACGTGGTCGTCACATGACACGACGGCCACGCCGATCGCGACGGACTCAACCGTTCGCGAGCGCGCGCGCGCAGCCAGCGACGCGCGCGCACCGGCCCGCGCGCACTCCCACAGCGACGCGCGCGCTCCGAGCCGCAGCTCTCACGCAACCGCACTAGATATAGTAGCGACCGCGCGCAGCGACAAGGACGGGCGAAGCAACCACTCTGCCCGCTCGTCTAAGTCAATGCGTCGCCGTGCAATTGAGAGAGAGCTGCTGCGCGCTAAACAAGAGGAGGCGAGACTCGCACGAGAAATTATCGAAGCAGAGCTCCGCGAGTGCGACGAGGAGGACTCGTCGGACGAAGACGAGAAGGAGGACACAGCACGCAGTGAGTTAGTGGCGTCATGGGTGGAGACGCAAGCCGATCTGCATCGGCGGGAGATTTCCGCTCCCGCACCGCGCACGGGGCTCGCCGCCGCGAGCACCGACGCGCACGCAGACCCGTCCGCCCCCCACCACGCGCCTCACACCGCCGCCCCGGCCGCCGCATCCCACTACGCGGCCCCCACCACTGCTACCGTCTCCGCTCCCCTCCACGCGCCCCACGCCGCAGCTACCGACGCCGCGCCCCTCCGCGCGCCGCCCGCCGCTGCCTCCGCCGCCCCCCTCTACACTGCCCCCGCCGCAGCCGACGAAGCCACGCCCCTCCGCGTGGCACCGATCTCCGCACACTTATGGGAGCAGCCGGCCGCGCGCCTCTGCGCGCCGCCCGCCGCCGCCGCGGCTAGCGAGCTTCACTATGCGCCTGCTGCCGCCGCCGCCGCATCAAGCTCGCACGCTCCGCTCGCCTCCGCTTCGATAACAGTGGAGATGCTCGCCGCAGCATTGGGGCGAGCGGAACACAGCCGACCGCACGCCGCACCTAAATTTCTGCAAGACTTGCCTACTTTCGACGGGTCGGCCGGGGAGTGGCTCCTGTTAGCGACTGCCTTTCGCGACACAGAGAGCTACTTCTCGCCGGGCGAGAACGCGGCCCGCCTGCGAAAATGTCTGAGAGGCAAGGCGAAAGAAGCCGTCTACAGTTTAATGTTGGCGGCGCCGGACCCCGGTCGCGTCATGGCGGCGCTAGAACAGCGCTTCGGGCGACCGGACTTCCTTGTCTTGGGGGAACTAGAAAAATTGAGGAGCCTCCCCAAGATCAAGGACTGGCCCGGCGAACTGAACGAGTTCGCCAACAAAGTTAACAATATTGTGGCCACCATCGAAGCGCTCGGTCGGCCGCAATACCTACACAACCCAGAGACGGTGCGCATCATCATCGACAAACTGACGCCGCTGCGTCAGACCCGGTGGTGCGACGTTGAAGACCGGGCGACCGACGACCGTCCCGCGCTGCAGAGAATCGCCAGCTTCCTGAACGAGGAGGCACGCAAGTGCGGGGCGTACGCCCGCCCGGACGTCGCCGCGAGCACGGAGGCGCCGTCTAGGGACCGTCGGCAGAACAAAGACCGCCGCACGAACGAGAAGAGCTACGCCGCCGGTGAAGAAGGTGGTGCCGACGAGACGCCGCAGTGCCCGACGTGCACTAAGGCGCACCACCTCGTCGTCTGCCCCCAATTCATAGGGGCGGACGTTGACGAACGCTGGCGGCAAGCGAAGGCGGGAAAAATGTGCTTTCGTTGCCTAAAAAGCAAGCACCGCCGCACGAAGTGCAAGGCTAAACCGTGTGGGGCGCCCGGCTGTACCTACGGCCACAACCGACTCCTGCATCACACGCCGGCCAACGAGGAGAAGTCCGCCACTGCGATCGTAGCTGCCGCCCGCTCGGACTCGGTCCTGCTAAAAATTGTACCTGTCAAGCTAAGCGGACCGAGCGGCTGCGTCGACGTCTTCGCGCTGCTCGACGAGGGGTCCACCGTGACAATGGTGGACGTCGCAGTAGCCGACCTGCTGGGTGCGCGAGGCACGACGGAGCCACTGCACGTCGTGGGCATCGGCGGCGGACGGGTCGCTACCAACTCGTCGCGCCGCCTCAACTTGCGCATCCGCGGCAAGAACGAGTCGGCGGAGTACGACCTCGTCGGCGCGAGGACGGTGGACAGCCTGCGCTTCCCGCCGCAGACGATCAGCAGAAGGTGCATCGACGGCTGCGAGCATCTCGCCGAGCTCGCCGAGACGCTCGCCTACACCGACGCTCGCCCGCGGCTACTTATCGGTCAAGACAACTGGCCGTTAATAGTGTCGCGGGCGATCAAGAGCGGCCGCCGCGACCAGCCGGTCGCCTCGCAGACACAGCTGGGCTGGGTGCTACACGGCTGCCGCACGTCGTCGACCGCGCCCGGCGAGCAACGCTGCGCACACGCCGTCGAGCCAGACAACAGCTTCAATGAACTCGCCCGCGAACACTTTCGGCTCGAGTCGCTGTGCGTGGAGCCGCGCAAGCCACAGAGCGACCCGGAGGAACGGGCCCTCCGAGCACTCCATGAGAAAACGCGCCGCCTGCCCGACGGCCGATTTGAAACCGGCCTAATCTGGCGTAGCGACGACTTCGCTATGCCAGACAGCCGCGAAACAGCCGCGAAAAGGCTAGCCAATCTAGAAAGAAAATTGGCGCGAAACAGTGATTTGAAAGAAAAATATCACGCGCAGATGGCGCATACTATCAAGAGCGGATACGCCGAGCGTGCCGCGACCCCGCCGACGCCGGGTCGCACGTGGTATCTGCCTCACTTCGCCGTCGTTAATCCCTCGAAGGCGAAGATTCGCATTGTGCACGACGCCGCCGCACGGACCCGCGGCGTCAGTCTCAACGACCTGCTGCTCCCGGGCCCCGACCTACTACAGTCTCTGCCCGGCGTACTTATGCGGTTCAGACAGCACCCGGTCGCCGTCACAGCAGATATAAAGGAGATGTTTCTGCAAATACGCATCCGTGATGCCGACTGGGACGCGCTACGATTCCTCTGGCGAGAGAGTCCCGACCGAGCGCCGACAGAGTACCGAATGACGTCAGTTGTGTTCGGCGCCGCCTGTTCGCCCTGCGCAGCAATCTACGTGAAAAACAGAAACGCGGAAGACTATGAAGCCAGCAAGCCGGACGCAGCGCGCGCGATAATAAAGTGCCACTATATGGACGACTATCTTCAAAGTTTCGCCGGCCCGGCGGAAGCGTTCCGCGTCTCGCGCGACGTCGCGACGATCCACGCGGCGGCCGGCTTCGAGCTACGCGGTTGGGCGTCCAACGACGCTCAAGCCGTACGACACGCTGCGCAGCACGACCGAGGCGGCCGGCAAGTGAACATCGGGGGACAGGCGGCCTTCGAAAAAACGCTCGGAATGCGGTGGGACACCGACAGCGACCGCATCGGCTACGCACTCGCATTCAGCCGGACGCCGCCAGAGATTCTCGACGCCCGACGCACGCCGACTAAACGCGAGGCGCTCAGTGTGATCATGTCGCTGTTCGATCCACTGCGCCTCGTCTCGCCCGTCACGACGCCGGCGAAACGAATCTTACAAGACACTTGGCGCCTGGGCGTGAACTGGGACGAGCAACTGCCGAACGAGCTGCGCGGCGCGTGGCTAGACTGGGTGGCCAACCTGCGCGGACTGAGCTCGCTACGAGTGCCACGGTGCTACGACGTGTGCAGATGCACGTCACGCGAGCTGCACACGTTCGTAGACGCGAGTGAGGCCGCCTACGCCGCCGCCGCATACTGGCGGACCGAACGGTCCGACGGCTCGATCAAGGTCACGCTCGCCTGCGCGAAGACGAGAGTAACGCCGCTGAAGCCAGTGTCAGTCCCGCGCCTCGAACTGCAAGCCGCGCTGCTGGGCAGCCGCCTGGCGCGCGCGGTGGAAGAGAGCCACGAATGGAAGGCGGCACAACGCGTCTTTTGGAGTGACTCACGGACGGCGCTAGCATGGGTGCGAGCGAGCCCGCGCACATTTAAAACGTTTGTGGCGCATCGGCTCGCAGAAATAGAAGAGCTAACGAAAGTTTCGGAATGGCGGTGGGTCCCGAGCAAAGAGAATGTGGCCGACGACGCCACCCGCGACACGCCGCTCGATTTCACGTCCGAGCATCGGTGGTTCACCGGGCCCGCCTTTTTGTACAACGAAGAGGGCTCGTGGCCGCGCGAACAACGGCAAGCCGTCGAACCGACCGGCGAAGAACGACCGCCGATCCAGCGCTGCGCCGCAACACTACAGAGCGCGGCACCGCAAGCAGAAAGATTCTCGTCGTGGATGCGACTGGTCCGCGCGACGGCACGTGTGCTTCACTTCGTCGAGCTGTGTCGAGCGAAGGCACACGTGACCGCGGCCGGTCGCCGCCAACGCACGGCGAGAATGAGGAGCCCGCCCCGACCGCGCCGGCCGACGAAACAACAACAACAACAGCAACAACAACAACAACAACAACAACAACAACAAGAGGGTCGCGCCTTACTGCCAATTGAGGCGCGACACATTGAGGCGGCGGAGGTACTCCTCATAAAAGTTTCGCAACAAGAGGCCTTCGCCGCAGAGATGGACCGGGTGCGGTCAGACCGACGGCCCACCGGCGACGACCGTTTGGCGCAGCTCGCGCTGGTAATCGACGACGGCGGCGTGCTGCGTATCAAGAGCCGCGTGAGTGCAGCGGAGAATGTGAACCACGGCCAGCTGAGCCCGGCGGTGCTACACGGCGACCACGCATACACGCGGTTGTACGTGGACCACGTGCACCGCCAGCTGCACCACGGCGGCGTCGAGACCGTCGTCAACGAGCTGCGTCAACGTTGCTGGGTGGTGCGCATCCGCCCGACCGTGCGCACCGTGCTCAGCCGCTGCCTTGTCTGCCGCATCCGGCGGACCCAGCCGACACACCCCCCGACCGGGGACCACCCAGCCTCCCGACTGGCGCATCACCAGCGCCCGTTCACCTACACCGGGGTGGATTACTTCGGGCCCGTGGAGATCACGGTGGGCCGGCGCCGCGAGCGACGCTACGTGGCGCTATTCACGTGCCTCACCGTGCGAGCGCTCCACCTCGAGATCGCCGCGTCTTTAAGCACGGACTCGGCCATCTCGGCCCTCCGCCGGTTCATCGCGCGGAGGGGGTGCCCGAAGGAGATCTGGAGTGACAACGGGACCAACTTCCGAGGCGCCGAAGTGGAGCTCCGAGGGGCGCTGGCAGCCATGCAAGAGGCCGCCACCAACCGCGCCATCCAGTGGCGCTTCATCCCACCGGTGGCGCCGTTCATGGGCGGCGCGTGGGAGCGTCTGGTCCGCTCGACGAAGGAGGCCCTGCGGGTGACCCTGCATGAACGTTACCCGCGGGAGGAGACCCTGGCCACGCTGCTCGCGGAGGCGGAGAACACCGTCAACTCGCGGCCCCTGACGCACGTCAGCGTCTCGCCGGACGACGCGGAAGCCCTGACGCCGAATCACATTCTGCTCGGCGCAGGGTGCCACACGCCGCCACCCGGGGAGTTCACCGCCGACGACGAGAGCGCCAGGGCGCTATGGAGACGGGCGCAGTGGCTGGCTGACGTATTCTGGCGCCGGTGGGTACGGGAGTACCTACCCCTACTCCAACACCGGCGGGAGCCTCGCGGAAGCGGGCAGGCGCCGGCGGTCGGCGACGTCGTCCTCATCGCTGACCCCAGCCTGCCGAGGAACACCTGGCCGCGAGGCAAGGTGGAAGCCATCCACCCAGGGCGAGACGGCGTGGTACGAGTCGTGGACGTCTACACCGGAGGCAAGCTGCTGCGACGGCCGACTAAGAAGATCGTCGTCCTCCTGTCGTCAAAGATCGCCGAGGGAGCGACGGCGGGAGAATGTTGAGGACGACGGCCAGCCCGAGCGGCAGCGACGGGCAGACGACACGACGCGCACGTCGTTCCACCGAGACAGTAGCGTAGGGCCCAGGCGAGCGGCCGACGTAGTTTTAGATTAGGTTTTTTAAGTTTTAGTTAGGTGAAATTAAATATAAAATGTAAATATAATAAATAAGTTAAATAATGTTAAATAAAGTTAAATAATAAATATATACAAAACTGTAGATTAAGCTAGCTAAGATATGTAGGAGTTTAGATAAGATAGATAAGTAGGATTGAGATATATAAGTTAGAATAAGATAGATAGGCGTAGTTTAAGATATGTAAGATAAAATAAGTTTATGAAAAATAAATATGTTGTCGCGTACTGGGTTTCATTCGGGATGAGCGGGAGGTGTGCACTCGCCAAATTAGTTAGTAAAATGAACCGGGCCGAGGCGTGCGGCGCGGGCGCAGAGCGCTGTGATTGGTCCAGCGGAGGCTGCGAGCTCTGTCGAGATGAGATCGCAACATCCGCGGGGCTCGGCGCGCCCGCGCGTATACAAACATAGCACGTTTCGGACCGTTCATTCAGTATTCGCCGAACCGCCACCAAGAGAAGACGTCTCGTAGCCTGAGCTCGACGCACCGATCGACCGAGGAACGCACTACAGTCAAGAAGAGCCACTTCAGTACGGAACGACTGCCTCGGCTCGATCGGACGGTTCTCTTCTCTCGGCGAGTGCTCCACCCACGTACGTCCCGGGTGCAACTCAGTGCGTGGTTACGCTCAAACCACGTACGACTTTTCTCTGCTAACGCTTCGCTACGACACCCTCCCTACGCCCCGTGGCGTTACGGTTGAGGATTACCTCCCTACGCCACGCGGCGTGACGGTTGAGGACAAAACGGTCGACCCATCGCACCACCCGCGAGCCACGCGAGTGATATCTCCGCGCCGCACGCCACGCGTCGGTTGTGCGAGAGCGAGACGGTCGCCCAATTCGCCGCGAAAGAAAGAGAAAGAACATCACGGTCTCCGCGCCCGCTATAACCGCTCTGCGGTGACGGGCGAAGCATCACCAACCACCTACAGTCCACTGCCCTGAGGAGTCGATCCGGAACAGCTAGAAAACATAAAAGCCCAAAGACGATTTTGCATGGAGAAATTTAACTTCCGTCTCGTCTTGAAAAACAAGATACAAATATGAGACAGTCTATAACTCCACACGAGGAATGTGTGCTACTCTTCGCTTCCTACACAGACCACCTAACCGAGGATCCCTAGCTTCGGGAATGAGTTATGTATGAAGAACTGTAATATCGCAAACATCGATGCAACATACGACAGGTGACGACGCGACGGTTGCGCGCCCAGAGCCAGACTTAGTGAATAATGGAAGCGCAAACAGCCACACAGGAACGCTGGTGTCCGGCCGGAGTCACCGGACTCCGCGTCGCGTATTCTCCACACACGATGAGTTGGATTAGGTCCAATGGAGTCGCGGCGTCATGGATTTTGAAATAGTTGGAAATCCGAATTATTCCGTGACTCCACGCAATGCAAGTGAGACGGAATATAAAGAAGATGCGTCGCGTAGCGACGCATCTTCTTTATATTAACACTGGTTATTTTTTTTTAAACCACAAAAACAGTTTGTATATTTCCGAATATTTCCGAAAATAAAAATTTCTTAGGAGGACAACTGTCAGTGAGAGTAATCAGAATTGATCCCGATCCACTCGTCGTGCGTGCGTGTGTGCGGTGTGGTGTGTGGCGCCCGCGCGCGCGTCCAAAGAGATATTTTTTTATACCTACCTACTGATTAGTGCTGGTACTGGAAAATTACTACCGATGAGGCTGTATGGTTGATAAAATTCTTTGCCTGTCCCGAAAAGGAACAAAAACTACAAAAATATAAAAAAAAACAAAAATAAAATCGGCAGAATTTGAGGTTGGAAGTTGGCTATAAAAAAAAAAACAAAACGCTTCATTCATGTGTATTTGTTTGAATTGACTAAACGTATGAATGAATCCTTCTATTCTTTCATCCGTGTTCATCTGGAAAGAAGCCGCCACAAAAATAAATGCGATTGGTGCTCCTCTCGTATCCCTCCGCGTCCCTGCAAGAGTCAGCGAGGGGTTACTGGGGCAACGTCTTCTGTGCTGTCTCCGGTTCCGTCGAAAATGGATAACCTCACTACCGATATGGCCCGTTTGCACGTGACGGTGTTCAACCGAGCCGCCGCGCTCAGTCCTGTGGTTCGAGAGGTCACAATCGGCCCTAACAGTCCACGCAACAAGCGTGAAACCTTCTCCGACACGCAGAGTCTCATGCCGCCGGCGGAGGAGCCGGTGGAGATACGCGTCAAGGATCGCGTCTCTCGCGAGGACAGGATCTACTTGGAGAGTGCGCGCCGCTACGAGGCAGAGCTGGCTGATACCTCCAACGCGGCCTTTGAGAAGATGCTCGCGCGCATGACGAAGCAACACGCCGAAGTGGCTGAGCGGCATCGGCTGCGGCGGGCGCAGTGCGCAGAGCGTAAGGAGGCCGAGTTACGATTACGCGTTCACCAGATGCTGAAAGCGTGGAAGTACAACGACCCGTCGGTCGTGAGCGAGCTGTGCCGGCGGGAGGAGCACGACACGCGCGGCTCGCGCACCATAGAGAATATGAACCGCATCATCGTGGAGCAGAACGAGGTGGCCGGCCGCCTCGCCGCGATCAGAGACAGCCACTCGACCGTCGCCTCCACCTACCGTGACATGACTGAAATTGTTCAGTCCGACGCCGACGGCAAATTCATCTACGATAAATACTTCGCGAGCTTAAACAATATAATCACCAACATGAATAACATCCTGGAGCTGTGCGGTATCGACGTGGTGACAGACAAGGAGGTGAAGGTGGCTCACGTGCTGGCCGTCAACATTGTGAATCTTAAAAACAAAGCGGTCGAAGATATTGACACCCTGAAAGCCGAGCGTAAACTTAAAGAAGAAAGAGAAATAATTGAGAAGAAGAACGAGCTGAAATTGCAGCAACAAAAGAAAGAGCTGGAACTGCAAGAGAAAGAGAAGAGTAATCAGGTGCAAGCCGCCGATCCTTCAAAATCTGTGACGAGGTCCGCCAAACGGACGAAACCGATGTTTTACACGAGCACAAACTATGAACATTATCTGCAGCTGAAGAAATTTATGGAAGACTATGAGGCGACATACAATGATTTAATTTCTGACAAAACGCTGAAAACATTCTGTTTTGACTGCCGGAAGGCCGTTAATGTTCCCGTCAATTCTTTATGCTCCGTCAGCGGTCACCACATCAAGGACAAATACGACAAGCTGTCGAAGCTGCTGAGAGGAGAACGGGTTCCGATTATGAACACTTACGTGTGCGCCGCCCAGCACCCTCGAGGCTTGGCGTACTGCACCGCCTTGCTCGCGAAGAAACTCGTCAATCAAGGTCACCTGATAGTGTCCAGTAAGCCCGAGGCTGCTTTCCCGATTGCTTCCGTTACAATCGCACTGTGGTCGCAGTTTCCGGACCTCGGCAAGTTAATCCAGGCGAACTTTCAGCGGGACTGCCCGTACCTGATCCCAATGTTCCTGCCCCAAAAGGAGGGGCAGAGCAATCAGGACTTTTACAAGTCTCTGGGATACCTTTACGACGACGAGGGAGTTGTCGAGAAGCAGGACATGTTTTTGAAGAGAATGGCTGGATTATTCCGACTTTGTTGTGCCATCTGGATATCGAGGCCTCCTCGTGTGATGTCCGGGCAGAATCCTCACGGATTGAGGCACGCGTGGCGATGGCTGGCATCGTTCGTGAATCTTAAGCCCGAGTCTCAGATAAGCGCGACCCTTCTTTTTGAATTCTTCACCATTTGCGGACACGAATGCAAGAAGATGTACGGAAAACAATTCATAAAGGTTATCAAGTCGATATGCACACATTATCTGCCCCTTTTAGATAAAATAGACGAAGGTGGACCAAAAACAAGGCTGGAAGTATTTTTGCAGAATGTTTTAAAGATTGGCAGTATACCGCCGCCGACCGGAATGTTGCCTCCGAATGTTTGGTAGAGACTACTTATGAAATAAGTTTAAATCAATACTAATTTTTTGTGTATTTCATTTTATTAATTCAGACCAATTTTAATAAACAAGTTTAAATTTTGAAGTTGTGTTTATTTCATATTTTTAATTGCCCCCAGTGCGAAAAAAGTCTTACATAAAATTTGAGCATGCAAAATTTTAGATTGCCTGTCCAAGAAAACCGAAATCAATAGCATTTTCTTTAATACCTATTATTTTGTTGTAAATTTTCCAGAATATTTTTTTGTGAAGTAATAAGTATAAAATAAATAAGTAAACAGTAAAATAAGAGAATTTATTTAGCCAAGCTGCATATTATTTGTCCTGCTTTTTAAGTACTCACTGTCGTACTTTTTAAAATTAGTTTTTCACTAGGTTTCACACAAAAAAATTCTAGAAAATGTTCTGTAGAACGTTACGGCTGTTTTCGCAAGATGGCGCTCGCATACAATATTAGTCTATGGCTCGCATTTGCGAATGTTGTCTGTTTTGATCGCAGACCCCCGCTATTGAGATGTTATGGAAATGTTAGCGATAATAATGCTAGCAGAGTAAATACACAGCAAATAGTATCTTCATTACAATTACCGACGGCTAAACTTCAGTGATCTAGTTAAGGGTGTTTTCACATTAGACTTAATCCATCTCTTTCACACTGATGCAGCTAGAGAGGAATGTAAGTAGATTGTAAAAATGTCATCGTGATGTCAGACGGGTTTGACACCTGACAGCTCTAGTGGCTCCTGCGCCTCCTAGATCCTACTACGGCTCGGGTTGACTCGGCTCGAAAGCGAACCAACTGAATCCGATATTCATTTGGTCGTTTATGTAATCTGGTGGCTCAGTGATAAGAGTGTAGGGTCTTTATTTTTTCGATCTCGACCATGGGTTCGTGTCCCTTTTGCCAAAATTTGTTTTGTTTTGTTTCTTTTTTTGCAATGTTGGGGTTAGGGAAGATGAGTATTTAAAAATTTGTGATATAACTATGTTTCTAACCATGGAGGCGTGTATCACAATGTGTGATTTAAATAAGCTTCCAAAAATGGAAGTGTATTCGGAAAGGTTTCCAAAAAATTTAAAACCTTTCCAATAAACTTCCAAATGTAGATACGGTTGCATTTGGAAGTTGAAAGAGTCCCAAAGCGGCGCGCGGCGCGGCCTTGGTCGAGCGAGCCGCATAGGGAAAAAATAAACCGAAAAATTAGATGAAAAACGCCGAAAGAATTATCTCGATAGGCATTAAATTGATTTTTTTAAAAATGTTTAAAGTTGAATATCTATAGCAGCGGAGGCGGTGGGAGTCGGCCACCCGGCCGGCGCGGCGGCGCGGCGACGTGACGTCACAGCTGATTCACAATTTGTTTAGAGAGCGCTCAAGATATTCAACTTTAAACATAAAAAAAAAATTCTATTTAATGCCTATCGCGATAATTCTTTCGGCGTTTTTCATCTAATTTTTCGGTTTATTTTTTTCGCCATTAAAATTTTAATGCTCATCATCGAATTTTTTTTTATAACCACCTAAGAAAGCTTTATTTTCGGACATACAAACGTAACAAAAACGATATGCGCCGCCTCAACATTAGGTTAGGTTAGGTTATTTTTTTTTAAACCACCAAAACATCATTCATACGGATACCACATTCCTTCCAGCAGAGTGTTTTCCGAAAGGAGTTCCGCAGGATCCGCACGAGCCGCCTGAGCTGTCAGGTGGCGGACCGGAAGTCAGACCGATTGATTCCTACGAATGGAATGGAATGAATTAGTCGTGGGGAATATATTATACAGCAGGCAACATATTATATTATAAATTTACAGCATTTATAACGTTAGAAATATTCCACCACATCTGCTGTTTGCTGTAATGCTGTTTGCCATTTATCTCGTACGTACCGCCATCTAGTTGATATAATAAAAATTATTTGTTGTAGCCTGTAGGTATTTGAAGCTGTCGCTCGATAGAGGGCAGTGTTTATAGTATTTTGTAACTTAACCCTTAATGCAATGACTTAAGGTTACATTTTAAATAATTAAATAAAACAGCAGATGATGATATGATATATTTCCAACGTGCGACACGTTGGAAATATATCATAGACTAGACTGCTGTTTTTATAGTATTTTGTAACTTAACCCTTAATGCAATGACTTAAGGTTACATTTTAAATAATTAAATAAAACAGCAGATGATGATATGATATATTTCCAACGTGCGAGACGTTGGAAATATATCATAGACCAGACTGCTGTTTTTATAGTATTTTGTAACTTAATCCTTAATGCAATGACTTAAGGTTACATTTTAAATAATTAAATAAAACAGCAGATGATGATATGATATATTTCCAACGTGCGAGACGTTGGAAATATATACTTTTTAATTATTTACGACGACGCGGCAAACCAACTTATTCATCCGCCATCTTCCTTCGCAACATTCTTTATACACTTATAAAGGAAAGTTAATTAACAACAAGGAATGTTAAATAACAATATTCTCTGAAGATTACAATGACAAGTTGTGCAATCTTAAAATTACTGATTTATTAACTGAATAAAAATATTATAAAAGCCATTACAAATACATAATAAATACCGTCGAAAATATTATATAAATTTTAAAGAAATGGCAGAAGGACCCGGCATCCAAGCCAATAATTAAAAAAAAATTGACCATAGACACATTTCTGATCTGTCTGCCTGCTGTATTCCCGTGATATAATATTTATCTCTTATTTCAAATATGCTAGTTATTCCAACAGCGTTAGGTTCAAATTCCAACAACACCACCAAAAACAGCATTCTAACGATACAGCACTTTAAAACAGCAGCGATATAAAAACAGCAGATCATTATAACGTGCTGTTGAAAAACAGCCGTTGTCCCCCTCTCTAGAATGAATGAATGAATGAATGATGTGAAAGAAACCTAATTCAAAATGGTGCCTTGTTGCTGATCGTGTGTGTTGTGATTCGGGTTGTGTAGAGCAGCTTATTTTAGCCCGAGTGTTAATAAATACGTGTGAGTGTTTCGTATTTGTCTGGCTTATTTCATGCTGTATACATTTTGCTCATTATCATCCGCCGTTTTTATTATTAGCCTAATTCAATTCAACCCACAGTGCAGTTCCTCATTAGTAAATACCTATTTCAAACAGTAATTTTTGTCTTTTGTCTGATTACACGTCTCCCTGACGCCGTATTCTGGTTATTTGAGTTATTTTTCTTGTATAATTGTTTTTCTGATGCTTACATTACTCCTTATCAAGAGCCCATCATTCTAAAAGTATTTCTTCACTCGATTATTTATCATATCTGTAATGTTGCAATGAGATAATGCGATATCACAACGTGACCATCACAATATTCATCACTAAAAAAATTAGAACAGAATTATTTTTTGGGTGCGGAATTCGTTGGATGTTTTTCATATCAAAGGAAATATTTTTTAATCATCAAATTTAAAGTGCTCTCTCGTTCTAATAAGAAAAATTTACTGAAATAGGACTAGACGAATACTTACGACGCCACCCATCGGCTCCCGCACGGGCCCAACGGAAGCGTTAATATGCTGATGTGTTCATGTTTATGATGATCACTGGTCATGCTAATTGTTAGGTTTTTCATTTTCTAAATAGGTATTTGTCAAGACTATTTTTGAATGCGTTTATGGGGGTGCTTCAACAATTTCCTCGGGCAATAATTTATTCAATCTGTTTACGATTCTATTATTCAGGAAGTGCTTTCTTGCTTCGGTTGAAAAGTTTGTTACATTGAGTTTCAAGCTGTGACCTCTTAGGTGATGGTTTGAATTTATCGCAAACATTTAGGTGTCTACTTGTCTCAAAAAATTCTAAAATCAGAATGGCAATAAAACAATATTTATTAAAAGATTATCTCTCACACAGGTAACACCACCCAATAAGCTAGCGTTAGGTCGTAAGACATCGGAAGCAACAGAATGACGTCCCTAGGAGCTGGTGCTGACCTGAAGGGGTGCTACGAGAACCTGATCGTGATCGACGTGGGAGCCAACCTCACCAATAAGAAGTACGGTCGGGACTTGGAGAGCGTTGTGCAGAGGGCGAAAGATGCAGGTGACTTATTACATATTATTACAGACATATTCCATTGCCCCTTGCCCCTTACTAGGTGGCAGGCTCAAATTGTAGGTGACTTTGTACCATCGTACTGGATGTAATATGGCCGCATAGCAGCCTCGGTTGAGTTCTCCACTAGTCCAGTATAGCCAGCAATCCAGGTAAGTTTCCGGTAGGACACCTACCTTCTCGGAGGTGATATTGGCTGGTCGGAGCATGTCAGCCTCGATAGCTCAGTGGTGCAGACAGTCAACTGTCGCTATTGAATGTTAAGCAACGCTGGGTGCGGTCAGTATTTGGATGGGTGACCGCTGACCGTTGGAGGCTGACCGAGGTTCGGATTCCTCGTAAAACTGTAGGTCCCTTCCCTCCTAATCTTACTTGGTGGTAGGGTTTAACCCGCCCGGGTAGGCACCACCGCACTGAATGAAACGGCTATGTAAATAGTTTGTGTTTTCCGACCAGTTCAGTGTAGCCGGCACGATCAAAGGGGGAAGCACTGACATGGCACCTAGTTCACCCGGTGTTATGGGCTGACATCACGGACGTTGTAGGTGATGTAGCCAACCGTGTCAGTTTCCATAAAAAAAAATAAAAAAAAATGTTTTTTGGCCTCTCCGACTCAGCCCCCTATACTGGATTACTTAAAAAAAATTAGATCCATCTGGATACGCACAACGGGCCCAAGCACAGCAACTACATGCGGAAACTGCCCATCAAGAAGATGAAGAAGGCATCACTCTGGTTGTAGTTGTTTTTTGGGGTTTACTCTGAGCCTGCGATCTAGTTCCGCTTGGTGGGGGACCTTCGTGCAAAATTCCTCGATCTCCAGCTACCGCAGCCAGCGTATGTCCTCCATGAAGGCCAGGAGACGACCAGGTTGGCTGCAGACCTCCGCAACGGAAGTTGGAGAACGGAGGAGGCGGCTTTCCAAAACGTACACCTCGTAAAAAATTAATAAAAAATACAGGAGCATAAAGGACCACAAAACACTGCTATTAGAAAAGACTTAGTCTGCGGCATTGATTTTATAACCCTGTCGGGACAGATAGACCACTCCATATAACAAATTTGGTAACGTTGTAAATCGTAAAACCAACAGAGGGCGTTAATAATTTTTCTTGATGTTGTCGTAAAACAAACAGGTGGCGTTAATGTTTGTTAATACTTCTATACTAAGGGCGCTATCTAGTTGAAATACAACATGTATCTAGGTACCTTTAATTGTCACTAGGCTGTAGAATTACTGCTACTAGACAAAAGATGGCGCTTTCATTTATATTTATAAAGAACATTATTTATGTAAATTCCAAAATTTTTAATTATATTTGAATAATAAAATTATGACAATTTACAATTAAACTAACACTTCTTATCAAATTAAATAAAATAAAAAAATGTTTTGAAAATTATTTGGTATACGGAACAAAATATTATTATGATTGTAATTTCCTGTTTGTGCGCTTTTAATAGATAGATCCACACAGAGCACGGAATACCCCCGCGCGCGCGCGCGCGGTATTCCGTGCTCTGTGGATAGAACGTATTTATTTAGTTGAACAGTTAAACAAATACTCGTCACTCTTCATTCTAATAATGTCAGCATTGTATGTAAAAAAAAAAATATGAAAACTGCCTTAAAAAATTTATGAAATTAAAAAAATCGAACCCTAGAGTTGAAGGCGGTGCTAAAGAAGGCTACACAAATCACAAAGGATATCATCCACGCATGTTTTCTTTCATGTATCATTTTTGCTTGCTTTAGCACCGCCTTCAACTCTAGGGTTCGATTTTTTTTATTTCATACATTTTTGAAGGCGGTTTTTATATATTTTTTTAAATAGTTTTTTATTTCACAGTTTTTTTTGGAATTTTTTGCTATTAATGTACTCGGCGGAATCGCTCGACCTTCGGCCTCGCGATTCCGCCTCGCTTTCCAATCTGATCTCGACCAAATTAAAATGGAACCACGTCATGGTTATCCCCTTTCAAACAAAAAAAAAGAATTTTCAAAATCGGCCCACAATAATTGACGGAGTAATCGCGTAACAAACATCCAAAAAAAGAAAACATACCGTCGAATTGAGAATCTCCTAGGTCTAAAGTAAATTGCTCGTGATGACAAATTCAACGAGCCCAAACACGATGGGTTTATCATGTGTAGTTTAGGAGTTCCTATGGCCACCTTCCGTCTCCATCATCAGACCAGCTCGATGGTACTCGTACTCGTATTATAATATATTAAACGCATCTGGCCGGTCGGAAAAGATTTCAAATTTAGAATATTCATGAAACAAGGGTCCGAATATGAATGACAATATCGATTCATGTATTTCAATACAATGACAGAGAAAATTTCAAAATATTAGGTACCTATTCTACCTATTTAATACTTTTTAGTTCTAGTTTATTTTTTTTAAGTCGGTTTTATATTTTTAAAACAATATTACATAAAAAACAATAATCGAAATCGAATAATCGAAATCGGTTGAAGTGGTACAGAATTATTCGCCATGTGTCAAACTGCAAATTGCTGAAAAAGCCCACATCACAAAAGTTTTGCTGAAGGTAACCACACACCAATAGTATTTTGTTGCTTTTTCATAAACCGCTCAATCAATTTCAATAAAATTTCAATGGGAGCACCTCTGAAGTATGACCTACCAAACAAAAAAAGAATTTTCAAAATCAGCCCACAATTAACACGTTGAACGCCATACGACCCACCGGTGGGCCTAGCGTACTTTTCGGTTCGGGCCAAGCCAAACTCATTATATCCGTAATTTTCATCAACTTGAGATTTTCATCACAAAGTTTATAAAATGCGGTAATTTGTAAGGAAAATAAAAATTTGCGACTTTTACCGTCTAATTTTCGAGATATAGCAGAAGGCTCACGGGTGGATCGTGTGGCCTCCTATGAAGGATTTGTATTTTTCTGTTGGCTGGGGCCGCGGGGTCACGCCGCGGCCCACCCGTTGCGCGCGCGCCGCGGACGCAGCGATCAATCCCGGTCCGGCTGCGTCGACAATTGAGGATGTTTTACGCTTTTCTCGCCAAAAATGATTATTTTGAAGATTTCGAGTTAACACAAGAAGCGCTAACGCAGTTAGAAAACATCGAGATAGATCTTCTGAACCGTAGTTTCGGAATAGATTCTATGAAGACGTAGTTCAACCAACGAAAAGAAGATGCTGTCGAATTCTTTTGTCGGAGAGTGAGGATAGCGACTATGAAATGCATATAGAAAGACGGAAGAGAATGAAACACACTCTGGAAAGGAAAGAGGGATTGGCCAGAAAAGTGAGAAGAACATGTCACCAATGTTATGCAAAGAACGTACCAATAATGGGTAGCAAACAGGCTAAAACCAAGTCGAAAAAAGTATCCACTTATTGCCAAAGCAGCCCAACTAAACCATTCCTTTGTTTGCCTTGTTTTAACATGACTCACGGATAATTCTTTATTGTTTATGGTTAAACCCTTTGGGGTTAAGATGATTGATTATTTTAAATAATGAAGTGTCATAATGTTGTGATTGTTCAATTTCATAAATATTTTGTTTTGTTCAATTTCATAAATTATTTTCGTAATAAATAATGTCTTCTTATTTGGCAATGAAGAAAATTTTATGTTCATTTTTATTTTGACGAATATTTTCTTATTATTTTCTGGTTTTATTAATTCTATTAATACAAATATTATTTTCTACCTTATCGTTAAGAGCAGCCCTAGCATCGTTACAATTAACTTAATAAAAAACTACAAGTTTCTATTGGATTTGAAAACCACGCCGTCCGCTTCGACTACAAGGCCATGCGGCTCACTTCCATATTGGCTTTGTAGCTGCGCTCTGTGGCTTGTAGGAAGCGTTTACGTAGGCCCTCTCACGCGGCTCACCGGTGACCCCCATGCCCTGAATGGTTCAGTAAGGAAAGGCTCACCGGTGAGCGGTGAGCCCCGTGGCCCAAACGGAAATACTGGATTTTTCATGTGGCGTTGAACGTGTAAGATTGTAATTTCCTGTTTGCGGTTTTACTCCGGTCCAAAGAATTTACAAACTCTTTGGTTGTACTTGGGTTGTACCTAGCTCCGCTTATTTGTTGTTATATCCGCTATAGTAACACATATTCTGTGAAAATTTCAACGGGCTTCCTATTACGGTTCAAGAGATACAGCCCTCGGATAGACAAACGGACGGACGGACAGACAGACTGCGGAGGCTTAGTAATAGGCTTCCGTACAGGGATACGGAAACCTAAAAATAAGGGGTGAAATAGGGGTGAAAGTTTTTGTATGGGGAATCCATGATTTCTCTAGGTAAGGATATGAAAATTTATTATCTAGTCTTTTGGCACAGATTACTCAATAGTTACTGCTTTTGGTAAGAAATAATGAATAATGGTCAGGAAGAGGAAGGGGGAGAGAAAAGAAGGGGGAGTGGGTGGGAGGTACGTTTGTCAGCCTGGGTAGCTCAGTGGTGCAGGCAACCCTGGGCGCGGTCAACACTTGGATGGGTGACCGCTCGACCATTTGAGGCTGACCGTGGTTCGGATTCCACGTAAAACTGTAGCACCCTTCCCTTCTTACCTTACTAGGGTTGGTACCACCGCACTGAATAAAACGTATGTCGAAACGGCTATGTAAATCAAAGAGATTTGATGTAAATAGTTTTTTCGTTTTTTTTCGTCCAGTTCAGTATAGCCGGCACGACATGTCCGACATCACGGATGTTGTAGGTGATGTATCCAACCATGTCAGTTTCCATAAAAAAAAGAAGAAGAGGAGGAGAGGTATGGAGGGAGGAAGGGTTAGTGAATGAGGGTAGGTGTGGGGGAGGGAGGTAGTAGAGGGAACGAGGAGGAATGGATATCGAGGGAGTGAGAGGTTGAAAGGGGGAAGGGGCGGGGTAAGAGGGGGTTGCGGACAGGATGAGGGGTAGTAGGGGAGGAATGGAATGCGAGGGTGATGGGAAGGAGGGGCGACATGAGGGGAGGAAGGGAAGTAGGGAGAGAGGGAGGGAATGGGCGAAAGGGAAGGTGGCAAAGAGGGGGTCCGTGAAGGGTGAGGGGAAGGAGGGGAGGAAGGCGGGATCGAGGAGAGAAGACCGGGAGAGAGGTGAGTGAGAGATGGGCGAGGAAGGAATCCCTTCCTTCCTCCCGAAAAAGATAGAGAATATAAGAGAAGCGATGGTTTATTATCAATTTTGCATTTAAATCAGATTTACTATTTTTTTATTTTATTCGTTGTCGTGTCGTCGTCGGTAAAATCTACAATTTTACAATTTTATATAAAATATCATTGACTTATATATTCTGTAAAGCTTATCACAAATACATTAAACCCACCCTCTTTTAATCTCTTTGGTATAACACCACCAGCAGCATCGTAGATGGAAAATATAGCCCTGGACTCAACTTTTTTTAATTCGGTGCCTGGACTCCCTACTTCATACTCAAAGACATTTTGTTCATACTTCAACTATTACTAAAACGAGACACCGCGATTATGGTAGTGTGCGTATCGCGTGAATACAGAACCGACCGTCTCAAGAGATCGCATCGATATTGTGTCATCCTTTTTCCACGCGCAGTAACCCGTATCGCTTGCCTGCACGCTCCACGCAAACATTTGCGTGTTCCAAAACAAGCGAACGTCGCGCGTCGATCGATAAATTACCGCAACGGCTAAAAACTATGGAGGTGGCTTTTTACTTTCGAGCGACTGTAAGGAGAAAGGAAGTATTGTGATCGTCCAAAATGTCGAAGTTGAGAATGCGACTGATTTTTTTTTTTTTTATTGAAACTGTCACGGTTGGCTACATCACCTACAACATCCGTGATGTCAGCCCATAACACCGGGTGAACTTGGTGCCACGTCAGTGCTTCCCTTCGGTCGTGCCGACTACACTGAACTGGACGGAAAACACAAACTATTTACATAGCCGTTTGGACCGACCTTTCATTCAGTGCGGTGGTACCAACCCGGGCGGGTTAAACCCTACCACCTAGTAATATAAGAAGGGGGTCATATCCCTTAGTCGCCTTTTACGACATACACGGGGAGAGATGCAGTGGGGCTATTCTTTTAAAGTACCGGCCCCACACAGTACAGATTTGGGCTATATATCTGTCAACGATCCCAAAAAAGTGGTTTTGAGAAACATGTATGTGTGTGTGTGTGTGTGTCCGTCCAGCGACCTTGTGCCTAAACTGCTCAACCGATTTCGTTCAAAATTCGTATTTAATAGTTTGAAATGATAATCTAGGGGTACCTTTTTTAGTTTTTTTTAATTAAAAAAAATAAGGGTAGCTGTTATACAAATTATTTCGTTGAGGTCGATTTTCTTATAAATGGCTAACGATTTTTATTATTATTATTATATTTAATACATCGTGTTTGTTTCCGTTTTCAAAGGTGGTGAGGTAAAAAAATATAATTTTAAAGAAGGTATCTCCACTTTATCCTAACCGCACGCGCGTATTTGAATTGCACGCAGGTTTGGTTGGTGGGTATTTTGGTATTTGGCAACTAAAAATATAATAAGAAATAGGCATGCCATCTATAGACAAATAGGACAACTTAACTTTGGTCTGACATCTATGATGCAGAAGCGGCGAAATTATACATTTTATCCGCCAAGCTCACGGACTGACAAAACATGAAAATATTTATTGGAAAAATTATGAAAACCTTAAAATACACTATTTTGAAATTTCTACTTAATATAAAATAATCTTTAAATTTAACTATGCTGTTCCCACTTAGCATCGTTCTATAATTAGCAGATTTAAAAATATAATAATTATTTAATTCAAATTCGATACTCCTGGCGCCATCTTAGGACATAATTGAAGACTAATTTCATGTTACCTTTAAAACATCGCTGACGGTACATCTGACTCCCCCTATAAAATCAATGGTCTGCGGAAATCAAAACTGGGGCCAAAAATAAAAAATACAATTTCACGAAAAAAATTTCATACAAAATGTCGACTTCCGCGAATTTTCTTTCAATAGCGACTTAGGATTGTCTCTTCTCCGGCGCAGCGGGAAGTGCAGCCCCGCCGTCCTTGCGTAACACAGCGCAGGCACCCATGCTCGCCTCCGCAGATTCGTCTCGGCGACCAGCCTCAGCCACTCCGGCTCACACGGGTGCCTGCGCTTTGTTACGGCGGACTGGGGCTGCACTCCCTCCGCGCCTCCGGCTTATAAAAATACTCTAGGGAATAGCCACACTAACAGGTTATGTTATGCGTGTCCGCACAATGTACAACGGACCGTCTTGAGGTCTCAGTGCGGAGAATGGCTCACCCGTCTTCCCAAGAGGCTGGGCAGCAAACAACAACAAACAACAACATGTGTGTCCGCTGTAGGCATTGCCATGGGTTTTACGCCTATAGCTGGATCCTCTCCGGACGAGGTCGTCAGGGGCAACATCACTCTGGTGTCTGTCTGTTTGTCGGTCACATGCAGATATCTCGGTTCCATTGACTATCACAGCTGGGGCAAAAGTTACCGCTGTATGGGTGGAGAAGATTAGTACAAAAATTTGTTTTTTTTTATGTATCGTTATCTGGTTGGCTACCTCACCTACAGCACCTGTGACGTCAGTGCATCACACCGTGGTGAACTAGGTGCCATGTCAGTGTTTCTCTTTGGTCGTGCCGGCTACACTGAACTGAACGGAAAATGCGTACTAAGTATTTTCATATTCATTTCGACCGACCTTCATTCAGCGTGGAATTCACCCATGCAAGCCTGACAGTACCGGGGTATGCTTAACCCGATGATCGGATGTTAATGCATAGCACCACGGAGCTACCGCGGCTGACATACCAATGTTTCGTGCAAAATAGAGTTTAAAATTGCCATTCTCAATTCCACATGCATTATTTGGCAGTTAGTACAATCAGTGTAATTAATTTAGCTCCAAGGATACCAAGTTACTCGTCTGCATTACTTTGTAATTGTGTGCGTGCAGTTGTATGCAGAGACTGGTTATTGTACGATCGAAACTTTCCCTTCGTATCAACATGCATAATATGTGTACCATTGACGTTGCAGAGGAAGGATAAGAGATTAAATTGATTAATTTACTTTAATTGTATTGTTTCTTACACCCAATGCACAATTGGCGATATGTATTTATTTATTTATTTATTTAAGGTTCACCAACAGGTCGGACACATTTACATTCAAGTATGTATAAGTACAACGTATTTAAAGTTATAGTGTGGACCCAATGACGTATAGGGTAGGGAAGGGTAGGTAAGGAAGGTGTGGATCTAAGCTTGCGATGGCTTCACCGAACATATCCGGGCCCATCGGCAGTAGAGAAGGGTGTTAATCGAGGTCGGGACTAGCGAGTGGCCACTCTAGGGTATAGGGTAATAGACGTATTTAGGGTAAACATTTTAGTATCACCATAATGTGTTCTTTATATGTCATAGTCATCTTTACAACAGAGCCTGCTGATAAGAGGGTCATGGGTTCAAATCCCACTTACAATTTATCTGGTGTACCTGAAATTTTCGTTGAATTGTTTGCTTACAATTAATGTCAGCAAATTCGAGGCAGCCACGTTCAAAGTCTGGTTGGGTTACATGTTTCTTTATTTTCGTCCTTCACTCCTTTATCCTAGGCGCAGACAAAATCACCTTACAACTGTTTACCGGCGAATCGAACGGGTGGTATGTAAAACTCGCGCATGCGCCGATCGCTTGGACTACGCGCCCGAACTCATTCGACCGTTTACACACATAATACATCACAGCGGAACAATTCCAAATGATGGAAGGGGTATATAGACTCGTCTAGCAGGCGACAATTTCATGAATGGTGTGCACGATGACGTAGTAATTTTATATTTCTGTCACACTTGTGAACTCAAGACGTGCTTTAGTTAAGTGCCAACTTGAGTAAATTCCGCGCATTTATAGATTAGGGACTAACTTTTGCTGACCCATTTGGTCGTGTTAAGATAAAAAATAGCCTATCTGCTATGTCGGTACAGTAGGTACCTCTTCCCATGCAAAATTTACGTTCCAGAGGTGATCTGGATAAAGCGTTTAAATGTAACAAACATACATATACCATTACATTTTTATAATAGCTAGTAGAGTTAAATGCATTGTTTTTAATTACTTAAGTTTTCTTTATTTATGTGTTTGCGAATGTCTTAATTAGGCTTTATTTATTTAAATGAATGTTATTGTCAATGGCGGACTTCGGCCTAGGTTAACTAGGCCTGGTTATTGTCTAGTTATGCATTTTTATGTTCTTTGGCAAATAAACGCTTTCGCCTTTAGGTGAGATGTTGGGAACAGAGTAAATAGTCAGCATGTTATGACAATATCACTTCTATTCTATTGAATGTTTTCATCCGAGCTGTTTCGTGCCACACGTACGTAACCGCGCGCCATCTCGTCGATGTAAAATATTTACCTCATGTCTATCATTACTTTCCAATTTGTAGTATGCTATTATTAACCACAAGGTGTCATGTTGTTTTTAGGCTGGCTGCGGAAACGGGACTGCGATGTATCCGGGATGTACGCTTGCACATATAGGATGTAGTTAGGGATGTCTGGATGTTATCTGTACGTGGATATTCATGTCAATGTGTTTCACATCGTGCCGCATAGGGATACATTAAAATAACACGTGACCGGGGAAGTCACTTTCATAATGTACGCACTATCCTATCTAGATCAAAATTCAGAATTGAGATTATAAAGACATTGATGAGCGAATAAGTATCACCCACACATGCATTCATACCACTGTTTATTTTTATTTTATTTTTTCTTATATTTCCATATGTTATGTTTTAGTACAAGATCCATTTCTGAAAAGCCTTCAAATAACGGTTTCCGTGGGACATAGCTCGGCCATACCGACAACTGGTATGTACGTGTTCGGGCTGTTCTCCTGAAAACCATAAGTGCGGTAGTCACTTTCTAAAATAGTGGAGGGGGTAGTTTTATTATAACCAAAATTTCCAAAATCCTGATGGTTACCGAGCTATTTTAAAAATAAAAAAAATATTTTTTCCGAAATGTCGGTTTTTTGTAAATATTTAGTTTCGTATTAGTTTAACATAAACTATAGTAAGAGATCGAATAATCCTCATTCTATTAGCTTTTTTTTGACACCTTAATGAAGGAAATCGGTCGAGTAACTATCGAGATATACCGCCTAGAATGACAGGCCCGGCCGCCATCTTTATGACGTCATAACTATCCCCTCCACTATTTTAGAAAGTGACTACCGCACTTATGGTGTTCAGGAGAACAGCCCGAACACGTACATACCAGTAGTTGGTATGGCCGAGGTATGTCCCACGGAAATTACCTAAATTTCACTTGGATCCCGCACTATTTCCTAGCCTGTAATTAATGTAATCCCTTATGGAAATCTTTAATAGGCCATCGTAAGTGTTCATTCTAAGTGTATAATTTGTATAACTTGTGCTGTTGATTTCCTGAAAAAAAAAGAAAAAATAAGGGCACGTGTGGCAGGAGCCCAGGGCTCGATGAGAGCCCCATAGTGCAGACATTGTCGTTTACACCGAAAAAGAGGAGATACATTTTTAGTGTATAATTTATTAAGAATTGCTGTTAAATTTCAACGTAAATCGGAAAGCCAATGAGATTTCTAATTGAGATTTTTAAACAGTAAACAAAATTTTACTAAGTCTAAAAAAATTCAGAAAAATGCATAGCGTAAAATTGATTACCTAATTGTTTCTATAAAATGTATACAAATATTTAAATAACATAAAAAAATTCGAGTAACTAAATACATACTGATGTTTTAATAATTAATTTTTTTTTACTTTCTAAAAGGGCCCCAAATTTGCGCTAGGGCCCCTTCATGGGCTCAGACGGCCCTGCAACAGACAGCCCTTTTTAAGCACGATCTGGTCAAGATATATGCATCTAGCCGCTGCCCTAGATGCATCCAATTCTATTTTAATCGGTACTCTTTATTGAATTTTCTAAGAAGTACCCCTGAGTAAAATGTGTAAATAAAACAATTTTCATATGGTCGTTATTTTTACATTTAGGTAATAATGTTGTTTACTCCATCAGTCATTTAGTAGGTTTTAATATCTACCTACTTAGTGATCACAATATTATATGAAATAGGTCCCAATCAACTATTAATTAGTGGGGATAATTTTCACTAATGAGATAAGCGGGCCCCTTTCTCTTTACTTAAGATTGTAGAGGTAAACGTGGCCATTAAGTGCGCCCACGGCGTACCCCTTTGATAGGTAAAGGAAGGGACGCACCTGTTCCTGGCTGGTTGTGTGAGTGTGGGAAAGTGGGCCCTGGATCCTTTATAACAGGCTCTGTTGCGGAGTCGGGTGAACCGTCGAACTCCTCGATTGGCCGTGCCCGCGCAGCTGTGGTGCCCAGGCCTTGAACGTGGGGGTTACATCGAGACGAGTCCTCGGGGTATGCACTCGATTGAAGTTTTGGCGCGATTCTCGACGCCCGTGCGTGGCGCTTTCGCTTTTGCGACACTTTATTTGATGAAAATAATAGCTGTCAAGCTCTCAGCGTGGTCACAGATTACTTAATAGTTACTTCGTAACAGATAAATCACCCCATAGAAAAAGTTCCATACCTTCGGCTTTAATAGCCTACTGTTTACGTCGCCAATCGCTGCGTGCGAAAATGTAGGTACCTAAACGATCGAGTGTAAAGTGATTTTTGCTTTGCAGCTACGCGCAGTTGCGTGGGCGAGCGTGTAGGTATGTTTCGCGCGGCTGACGAATTCCGCTGAATTAGATCGCCGGCGGTCCACGGGGCGGTAGGTAATTAGCGCGCGCAAGTACATAGAGTGCGTGAGGCCTGGCGTGGTGCCTCAGCAACAAACTTTTTTCTACTGATAGTTTTTTTCTTTCTGGTACGAAGATTGGAGGGAAAAGGGGGGGGGGGGGGGGGGGGGGGGTAAGCAGTAAAAACTACAGTGTACGTGCGAAATTTGAATGTCAACTGGCGATCTTACCTTTCTCTTAAGTCTGCGTACACCTGAAGTATTTATAATTTATAGTACCACTATTTGGGAACCGCCGGTCTAGGTCCTTCCCGACCCTGCACTTACATTTGCTCCACAAATATCTTTTGTTGGCATGGGCGCCGGCAGCAGGGTGCAAGGGGGTGCGCTTGCACCCCCCTGTCACGAAAGAAAATACCTACATAGAAAAAACCCGGCCAAGTGCGAGTCGGACTCGCACACCAAGGTTTCCGCACTAAAAAAAAAAAAACATTGAAAAAAAAACTCATTTCTTGTATGGGAACCTCCTTTTCTAAATTGTTCTATTTTTTTTTTATTTGTTGTTACATCCGCCATAATAAAACATATTCTGTGAAAATTTCAACGGGCTACCTATTACGGTTCAAGAGATACAGCTCTCGGACAGACGGACGGACGGACGGACAGACAGATGGCGTAGGTTTAGTATTAGGCTTCCGTACGGGATACGGAAACCTAAAAATAGGATTGTGCATGTTCGTTAACTAGTTTAGTTACTGATGCCTAGCCAACAGAACTGTCGTGTAAATATTCTTGTGTTAAAAAGTGTGTAAATAGTTTAACAATGGCGACGAGACGAAAAACGAGTCCTACATGGAATCATTTTTCTCCAAATGCGCGCGATTTGAATTTGACATTACATATATTTATCTACAAAACATAGATGCACCTCCCTGAAAGAAATCCTGGCGGCGCCCATGTTTGTTGGTCTCATATCATCTATTACAATTTAGTGCAAGAAATACTAAAAATAAGGCTAAGTGATCATTGTTGTAGAGATTAAACGGCTTCTAACAAGGTCCTTTCGGAGTTTCCTTGCTCAATGTTTCCGGTCAAACAATTTATATTAACAGTGATAGTTTAAAAACTCATATAAGACAAATTATAGTTGAATTTGATGTGCGCAGGCGTCCAGAAGATAATGGTGACGGGCACGTCGCTGAAGAGCAGCAAGGAGGCGCTCCGGCTCACCAGGCTGTACCCCGGCACCATCTACTCCACCGCAGGTAAAAGTACCTACCATCACAATTGACAGATCCTGTAACAGATAGTCTCGCTCCAAAAACCGGTATACGGTTTTACAACAGGTGTACTGGTGTTATAGCCACAACCGGTTTACCACCACTACACAGGTTTCGACCACGACACTGGTTTCGACCACGACACTGGTTTCGACCACAACACTGGTTTCGACCAACACACTGGTTTCGACCACGACACTGGTTTCGACCACGACACTGGTTTCGACACGACACTGGTTTCGACCACGACACTGGTTTCGACCACGACACTGGTTTCGACCACGACACTGGTTTCGACCACGACACTGGTTTCGACCACGACACTGGTTTCGACCACGACACCGGTTTCGACCACGACACCGGTTCGACACTGACATCTTCATGCAAATCAATTCATATGCCACAAAACCGAGGCGCGAAATGCGTAGCGGGAGTTGGTTGGTCAGGTTGGGAGTCAGGACTCGGGCAGGCGGGCGGGAGAGGACGGACACAGGCGGGCGGGACAGACAGTCAGTCGGTCGTTCGTGCTCTGCTCGTTAACGGTCGTCCGTCGTGTGAAGTCGTGTCTCAAATGTCAATCAACACTCAACAGCCAACAGGTTCGCCAATTCGTTCATTCGGAAATGGCTATTGGCCCTATGTACTTCCCCAGGATGCAATATAACTTCTTCCCAAGTTTTTTCGAAATCTATTCAGCAGTTTAGGCGTGAAAGCGTAACAAACAAATAAATAAACTCACTTTCTAATTTATAATATTAGGATTAGGATTTAAATTTGAAAGATCAAATCAAAATATACTTTATTGTACACCATAAAAAGGAACACAACAGGCGAGTTTAATGCAAAGTAGCATTCTTTACAAACTAACCTTTGGGATGTGGAGAAGCTGATAGGGCGGACAATGCAGTGCAAGAGAGAAGCTTGAAAAATAAAACTATTAAATAAATGGACACAAACAATAGGTACATAGATACATACATAAAATAAATACTATAAGGTACGTACATATTATATTTATGCATAAACTACATATACATATGTAAACATATATTTTATAATATAAAACCATCTGAATAAAAGTTACAAGAACGTAATTAAGGGAAATTTATATTACTCGTCGCCGTCAGAATCAGATAGAAACAGTTTGCGAATACGTTCTCTAAACATGTGGATAGTAGTGCAGCGCCGTACCTGTTCAGGCAAATGATTCCACATGCGAGCAGCATTGACTGTGAAAGATAACACCTGTTTATAAAAAAACACCTGTTTACAACCAAACACCGATTAATAAAAATAGCAGTGTTAATCAAAACACAACAACTTCTGTGTTTAAACAAAACACCCCTGCTACCAAAACACTGGTGCTAACCAAAACACCGGTGTTATGCAAAACACTGGTGTTGGTGTTGACATCAGTACACCAAATGAAAAACCGGTAGTCGGGAACGCCTAAAATCAGTTTCCAAAACTCAACACATGAATAGTTTCAGTCAGGTTAGGACTTAGTCAATATTTGATTATAGATTCGTCAGCCTCGATAGCTCAGTGGTGCAGACAGTCAACTGTCGCTATTGAATGTTAAGCAACGCTGGGTGCGGTCAGTACTTGGATGGGTGACCGCTGACCGTTGGAGGCTGACCGAGGTTCGGATTCCTCGTAAAACTGTAGGTCCCTTCCCTCCTAATCTTACTTGGTGGTAGGGTTTAACCCGCCCGGGTTGGTACCATCGCACTGAATAAAACGTCGGTCAAAACGGCTATGTAAATAGTTTGTGTTTTCCGACCAGTTCAGTGTAGCCGGCACGATCAAAGGGGGAAGCACTGACATGGCACCTAGTTCACCCGGTGTTATGGGCTGACATCACGGACGTTGCAGGTGATGTAGCCAACCGTGTCAGATTCCATAAAAAAAAAAAAAAAAGATTTGACATAGTCCACAAATGACAATGCCACCCTGATCTTCGAATTCTTCTGAGCCGTAAGTTTTTTATTTGAAAAAAAAAAATCATCTACTTAAAATGCTATAATAAAAGCAGATCAGCCGATACAAAATCCCCCCTCATAGTTATAAATAATAGCGCTGTCAGTCTGACCGTTGTAGTCTAACTTTGGACGTCTGAAAGTGATTAATTCTATGTTAATAAATTACAAATTTAAAAAACCCCCGACTCTTAAAAAGTCAAAAATAATTCCCGTTTACTTACTTAAAGGAGTCGGTAGACCGCTAAGTAAATTCCCGCGCAACTTTTGAGTCTTTATATTTAATTTACTTAGCGGTCCCCCGACTCCTTTAAGTAAGTAAACGGGAATTATTTTTGACTTTTTAAGAGTCGGGGGTTTTTTAAATTTGTAATTTAACTTTTATTTCAAGCTTTTTAAAAAAAACCGCATGCAAATCGGTCCACTTTTGAAGATAATAATTTTTTTTATTACTTAATTACTTAATTACTTGATTACAAACATAGCTAAGAACCATCCCGATTAAACAGGCTTCCTAATAAAAAAAACCGCATCCAAATCGGTCCATCCGTTTGGGAGCTACGATGCCACAGACAGACACACACACACACACACACACACACACACACACACACGTCAAACTTATAACACCCCTCCGTTTTTTTCGTCGGGGGTTAAAAATAGGTAAGCGGGTTCGACAACACCACACACGCTTATAGCTTTACAAGGACAGAGTTCTCTCTTTTGTATTGAAATTTTCTCAGAATATTGTGTTATTATGGCGGATATCTTGATAAATAATAAGAATAAAAACAAAAATTAAAAACGTAAGGGGTCCCGATGTTTTTTTTTAATGTTTTTTTGTTTGTATTTTAACGTAAAAATGGTAATACATACATACATACAAGCGTCAAACTTTGTGTGATTATTGTGCAAACTCTAAAGTTAAATCACAAATATATATACTGTTGGAATGTGCCCGGAACCAAGAACTGAGGCAGAAGCTATTGAGAGACTTAAGAACTGACAGACTCAACCTGTTTTTTAAAGTACATGAAGCCTTGGGGCGAACTCAGGGGGAGGAGTTTGAATTCATACTAAGTTTTTTTGTAAAGTCACAGGCGTTGAATCGTGCTGAAGTACAATAAAAAATCAATATAGTTACTATGGGGCTGGCATAGCCAGGAATGGCTAAAGCCCTAAACAAAATAAAGATTAAAAAAAAAAAAAAAAAAAAAAAAAATCACAAATATTAAAAACCGGCCAATTACGCGATTGTATGAAACCCTCGGTGTGCGAGGCCTACTCGGCCGGTTTTGTTTTTTCTATTATTCATACATAGTAGTGGAGAATCTAAAAAAGGTTTTTTTTTTGTGCGAAAGCACATCTTTTCTCTGAACACCGCGATCAGTTTCCATAATGAATATATTTTATTTGTTGTAGCCACCGATACTGGGATCAGTGGGTAAAAACATTAATTCGTTTTTCAATGGAAACAGATCCCGGTATCAGTGGATACAAATCGGCATATCAGTTTTCAATTCAATCTGATCCCGGGATCCGTGGAGACAACCCCAACTTAACAGTCTTATATAATTGTGGTGATAATAGTGATAGATACCAGTATAACTCCGCAGGGATGTTGAATCTTTGTGTGTGTTCTATCGCCTGTACCACGGAGAGTGCTCCAAGGAGCTGCACGATGCGATCTCTCCATCCCCATTCTACCATCGTTCCGCACGCAACAGGTTGGGAATGCATCCACACACTGTCGATATCCCCTCACATGGGACAAATTGATCCTGTAAATCCTTTATTTACAGGTATGCCAACATGTGGAATGCACTCCCACCTGCATCCTTTCCTCTAATGTACAGTCTGGGGTCCTTCAAACATAATGTGAAGGTGCACCTAGCCGGCCGACATGGTTTTTTTTTATGGATGCTGACACGGTTGGCTACTTCACCTACAACATCCGTGATGTCACCCCATAAAACCGGGTGAACTAGGTGCCATGTCAGTGCTTCCCTTCATCGTGAAACAAACAAAAAATATTTTCCGCAGGGGTACATCCGCACGACGCCAAGTCTATGGTGGAGGAGGAGATGTGGCGGGAGCTGCGCGAGGTGGCGAGCGCGCCCGAGTGCGTGGCGCTCGGCGAGTGCGGACTCAACTACAGCAAGGACTTCTCCGAGCCGGCCGTGCAGCGGGATGTCTTTGAGAGACAAGTGAGTTTTGTTATTGGAAGAAGTGGAAACAGGACAATCAAAGCACAGATCATCATCATCCTCAGCCCGTATCGGTCCACTGCTGGACGTAAGCTTCTCCCAAGGCACGCCACCACACGCAGTCTTCCGCTCTTCCCCCGGCTACCATTTTTAGTTCATCTGTCCACCTAGCTGGGGGGCGCCCCGCACTATGTATGCTTGTAGGTGACTTCCATTCTAGCACCCGTTTACCCCAGCGGTTGCCGGGTCTGCGACAGATGTGCCCAGCCCACTGCCACATCAGGTTGCTAATTTTCTTAGCAGTGTCGACTACCTTACTTTGTCATATTTCATCATTATGGATTTTATAAACAACAATATGTTATATGAGAGCGGGCAGTGCCCGCGGCTCCGCCCGCTCTCATATTTCACTTCACTGCTAACCTCATAAGCTATTTAGCGTGATAGTAAGTAGCCTATAGCTCATGGGAAGAATCAAGCTATCCGTAGAATTTTGTTTTATTAAAATCGGTTCAGTGGTTCTCGAGTTATAAGCGGACAGACACTCAGACAGAAAGCAGACGTTGGATTCTATTATAGGTAAGGACTAGCTGTGCCCGCGGCTCCGCCCGCTCTCATATTTCACTTCACTGCTAACCTCATAAGCCATTTAGCGTGATAGTAAGTAGCCTATAGTTGATGGGAAGAATCAAGCTATCTGTAGAATTTTGTTTTATTAAAATCGGTTCAGTGGTTCTCAAGTTATAAGCGGACAGACAGACATACACTCAGACACTCAGGCAGAAAGCAGATGTTGGATTTTATTATAGGTAAGGAAAGGAAGATGAACAATAATGAATGAATTAAGATAAAACTATTTGTCAACCCCGGTAGCTCGATGGAGCTAGAGTGTTTTCATTTTACGAAGGCACGAGGGGTATGTAGGAAGTGGTGTGAGACCGCGCGGAGCTCAGTAGGGAACGACTCGGTTCGATGGAGCGACGCAGGGACGTGTAGAACGTGTGTACCGACCGGGCATTGAGTTCGTTCTCTACTGAGCTCCGCGCGGTCGCCTCTCGCACCACTTCCTACCTTGTACCCCTTGTGCCTTCGTAAAATGAAAACACTCTACATATGTATTGCGTTCAGCCCTATGACCAGCGGTCTACTAAAACTCATTACGCCTCATCCTAGACATGCCAATTTCGCCCAATAGTCATGTCAAATTCAATACCTAAAGCTTTCTAATTGAAATCGAGGCAAGTTTTCGCGTGTACAAGTGTGTGAGTGATTCCGGATACGGAAATACTGAATGCAGTTCCACCTGATCATAGGTGGCTAATGGTGTCTGTGGACTTTCAGTAGTACGGGAGGGTTGTTGATGGCTTGCCGGCTCACCTTAGCCATTTGATGTATCTCTCACATTGATATTTAACAATATTGCAAAACTACAACATACAGGACACAAGCTGAACAGCTGATAACATATTTTCAAACGCAGGTGCAACTGGCATGCGAGCTGTCCAAACCGCTGTGCGTTCACGAAAAGGAAGCCCAGGAGGACGTACTGAAGATACTCGCCAGCTTCGAGAACCGCCTCCCGCCCGTCGTCATACACTCCTTCACCGGCAGCGTCGAGCAGGGCCAGAGGTACCTCGAGAGGGGTTTCTTTATAGGCATCACCGGCTATCTCTGCAAGGATAAGTCCGACGGAGGCATTAGGAGGTTGCTCTCGGAGAGAATACTACCTCTCGACAGGCTTCTCGTCGAAACGGATTCCCCTTTTATGTACCCGAACATGCGGGCGTCGAAGTTACCACTGCACGTAAAGGATTCGTTGACGGAACGATCGATGAACTTCGTAAATCGCTATTGCACGTTCCAAAGAAACGAACCGTGCGCTCTGCCGGCCATTGTGGAGCTGGTGGCCGGGTTTATAGGAGAGAAGCCGGAAGAGGTGGCTTTGGCTACGGCCTTCAACGCTCTGAAGCTGTTCGGGCTGAGCCAGTGAAGGGAGTCATCTGCTTCCGGGGACGTCATTCTCGGGTTACGGTTGGGGCTCGATAATCGAGCATAACTATGGGGTTGTGGGAAATTCTCTTATTGCAGGTTGCTACTTTAGTAACTGAGCTGTAGATTCTGCTGGAAGGAACTTATAGATTTCTGAAATTTGCGAATTCTTGATTGTCGAGCTTCAAGTTTTTATATACTACTATATATATTTTGGAAAACATCGTCAGCATTTCTCTCGACTTCCTATAATGTGCATTTGTGGAAAGCGCTCGACAACGACCACACGTGTGAACTATCGACAAAGAGGCTATGATTTATTTAACAAACATAAAATAAATAAAAATTATTTAACAACAAAAAGCTAACTCTTGCCATTTTTGTAAGAGCTAATTAGTTTTTAAGAAACAAGTCGGACTGCCACGATGAGTTGACTCGCCCTTGACGCTATTAGAGGCAACGATAAATAATTGTAGTATTTAAAAAAATAATAATAGCCATTATTTATTTTGTAATAATTTGGTATTGACGCATAATACTTTGCTCTAGTTATTTCTGACGTGTAACCACGTAAATCTAATTTTAAGATATCAAGTCATTTTAAGATATCAAGATATTCTAAAAGTTAGTTTTATAATTGTTATATTGCACAGGCCTGGCAATTTTATACACGTAGGCAGCGGGGCACATTATATACACAACTGTAGATTGTTCAGTGATCTCGATGACGAAACTGTGAATAACATTTTATAGTGAGTCATATAATTTATTACTGACACAATAACATTATGTAGCTATTATAGAAACCGATTAGTTATTAAATTGTTATGCCCGTTGTCTACATTTGTGTATATATAAAGTTTTTTTTGTTATATAAAGATTTAAACCGCACTGGGTTTGGTGCTTAGTTTGTATACACTTTGGAAACACTCGCTTTATGATACTCATGGTAATGTTATTTATACTGTAGATCGAATGCAATCGAAATATTGTAAAATTGTAAGGAATGTATTATAAATTATTTATATTTTCATGTTAACTTGTAGTCACAACGAAAACAAAGACTGCAGAGTTGTATAGATGTTGACATATTCTTTGATTACACTCTACATTATGTTAATCGTTAGAATAATGTGATTTCTTTATTTTTTGACAAGAAATAATTATTTTTGTTACGTCCCCGCGAGGGGAGAGCCGATAGTGTATAGTTAGTGCCTTGGAAACGTCCCCTTGTGATACAGTTTTGTACAGAGATATACTTCAATATACAAAAATTAATGTTCAAATATGCTGCGCGTTTTATTCATGAAAAATCCCCTATTACTCTAAGTGAGCTAAACTTGTATATAGGTGCTTCGTTATTTGTGTCAAAAATTTCAGGAGGGTTACATACACACTCTAATAAACACTTTACGTAAGAAAAAAACATATCTTTATAGGAGCATTTTTCTCCTAACAAAAAAATTAAATAAAATAAGTAGCTGTAAAAACTAATCATAGTGACCTTGTGACTTACAACAAAGAGCTGCTCTGCGTTCGAACATAGTACGGTCATTGACCACGTACAATGCATGACACACAGGTTAATGTTTACGTAGCAAACATGTTTTGTAAAATTTCTCGAAGGTAATACTAAAAACATATAATTTTTTTTGCGTAACGTGTTTATTTGAGTGTAATAATTCCTCCCGAAATTTTTTACATAAATAACGAAGCACCTTATATACAGGGTATAAAAACGGCGAGTACATTAAATTTAGGAAATGATTATTGGGATCAAGAGTAACAAAAAAGTCAAATAACTTTTTTCTGAATTCCCTTTAAATAAAAAGATACAGTTTTCATACAAACTAATTGATTATTTTAGTGTAAAAATGATCTAATGACAACAGAGCGGCGCGGAGGGGGGAAGAGCGGGAGAGACGTGAGCGCCTCGGACGGAGGTGTTGGCGGGAGGGGCGGAGGTCAGCTTTGTGAGTGGAGGACTGGAGGTAGGCAGGCGCAGGGTGCGGAGCGGCAACAACGCGTTAAATTACACTAGACGAAAACATATATTTAAAAAATTGATATCTCGAAAACTAGACACTTTAGAGAAAAACTTTATTTGCTTTTTTGTCTAGGAAAAACATGAGGATTGTGCTGGCGAAATTAATGTACTCGCCGTTTTAACACCCTGTATAATTAATTTCTCGGAAATGGCTCTAACGATTTGGATTAAATTTTGTATTCAGAAAATGTAATTTTTTTAAAGTTTATCAAGATAGGTGTAGACGCCGAGCGAAGCCGCACTGGTATCTTAGACTAGAATGGAAATTCTTTATTACACAACAACAAACTTACTAGAAAACATAAATATATAGTAGTACATAATATAAATAATAGTACAGTATAATATACTATATATTATAGTTCAGGTAGTAGAAAATACTGTAACGCAGGTTTTTCCATACTAATATTTTTTATTGGATTTCTTGTACGTGTACCTCATTATCATGACCTCATTATTTCTTCCAGTTAGCCATGCAATTTTTTTTAAGATACTTATAGATCTAATATAATTATTCCAGGAGGCGGCACACTCTCTTTGGATCTTGGCACACCTCTCGAAGTGTAGTAGGGCCCCCCAGCTCCTTCGCCATTAGGTCTGCCACCTCGCACTCCAGCAGCACGTGAGTTGGTGTCTCGTCCGCCTGAAGGCATGCTCTGCAGAGCATGCCTGGACATGCATGGACAGTGGACTGTCCAGAGAGTGACCCGGTATGGTTACAAGTAAGGTGTAATGACGCCGCCATATTTCGTTATGCGGCTACGCCGTATTCACCCAAATTTTTGTTATGTGAGCGAACAACAAACATGCCATCCACACTTCGTGCCGGTGTGCCAAACATGCCAAATATGTGTGTTATTTGCGTAATCATTAGTTCACACGCAAATCACTTAAATGCAAGGCTGCATCTGATACAGTTCCAGAAATTACATTACTTTTTCGTTCGTCCAATCCATTTTCGCACACACAGCACACGTCGAGACACGACCACCATAAGCGAGCGAACACGAGCGAATGACTGAACGAAGTGTAGGCAGTCGACGCACATATTCGGCTTATTCGTGTCCTTTTATGTGTGCCAAAAAACTGACAATTCGACGGATACGCGTCATTCGTGGGTCTGGGTCCGTGCTCCACCTAGGTTCTCCACCGTGTATTCGTGCTATGCGTGCGGTTAACGCAAATATAGATGAATGAGCGCTCCACACTTCGTCGTATGCGAGCGAATAAAGCGAATAACAAATAACGAAGTGTGGTGCCGCCGTAAAGCTGCGTATTCATTAGAGCAGCCTCAGGCCGAACAGCCTCGACTTTAAGCAAACTAAGGCTGCTCAATCTGAGGCATAGGCTCGAGGCACGTTGCGGATCAAGGTGAGGCGTGGAACAAGTGCGCGGCTCGGACTGAGTCTCCTTTGGGCGCGGCAAAAAACCGACAAAATATGGCTCGGCCCGCGGCGACGAATTTGCCTCATGGCGCGGCGTGCCTCAGGTTGAGGCAGCGTCTACACTTGTGCGGCCTCGGGTCGAGCGGCTGCCTCGCCCCGAATCTGCCTCTAGTGGATACGCAGCTTAAGTGTTATGTAGCAAGAAAAATTAACATAAAACCTTGAAGCTATTTATTGCCATTATATTCTATAACTTCCACCACAGCCTCAGGCTTCTCCAACCACACTCGATTGTCCTTGTTCTTCGAAATGGGCAGTTTTTTCTTTGCAAGGCACACTTTACACGTCCACACGACACGTTTGGTTTTGCCTACGCTCTTAATCTTGGTCGTGGCCGAGCGGCCGTCGACGAGGGCGGCGCGACATTTCTTGCATAACTGCCGCTTTACTTCAGGGTGTCTGAGGGATAAAAAAAGGAGTGACTTCAATTTTATACTTTTTTTATGGACTTTTTTTTTTTTTTTTTTATGTAATCCGGTATGGGTGGCTGCGTTGGAGGGGCCGAAGCGCATGCTCCGACCAGCCAATATCACCTCCGAGAAGGTAGGTGCCATACCGGAGACTTCCCTGGATTGCTGGCTATACTGGAGTAGAGAACACAACCGAGGCTGCTATGCGGCCATCTTACATCCAGTACGGTGGTACCAGCCCAGTCGGCTACAATTTGAGCCTACCACCTAGTATGGGGCAAGGGAAGGGACCTACAGTTTTACACCGGTTCCGAACGGTGAAGCAGCAGGTGTAGGTATGCACATAAATTTTTTCGTGCCATGTCAGTGCTTCCCTTCATTTCATGTCGGCTACACTGAACTGGACGGAAAACATGAACTATTTACATAGCCATTTCGACCGATGTTTCATTCAGTGCGGTTGTACCAACCCGGGCAGGGATAAACCCTACCACCTAGTAAGGTAAGAAGGGAAGGGACCTACAGTTTTACGTGGAATCCAAACCATGGTCTGCCTCGGTCGAGCGGTCACCCATCAGAGTACTGACCGCGCTCAGGGTTGCTTAACAACAGTCGACCGACCGCAGCACTGAGCTACCGAGGCTTAGGTAAAAATACTTACATTTTTAATACATTTTTCTTGGCTATATTCACGATTAGGTTGCCGTAGTAAGCAGACAACATCTTGCTACTTCTGGCCATGTATTTACTGATCTGTAACACACAATAATATAAGCAGAACTTGGATGGGTTTAGAGTGATGAATTGTTTTGTTCTTTGGCATCGTAGACACGGGTAAAGTATATGTTAATTGCATTATTTCCATGCATTATTTTATTATACCTGTAGGAGCCAACATGTATCAAATGGGGGTGAAATTACACAATGTTTTAGGTAGATAATGTTTTAACTCACTTGATACAAATAGTTGATTCTATGGAAAGAATCGTGACCCTGCAGTTTACGCACCTTATTCGACATATTTGCAGTGTGGTGTAATATAATCAATTTCAATCGTTTATTTTCAATTTTGGTGCAAATAGTTGTTGTTGTTGTTGTTTTCGCCGTATATAGGCAGGCAAATTGGTGCAAATAGGTACTTACTTGACAGCCTCTCTTGACTCTTGGTTGACACACGCAAAACGCACGCGCGTAAAATTGGCAAGCGGCACATGACAGAACAAAGGAACGCTTGCGCTGTAGATCAGCTGATTGTAAACGCGAAGTGGCATAAACGAAACGTAACAAGGACGACATGCACCGCCTCAACATTAGGTTAAAGTTAATATAGAGAAGATGCGTCGCGTGACGCATCTTCTTTATATTAACCCTGGTAATTTTTTTTAACCTCAAAAAAATCACACCTGATCAACAGCGCCATCGTTCCTTTGTTCTCTCTTGTGCCAGGCCCGTCAAATTGATGTTTACTTTTTTTTAATTTTTTATTTTACGACCCTCTGGCAGCTGGCTGGACTGGATGCTTTTGAGCCAATATCTTGGCATATTTTCCGAAAATTGAACACCTAATAAAGCTTATTTTTCATTGAGTTTTAGCACCTAGTGGAAATAATAGTAAATAACACTGTTTTGCAGGATTAAATTCTAATTCATCATGAACTCAGACTTGACACTGGCAGATTCAACCTCAATTGAAATGTGGGTGGATGCGGTGGAGGCCACTTGCGGTTAAGCCACCATCAAAGGGAAGAAAAAAAACCCGTTGTATCGTAAAAAATAAAATATGTCATGTTATATTCTTTTCTTTGATGTCATCTGGAATAAAATGTAATTGTGATGTGTACAAAATGTTTTTGAATTAGATTTGTATCGCTGTTCAGTTCAGAAATTGCAGAATTTCTTCTGCTAGTTTCATCACAATATAAGTTTTACTTGATAATTAACATTTTTGAGTTTTATTTGTTTGCACCGGTCATACTTGAAAATTGGTTCAAGTATGTTGTGCGGGCGCCGGGTGCCTCTCCGATGGCCAAGATCGGCAGCCCTATCTGTCCGGTGGGAGTCTAGCGCCGCGGAACGTCCGTCCGACGTAGATATTGCCTTCTCTCATGCGTGAGTTAGGTTATGTTTAAAGGTTATGTTTGTACTATGTAAGGTCAGAATTCGACCTTCTTGGCGCTCGCCATAGACTGCTGACAGAAACTGACCATTAATAAAATTGAATGCTAACAACTTTTCTTGATCGCTCTTTCCACTCATGGTAAAAACAGAAAAAAAAATTAATTCAAACCTCAAGTCAACTTCTAGTGTTCGATACCAAATACGACTTTGGTGACGACAGCATAAGGTTCAATGTGGAACCGTACAAGTTGACTGATCGCAAAAATTAGGCGACATCATTCATGAAGTGCAATAGATCGAAAATTTTGAGATAATATGTAATGGCCCGGTGGTGTAGTTGGTTATCGCGTTGGCGGCTCAAGCCAGAGACCCAGGTTCAAGTCCTGCAGCCCGACCGTGGTAATTTTACTCGATCGACGAGTTCGAGCAAAATGAACGAGTAGGCATAATTGGTACCGTCGTAGCTGTCAAATGTACAAGTGAGTGAGTGCACGAAACGGTCACGTGGTCTACTCGAACTCGAACGTCGATCTACCACATTTTGACAGTTATTGGTACCGTCGTACGAAATGTGAGCTCGAACTTCGAGTCATTTTGACGTATACGCTCACCCAAACACTCGATTGATCTTGATCAACTTTTGCGATAGTTTAGTACATCTCAAAGTTGGTTATTATGTTAAATTAACGATTCCTTTCATTGAATTTAGTGGAAAGGTATTTAAATATGTATTATTTTATTTATAAGTTGTTCATTCCTTTATTTTATTTAAGTATTTACTCAAATAATATAGATAAAAAATACAAGTAGGTACCTAAGTACCTATCACTAAAATAAAATAAGAATAAAGTCTGTACCTAGGTACATACATACATACATCACATCATACATATCACACGCTATATCCCGACCATCATCCCGACAATCGGGGTAAGCAGAGTAATCGGTGTTGTGCTACACATACCTAACTACATCAAGCAGCAAGTAAGGCATGCAGACCCACCTTCTGCATGACTCGGTGGAAGGACCGTGACAATGTGACAGGTGGCTAGCCTGTCGCCCTTTAGCACGGCAGCGTGTCCTTATCCCTTAGCCGCCTTTTATGACATGCACGGGGAGAGATGCAGTGGGGCTATTCTTATTAATACCGACCGGCCCACACGCACGGTAACGTAGTTAGTGCGTAATAAATAAATAAAGTCTTGTGTTCTAAGTACACGTCTCATATCAATTTGTCAGTACCTACCTAAGTATGTACCTACCAAAGAGTTTGTATTACGTCGCTGCGCTCCTTTAAGGAGCGCAGCGACGTAATACAAACTCTTTGGTACCTACCTATGTAACTCATTTATAGGTGACCGGTAGTGGAGCTATAATAACCAAATATGGTAATAATAGGTAGGTACATACAGGCGTTATTTATTTTTAGATAGTTAGGTATCTACAGCAATGTATTACCCGTCGGAATATCTATATAGGCATTATAGGCTAGGCACCTCGCCTCGAATAAATGCGCTTCCCCCGCACTTCACCGCGGTCTCGCCTCGTTAGTACCGTTATCGGGGTATTTTTGTGGCTAGGTAATATGGCTGGAGGAAGGGCGGAGGGTTGAGGGGAAGAGATTCAAAATGAATGTCGTCATCACTCACACAGCTGGCTGACCGACAACCAACATCGTGTGTGTGTGTGTTGCCACGATGTAATTTTTACTAATACTAAATACCTACTCTTAAATATCGGGGTGTTCAATCTATACTCGTTTTTCAACTTAGTCAATACTCTTTTTCTCTTTTAATTAACATAAAGATTCTGAAAAATAGTATACATACCATATTGACCGTTTGATACCTAGCAAAATGAGCGCTTTGCATTCTAGGTAGCATAATACATTTAGTAAAAAAAATTTTATAGTGGCAAGACTGGTAGATCGACACTCGATCGAGAATTCGTCACTTGGTCGACACTCGCATACGTACTCACCTGCACGCCGGTACCAAAATAATTTGCCTCGTGCGACCGATCGAGTCGAGCGCAGCTCGAACTCGTCGTGCGAGTAAAATTAGCACGGTAGGGGTCCTGGTCGGGATGTATTTTTTTCCAATGATTTTCGATTTGCATTTTTCTAAATAAAAATATAAAGAAAGTAAAATACAGAATATTTAAATGGATATGTCCACCCGGCAGCACCAGTAAAATGAAGTTGTCGTGCGGTCGGTACGCGCGGCTGGCGGACGGTGCGTGCGTGGCGACGCTGGGCGGCAGCAGCGTGCTGGCGACGGCCGTGTCGCGCGCCAAGCAGAGCGCCGGCTCCTTCCTGCCGCTCGTGGTGGACTATAGGCAAAAGGCAGCCGCCGCAGGACGTATTCCGACCAACTTTCTTAGGAGAGAATTAGGTAATGGATAATGCATTAAAAATATTCTATATTTTTAAATACTGTATTTATTTATTTTATGTAGGCGTTTATTGGCTGATGTCGTCTAAATCCGTTGTTGGTTTTATCACCTGGATGGCTACATCACCTACAACATCCGTGATGTCAGCCCATAACACCGGGTGAACTTGGTGCCACGTCAGCCTTCCCTTCGGTCGTGCCGGCTACACTGAACTGGACGGAAAACACAAACTATTTACATAGCCGTTTCGACCGACCTTTCATTCAGCGGTGGTACCAACCTGGGCGGGTTAAACCCTACCACCTAGTACTATTTTAGACAGTAGTAGTTATTTTAGACAGGCAGCCTTCAGGTCAGCCTCCAACGGTCGAGCGGTCACACATGCAAGTACTTACCGGCCCAGCGTTGCATAACAATCAATAGCAACAGTCGACTGTCTGCACCACTGAGCTATCGAGGCTGGCAAAAGGCTTAGTAATAGGCTTCAAACATAAAAATTACCATCCGCAGGACCGACGGAACGCGAGATCCTAACGTCCCGACTGATCGACCGATCGCTCCGGCCTCTCTTCCCGACCGACTACTACTACGACACTCAGGTCGTCTGCAACACACTCGCGGTGGACTCGATCAACCCGCCCGAGACGGTGGCGATCAATGCTGCCAGCGCAGCCGTCGCGACGTCCGATATACCGTGGAACGGACCCGTCGGGGCTGTCAGGTACGGTTTAACCTTCCACAGCATGGGTGGCCAGCGTTTGCAGCTGTCGGGAAAAAATTTAGAAATTAGATTACACGCCCAGCTGCACAACCAAAATAAAAAAAAAATCTAAGCAAGTGAGTAGTAGCCGAAATCGATGAGCGTGTTGTCATTGTTGTTTTTTTTATTAATTTATGAGCATGTTGTTATTGTAAGTGAGGAGCAACAGATCAAACAGACTTGTGTGCATTTATAAAAAAAAATCGATAAAAATTTATTTTGGTAGAGCTCAATAGCTGCTTTATGTGTGTTTCAGCGGTGACTCCTTTCAGTTGGCGAGGTTGGCGCCGCCAAACCAAATAAAATGAATGACACCATTAATACAGAAGTATCAAGCTAAAATAAATCTGAACAAATCTCGGAGTTATATTATTTATATCATACATAATATAACCCACGATTAATAAGATAAAACGTCAATCCCGTACCCGTTACATAATTTGAAATTTCGCGCGCCTCAAACACGGGCGACGACGAATGAGGACACATCAAGGCATTCATTGGCCGGTTGGCTACATTTTGAAGCGCCATCGTATTCCATACAAGGCGGAAGCGGCCGAATGTCCCCCCCCGTCCCGCGCGGACCCGCTGCTCAGCCTTTCGAGTTGGCGCAGCGGGGAGTGCATTTAGTGATGCGGCGCGCGGTAGCAAGTAGAGCGACTAGCGAGCGAGCTAGGTGTGTGTGTGTGTGTTGCGTGTGTTGGTGTGTGCGCGCTGCGACCACACAATGAGTATTCTTGTGCTGTGCGACGTGCGATGCGATGCGACTAGCGAGCTAGGCTAGGTGTGTTGTGTGCGCATTGGCTCGCGAGTTGATAGCTCATATATTTCGTTATGTAGGTATGGACTTTGTATGGATGAATCCTGTGCAGTGTTGTTAAATTTAAAGTGATTTATTGGTAATTATAATGGCAAACTCCTACCGAGCTATCTACGGAGCACTCAAGGACAAGAGAGACTCAGTAATTTGGCACTCATATCTGTGGAAAAGGAGTTCCTAAAAAAATTGAGGAAGAAAGAAGATTTTCACGATCGACTTATCGAAAATTTATTGTCTGTGGAACGAAGAGTGGACTTCATGTACAAATAAAATGTAACAATTCAAGCTTGTATGCCTGTCTCGTCGTCGTCGTCGTGCCCGAGGAGACGTCGCTGTTGTCGGCTGCAACTCGACTGCTTTGACACAACCAGTAGGTACATATTATCTACAGACAAAAAAATCGTAAAAAAGTGAGAAAAATAAATCATTTAAACTAAATATTATAAACTATCTATACCACAGAGCATCAAATACCTACCGTGCGCATTTGATGCTCTGTGATCTATACCTATCGTAATCGTCTTTCAGTTTTTGAACTTATTGTTGTAGAAATAAATTAACGCGTAGGTACCTAAGTTATGAAATTATGAAAAAGAAATTCCTTAGCCAGAGCCAACCCAATATTCAGAACCAGGAGTTGCCACTGGTGTGTTTTTAATGAATTCACATCAAACAATATTTAGTATTATTAAAAAAATATTGAATGTTGGCGACTGCGTCAAATCGTATTTTGTTCCTAAGTTTTGAGGTTAAGATCGCGGCATGATCACCTACGTTTGGGTATCCTGCTCTTATGGAATGGATCAAAGATCGCAACAAAGAGTATTATGTTTGAAATTATAATTTAAAAAACACTGATTTATGAAATGAAAGGGTATATTTGTTATTTTATCATCATAATCTACTCGCCAAAACAAATATATTAGTAAAAAAAATCATCTTTCTATAATTTTTTTTTAGTTTTGAAGACACATGTTTTTTGCTAATTTCTCGAAACTAGGATCCCGACACAAAACACTGTTTGATCAGTTGCTCCTCAAGTGTTTTTTCTGTAACTACCCATATAAATGTTGTAATAGGGTGCTTGACCGGCAGAGATTGCCTTATAGGCAATAAGTCCATCATTTGTTATATCATGTATACCTAATCATAAATGTACCTACAAAGATCATTAAGGGCGGAAGATGCGGCAGAGGTGTCTCGGGTGAACTCGAGTGAATAGGGTGCTTGACCGGCAGAGATTACCTTAGGCAATAAGTCCATCATTTATTATATCATGTAAACAACAATAAAGTATATTAAATACATATACATACATACATATCACACACGCTGAATCCCGACAATCGGGGTAAGCAGAGTAATCGGTGTTGTGCTGCAAGTACTCTAGTAAATTACAGCACAACACCGACCACCACGTTTCGCAAAGCATTCGAACAAGATTAAATCGATCAAGCAGCAAGTAAGGCACGAAGACCCACCTGCTGCATGACTCGGTGGAAGTACCGCGCCAAGGTGAGAGGTGGCGAGCCCGTCGCCCTTTAGCACGACATCTTGTCCTTATCCCTTAGTCGCCTTTTACGATATGCACGGGGAGAGATGCAGTGGGGCTATTCTTTTTAAGTACCGGCACCACACGGTACTTCTTTTTAAGTACTACACCACACGGTACTAAATAGATAAATAAAATACATAAATGTACCTACGAAGATCATTAAGGGCGGAAGATGCGGCAGAGGTGTCTCGGGTGAACTCGAGTAAATAGGGAAAGGGGAAATCTACAAATAGACTATGCCCGTCATGTAAGGAGTTCGTAGGCACGGCCAAACATTTGTTATGCGGATGCAAAATACTACTTGAGCGAGGCCAGTATTCCTACCGTCATGATAAAGTCCTCCAAATCATCAGAGAGGCCATCAACCTGTCAATTGCACGGACCAGGAAAGGGCAAACCAGTAACGGCTTCCAGAAGGTCAACTTTGTGAAACCTGGAGCCAATAAGCTGCCCAAAGATAGGACTAAACCTTCTTCAATTTTGGGAGCAGCAAAGGATTGGGAATTGTTGATGGACACACATGAGAAGCATTACCAAATGCCTTCGGAAATCCGTACCACAGCATTAAGACCGGATATACTCATATTCTCAAAAGCGACAAAGCATGTAGTACTTGTTGAACTTACAGTTCCATGGGAAAGTAACATACCGAAGGACCACAACATCAAACTTAACAAGTACTGCAACTTAGTAGACCGGATTGTGAGAAACGGATTCAAGACTGATCTCTTCGCTGTGGAAGTCGGAGCAAGAGGACTACCAGCGAAGTCGCTCTACAGTCTCTTCAAGAATCTAGGGCTCCCAAGATCGACGCTAAGCTTATATATGGAGAGAGCTTCGAAAACGTCACTGGAAGCATCCTACAGAATATGGATAGGTAGAGAGAGGAACACCGCCCATAGTCTATCTAAAACACAGCTTGAGAGCAAGATTAACAATTTTGCTGAGAGTTCTGACTACAAAGACTTATTAATTAAGTGAATCAGGTGTAAAGAGCCTTTGTCAAACTTTGATACGTAATTTGTATCAACATAACTATGTTAGTATATTAAACTACAATGTAGTATAATTGTATTGTCAAAAATAAAAAATAAAAATATATGAATATTTAAGATACTTGAAGTATCAAGTACAATAACAATAACATAAAAAAATGACTCTGTTTCAGGGTAGGCCAAATAGACAATGAAATTATAGTAAATCCAACGAGAAGAGAGCTGCAGGAGTCAGCTCTGAACCTTGTGGTGGCTGCGACCAGCACTAACCTGGTCGTGATGCTGGAGGGAAGTGCCAAAGATATTCTGCAGCAGGATCTACTGAAGGCCATCAAATTAGGTACGAATGTAAGTTAATTTTAATGTAACCAAAATTATTTTGAAAACAGTTATTGGTATGGAAGTAATTTTGATTAGAATATTTTTTTTTGGATTTTTAATAAAGTATTCATACATTACAGCATGTTACAAGTGTCAAAAGTTACCAACTATATCACTACTACAAAATATTTTTTAAATCCCGGAATTCCCGTGATCTTTTTCAGAATTCCCGAAAGAGGTGGTTATAACCACTCCATGTTGTCTTCTCGCCAACATTAGGTGTTTATACTATACCTATTCCGATCCGTGATCATCATAAGTAAAGTTATTTAATTTAATTTAGGTATTATTTTATTTTCTCCCATTAAAAAAAAAAATAATAATTTTCTCAGGTGATAGCTTTTTTTTATATATCTATAAGTACTCCAATTCTTATTCTCATTTCGACATGCGCATTTTTGACATATCGTCGCCTAAGTATCAACATCGCGGAAGTCATTTTTGGCCATTTTACAGGAACAACAAAAAACCTATTATTTCGCAAGTTTTCAAGCATCTTTATTTTAAATTATTACAGGGTATTAAAGTAATATTCCAAATCCCATGAAAGAAAAATAAATGACAAATTCACCTTTATTCAGTATGTTTGGTGACATACGCGGTGTTATCACTATCGTCATATCATCATCAAAACAATCCTAAGCGGGTGACTTCCGCGCTGTACATTCTTAGCCCTCCAGGGCATCTGATTGGTCGTTAGGCATTTGAGCAACCAATTAGAAGACGCTTCTTTGAATCCTCTATCCAATGACATTAAAATGTTTTTTCCGTTTAAAAATGACTTCCGCGGTGTTGATACTTAGGCGACGATATCAATCATAAAAATTTCAAACTACAATACATTTTTTAACTTGAAACTGCAAAATGTTCAATGTCACATTAAATATCCAGATTTCCGTAAAACCCTCAAGTTGATATCGCTCGCAGGAACAAAAGAAGCGCAGCACGTGGTGAGGGGTATAGAGAGCCTTCAGAAAGCCTGCGGCAAGGTGAAGAGAGAGTACGAGGGTCAGCCGGCTCCGGATCCAAGCGTGGTGGACGCCGTTCGATCCCTGTCCCAGATGAGGATTAGGGAGATACTTAGGTTGGTAAGAATTTTTTCACAAACTCAATTTGGTCTATAGTTCACGGAATATGGATTAACCTGGAATGGCCATAGAACGGTTGTACTATTGAACTTGTGTTGAAATCACGGTGACCATTTTACTTGCGACCTATTAGTCCGTAGTACTATAAAAGTAGTTTCCTCGCACATGCTTCTACTGCGGCCGTTATTCTGCACTGCACTGAGTTACGCGATCTCGCGCCTGGCATGAAGTAAGCCAAGCAGTCCTTACTTGTCGGCGCACCGACCACACCTCCTTTTCCCATCTAATCTGCTTATACGAGTAGGTTGGACGAAGACTGTCATGGTTCATGTTTTTGGAAATCTTTAGATCTCTAGGGTGAATCTCGTCCTAATTAGTAACATAACACTGAAGGTTGTTCGAAATGGTTGGAAAAAATTGTATTTTCGGTGATAAATAGGTGTTTCTAAATGATACATCAGTCAGTCAGCGTGTAAGTGTACAATGCCTCTCCAATTTTCCTCCAGTCCTGCCGGCCTTCAGAGGAACCACTGCTTTCCGCCGACGTACTTAATGCCGTCGCCCCAACTGGCGGGTGATCTTCCCACGCTCCGTTTTCCTGTCCCCGGCTGCGAGTGTAGACCACAGTTACGCCAATGGTCTTCGTCTTGTTGGCTGACGTGTCCAGCCCATTGTCGCTTGAGTTTAACCATTGATGTTGATGTTGTTGTGGTTTGCTGCCCAGCCTCTTGGGAAGGCGGGTGGGCCATTCTCCGCACTGAGACCTCAAGACGGTCCGTTGTAGGTATATATATATATATATATATATATATATTTTTATTTAATCCGGTATGGGTGGCTGAGTCGGAGGGGCCAAAGCCCATGCTCCAACCAGCCAATATCACCTCCGAGAGGGTAGGTGCCATACCGGAGACTTCCCTGGATTGCTGGCTATACTGGACTAGAGGAGAACACAACCGAGGCTGCTATGCGGCCATCTTACATCCAGTACGGTGGTACCAAGCCAGTCGGCTAAAATTTGAGCCTACCACCTAGTAAGGGGCAAGAGAAGGGACCTACAGTTTTACACCGTTTCCGAACTTTGAAGTTTTTTGAAGTGAAAAAACTCATTGGTACACGCCGACCGGATTCGAACCGCGGACCTCTCGCATGAGAAGCCGATGCCCAAACCACTCGGCCACCCGCCGCCGTTGGCGCTCGGGTAGTGCTACTCCGTGCGGTTACACTCTATATGATATAAAATGTCTAATTGATATAATTCTCTCAGTGACCACTCGCACGACAAGCTGAGCCGCGACCACGCGATAGCCGAGTTGCGCCAACGCGTGTTCAACCAGCTCCGCGACACCGAGGCCGACGTCCAGAAGCTGACGGAGTGCTTCAACACGCTGCTGAAGACTATATTTAGGGATATGGTGTTTGAGACGGACGTGCGGTGCGACGGGAGACATTTGGATGATCTTAGGAAAATTAATTGTCAGGTTTGAAATTTTTGCACACCCTTCGTTGGTCGTTCGCATGAGCTATGGATGTAGCATTATTAAATTATGTTTTTTTTATGGATAGCGCTACAAGTGGAATCTTTTTACAAGTATGTGTCTAACGATGCCCATGGACATTCTGTGATGCACGGGGATTGCGAATGCCATGCCGGCCTGACGGGAGCCTTTTCACTGGGAGAAGGCGAGGGACTCTTGTAGAAATGTATTTGATAAAATAGGAATTATGACATTACCCAGTGTTTATATTTATCAAAATATCTGCTATGCTAGGAAATATATACAGGATGCTACGCTTCACTCTGATATGCACCAGCATGATACTAGGCATAATAATAATGTTCTAATTACGAAGCACAGATCATCTAAAATGTCGAAAAGTTTTGTTTGCAACAGTGTTAGATTGTATAATAAAATCTAAATGATACTTTGTTTAAGAAACATATAAAATCAACTCTTGTAAGGAAAGCCTACTATACTGTAAAAGAGGCATTAGCCGACAGGACCATATCTTGAGGTTCTGACTGCATAATTAGTTAGCGCATGACTAGGTACTATTTGTACCCAAACTTATTTACTAACCGATTGACAACTTGATACTTCAAGTATCTTAATATTTTTATTATAATTTTTTATTTTTTTATTATTTGACAATACTACGTTGTAGTATGTATACTTATTACTAAGGAAGGTGTGGATCTAAGCTTACGATGGCTTCACCGAACATATCCGGGCCCATCGGCAGTAGAGGAGGGTATTAATCGAGGCCGGGACTAGCGAGTGGCCACTCTAAATTTCCCGCGCATGCTTCACGTTTCGGCTCGCTGCAAGCCCTCGTCAGCTAGTCTGCGTTGACTAGGACGCGGGGAAACACCAGTCCCGCTCTCGACCTCCCTCTCTCTACCTATCCATATTCTGTAGGATGCTTCCAGTGACGTTTTCGAAGCTCTCTCCATGTATGAGCGTAGCGTCGGTCTTGGCAGCCCTAGATTGAAGAGCCTGTCTTGTCCGTTTCTCACAATCCCGTCTACTAAGTTGCAGTACTTGTTAAGTTTGATGTTGTGGTCCTTCGGTATGTTGCTTTCCCATGAAACCGTAAGTTCAACAAGTACTACATGTTTTGTCGCTTTTGAGAATATGAGTATATCCGGTCTTAATGCTGTGGTACAGATTTCCGAAGGCATCTGGTAATGCTTCTCATGTGTGTCCATCAACAATTCCCAATCCTTGCTGCTCCCAAAATTGAAGAAGGTTTAGTCCTATCTTTGGGCAGCTTTTTGGCTCCAGGTTTCAAAAAGTTGACCTTCTGGAAGCCGCTACTGGTTTGCCCTTTCCTTTTGAAGGTGTGGACCTGAGCTTGCGATGTCTTCACCGAACATATCCGGGCCCATCGGCAGTAGAGGAGGGCGTTAATCGAGGTCGGGACTAGCGAGTGGCCACTCTAAATTTCCCGCGCATGCTTCACGTTTCGGCTCGCGTCAAGCCCTCGTCAGCTAGTCTGCGTTGACTAGGACGCGGGGAAACCACCAGTCCCGCTCTCGACCTCCCTCTCTCTACCTATCCATATTCTGTAGGATGCTTCCAGTGACGTTTTCGAAGCTCTCTCCATATATGAGCTTAGCGTCGATCTTGGGAGCCCTAGATTCTTGAAGAGACTGTAGAGCGACTTCGCTGGTAGTCCCCTTGCTCCGACTTCCACAGCGAAGAGATCAGTCTTGAATCCGTTTCTCACAATCCGGTCTACTAAGTTGCAGTACTTGTTAAGTTTGATGTTGTGGTCCTTCGGTATGTTACTTTCCCATGGAACTGTAAGTTCAACAAGTATTGAGTTGATACAAATGACGTATCAAAAATTTGACAAAGGCTCTTTACACCTGATCCACTTAATTAAGTCCTTGCAGTCAGAACTTCAAAAACAAAACAAAAATCTGTTTTTATCTTGCTGTCAAGCTGTATTTTCAATCGACTGTAGGCGGTGTTATTATGTGGGTAGTAACTAAATGCTTGTAAAATGATTATGAAAAAAATAACCCTGCGAAGTTTCTTACCGGTTCTTCTTCGTGGGTGTAATCGAATCGGATAGAACAAATTGTAACAAATTCGAGTACAGTCATGCTGTCTAATGAATGCTTAATAAACAATAACAATAACTCCCCTTTTGAAAAACCCCAGGCTGTACTTGAGAGGAAATAGATGAGCAGGGAGTGCGTACCACATTTTCCTTAATTAAGAAATGATTTGACCAGCTGTTCTTGGGCCGAATTGGCAGTTGGCAGTATTTATTGAGCCATACATTCTGAAATAATTGCCTCGGACAGAGCAAAAGTTATACTACGCAACACTAAAAAATATTTGCTCTATTAACATACATAAACTGTACCTAAGTCAAGTTCAAGGAGAGACATTCCTTGTATACCAGACGGCATATAACTTGGACCAGGGCAGTAGCCGATTTTAGGGTATCTTTGGCGGAGGGCGCGGGATGCGACGGTGGAGAGAGCGCCTGTAGACCGCGTGATTGGTTGGCCAGTCGCCCGCCGCCCTCCGCACCGCGCGCGCGCGTTCGCTCCCAATTACACTTCCCTACCTGCACAAACTGGTCCAAGTTATATGCCGTCTGGTATAGTTATTGGTACGCATACGTATTTAAATCGATAGATAGGGCAAAGCGCTCAAGAGTTCATCATGTGTGCGTGACTTGATGTAAAGTTGTCATCAAGAATTGCATCAAAAGCTGCCTCATGTTAACAAAACACTAACGCTCTGCACTCGCGCATCGGCGCGTTCCGTTCCATTCCGTTCCGTTCCGTTCCGTGAAACGAGCTCCACACACGCGCCTGGCGCTGCTTCTGATGTGGCCCTGCATCAGAAGCAGCGCCGAAGCATCTGCATGAAGGAACTGCATGCGGCCCTTTCATTGGTGACACTGTCTGTAGTGCGCCATGTTAGACTATGCCATATCTATCTATTAAAATTTTTGGCGTATCTTAAGTTGAGCGAGATGTTTTATCCATAATCTTTGTGACAGGTGGATTTGTACGAACCGCTACACGGCAGCGCTCTGTTCCAGCGCGGACAGACGCAGGTGTTGTGCACTGTCGCTTTCGACTCACCTGAGAGCGCACTCAAGATGGACACTCTCACCATGCTCACTAGGTGAGTAGCTATCTTGAAGCTAGCATCAACAACTGGGTGCCACAATAGCAAACTTTAAGCGGCAGGTGGCCGAGTGGTTTGGGTATCGGCTTCTTTTTTTTTTTTTTATGGAAACTGACACGGTTGTCTACATCACCTACAACGTCCGTGATGTCAGCCCGTAACACCGGGTGGACTAGGTGCCATGTCAGTGCTTCCCTTAGTGCCCTTTGATCGTGCCGGCTACACTGAACTGGTCGGAAAACACAAACTCAACGCGGGAGGTCCGCGGTTCGAATACGGTCGGCGTGGACCAATGAGTTGTAAGTTCTCCACCTGACACTATTGACAGAGTACAACCTCACACGTCACAAAGTGTTGCGCAACCTTCCTCTCACCATGAAGCATTTTCGCCCAGAGACCGACTAAGCTTACCGAGCATATCCGAGACCACTTGGAAGCAACATGATCGATGCCTAGCCGAAAGACTTGACCTCCCAGGCTGCAGGCAGAGTCCCGAAGATCAGCTGTATGACTTCCAGGGAACAATTTACAATTACTTCTCCGAATTGTACCCTGTTCGCTATCACCACAACCCAATGGAAAGAGAAAACACTTTCAAAGCAAAGCTTAGGAGAAGGAAGAGAGAGTTGATAAAGCAGCTAAGGAAGGCTAAAGCCTCAGGAGACAGAAATCTATGCCACCAATTAGCCAGAGCGATGAGATCTATCCTAAAACTCATCCAGAAAGTATCTGAACAAATTACGGTTGCTGGCAATGAATTTCGAAAGGCTCAGAATATAGCAGCTTTCGAGAAGAACCCCTTTTATTTCGCCAAAAAAGCTTTTAAGGAACAGCAGGGTACAATTAGGTTAAGTACGGACGAGATGTTCAACTACTTTAAATCCACATATACCACCCCGGAGGCAGATATAACTTACAGGGATCCACCAGCTCCAAAACCCAAAGAACCTGCTCTAGCATTTGATGCTGATTCACCGACGATGGAAGAGCTGGAATACCACATAAAAAGGAAACCAAATAGTTCCGCCCCGGGACCCGATGGCATACCATACATCATATACAAAAAATGTCCATCAGTGCGGAAACACATGTTGAACATCTACAAAAGAATTTGGACGAACAGAGAAGTGCCAGACTGTCTTGGTAAAGCCGTGTTTGTTCTTCTACCAAAAAAGAAAGAAGTTACTGATCCCAAGGATATTAGACCTATAGCCCTTACGAACACAATTTCGAAAATATTCTTCTCCATTATACAGGCCAGACTACTCAAACACATGTGTACCAACGACTACTTACCGAAGAAGTACCAGAAAGGTTTTCTCCCAAGAGTTGCAGGGTGCCTCGAACATAATTCTTTGCTGACTGAATGTCTTAGAGATGCAAGGAAGAATGAGAGACAATTAACTGCCACGTGGTTAGACTTTGAAAACGCCTTCGGTTCGGTGCGCCATGAGTTACTATTAAAGGCGCTAGAGTGGTATAATGTGCCACCTCTGATCTGTAATATAATAGCCTCCTACTACAAAAAACTTTCCTTTGTAATACAAGTAAAAGGCGAAACGGAGAAGACACCGGAAATTCGTTACGGCATAGGACTTTTCCAGGGTTGCTGCCTCTCTCCTGTCACATTTAACATTGTTATCAACATTCTAATTGATACGCTTGTCGTAAAAGAAAAGAAATGGGGATACAGGTTCAAATATGGAGACACATATATGGCGGCCATCCTGGCATTTGCGGATGATATTACGCTGTTAACCCGCAATCCAAAACAAAATCAGTTGCTTCTTAAGGTGGTGGATGACTATTGTGAATGGACCAAAGGGATGAAGATAAAACCAGCGAAATGCTACTGTTTGAGCTTAACCAGGAAAGGTTCAAAGTTTACCTCGAGCAATCCAGGTTTGACAGTAGCCGGAAAACCAATCGCAACCGTGGCTGATGAAGCTCCTTTTAAATTCTTGGGCAAAAGGATCACCAGCAGAGGAAAGGAGCATCCTACTGATGATATTGTCCAACTTTTCGAAGAGAGCCTCCGCCAAACTGACAATCTTCCCCTCCTGGGTACACAAAAGGCATGGATTTACGATAACTACCTGACATCAAAACTTTCATGGCCATTTCTCGTCTACGACTTCACAAAGCAAAACCTGACTAAATTAGACTCGTATGTGACCAGATTCCTGAAATCATGGTTTGGACTGGCTCACCCGGCTGACTCGTCAACGCTATACAGATCTCACAATAACTTTGGACTGAACATTAAGAAACCGTCGATATTTTATCAAAAGGCGAGAATAGCCAAACGATGTATACTCAAAGACTCCAATGATAGCGCTATTCAAGCCTTACCCAACACATCACTATCAGATGAACTGGAATCGAGACTCGACTTCTACAAATCATTCCAAGTTGGTACACGCACCAATAGATCTGGATTGGGCATAGAAACAGCAAAGTCTGATAAAGAAATACTGAAAGGTTTTGCTCAGGAGGACATGGAACAAGGCTTCAAACTTCACGCCTTAAACCTAGAAATGCAGAATGATTGGCTAACAGTGGGTGACTTCTGCATCCCTCCTGCATTGAAGTGGAAATCCATAATATACAACTGGTCCCCTGAGCTGCTTAAGTTCTACTTAAATGCATTCCAGCTTACTCTCCCCGACCCGAGTAACCTAGTTAGATGGGGGAAATCTACAAATAAACTATGCCCGTCATGTAAGGAGTTCGTAGGCACGGCCAAACATTTGTTATGCGGATGCAAAATACTACTTGAGCGAGGCCAGTATTCCTACCGTCATGATAAAGTCCTCCAAATCATCAGAGAGGCCATCAACCTGTCAATTGCACGGACCAGGAAAGGGCAAACCAGTAGCGGCTTCCAGAAGGTCAACTTTGTGAAACCTGGAGCCAATAAGCTGCCCAAAGATAGGACTAAACCTTCTTCAATTTTGGGAGCAGCAAAGGATTGGGAATTGTTGATGGACACACATGAGAAGCATTACCAAATGCCTTCGGAAATCTGTACCACAGCATTAAGACCGGATATACTCATATACTCAAAAGCGACAAAGCATGTAGTACTTGTTGAACTTACAGTTCCATGGGAAAGTAACATACCGAAGGACCACAACATCAAACTTAACAAGTACTGCAACTTAGTAGACCGGATTGTGAGAAACGGATTCAAGACTGATCTCTTCGCTGTGGAAGTCGGAGCAAGAGGACTACCAGCGATGTCGCTCTACAGTCTCTTCAAGAATCTAGGGCTCCCAAGATCGACGCTAAGCTCATATATGGAGAGAGCTTCGAAAACGTCACTGGAAGCATCCTACAGAATATGGATAGGTAGAGAGAGGGAGGTCGAGAGCGGGACTGGTGGTTTCCCCGCGTCCTAGTCAACGCAGACTAGCTGACGAGGGCTTGAAGCGAGCCGAAACGTGAAGCATGCGCGGGAAATTTAGAGTGGCCACTCGCCAGTCCCGACCTCGATTAACACTCTCCTCTACTGTCGATGGGCCCGGATATGTTGGGTGTAGACATCGCAAGCTCAGGTCCACACCCTCAAAAGAAAAGGGCAAACCAGTGGCGGCTTCCAGAAGGTCAACTTTGTGAAACCTGGAGCCAAAAAGCTGCCCAAAGATTGGACTAAACCTTCTTCAGTTCCATGGGAAGCAACATACCGACGGAACACAACATCAGACTTAACAAGTACTGCAACTTAGTAGACCGGATTGTGAGAAACGGATTCAAGACTGATCTCTTTGCTGTGGAAGTCGGAGCAAGTGGACTACCAGCAAAGTCGCTCTACAGTCTCTTCAAGAATCTAGGGCTGCCAAGATCGACGCTAAGCTCATACATGGAGAGAGCTTTGAAAACGTCACTGGAAGCATCCTACAGAATATGAATAGGTAGAGAGAGGGTGGTCGAGAGCGGGACTGGTATTTCCCCGCGTCCTAGTCAACGCAGACTAGCTGACGAGGGCTTGAAGCGAGCCGAAACGTGAAGCATGCGCGGGAAATTTAGAGTGGCCACTCGCTAGTCCCGGCCTCGATTAATACCCTCCTCTACTGCCGATGGGCCCGGATATGTTCGGTGAAGCCATCGTAAGCTTAGATCCACACCTTCCCCTTTCTGATGAAAAAATTTACGTGCATACCTGCTAAAATTGCATAAAAATTGCATAAAAATTTATGTGCTACATCTGCTGCTTCACCGTTCGGAAGTAGGTCCCTTCCCTTGCCCCTCACTAGGTGGTAGGCTCAAATTGTAGCCGACTAAGTTGGTACCACCGTACTGGGAGTAAGATGGCTGCATAGCAGCCTCAGTTGTGTTCTCCTCCAGTCCAGTATAGCCAGCAATCCAGGGAAGTCTCCGGTATGGCGCCTACCTGCTGGAGGTGATATTGAACGGTCGGAGCATGTGTTTTGGCCCCTCCGACTCAGCCCGGATTACAAATAAAAAAACGAATAAAAATACTCTTAACTTAGTGTGTCAGGATCGCGGCACGTGGAGATCCGTTGTCTCTGCCTACCCCACTGGGAAACTGGCGTGACGCTATGCATGTGTGTACTCTTAACTAACTCTATGATAAACGATTTACTTTCTCGAAGTAACCAAGCCACTAAGGCGGGACTTAGATGATAAATTTTATTGCACAGCGGAGTAAAGGAGAAGAATTTCTTCCTCCACTACGAGTTCCCGCCGTACGCGACTGGCGAGGTGGGGCGCTCGGGGGCGATGGGGCGACGCGAGGCGGGCCACGGGGCGCTAGCTGAGAAGGCTCTGCTTCCCATAGTGCCCGACCAGCAGTATACGGTGCGGTTGACTTCAGAAGTGCTCGAGTCTAATGGTGAGTGATGTACGTATGTATGATCGTACCGTGTGGGGCCGGTAGTAGTGTAGAATTGGGCTATCTAATTCACCTCGACAAACATCATGCCGTTCAGTCTAACTCGCATCGCTTCGCTCATGCTCATTATCCTGAACACCAAGATGTTTCTGCCGAGGTGAATTAGATAACCCAATTCTACTGTATCGCTGCGGGCAACTATGCTGATTATTTGAATAAAGTCGAGGTTAAATTCTGTTAACTTCAAATCGATAAAACTCAATTTACCTGCTGATATTCATGTATTGATAAGACTGAATGCCGATGAGCTGCATATAGCGATTATAAATGTTTGCAATTTTTTTTTTTTAGAGACGCTGTAAGTAAGGCATGCATGCTTTATAAAATATTGTATGCAATATTTTTTTATATTCTTAGTATTTCAAGCAATTCTCGCTTTGTCTAAAGCCCACCCGCCCGTGGAGCACTATTAAATTTCATGTAATGAATCTCTTTATCGTTTGCATGCGAGCTATTGTACATACATACTCAAATACCCCATCAAGCAGGAAATTCATCAAGCCCTCCACAACCAGACTATATTATGAAATCTTTCCTATTTCCCTGAAATTCTCGTAGGAGGCTATATTTTTGCCAAGTTTTATATCATGAACACGTATAGTAATGGAGGTCTAATTAAAATAAAACATGTTTATTAGCAAACAAGAATATTTTATTTATTCTATTACATGAACAGCATCATAAAAACACTTGGATTAATTATAAGATACGGTTACAATTATAATGCCTTCATAGGGCAAGTACTTAGCTTATAAAAAGTATAAAAAAACAGCAGATCAAACACGCAAACACGTAAATTAATTATTTTTAAGACGCAATTACAATTTATAATGCCCCCATGGCAAAGTATTATAGCTTCTTTTCAACAATCGCCGCTTATCATCAGATCTATCGAGCACCGATTTAAAGATTTCCTGTGTGAATACATTGTGATTAACCGATCGAATAGTATGCATTTTACGTCGAACTATCGCGCCGCTGTCAAGAGCGTGTTTGTATTCATCGCTGCGTAATTGCTTGGTAACAGATCCGGATATACCTTTTGCTTTCTTTATAGATGAATCCGATGTTTTTATGCAGTACAGTTTAGCGCGAAGTCCTATGAACTCTGATATAACCACACCTCCCATTTCGTCTTTGAAGAGACCGGGAACTTTCATATTTACTCTAGGTATACCGTAAATATTATTGCAGGCAAAGTTGCTTGTATCAAAATTTGAAATATCGTCTTTTATATCTCTGTATATGTCATCAGTAAACACATGGTAAAGTAAACTGTCCGTATCAGTATAACATAATTTTATATTTTTACTGAACTTTCGCTTCATTACAGAGTAATGAAAATTGTATAGATGGGCTTTCGAAAGTTCTAATACGGTAAAACCGATGTAAATTGGCCTGTCCAAAACAATTTCTTCAGGATGCAATTGAACCGCTGCTAGATTTTCTGAAAATATCGAAATGCTTTTGAAGTTAGGCATGCATACGAGTTTTTCAGCGCTTAAAATCTTGTTCGTTATATTACGATCGTCTCTCCACGAGTTCACTAATTTCACATTAGCTTGCTTACGTTTGTTTTCGATTGTTTTTCCGAAGATAGCGTTATTCATTTTTTTAAAATTATCCTTTTCAAATTCTGACTTGGCAACCGTGCGCAAAGAAGTGTTAAGTTCAATATACTTTTTCAGAAAGTCATCCTGCTTGAAAACGAGTGCTCTATGCACTTTTTTCAATATCAAACCATTATTCAGACATGTCTTTAAGTGGATGTAATGAATAACATAGTTATGTTTGTGATATAAACTTGCTATGAGTTTCGAGTTAGCGCCGCCAGGCGGTGTAAGTTTTTCAGGCGCGAAAGGTAAATCCGAATGATCGTCGTGCAAATATGACGGGTATTTCAAATCAACCTCCAAAACATAGCCAATGTCGCTGTTATCGGGGACCGAGCGAATGTCCAAGCTCGCGATTTCATTAGCGGTTAAAAATGAAAATTGGGACACCGGCATTTTCCTCATCATGGAAAAGCCATATAAGTTATTTGAATCGAGATATATGCAAAAACTTGAGGGTAATGACTCGTCATGATCAGGCAGATACTTGTTATTAGGTTTACAATATCGCAAAGAGACCTGAGCCAATCCTCCTCGAACACCTTTCTCGAAAAATTGATAAATCTCTATATCAGAGATCAATTCAAGTTTGACTTTAGTGTGAAGTAGCATCGCATCCCAGCTCAGCCCCGGCGAGGTTACATAATAAGCCGGATCGAGCTTGTAATGTTTTAAGCTCATATTCCTAAAGTTTTCAAATATATCGCACAATAACAGAACATCGCTTTTTAAGTAAAGTTCTGTATATTGACCCAAACTTTTAACTCTAAATTGTCTCCAAACATTTACAGCATGCTCATAATCGCTTTGCGATATATCAGCCGAAGTGAGCGTGTTGTAAAAACTATCTTTTAACGGTAACTCGATTTCATCATATTTACCCCAGGAATCAACATAGTCGTATGGGAACACTCCTTTACGGCGTATCAAGTTGAAAAGTTCGCGCTCGGGAAAGAACGACTTCAAATGTGTAAAATCTGTATCGTTAAGACTCTGAGCGAGTTTTTCAAGACTAGAATTTAAAAATTTGAACGAATCAACAAATTTTATCTGCGCGAAATGATCTTTGCTTAGAGGGATGTATTTAGTAAATGATATATAATTTTCTTTATTTTTAGGTATAATTTTTATAACACCTGGCGTGCTGCCTAACTCTTTGATAAATAAATGGCTGTCGTAACCAGTCAAATTATGGAAGAATACAGGTACAAACGAGCATTTTTTAAATGATAAATTGCAGCTCGAATGAGCTGGGCCTCTTAGCTCCCCAGTCATATGATCATGATCCGCTACTATGTCACCGAATAAATAATCCCCGCATATATGACATTTTTCTGCTTCCGCTAAAAGCTTTTCCTGCTCTGAGTTCAAGGTCTTCATAGGCGTGGCTGTATGTAATATACCGTCAAGTTGAAGAACTTCTTTTGTAAGCATTTTCACGAATTTTTTCACGCAATCGCGCCCTCGATACTGGACTAGTTTATTTAATTCAGGTTTTAAAGCTGAGCATATATAAAATGCAAAACAACTAGGCTCGTGTATTGTAGCATAACATGTCTTTTCTGTATCCCGACTCTCGTCTAAACACGGCTTCAGTATACTTTCAAAGTCAGCGTAAATAACGAATGGAACTCTCTGCATTTTTTCCCAATTATGAAATTCTAAGAAAGTGTCTTTTGCGGGCAATATGGTTCGCACTCGAGAGCAGTCATGCCCATTAAATTTATTTTCACTGGTAAAAGTAAGCAAGCAATCTTCACAAAGAAAGGATTTCCCATGATGCTTTGATATTTGTTTTTGAACCAAAAGACCGAGATTTGTGATCAGGCAGTAATGCGACTTCCCGCCCTTCTGTATGAACAATAAATTTATATGATTGTATTTTCTGTTTTGAGTCCTGTATAGAGGCCCGTTTACATTAGAATTTGAGGCTAACCCGTACACATTCACGCTAATGCATGGATTGCTATTTTCAAAAAATGTTATATCTTCAAAACTGGGCGGGAAATTTAGATTATATGTGTTAAGCACTGTGGAAAAGTGCGGATATGAATTAACTCTGTGTGGGTTTCTGGAAGCAGGATGTAAATGCGCTGTGATACACCACGCAAAGCAGTATTTATCGCTATTTTGAATATTTAAACAACTTTTATTGCGTCGAAGAGCTGGCGGCAAGGGAATGTACGATCCAGCCCTCAAAGGATTATATCTATTAATGTTTAGCTCAAGGTACGCAACATTTTTAAGTGTCCATCCGCTATCTCGATGTTCAAATTCAGAACTTTTGTGAATTAAACGTTCTACAGCATGCTTGTAAAATATCGCGATGTTAGTACCTCTCAGTATAGCCTCATACCGCGTATTAAATGATTTCAACTCGGTTTCATCGTTTTGAGGTAGAGTAAAATGAGCAAAGAATTCCAAATTTACTTTAAGCGATGTATGCTTCTCTAAGTGTATTTCTATAAGAGTTTTTACTTCTGATTTTACTTGCTTCAAGAATGCCTCAGGCGTGATAAGTTTTTGCGATGGTTGTATACGGTAACTGCATACTCTTTTTTTAAAAGCTGACGCGATCAGTCTCACATTACCAAATTCGGTGCTCAATAGACTATTCGTTTTATGTAAATTGCTTCTCTTATGAGCATGAAAATAGGATTTGTGAACGCTAACATTACATTTTTCACAGTACATTATTAAAAGTAATCCCTAAACTGCTTCCTCAATATTATAAATTTCTTAATTACTGCTTCTTATCATAAAATTTTTTCTCTTCTTTTACAAACGACTGCAGGTGGGACCACCCAGTGGAATTTTCGGCTAAATTCTCGCGCAGCGTTATGAGGGCATGCCTCCAGCGGTCGGCAGGCCTCACCATAGCAATGTCTTTCGAGTTGTAAATTTTTAATTCTACATAGTATTCGCCGTCCTTAACAGTCAGCTCATGCTTCGAGTATCCGCACGATGACCGACGGCTTAAAGAATTAGCGAGCAATATTTTTGGTCGCTCCTGTTTCTCACCGCCATCCTCGCTATCGGTACCGAATAGCTGATACGCAAGCTTGTTATTAGCAACCTCACCATGCGATGGGGAGCGCTTCTTCGAGGGCCGCACGATGTCTTCCTCGCCGGACGAGTGTGTAGAACTTGGGAGAGGATTGGATCGCGATTTCTTGCTAGACGCTGACGGCCGGGCAGCTGGAGTTCTCTTTTTCTTCCGGTCAGGTATCAGAGACGACGGTGCTGCAACGTCCTCATCGGAAGATAAGAGGCTAGGCAGGCTGGCTTTCTTGCTCCTGTAAAGAAGAAATAATAGCTGCAGTGGTTTAGAATAAAAAAAGCTGTCCGTAGGACTGCGCGGCGGAAATGCTGAGCGTGACAGTTACGTGAGTTCACTTCAAAACATGCGCGGCGTTGAAGAAAAAGATAATGTTTTCTAGATATTGTAAAATACTTCTACTTACTTACATGACTGTATCTGCTGTGCACAGCGCCGTGCTGAAGGATTTCTCGAGACCGCTTGATTTCTCTCCGACGCTCCGATCTGAAACAAGCGGGGAGGACAAGTTTTATAGCATAATTATTTACAAAGTTTCAAAGAAAAGAAAATTTGCAAGTATTTGAACGAGCGCAAGAGTCAATCAATCATTACATCGCTTAAAAACATGAGACAGAGCAGAGTTTAAACATGCATGAAATTTTTACAAGTATTTGAAATTGTGATGCTTAAAAATTGGAAAACAGACGGGAATTGATCAAGTGTTTTATTTGAAATTTCAAAGTATTTTTTTCAATTAAAAACAGTGCAAAGAGTCTGAGAATAACAAGTAAAAATTGCCCTAGTTATGAAGAGATAAAACTTACCAGTCGAGTTCCTTGAGTCTCGGCGAAGGCGGGGCAGGCACTTACTTGTTCACTTTCCACTTTTCACTAGGCACTTGTACTTACTGCTTACTGCTCAACTGAATGATGCCCGGTACTAGCGCGACGTCAAATTTATACAAAAACCAACGCATAAAGCCAGATTCACATAGGGACTGAAATCTTACAGTAAATACAATGTTTGTATGCAACGATCCGCCCGTCTTCCATATTTCATCATCAAAACCGTGTGTGAGCATGTCTTTACAGAATAATGCAGTCAGGCGAATCAGCATTTTCACGGGAATTGAAATAATATTGCTTCGCAGGCGGCTTTGTACAAAGCAAGGCGCTGTGGCGCGGCGAGTGAAATTCGAAACTTCAATGCCCGGCGGCGGTGTTAATTCGTAAAAATACATCTATGCGACCGCTCTATATGAAATTTTAGGGTTCCGCACATTAAAAGGAATAAAGGAGTGCTTACAAAAAACACCTCACTGCCTGCCTGCCTGTATGCCTGTCTGTCAATAAAAAAAAGCCTGTAGAGATACTGCATGCGGTATGTGCATATATGCATGTTATTGCACATATATTTATTGAGCATAATGTATGTTGGCTGGGAAAAATTTACTAAGGCGGTAAACCCATCCTCGCCGCATATTAAGCGGTGTAAAGCGTATTATTATATTATTAATATTATGTAAATACAAAATTATTCTCGTAATATGACTACTTTCAAATGAGAATAGATTTATGCATAATGTTTTTTTTTTTACTTGAATTTAAATCGTAAATTTGCTGGGAAATTAAAACTCAAGAAGTAGCTTACATATACATTTATTTATTCTTTAAATTTCATGTTTAATTTATTTATAAAAATAAAAATAAACAATAAACCTTACGATATTATGCTAACACTACAGCGTGGAAAATGTACATTCTCGGGATATCTTTCTTAAAATATTTTGAGTTAAATCCATAATTTCATTATAACCGCTTTCAACAACCACGTACTGAGACTGCACTGTTAGAACTTCAGAAGCTTCGCTCCCTACTAAATCATACGTCTGAATTTTTATTAGATGGTGTCCCCGAGCCTGCTGCGGTGTTATTATGTATGATGACGGCTGTTGTTTAACGGCAGCTTGCATCTTCTTTTTTCCCCGTCCTTGACTAGTGGACTGGCTCGAATTTTTGAAAACGCCTGTTTCGTCTATCCCATAACTCTTGAGACATCCGGCGCTCCGCTCGTTTTTTAAAATATCATTATAAGTTTGAAGTATGAGAGGTTTTGAACTTGCATCGCCATATGTCATGGCTTCCTGATCGCGAATCTGAAAAAAACAATTAAACATTATTTTATGTAATGCTGATTTGATGTAATGCTGGAAAACATGAAAATAGTTATTATTTATTTATTTATTTATTCTTCCTTTATCACCATAGTGAAACATGGAAATAGTTGTTATTATTATAATATGAGGCTTACCGACATGATGCAGGCGTGTGAAGTATTCGAAATGTAAAGCTGAAGTGCCGCGAGAGCGGAGGAGTTCGCATCGCTGCAGCCATGATAATTTCATCAATATTTCAAGTAAAACCTGTTCTAACATGTTTTTTTTTTCATCGAGTAGCACCTGCAGATACATGGGCGAGCTTGCTAGACACGTTTCGCTGAAATCATTGCAGATGTCAAATTCGCGCTATCGAAAAATATTTCAAGTTAAGCCTGTCGCAACATGAATTTTTTTTATTTTTCATCGATTAGTACCTACAGTGGTGTGCACGAGCTTGCTAGACACGCATCGCTGAAAGCATTGCGGATGTCAAATTCGCGCATAGTAAAGCGTTAATTAGGCATACATCCCTTTTTTAGATTATATTGCATGTAAAACGTTTTTTTTTCATACAGCCGGAATTTATAAAAGGGGGGTGGCTTTGCTGAAGATAATCATATATGCGCATTCAGCAGCTGAGTAAGGAATTATATTAGGAGTATAGCGGTCATGAAATTTGTAAAACAACCTATATTATTAGATTTAAATTTCGCTTATCGCTGCGGTGAAAGTGAAAATTCAGCGCCGAGGCATTGCAGTCTTCTACCGAATAGTATAAGATCTTTAGTATGCGGAGCCAGTAATTCCGGGAAAACAAACCTGATTTTAGCACTCTTATTACACGAGAATGGGTTAAAATATAGAAACATTTATCTTTACTCAAAAACAATATTCCAACCGAAATACCTTTTCCTTAGCAAAGTTTTCGAAAATATACCTGAAGTAAGATTTGAAAAATTTTATAATAATGAAAAAGTTATATCACTCCTGGAAACATTGCCGGATTCCATTTTTATTTTTCGATCGCGATTTCTTTTCGATGGAAAGACATGCATTTATCGACTGTTTTTACTTGACTCAAACATACTCGAAGATACCGAAGCAGCTTGTGAGGGATAATGCTAATTTGATTATACTTTTTCGGCAGGATGATGTAAATCTGAAACATGTTTACGATGAGCATGTTAATAGCGATATGTCGTTTAATGATTTCCGTCATATTGCGGCGAGAATTTGGAGTGAGCCCTATAATTTCTTGGTAATTAATAAGGATTGTGAAAAGAGTAATGGGCGGTATAGAAAAAATTTTGATGAATATCTTTCCAGCGAATAAAATCTTTAAAATGTCTCGAGGGAAGAGTCAAAGCTCATTAATACTTAAATTTTAATGGTAATAGGTTGTCTTTTAATTTTTATAACAATTATCATGATAAATATTAATAAAAATAAATCCATCAAAGAGGAAATTATAAAATCATGGTAACTATAAATGGGTTGGAAAACCACTTGCAAATATAATGACTAATTACAATAATACAGTGCACAGCACCACGCGTTTTAAACCTGCAAATGTGAGCAATTATAACACGGCTGCTGTTCATGCAAATATTGAAAAAAGTAGAAAAAAATATGCAAACGCGCTGCTACCCCCGAAATTTAAAATAGGTGATCATGTCCGTATAAGCAAATACAAAGGAGCTTTTGCCAAGGGATATAATCCGAATTGGTCAACTGAACTGTTTAAAATAGCTAAAATAAAAACAATGAGGCCTGCCTCGTATATATTAAGCGATATGCACGGCCAAATTATATCAGGATGTTTTTATGAGCAAGAACTGATGAAAACAAGATATCCAGATATTTACCTGGTTGAAAAAGTTTTAAAAAGAAATGGGGAAAAGTGTTTGTAAAATGGCTGGGTCTTCCCGCGTCTGAAAATAGCTGGATAGATGCTGATAACAAGGTATAATTAGTTATAAAAAACTTGAAACGCTTGCTAAAACCTTCATTTGATGTTAAGTGATGAAAGGGGAGGGAATAGTCGATACATTGATAAATAATTTACCTTTTGAAATTCATCTGCCTGGCTATAATTATTGCGGCCCGGGGACACGTTTAAATAAAAGACTGCAGCGAGGTGATACGGGGGTTAATCAATTGGACGATTACTGTCGAGAACACGATATAGAATATATGAAATCAAAAAATTTGGGCGTTAGACGTATAGCTGATTTAAAATTGATGGATAGAGCGGGGAAACGTTCAAAGTGTGCTGATGCAGGGAGAGGAGAAAAAATCGCTTCATGGCTGGTGAAAAATATTATGAAGGCGAAAGTGAAAGCGGGGGGCCGGTGTAAAGAAAAAAATAAAAACGTTTAAGACAGCGATAAAAAAAATTAAGACTAAATTAGGAAAAATTAAATCCAAAAGCAATAAAACTGTTATTCGTCGGGCGCTTGCTTTTGCAAAAAAGATTATTCCGAGGAATGCATGCATTCCATTGCCTAGAGTAATACCAATTCCAAAAACAGGTGGTATATTACCGCTTATACCAATTTTTGCAGGCCTATCTGCTTTAGGCAGCTTGGCTGGAGGGGCTGCTGGAATCGCTAAAGCCGTGAATGATTACAAAATAGCTAGAGAAGATTTGAAAGAAGCACATCGTCATAATAGCGCCATGGAATCCATCGCTATAGGACATGGTTTATATCTCAAACATTATAAAAATGGAGCTGGACTCAAACGATCGCCATTCTACCTACAGCAGTCATAAGAATCGAATGCGATATTGTGAATGGCTCTTTTATAAACGGGAAACCATCGCATCGTATCTTCATATCGATTGCTGTGAAAACTGTAATCTATTTAGCACCTAAACATTACCATTCTGCCATCGGCATTCAGTTTACCGATCAAAAAGCGATTTTAACCGGCATTCAGTTTACCGATCAAAAAGCGATTTATAAACGGGAAACCATCGCATCGTATCTTCATATTGATTGCTGTGAAAACTGTAATCTATTTAGCACCTAAACATTACCATTCTGCCATCGGCATTCAGTTTACCGATCAAAAAGCGATTTTAACCGGCATTCAGTTTACCGATCAAAAAGCGATTTATAAACGGGAAACCATCGCATCGTATCTTCATATCGGTTGCTGTGAAAACTGTAATCTATTTAGCACCTAAACATTACCATTCTGCCATCGGCATTCAGTTTACCGATCAAAAAGCGATTTTAACCGGCATTCAGTTTACCGATCAAAAAGCGATTTATAAACGGGAAACCATCGCATCGTATCTTCATATTGATTGCTGTGAAAACTGTAATCTATTTAGCACCTAAACATTACCATTCTGCCATCGGCATTCAGTTTACCGATCAAAAAGCGATTTTAACCGGCATTCAGTTTACCGATCAAAAAGCGATTTTAACGCTCAAAGAGCTCTGCAATGCAAACGATCTGCACCTGCATCGCAGACGTAGTTTATAATTGGGCTGTTTGATTTCACCTCGACAGACAGATCGAGCTGTTTGAATCATGAGTATGAGCGAAGCGAATGCGATTATGATTGAGCAGCTCGATGTTTCTGACGAGGTGAATCAAACAGCCCAATTATACACTACTGCCGGTACTTTAAAAGAATAGCCCCACTGCATCTCTCCCCGTGTATGTCGTAAAAGGCGACTAAGGGATATGACTCTCTTCTTATATTACTAGGTGGTAGGGTTTAACCCGCCCGGTTTGGTACCACCGCACTGAATGAAAGGTCGGTCGAAACGGCTATGTAAATAGTTTGTGTTTTCCGTCCAGTTCAGTGTAGCCGGCACGACCGAAGGGAAGCACTGACGTGGCACCAAGTTCACCCGGTGTTATGGGCTGACATCACGGATGTTGTAGGTGATGTAGCCAACAGTGTCAGTTTCCATAAAAAAAAAAAAAAATGATGTAATTGTGTCTGATGTACGTATGTATGATGTAATTGTGAGTGATGTACGTGTGTATGATGTAATGAGAATCAACGCGGTTTTTAGTTTTGAATGTAGTATTGAAGTCCATGAAAAATCCAAAACATTGGTAAAATTATTTTTTTTGTCGTACGACCAAAAATGACCTAGTAGCAATCAAATGAATGCGCCGATCGTCGACTAGGCTCGGCGCGGAGTGCGTGACGTCACGACACTCCACGCCGCTTCGAACCCCCAGTTAACCTGTTGGAAGCGATAAGGCGCGCAGTGTTTATGTTTGGTTAATTTGTGTTTAAAACAAATTAAGTGTCCGATTTGTGCCTGGTTTCACTTTTTCACAATGTATAAATATTGTATTGTGCCGAAATGTACAAATACGTCTATCAAAACGCCAGAGAAACTATTTTTAAACGGTTTTATTTAGCTTGACCCCTTGTTTGTTTGTTTCAACAACTTTGCGACAACTTTTTCAACTACTTCTACTGAACCGATTCTTAAGAAACTTTGCACACACATTGAGTTCCCGTGACAATACAATGTTATGATAATTTCAACTTGGTAACGAGGGTCTGATGATGGAGACAGGAGGTGTACAGTGGAACTCTTCAACCGTTACTAGTAACCTCCTCGAGTTTGGGCTCATATGGTTGGTTTGGACGAGTGCTCCATACTTCTACTATACACTTGGTGACGAGGGTCTGATGATGGAATCAGGAGGTGGGTGGTGGAACTCTTCAACCGTTACAGTAACTCCTCGACTTTGGTTTGAACGAGTGTCCCATACTTCTACAAATACATTTGGTGACGAGGGTCTGATGATGGAGACAGGAGGTGGACAGTGGAACTCTTCATCCGTTACTAGTAACCCCCTCGAGTTTGGGTTCATTTGGTTGGTTCGGACGAGTGCTCCATACTTCCACCAATACACTTGGTGACGAGGGTCTGATGATGGAGACAGGAGGTGGACAGAGTTCGTGTTTTCCGTCCAGTTCAGTGTAGCCGACGTGTAATAAATTGAAGCACTGACATGGTACCTAGTTCGCCCGGTGTCATGGGCTGACATCACGGATGTTGTAGGTGATGTAGCCAACCGTGTAATTTTCCATAAAAAAAATATTTCCAATATTTCTGTTGTCAGGGTCAAGTTCAATGGCGTCCGTGTGCGGTGGGAGCCTGGCACTGCTGGACGCTGGCGTGCAGCTCACTGCGCCAGCCGCCGGGGTCGCTATCGGCCTCCTCACCAGGCACCAGGCCGACTCCGCACACATTGACGACTATCGGATACTAACTGATTTGCTGGTGAGTGCGTGGTGGTATTCTTATTATTATTATTTTATCTTTAATTCTCACGCTCAACTCTTTTGCTACTACCTACTTACATTCCACTATATTATCGAATCTCAAACATCCAAAGGTTTTTTTTATGGAAACTGACACGGTTGGCTATATCACCTACAACATCCGTGATGTCAGCCCATAACACCGGGTGAACTTGGTGCCACGTCAGTGCTTCCCTTCGGTCGTGCCGGCTACACTGAACTGAACGGAAAACACAAACTATTTACATGGACGTTTCGACCGACCTTTCATTCAGTGCGGTGGTACCAACGCGGGCAGGTTAAACCCTACCACCTAGTAATATAAGAAGAGAGTCATATCCCTTAGTCGCCTTTTACGACATACACGGGGTGAGATGCAGTGGGGCTATTCTTTTAAAGTACCGGCCCCACACGGTACACGGTTGACTGTAAGAAATCTCTGTAAGGGATAAGTCCGCCTTTGCTCCTTATGTAAATTGTCTGATGTGGTTGTTACTGTTTAATGTTTACTGGAGCAATAAAGCATTTTCTATCTATCTATCTAACAAACTGGCGACCAGAGGGAAGCACTGACATGGCACCTAGTTAACGAGGTGCCATAGGCTGACATCACGGGTGTAGTAAACGATGCAGTCAACTATGTCAGGGTCCACAAAAAATAATTTAGTTTTTTCAAGTTCTCCATTTTTTTTTATGTTATCCGGTATGGCTGGCTGAGTCGGAGGGGCCAAAGCACATGCTCTGACCAGCCAATATCACCTCCGAGAAGGTAGGTGCCATACCGGATACTTCTCTGGATTGCTGGCTATACTGGACTAGAGGAGAACACAGCCGAGGTTGCTATGCCGCCATCTTACATCCAGGACGGTGGTACCAACCCAGTCGGCTACAATTTGAGCCTACCACCTAGTAAGGGGACCAGGAAAGGGACCTACAGTTTTACACCGGTTCGGAACGGTGAAGCAGCAGGTGTAGGTAGGTATGCATGTAAATTTTTTCGTCAGAAAAAAGTACACGCTGACCGGATTCGAACCTCGGACCTCTCGCATGAGAAGCCGATGCCCAAATCTTCCACCGAGTCATGTAGCAGGTGGGTCTTCATGCCTCGCTTGATAGTTATCTGGTCTGAATAATTTGTTTTTTTCCATTCAAAAAACATTTTCTCATAGAAATTGTTTGTTGAAATCAAGGTGTTACACTTTCTTACACATCACTGTACCGTGTGAGGCCGGTGCTTAAAAAGAATAGCCCCACTGCATCTCTCCCCGTGCATGTCGTAAAAGACGACTAAGGGATAAGGACGAGATGCCGTGCTAAAGGGAGACAGGTTAGCCACCTCTCACCTTGGCACCTCTTTGGCACGTCTTTGTGCCTTACTTGCTGCTTGATAGTTATCTTGTCCGAATACTTTGCTGAACCTGGTGGACGATGTTGTGCTGCAATTTTCGAGATTTCTTGCAGCACAACACCGATTACTCTGCTTACCCTGATTGTCGGGATACAGCGTGTGTGGTTTTGAAACACATCACTCTCCCTGTTGCAGGGCATCGAGGACTACATGGGCGATATGGACTTCAAAGTGGCCGGTACGAAGAAGGGCATCACAGCGCTGCAGGCGGACATCAAGATCCCCGGGCTGCCGCTCAAGATAGTGATGGAGTCGGTGCAGAAAGCCTGCGACGCCAAGGCCAAAATTATCGACATCATGAATACATGCATTGACAAGCCGAGGTTAGTTGTTGGAAAACATTTTATTCTTGATTTTGAACATAACACCTAAAGCGTTTCAACTTAAGGCGGAAATAAGACTGAAAAGGTCAACTTTAAATGAAATTATTGAGCTATTGGTAAAGATAAAAAATCTGTAAAAAATATATGTTATGTATTTATCTTTAATTAACAAACATAGCGAAAAAAATTATATTTTACTACTTTGAAAAGGTGTTAAATAAATCTCCAAAAAATTACGAAAAGTACGAAAATTTTAGTTTCAAGTTAAATTATCTTGAGAAGCATAAATTGTTTCAATATAAGACCCTCATAGAAATATAGATAATATTTTTCCCTACAATCGTAGCGAAAAAAATATTGTTTTTCATCTTTCCAAAACGTGAAATTTAATATACACGGTGTTGCAGTTGCCCCCGTAATATTTTTAACTGACATAAGGGGGTTATTCTATATGTGAAACTAAACAACTTCTGCGAAGAAAAACATTTATTTAAAACAAAACAAAAATTTTTTTTTCCATACAAATTTTAATTACCTATTCTCAAAATGTATGGAGAAAAAAAAATTTTTTTTCTTCAAATAAAAAAGTCGTAGAACATAAGTTGTTCTATTTCACGTACTGAATCACCCCCTTTCGGGTTTTACGGTTGGGGTTACAACACCGTGTATAGTGTGATTTTCGCGCAAACGTTCTTCGTCGGCGCGACGTATCAGCCACCGCACGAGTAGAATGAATCTCGCACCTATTTACATCTGCATACGATTCGTGTTTCAATCATCTGTGCTCGGGTAGCACGGTTTGAGTCTTATTTCCGCCTTAACACCTAAAGCGTTTCAACTTAACCCTTTGCCTCCCAACACATAAAATTATATGGGAATTCACACATTCCAAGGACATTTTCGCCGCGCGGAAATTCTCGAAATTTGGTCCCGCGCGCAAACTAAACTCAAATATTTCGTAAAATAATGAAGTTATATCAATAAACTCTTTTGGCACGTAAAGCTAATGAAATGACCTACAAAACAATGCAAAACTAGTGAGGATTCGCTTATTTAGAAGCACTGACGGATTTTTTGACCTCCGGGAAAAATGGAACACATCTGACATTTTTTCCGAAAATATTTACGAAAATCACAAAGAACTTCCATACCCATTTTTAGTTCAAATGAACCCAGAATGTATAAGAATAAGGTCATATTTTGACTGACAATATTGCAACATGTTTCCCCCGATGACAGACAAGGGCGCAAGGAGAATATGCCGGTGATGGAGAAGCTTGAAGTGGAAGTGCACCAGCGGGCGAAACTCCTCGGACTCGGAGGCTCCAATCTGAAGAAACTGTACGTTGAGACCGGCGTTCAGGTGAGAAAACTAGTTAGGTGTCCCCCGGCCCCCTTTTAGGATTAAATTTGAAAGAAAATGTTGTGGCCACAAACTGTGAGCGAAATTATTTCGAAAATTATACATATAGCCGTGTGGGGTCGGTACTTAAAAAGAATAGCCCCATTGCATCTTCCCCCGTGCATGTCGTAAAAGGTGACTAAGGGATAAGGATAAGATGCCGTGCATAAGGGCGATAGGATAGCCACCTATCACCTTGGCACGGTGCTTCCACCGAGTCATGTAGCAGGTGGTCTTCGTGCCTTACTTGCTGCTTGATAGTTATCTTGTCCTGAAAGTTTGTTAAATGTGGTGGTCGGTGTTGTGCTGTAATTAACAAGAGTACTTGCATGCAGCATAACACCGACTATTCTGCGTACCCCCATTTTCGGGATACAGCGTTTGGTTTGTGTGTTATGCATGTAGCCCAGCACTCGAGGATACCTTGAAAGCTTACTTTCTTTGTAATACTTAATCAATGAATAGTTCTGATTAAATTCTCTATAACTGCAAAAACGAAACAAACGATTAGCAGACTCTCTCTTGAAAAATGACATTAAAATGTTATAATAACTTTAATAGTTTTACTCAAGACAGAATATCAGTGTTTCAGTGTTTCAACGACCTACTGTAGCAGTTGGAGCATGTTCTAACGAACGTCTACCCTTGTCTTCTTCATATTCATAGAACCTATTAGTAGGCTTCACCAGTACATTCTTAGCATTCCGTTTACTAGTCTCAAATTGTAGCCAGACTGGATTTATACCACTGTACTGGACGTAAGATAAGATGACCGCATAGCAGCCTCGGCTGTGTTCTCTAGTCCACTATAGCCAGCAATCGAAATGGAAGTCGGCCATCATCATCAGCCTGTATCGGTCCACTGCTGGACATAGGCCTCTCCCAAGGCACGCCACCACACGCGGTCTTCCGCTCTTCTTATCCATCCACTCCCGGCTACCTTTTTTAGGTCATCTGTCGCCGTATGGCACCTACCTTCTCGGAGGTGATATTGGCTGGTCGGGGCATGTGCTTTGGCCCCTATGATTTAGCCAGATTACATAAAAAAAAAAAAAAGAGGAGTGTTGTGCAATTAGGGGGTGGTCGGTGAAAGCAATACAGAAGCTGCCGGCCTAATTTGAACCTTGTACCCTTCCAGATTACACCCGTGGATGACACGACATACAACATCTTCGCACCGTCGCGAGCGGCGCTCGACGAAGCGCGCGAGCGCATCTCCGCTTGGCTAACGACCGAGCGCGCCCCCGAGCTCGAGTTCGGAGCCGTGTACCGCGCTCGCGTCGTCGAGCTGAGAGACATAGGCGTGCTGGTGACGCTGTATCCGGGGATGGCACCCGCCCTGCTGCACAACACACAGTTGGATCATAGAAAGGTAGGCTTGCCATAATTTTCCAGACTCAAGTCCGGACGCCACACTGATCCTCAAAAACAAGGGCCTCCCCCTTCAGGATGAGTACCACCACCGCACTGAATGAAGGTTGGTCGAAGCAGCTGTGAAATAAAATAGTTCATGTTTTCTTACCAGTTCAGCACGATCAAAAAGGAGGAATAGCCCCACTGCATCTCTCCCTGTGTATGTCGTAAAAGGCGACTAAGGGATATGACTCCCTTCTTATATTACTAGGTGGTAAGGGTTTAACCCGCCCGGGGTAAGGGTTTAACCACCGCACTGAATGAAAGGCCGGTCGAAACGGCTGTGTAAATACGGCTTTTACGACATGCACGGGGAGAGATGCAGTGAGGCTATTCTTAAGTACCGGCCGACACACAGTACTGCAGTGAGGCTATTCTTAAGTCCTTCCTTCTTAAGCACCTTGTCCTCCTTATCCCTTAGTCGCCTTTTATGATATGCACTGGGAGAGATGCAGTGGGACTATTCTTATTAAGTACTGACCCCGCACAGTACAATATGTGTATAATATGTATACAGTATATAAGGTCATTTTTTATTAAGTGAAGTCCCTTAAATGGTAGGTTCTATATCTGAAATATATCACGTTTATGAGGTTAATTTTACTTTACATACCTAAAGTAAATTTTTTTCTGGACATGCCACATAGTAATGCCCATGCATGCATACTAATACACCCTGAAAATTTCAACAAAATCGGTCCAGTACTTTCAGAGTTATTAATAAATGAGAAAAATCTAACTTTAGGTACGTAAAGCAAAATTAACATGATAAACGTGATCTATTTCAGATATAGAACCTACCATTTAAGGGACTTCACTTAATAAAAAATTACCCTATATGTATAATATGTTTCAGATAATGCACCCATCAGCGTTAGGCCTGGAAGTGGGTTCCGAGATCCAGGTGAAGTACTTCGGTCGGGACCCGGTGTCGGGCCAGATCAGGCTCTCCCGGAAGGTGCTTCTGTCTCCGCCGCCGGGCGTCGTTCGCAACTTGGACAAGAGCTAGCGCGACGTCTCGACGAACTGTTCTCGTGTGCTTAACTACTTGGGCATATGTAGCTGTGGTCGCGGCCGATTTTGGACTGTTGCAGTTGTGGACTAGCTAGTGGATGGATAAATTTGGACCATTTTGAACTTTTGGACTTTTAATTGATAAGCAATAGGCAACTAATGTAAAGAATGTGTGATCAATTTTTTTATAAAGAATTTTTGAAGTTTTATGGAATAGAATGGAATAGAAATTCTTTATGATATGTGAACGAAACATACTGAAGAACAATATAAATATACCATCATACATAGAGAAACAAAAGAACAATAGCATGCAAAGGCGCACTTATCGCTATAAGTGATTTCTTCCGGTTAACTTTATTTAATTTATCCTGGAAATACTATGTGAAAAGGATAATTTTTGTAAAGTCTTGAAACACTTTTTTGAGGGTGACTTTATAAGGCGTTTCCAAACTAACTGCAAATATTTTGGGAGGGGCACATACCCGCCATAATGACCATGTTAAGCAGAAAAACAAATTTATGATTTTTTTTATTTTATTTAGGAAACAGACACAGTTGGCTACAGTAACTACAACATCCGTGATGTCAGCCCATAACACCGGGTGAACTAGGTGCCATGCCAGTGCTAAGTTGACCGGAAGAAATCACTTATAGCGATAAGTCCGCCTTTGCATGCTATTGTTCTTTTGTTTCTCCCTGTATGATTTTTAGCATTATTATTATTTAAAGTTTTCGATAAATTTAACAAAGTATGTCTATGCTCTAACAAAGAAAACGTGCCACTAGGTACCTAAACAGCTCATTATTATTTGAGGTCTCATGGCCACGATGGCACCACAGACCTAGTCAAACTCATCGACAAACATGTCTCTATAGACCGACATACTTTAATAAGCACCCAGCCAACACCATAACTGAAGGCGCCATTTTGAAACGTCATTTATGAACGTCAGTATGAGAAAAAAACGTTAAATTTGGTGCGCATTTTAAGGTTCAAATGTTTGGTCATACTCGCCACATAGGTACTCCAAGCTCTGTGTGATGCTGAACAAGTTCAGCAAGATATTAAATAAAGACATTATTACCTATGTGTCATTGTGTTTTATTAATAGTCAATTAAATAAAATGTTAACCCAGAACTTTTTTTTTTATCGAAACTGACACGGTTGGCTACATCACCTACAACATCCGTGATGTCAGCCCATAACACCGGGTGAACTTGGTCACACGTCAGTGCTTCCCTTCGGTCGTGCCGGTTACAGTGAACTGGACGGAAAACACAAACTATTTACATACCGTAGCGGCGGGTTGCTTTGGCTTATTTTTTTTTTTTATTTAGAATTTGATCTGTAGTTTGTTTCGGTATTGTTATTTTAGTATTCTTATATTTTATATACAATCTCAAAGATGTAACTAATGATATGCAAAGTGTATTTTAGAAATATGCTAAGCACAACTTAGGTTTTTTTTTTTTGTAAAGTTTGGGCCAAAGTTGTTCTTAGGAAAGGGTTACTTAATCCCATGAAAATGTATCGGTGAAAAGTCGCATTTAGAGCTATCAGTGGCTAAAGTAACCCCCAAGGGCGGTAAGATTAAATATCTAGGGACAGGTTTAATGTAAGAAATAGTTCAAAATAAATAAAAGTACGATAGAAAATTATCATTATATATTTATTAAGGTTTTTCTATAAGAAAATGTTTACAACCATTTTGAAATTTAACTTTAAACAGCTTTATTAGATGAATTATCTTAAACATTTAACTTTTCTATCTTTAATTATGTAATTTTAGTCATAAGTAATATGAGAATCACCGTTTACAGCAGGTACAGTAGCAGATCCTAGTCTAATAGGAACGTTACTGAAAACAGTTTAACACACAGAGCATCAAATGCGCGCGCCCCTCCTAGAGGCGCCCTGAGCGCGATTTCTCTACAACGCCGTTGAAGCCTGTGGGTGTGGCCTATGACTTACATATGTGTGTTGTGCGTGTGCATTTGTTTTGTGCGTGTGCCTAACTTGCTCCTCTTTGTGTGTAGTGTCGATACTAGCACACACACACACATACGAAGCGCTAGCAGCACTGCGTGTAGTTTTTGGGTTTCAAATATTATCGCTTAGGGCGCCTCTAGTAGGGGGCGCGCGCGGTAGGTATTTGATGCTCTGTGGTTTAACACAATTATCAAATTAATTACATATGTTCATACATACATACATATACATATCACACACGCTGAATCCCGACAATCGGGGTAAGCAGAGTAATCGGTGTTGTGCTGCAAGTACTCTAGTAAATTACAGCACAACCCGACCACCACGTTTCGCAAAGTATTCGAACAAGATTAAATCGATCAAGCGGCAAGTAAGGCAAGAAGACCCACCTGCTGCATGACTCGGTGGAAGTACCGTGCCAAGGTGAGAGGTGGCGAGCCCGTCGCCCTTTAGCACGATATCTTGTCCTTATCCCTTAGTCGCCTTTTACGACATGCACGGGGAGAGATGCAGTGGGGCTATTCTTTTTAAGTATCGACCCCACACAGTACACATTTGGCACAGAGAAACAATCTTTTTACCCGACTACGGCGAAGCCAAAAAAGGAAGGGTTATGAGTTTGGCGTGTATGTATGTATGTATGTATGTATGTATGTATGTATGTATGTATGTATGTATGTATGTATGTGACTATCTATATTCCACTCTACAGCCTAAAGTACTGGGCCGATTTGAATAATTCTTGCGCCAGTGGATTTGTCTTATTCACGGGAGTGTCATAGGCTATATAACAATTTTCAAAATTCAAAATGGCGGACGCACGGCCTCAAAATGTCAAATTAATTTTTCAAAATATATTGAGTGGGGTATCAAACTAAAGATAATTAAATTACGATTCCGAAAATATATACTTTGCTATCTATTAAACTTATGTATACAGAGAAATAGAGCCAAATGTGTGGCGCATGTATGAATCGCGATTATTCGCGATGAAGCGTGGTCGCCCGCGCACCGCGCCGCGCGCCCCCGCGGTTTCGGTACGCGACGACGCGACTGCGACGCGAAGAAGCGACATGGTATTGTTGGTAATATACCTACATACTTACTCACTGATCTACCGCAAATTTTATGTATATATAATATTATTATTATTAGATACAGTACTATGCTAAAATAAATTGGTATTAAATGTCCATGTAGGTACCTAGTGTAAGCATAATATGTACTGTAGGTGTACCGTGTGGGGTCCCCACTGCATCTCTCCCCGTCGCATGTCGTAAAAGTCGACTAAGGGATCGTCAGCCTGGGCAGCTTAATGGTGCGGTCAGTTTACTGATGGATGACCGCCCGACTGTTGGGGCTGACCGTGGTTCGGATACCACGTTAAACTGTAGGTCCCTTCTCTTCTTACCTTACTAGGTGGTAGGGTTTATCCCGGCCGGGTTGGTACCACCGCACTGAGCGAAACGTCGGTCGAAACGGCTATGTAAATAGTTCGTGTTTTCCGTCCAGTTCAGTGTAGCCGGCGCGAAATGAAGGGAAGCACTGACATGGCACCTAGTTCACCCGGTGTTATGGGCTGACATCACGGATGTCAAGTTTCCATAAAAAAAAAAGGTAGGTACATTAAATATACCTAATACCTCAAATATTTTCGGATGCAAGTTACCCTTCAGCTAAGCGGGATATTGTGGAAGAGAAGAACCGCCGATTGCGGAAAAGTTCCCAATTTTCTGGGTGCAGTTTTAGCCCTAGACTCGATTAGTTGCCGGAAACCTACGTCTTTGGAAATGGCGGTGCCCAGGAGGTTCAGGTGCTTCCAGACAGGTATGACGCTGACTTAGAAACTGGCTTGGAAAGCAAAAGGACCTTCAAATCGACCTTCGCAGATAATGCGCAGCACTGAGCCTTGCTAACGTTGAAGGCGTGGGCGTAGCATTCAGGGGGCAACATATTATTGTTATGCATACGAGAGTACGGAACACAGGTTCTACACCAGTTACCCTTCAACTAGGCGGGATGTGGATGAGAAGAGGCGAAGACTTGTGTCTGAACTTGAGCAAACACTCGGCTCTATTTCCGAATGGGCCGTAGCAAGTTGGTCAAGTTAAATACCTCCAAGATACAAGTTTGCGCGTTCAGTGCGAAGAGAGCGGTGTTCACACCAGCTCCTTCCTACCAAGGCACGTCACTTAAATTTTGCGACCACCTCGGGGTCCTCAGAGTCGAATTTTCGCACGATCTAAACTTACGGCGTGACATCGAGGGCAAGGCCGTATAAATCGCAGATTCGGTCCTGCTTGGGGTACTGCTCGCACCTATGGGATGGCTCAGTCAAATACCAGCTGGCGCCTCTGGATTCGATCCAGCGTCGAGCCGTGCGAATAGTAGGTGACGCCCAAATGTCCCGCGATCTAAAAGCACTGCAACTCCGTAGGAATACATAGCTAAATCAGAGCCTGTTGAAATACAAACAGAGATAAATATTTTCCCCCAAGTACAGTCTCGGGTCCTTCAACCTGGGCACCTGTCAGGCCGGCATGGCATTGGCAGCCTCCGCATGCTACCGAATGTCCATGGGCATCGCTAGACACCTTATGGGTGGCTCGGCGCCACATGTCGCGCTTACTATAAAAATAATATCAGTAGCTTTGGCCTCGCCTTAGTGGCTTTCCTGCTTCGAGTGAGTACATCATTCATGTACAACCTGAAACCTCCCTCGGTCTTCGGCCTTGAACTGATTGGTTTACTTACTTCCCGAATCCGCTTCACCCCAGCCAGATATATTTACTTACATAGACAAAGAAAATCGTGTACTTACACAGCTCAGTCTTCGGTCTTGCTCTGACTGACTTTTCATTTTACTTCAAGACTATACATCGTTCAACTATACATAATTTGTATATATATGTAGGTACTCACTCATGCGCTATTTGCAGAAAACTTTAGTTTCAAATAGAGATGACGACAAATAAACGGACGGATAGTATCAATTTTGTACCGTGTGGGGCCGGTACTTATATAAAAGAATAGCCCCACTGTATCTCTCCCCGTGTATGTCGTAAAAGGCGACTAAGGGATATGACTTCCTTCTTTTATTACTGGGTGGTAGGGTTTAACCCGCCCCTGTTGGTACCACCGCACCGCACTGAATGAAAGGTCGGTAGAAACGGCTATGTATTTAGTGTAGCCGGTACGACCGAAGGGAAGCACTAACGTGGCACCAAGTTCACCCGGTGTTATGGGCTGACGTCACGGATGTTGTAGCCTGTAGGTGATGTGTCAGATTCCATAAAAAAAATCAATATACGAGTTACATACAACATTTAAAGTATGCAAACAGTTTTTAAAAAAGCCTAAAATAAAAAAAAATAAGTTATAAAAAACTAAAACCCGACTACGTAAAAGCTAATTATGAAAATCGTTTAAATAAAAAAAAATAGTTATAAAAAACTAAGGCCCGTATACATAGAGCGTGCTCAAATCGCTTCTTACGCTCAACTCAGCCAAGTCGTTCTCAAATCTTACTCGGCCGAGCGCACTCAGTCGTATTCATAGTTAAATCTCGTCAACGTCTCCGCCGAGACCTACTCAAGAAAATCCTGAGTAAATCTCAAGTCAACTTCTTTTTTTTTTGCTGTGGACGCTAAGGATATAACCATATTGCGCGTTACTGCGTAGTGTAGCCGTTCCTTTTTGTTGGTGGCTCGCCGTCGTTTGTACCAGAGAAAAAATGGTGTTGCCATAATATGAAATTACCCCAAAATATTTGATCTCTGAACCTATAGGCAGTAATATTATTTGAAGTAATATTTTTTTAGAAGTAATATTTAGTTAATTGAGATAAAGTATAACATCTTACCCTTATTTGAAATCAACATTATATACCTACTTGATAAATAATGACGAGCAATGTTAGATCGTTCAAAAACGATGCGTATATATATTAACTTGGCTTTTAGGGTTCCGTATCCGGTACGGGACCCTATTACTAAGCCTACGCCGTCTGTCTGTCCGTTCGTCCGAGGGCTGTATCTCTTGAACCGTAATAGGTAGTTCGTTGAAATTTTCACATAATATGTGCTATTATTCCCGATTTAACAAGAAATAATAAAAATAAGAAAAACTAAAAAATTCACGCGGGCTCCCATAGAAGAAAGCAAAAAGTGTATGCGTGCGCGCCATCTACCGAATAGAGTGTGAAGCATTTTAACTAATCATGACATTTAATTAATATGAAGCATTTCATAACACGCCTCAGATGGCGTGACTGGAGATAACCATGACATGGCGATACGGAACCCTCGGTGCGCGAGTTCGACTCGCACTTGGCCGGTTTTTGTGTGAACAGAAACACATTCTGAAGACAAACAATGTACTGATCTTTTTAAGTACTTAGGCGATAGCAAAATATCTGAAATTTTTTCGACAGTTGCGAGGCAATAAAATAATATTTAAAGGCGGTTGAAGGTCGAAAAACTAGGTACTTACCTACTTTAAAAATGAATGCAGGAAAGGTTGTCAAACAGATGGTCAGACCGGCAGCACAGTTATCCTTTAATCCTTATTTAGTTACTATTCTTTTGTTTTTTTTTTTTCTAAAAATAAATATATAACAATGAATTTCTCCTCTTTGTCTTGACTTTATAGCTGAAATCTTCGAAATCTAGCGAAAGGCCATAAACAAATTAACTCATCGTTACCGGTAAAGTTAGCCATATGATGTGATATTTGCCTTTATGTCTACTGCAGTAAAGTTCAATGTGCACCTTCTTCACATTCTTTATGCACCTTTAAATCTAAAGAACGTGCATTACAAAAAATAATTAGGTTTGTACGTGATCCAATAAACAAAGAAACCCCGATACAAACAAACCGACAGCCTGCGTTCCATTTTTCAATCATTCGCATTGATTAATAATGCAAATGATGCGAACTTGGAACGCCAAGTCTGTCTCGAGCCGTAGGATTTTGCTAAGTCGTGATATTTCGAGACTTGGGTTCGTCTCGGCTCAGCTGAGATTATTGTGAGTAGAAGTTGTGAGTCTAGTCTCAAGCATTGTTTAAGAATGCCAAATGACGACTTGAGACCGAGTTTTTGCCGAGCTAAGACTGAGAACTCTTTATGTATACGGGCCTAAAACCCGGCTACGAAAAAGCAAATTATGAAAATAGTTTAACTAAAAATAACAAAATAATGTTTTCCATATAATTTATCAGATACAGCAATTCTCTTTTTATATTGATTTTACCTTAGCACTAACTCTATAAATTTTGATAAATTTATTATTTTTAACGTTCTAAATATAGAGCCGTGGTCGGGCGTTCTTCGTTCAACAAGACAAGTGAGACCGTCGTTGTGCATTATAGCCGTTGACGTTCGGTATGTACCTATGTATCTACCTATAATAATTTTAGATTGGCTCTGACTGATCTTACAAAAAGATGCCAGTATGACACAATGGCGATGGCCGTCCTAAGTTCCGCGCTCTAATAATGCACGACGACGGCCTCACTTGTCTTGTTGAACGAAGAACGCCCGACCACGGCTCTATATTTAGAACGTTAAAAATAATAAATTTATCAAAATTTATAGAGTTAGTGCTAAGGTAAAATCAATATAAAAAGAGAATTGCTGTATCTGATAAATTATATGGAAAACATTATTTTGTTATTTTTAGTTAAACTATTTTCATAATTTGCTTTTTCGTAGCCGGGTTTTAGTTTTTTATAACTATTTTTTTTTATTTAAACGATTTTTTCAAATTTAGGAAGCCGCTCGTTGCGTGAGCACTTTAGATTTAATTACAGCCAGAATTTTTTTTAAATCTTCCTGTGTGTAGTCTACGTATCGACGACTGCCAGGCTTTCGTCTGTACTTCGATGGCATCGTCGTCAGTGGCAGTGTCGTTCTGTAACAAAGAGTAAAAACGTAAAGTTTCATGAAATAAATTCGGCGGGTAACTTTGGCCCGCGGGCCAAAGCCACCCGAAAATGCGGTCAAAGTATACCGATTTTCTAGATCTCTAAAAAACAATTTGCAATGCTCCTAAATACATGCCTAAGAATCTTCTATACATATAATAAAATCGTAGAGGTAAGAAAGTCTGTACATTGAATGTATTCGGAAAAAAACTAACCAGGGCGGCTTAAAATGAGACACTGAACATGTTAGAACAGTTTTTAAAATTTTTGTTTGTTTGCTTGTTTGTTTGTTTGTCTGTACGCGCATCACGCAAAAACCACTGAACGGAATTAGACGAAACTTTGTATAGTGGCAGTTTATATGCCGGGTTAACATAATACGTAAAAAAAAATAACAAAAATAAAAAAAAATTACAATTATAAACATTATTGCGCGTTTAAAATCACGTAGTCCAAAGTACATAATTATATATTGAGAACTGGCAGCAAATACAATTTGAATAAAATATTCATTCGAAATTTAATAAGTACGAAAATGACAGTTCTTCTTTTTTATAACTTGAACACAATAGTCTATACATATCTATTCTTTCTATACATATCATAAAATCGTAAATGCAAAAATGTCTATTTGTACGCGCATCTCGCAAAAACCACTGAACGGAATTTGACGAAACTTTTTATAGTGACAGTGTATATCCCGGATGAACATAATAATTAAAAAATATAATAAAAATCACGTAATCCAAAGTAAAGGTAAAAAACAATTTTAAATGTCGGTCGAAACGGCTATGTAAATAGTTTGTGTTTTCCGTCCAGTTCAGTGTAGCCGGCACGACCGAAGGGAAGCACTGACGTGGCACCAAGTACACCCGGTGTTATGGGCTGACATCACGGATGTTGTAGGTGATGTAGCCAACCATGTCAGTTTCCATAAAAAAAAAAAAAAAAAAAAAAAAAAATGTCATGTTGACAACGGAGAACTGTCATCTCGACGTGAGCTGGCCGGTGACAAAATTGAAAGTCGAAGTTATGTCGCTGTCATTGGTGCAATAAAATTTATATATCTGTTGCCCGCGGCTTCGCTCGCGTGAAATTCGTATTTAAAAAAAAGAAGGCGAATCTGCGTTCACGTAAACGATATTCTTTCTCGATGAAAGTAACTAAGGGCGAGGCGGAAGGCGGAGCTGAGTTCAGGAAGAAGAAAAACATTCTTGAAGAAAGTAAGTAACTAAGGGCGAGGCCGAAGGCCGAGCTCTATTCTGGAAGACCATAAACCTTCTCGAAGAAAGTAAGTAACTATAAGCGAGGCCGCAGGCCGAGCTGCGTTCAGGAAGAAGCTAAACCATCTTGAAGAAAGTAAGTAACTAAGGGCGAGGCCGAAGGCCGAGCTACGTTCGGATAATTGAAAAACCATCTCGAAGAAAGCAAGTAACTAAGGGCGAGGCCGAAGGCCGAGCTGCGTTCAGGAAGAAGCTAAACCATCTTGAAGAAAGTAAGCAAATAAGGCGAGGCCGAAGGCCGAGCTGCGTTCTGACAAATGATAAACCATCTCGAAGAAAGCAAGTAACTAAGGGCGAGGCCGAAGGCCGAGCTGCGTTCAGGAAGAAGCTGAACCATCTCGAATAAAGTTAATTAATATTAAGATTGAGTTAATTTAATTTAAATTTTATTATAAAGTCCACGCTTCTAACGGCAAATATACCGTGCATCCTAGAACCTCGCGGTTATTCCCGGCTGGATGGCAAGAGGCTCGATGCTATCACCTTAGTGCCATGGACTAAGGGTAGTTCTATGGTGTGGGACGCCACTTGTGTTCTCACATTGGCTCCAAGTCACGTTAGGGCATCTTCAAGAGCGGCTGGCGCGGCCGAGGCTGGGGCGGAGAGCCTCAAACGCAGCAAATATAGAAATATAATTCAAGATTTCGAATTTGTTGCGTTTGCGGTTGAAACCCTCAGTCCGTGGAGCAGTGAAGCCAAAAGAGGCTTGAGCTGGTTGACGCAACTGGTGTCCCGCCATCAAGGGCTTATGTACTTCATTCAAAGGGTAAGCCTTGCCATCCAGCGGGGTAATGCCGCAAGTGCTCTAAGAACATTTGAAAATGCCCGTTTTGATAGTTATTTTATTTTTTGTTAGGTAGGTTTAATTCTTTAGTTATTAATATTACTTTTTTATTTTTATGAAATAAATAGATTGAGTAAACGATATTATATTCTATCGAAGAAATGAAGTCTTTAAGGGCGAGGCCCGAAGGCGGAAGAGTGTTTTTGGTTTACCTGAACGCAGCTCGGCCTTCGGCCTCGCACTTAGTTCCTTCCTTTCTTCCAGAAGGTTTATCGTCTTCCTGAACGCAGCTCGGCCTTCGGCCTCGCCCTTACCTACTTCCTTTATTTGAGAAAGGTTTATCGTTGACCTGAAAGCAGCTCGGCCTTCGGCCTCGCCCTTAGTTAGTTACTTTCTTTAAAAAGGTTTATCGATTACCTGAACGCAGCTCGGCCTTCGGCCTCGCCCTTAGTTACTTACATTCTTCTTTGAAATACGAATTTCACGCGAGCGGAGCCGCGGGCTCAGCTAGTATAAAATAAAATACTTCACACAAAAGTTTGCATCACAGTAATTCGCGGGTTTTAGCTGTCAAAACTTCAAATGCCACAACCAACAAACTTGCTCGCGGCGTGTCGGTTATCGTACCGCAAGTACGCATCTATAGCCATCTATTGGTTAGCGAAGGAACTACAACGTTTGGTTGCGTGGTAGCGATAGCGACATGGCGGGAAGTCCAAACAATTTCTCGATTTGGGCCAAAGTTATGCCCACAGAGAATGAAATGCGCGCGCCCGCCCCTACTAGAGGCGCCGTGAGCGCGATTTCTCTACAACGGCGTTGAAGCCTGTGGGCGTGGCGTATGACTTACATATGTGTGTTGTGCGTGTGCATTTGTTTTGTGCGTGTGCCTAACTTGCTCCTCTTTGTGTGTAGTGTCGATACTAGCACCACAGAATAGAAAAGAGTACCTAGCACACACACACACATACGAAGCGCTAGCAGCACTGCGTGTAGTTTTTGGGTTTCAAATATCATCGCTTAGGGCGCCTCTAGTAGGGGGCGCGGGCGGTACGTATTTGATGCTCTGTGGTTATGCCCTAGGGTCAAAGTAACCCGCCGCTACGGTAGCTGTTTCGACCGACCTTTCATTCAGTGCGGTGGCACCAACCCGGGCGGGTTAAACCCTACCACCTAGTAATATAAGAAGGGGTCATATCCCTTAGTTAGTCGCCTTTTACGACATACACGTGGAGAGATGCAGTGGGGCTATTCTTTTAAAGTACCGGCCCCACACGGTACAAAACTGAAGAAAACTGTTGAAAATGCTCATACATGCTCCCAGCAGGCCCTCAAAGCAAACAAAGTTGGTAAAAATCTGCTGCTTGAGAGATCTTCGTTTTCAAATTCGAAACGGATGGATAGCATCGTCTTGTTGCACAGTGACGTGCGACAGGGACGACGCTATACAACCGGCGGATGATGGTTCTTTCTAAAGCTCGACGCGCATTATTCCTGCGGGGAACTGTATATGTCGTTCGTTCTAACCTGAGGCGTACAATTCACGCACATGACGGTGAGCATAAAATTCTGCGAGTGTATTAGTGCGCAGGTCATGTATAGGTGCATGTCAAGCATTTGAATTAGGGAAATGCATTTGTGTGCGTACATGTGTGCGCCTCAAGTTAGACCTTCCATGCTATACGCGTCATAGTGCTGTGCTCTGGATGGGTGGCGGAGTCTAGAGTGCGACAAGGCTTGAAATGAACGTCGCTGACAGCGGAACTAACGCCGCCACAGTGTTGCCAGATGACCGTTTCGCGTTTCACCCGTTGACGCGTATGTTAGTATCGCTTCTTAGTCTGTGTTGTTGTTAGCAGAAATCGAAGTCTATCTGTTATTTTATTAGTGAGCAAGTCTTCCTAAAATTCAATACATAAAATAAAAAATAAGTAAGTACCTACCTACCTTATTGGTACTATACATACATTTTCTTTTGCAGCGATAGTTTCCCCTAGTGTAAGGAAATTTTCAAAATTGAGAACCCTAATGCTGCAGCAGCGTCCTCGCACAAACGTCATCCACGTTCATTTCAAGCCTTGTCGCACTATAGTCTCAAATTCTCAATTAACTCCGATGCTATGCCTGTATATATGAAGAATTGTCAGTCGAAACTCGGCCTCAAGTTGTAATTTGGCATAGATAGACTACATATTGTTTTCGATACGAATCTAGGATCCTCCCCTTTACTTACTTTAACGTAATAATATTAATACCTAATCACATTATCATATGACAAATCTGAGGGTAGTGTACTGCAAAGAGAGGACAAAAAAATCAATAAACAATACATACTTACCTACTCACCATTCTCCCTGTGAGTTAAAGGCCATTATCATATCACAGACAGGACTATTCTCGCGAACAGGCCTGATATTGTGATAGTAGATCGGGAGGCAAGGCGCGCAACGCTCGTCGATATCGCCGTGCCGCACGATGGTAACCTCGTCAGTAAGGAAGCAGAGAAGATGTTATTAAAGTATCTGGATCTGCAGCACGAGGTTACCAAAATGTGGCCCGTCGACTCGACGATCGTTGTGCCCATAGTCGTTTCGGCGCATGGGCTGATAGCGAAGAGCCTCGAGAAGATCTCGCTGAGTGGTTGGGTCAAGGGTCAGATCCAGAAGGGAGCTCTCCTCGACACTGCCCGTATAGTCCCAGGTTTCTCTCTTTGGGCCCCGCGGCCGCCGGTGGTGGAAACTCCGTTTGTTTTTATATTAATTTTAGGTTTTAATAAAAAAGAAAATTAAAAAAAAAAATTTATTTATAAAAAGAAATGTGTAAATAAATAGAAGAATACTTTTTAATAATACATGCATAATACTTATACTTAGATACTTTTAACTACTTTTACCCTACTTTTTTGTAAAGTATCTGGATCTGCAGCACGAGGTTACCAAAATGTGACCCGTCGACTCGACGATCGTTATGCCCATAGTCGTTTCGGCGCATGGGTTGATAGCGAATAGCCTCGACGACACGAATCCTTCATCGCAGGAGAGAGTTTTGGCTCAGTGGACAAACTGCACTATGCGAGTACAGAGACCACGAGACAGAGACTATGGTGGTTTAAAAAAAAATAACCAGGGTTATACTATGGGAGCATAAAACAAAAGAATCCTTCGCCTACACCAGGTGTACACCAGGTGGCGCCCGCCCACCTGGCGTAGGTGAAGGTGTTAGAAAAAAAATCATTTTGAAAGATTTTTCCATGAAACTTTATGAACTAACGAATGGATTGTATTTACAGATAAATATTCTAGCTATAAATGACATTTTTTTATGTATATTACATATTCTGGGTAACAAAATTATTATGTAAAGTTGTGTTATGTGAAAATTGCGACGTCTCTCTGATTTTATATTTTTATAAATTTATCACGAACGCAAATTGGTGATATAGTATTTTTATCATAAAAAGGAATACATATACAAACCAATCCTACCTTTCTGGTGTATCAGCAGCTCGTGTGTCGCACACAATAAAATCTTGAATTCACAAATTTTTTTTGTCAAAAACTACATTTTCGCACTCACAAGCCATTGCAACATTTGGGCTATTCATTACGTAAATATGTGTGTTGGATATATGGAAAGCACATGGTTGGATAGATAATTTTATCTACTCATCTTGAGACACTTTCTACACTCAAAACACGAATTTAGGCAGAACTAATTTGTCAGCCTCGATAGCTCAGTGGTGCAGACAGTCAACTGTCGCTATTGAATGTTAAGCAACGCTGGGTGCGGTCAGTACTTGGATGGGTGACCGCTGACCGTTGGAGGCTGACCGAGGTTCGGATTCCTCGTAAAACTGTAGGTCCCTTCCCTCCTAATATTACTTGGTGGTAGGGTTTAAACCCGCCCGGGTTGGTACCACCGCACTGAATGAAACGTCGGTTAAAACGGCTATGTAAATAGTTTGTGTTTTCCGACCAGTTCAGTGTAGCCGGCACGATCAAAGGGGGAAGCACTGACATGGCACCTAGTTCACCCGGTGTTATGGGCTGACATCACGGACGTTGTAGGTGATGTAGCCAACCGTGTCAATTTCCATAAAAAAAAAAAAAAAAAACTAGAAATAAATTACGACACTGACTCAAACAAAGTTTCTATGGCGAAACCTAGGTCACAAAAATGGCCTATTTCTCGTAAATTTACGACATGCAAGCACTAAACGGCATATATTATTCAACTAGAAGAACTAAGGAACATTTCTGTCACCTCACTTTCTCCAAAAAACGATTTATTTTGAGAAACAAGCTTCTCAAAACAGGCAAAATTGTCGTCCGCTCGAAGCAAGTTTGTATGGCGAGACCTAGGTCACAAAAAAGGGCTTATTCCTCGTAAATGTACGACATGCAAGCACTAAACGGCACATATTATTCAACTAGAAGAACTAAGGAACATTTCTGTCACCTCACTTTTTCCAAAAAAACGATTTATTTTGAGAAACAAGCTTTGACAACAACAAACAGGAAAAAATTGTCAGTATGGAGTAGGACTTTTCTTCGACTTTTTACGTAAAATGCATCTCAACTCAGTACAAACAAATGTACTCAATAGGTCCGGAATATAATGAAAAAGAGAAAAAACATCACTTACCGGTCCATTTTTCTGTATTTACGAACAAAACAGCGAATATTCACAACCACAACACGCGCGCGCACATACAACACGAACTGACAATGACGACAGATTTGAGATTTTTTTTCGTATTCTGACGGCTCGGGACATATCAAGTTAGTGGTACCGATGTGTAGCTAAATAATTCTACTTTATACTTTGTCTCTGTCAAATAAACACTCCTAGGTGAGATAGAACGAAAAAAATTCTTTTGTTCGGCCCATGCAGCGGATTGGAGCTCGCCGACAACGTGGCGGTTTATATTGACCGCTCCGTAGCTGACGGTATAGCGCTCTAGCGGTCAATATTGACCACTCCAGAGACAACGGGTTAAATTACAGAAGATAATTCTATAATTCTATAATTTTACCCTAACATAATGTTGAGGCGGCGCATGTCGTTTTTGTTAAGTTTCGTTGAAAACTCCCATAGTGCAGTTTGTCCTCTGCGTCAAAACTCTCCTGCGATGAAGGAATCGTCTTGACGACCACCTTGAGAGGCTCTCGCTGCGCTGAGTGGTTGGGTCAAGGGCCAGATTCAGAAGGCAGCCCTCACAGAAATCCTAATACTTCTCTGATCTGTGGCAGCCCTGCTGGATACTGCACGCATCGTCCGGAGGTTTCTTTCTTTGGGACCCGGACCATCGGTAGCCTGGGTTCGCCCCGCCGCCGCGCCGGTGGTGGAAACTCCGTTTGTTTTTATATTAATTTTAGGTTTTAATAAAAAAAAAAAATGTAAAATTTATATAAGGTCTTTCAAAATTAGTTCATAGTACGCTAAGGGGTGGTTCTGTATCATATTGAGAGTAAAACCTATATAAAATTATTTGGACCTTGGGCTGTTTTTTTATGTATTTAAATAAAAAAATAGGCAGTTGATTTGTATAGCCTAATCGATTCAGGTTCGTAGCAGTAATAAAAAAGTCTTCATTACCATTATGATGTAACACGTGTAAGTTGGTAAAAAAAATCAAATTCTTTCTATTCCATACTAATAAAACTAAAATTGTGGTTTTTCACAATTTCTGAAAGAAAGAGATCTGTGTTTGATTGAAGACTTTTTTGTTCCTGGCATGAAACTGAAACGATTAAGAAAAAACATTTTTTTTATATTTTACATTAAACATTTTTTTTTTGTAAATAAAAATTCTTTGTTTTTCAAAAGTTATCTATTTCCGATACAGAACCCCCCCTTAGCGTACTATGAACTAATTTTGAAAGCCCTTATATAAAAAAAAAAGAAATGTGGAAATAAATTAATGGATGAAATAATACCACAGCCAAGTAAGTTCCCTACAATAGGGAAGTTCCCTATTGAAGGTTACCTAACAAAAATTGTTGCTATAATATTTCCCTAAGAACGAATAATACAATTTCTTAAAAATTATGTGGGTTTTTATCGGTCGCTCTGTATTGAGAGAACGACAGAATGACAGCGACGAATATTATTACGAAGCGCGCCATCTATCGGAGGACTTTAGTGGCCTTTACGTCGTCGCAGTGGTAAAATATCTAATCTAATATTAAATAACTAATTTTCAAGAAGATTAGCTCGAACTGCTTAGGGGCTACATGCTGTGAGAGACAGATGGACGGACGGAAGGACAGACAGAGACCTGACTGACTTTATAAGGCTCCGTGCCAGTGTTTCTGGCTACGGACCACTAAACATGAGATTGGTGGATGCTTATTCGATGGGAGGTTGTGTCGTGAGTGTAAGGACCATGGAGGGCACGTTGAGTGCAGTTCTTTTTGCCTATATCCCACAGGGAGAATGGTGAGTATGTATTGTTTATTGATTTTTTTTATCCTCTCTTTGCAGTAAACTACGCTCAGGATTTGTCATATTGATATTGTAACATTCCGCCAGTTCGATTATCACAGCGAAGAAGAACTGACAATAAACTTCACGTTTCTTCAATGTGCATAAGTCTACTTTACACTCGACTTTACAAAATGTTTAGGTTTCCTATGGGTTTCCGTATCCCGTACGGAAGCGTATAAGCCTATGCCATCTGTCTGCCTTTCCGTCCGTCCGTCTGTCCGTCCGAGGGCTGTATCTCTAGAACCGTAATAGGTAGCCCGTTCAAATTTTCACAGAATATGTGTTATTATGGCGAATAAAAAATAGAAAAAGTAAAAAATTAAGGGGGGTTCCCATACAAGAAACGTGTTTTTTTCAATATTTTTTTTTGTGGTGCGGAAACCTCGTGCGCGAGCCGACTCGCACTTGGCCGGTTTTTTAATTAATGTTAAAACCTAAACACGCATGTGCTGATTTATGTTATGATGACAGATGAAGCAATCCATGACAAAGTGAAAACAAAAATGAAATTATATAAAGTTATATACTCACCACACTGCCATAATATGAAGCCAGCGATATGCTAAAGTCAGGATATTATAATAATATGGCCTTCCGTACATTGATGTATATTAAAATTAGACATCAATGCTTCCGTACAAATTATCTCACCTATAGCGGCGCGGCGGCGCGGCGCAGCGCAAGTAGGTAGACGCAACGCCATCTCTTGGTGTGTGCGTGTACTGCGACGGACATCGACGCGCTCCGGGGTTTTAGCGTTCGAAGTATCATTGTATCGTCGTTATCTTAACTGTAATTTTTTTTCAATAACAAAATTATTATCATTAGCAGACATTGCAAAGAGAGACAAGGTATAGCTAGGCTTAGGCCTCCTTTCCTAAAATAAATAAATGAAAAATAATGGAATGAAGTAAATAAAAAAATATTTGGTCCCACAAGCTTTATTAGATTAACATTCATACTTGGCATTATTGATATACACGGTGTTGCAACCCCAACCGTAAAACCTGAAATGATTCTATACGTGAAATACATTGGTGAAATAGAACAACTTTTGTTCTACGACTTTTCTATTTGAAGAAAAACAATTTTTTTTCTCCCTACAGCTACCTTTTGAGAATAGGTATTAAAAATTTGTATGGAAAAAATAATTTTTGTTTTGTTTCAAAAAAAGTTTTTTCTTCACAGAAGTTGTTTAGTTTCACATATAGAATAACCCCCTTATGTCAGTTAAAATATTACGGGGGCAATTGCAACTCCGTGTATATAAAATACAATGGTAGGTATTAATTAACCCATAAATCACACGAAAGCATTAAAGCAAACAAATTCTCAAATTTTGATTGTTTTTAGGGTCCCGTCGCAAAATGCGAAAAAAGGGACCCTTATGGGATCGCTCTGGTGTCTGTCTGTCTGTCTGTCGGTCACACGCAGATATCTCCGGACCTACTGAACCGATTTCGATAAAAATTACGCCAAATTACGTGTAATTTTTGCCGCTAGATATATTACAGATAAGTTTATCTAATAGTCCTGTGGAAAGTACAGGGTACCCCAAAATGTAAACCAAAAATATTTTTTGTTTTTTAAAATAAATCAAATGTTTCACCATTCAATAGGTATTTTGAAGGCAATTTCAAAAATATATAACTTTGCTATAATCAATGAGTTTACTTTAACAAATATTTCGTTTAAAAGTTGACGAAAAACTGCACTTTTGTCGCCGAACTTTGACCTATTAAGGGTTGTATGAAAATTCTAAAAAAAATAAACAATATAGGTACTCTTATGCAGTTGTACACAAAACTATTCATTTTCATCAAAATGTCATACATTTGGAGATAAAGTTAAATGTCTGAACAGCCAAAATTACAATTTTTCGCGTGACTTTTTGGTGACAGCTCAAGCCACCGATAACCTAGCGTTGTGATTGATAGCTTAAAATCATCCTGAGAAGTAACGAAATGTAGCAAACAAAACCGCATGTAAATCGATAGAGTGGTTCTCAAGTTATAAGAATATTTCATATATATTACGTACGAGTAGGTTACACGGTGGGTCGCTCGTAGAAATTTCGCTTTATTTATTGTCAGCCTCGGTAGCTTAGTGTTTTTTTTTAAGTAATCCGGTATGAGTGGCTGAGTCGAAGGGGCCAAAGCACATGCTCCGACCAGCCAATATTACCTCCGAGAAGGTAGGTGCCATACCGGAGACTTCCCCAGGAATTACCGATAGAACACACGTAGAGAGCCGACATCCCCACGGAGTTGCAGTGGTTTTAGATCGCGGGACACTTCGAGGTCACCCACTAGTCGCACGCACCGCACGGCTCGACGCAAGTCCAGAGGCGCAGGCTGGTATTTGGCAGAGCCATCCCAAGCGAAATCATGGGCGTCGTTAGACACTTTATGGGTGACACGGCGCCACATGATGCGCTTTAAATAAAATAAAAAAATTAAAATAAATTGACATAGGGTACACGGCCGCCGCCGCCCGCCGCCGCCGCCGCCGGTCGCCGGTAGAAACTTCGCTTTATTTATTTACTAGCTTTTGCCCGCGGCTTCGCTCGCGTGAAATTCGTATTTCAAAGAAGAAAGTAAGTAACCGAGGGCGAGGCCGAAGGCCGAACTGCATGCAGGAAGACTAATAAACCTTCTCGAAGAAAGTAAGTTACTGAGGGCGAGGCCGAAGGCCGAGCTGCGTTCAGAAAGACTATAAACCTTCTCGAAGAAAGTAAGTAACAGAGGGCGAGGTCGTAAGCCGAGCTGCGTTCACGAAAACGATAAACCATCTCTAAGTAAATAAGTAATTAAGGGCGAGGCCGAAGGCCGAGCTGCGTTCAGGAAACCATAAACGTTCTCGAAGAAAGTAAGTAATTAAGAGCGAGGCCGAAGGCCGAGCTGCGTTCAGGAAACCATAAACCATCTCGAAGAAAGTAAGTAATTAAGAGCGAGGCCGAAGGCCGAGCTGCGTTCAAGAAGACAATAAACCTTCTCGAAGACAGTAAGTAACTATGGGCGATGCCGAAGGCCGAGCTGCGTTCAGGAAGACCAAAAACCTTATCTAAGAAAGTAAGTAACTAAGGGCGAGGCCGAAGGCCGAGCTACGTTCAGGAAGACAATAAACCTTCTCGAAGAAAGTAAGTAACTGAGGGCAAGGCCGAAGGCTGCTCTGCGTTACTTACTTTCATCGAGAAGCTTTATCCTCTTCCTGAATGCAGCTAGGCCTTCGGCCTCACCCATAGCTTATACTTACTTTCACCGAGAAGGTTTATGCTCTTGCTGAAGGTTTATCCTCTTCTTGAACGCAGTTCGGCCTTCGGCCCCGCCCATAGTTACTTACTGTCTTCGAGAAGGTTTATTATCTTCCTGAACGCAGCTCGGCCTTCGGCCTCGCCCTTAATGACTTTCTTTCTTCGAGAAGGTTTATGGTCTTCCTGAACGAAGCTCGGCCTTCGGCCTCGCCCTTAATTACTTATGTATTTACTTAGAGATGGTGTATCGTTTTCCTGAACGCAGCTCGGCCTACGGCCTCGCCCTTTCTTACTTACTTTCTTCGAGAAGGTTTATAGTCTTTCTGAACGCAGCTCGGCCTTCGGCCTCGCCCTCAATTACTTACTTTCTTCTTTGAAATACGAATTCCACGCGAGCGAAGCCGCGGGCAAAAGCTAGTAGCTAAATGTGCGTGTAGTAATTTTAATCGAATTTAGATGATCGGCTTAAATTTTATGGAGGAAATTCATACAAACATATTCGCCTCGCCCCGCTGAGAGAAGCGCTTTGTCATCGTCGTATCTTTTAAACTATTTGTCCAAATTACTTAGTGTAACAGCCAAAGTTTATCTACTTTAAATACCAGAAGCGATAAAAGTATGTATTTTCATAAGAATTAATTCAAAACTATAAAATATGAATTGCAAATACAGTATCCAATTAAATGTATTTTTGGTTCACTATTTTGGCTATAGTGGCTTCCACATAAAAGGTAGGATATATTCTGTCGCGGATTTTTTTTAGAACTATTTTAGAGAAACAACCTCACCATACACTATCTTCGTGTAACTCTAACGGTTTATGCAGCGCACGCCGAGATAGCTCTCAGAAGGCAGGATTTTTTCCGACTTACTTGACATTTATCGATATTTGGGCAAATTTACACAATGTCTTTATAAATTATAGCCTTTTTGATGTATAAGCTACAGTACTGTAAAGGCTCATCAAAATCTGTTCAGTTGTTCTGTGTCTGTTCTGTAGTTTTTGCGTGAAAGAGGAATATAGTGTGGCTGCTCGGTTCGCTGTTGAGTTTATAGGCCGCGCCTCCCCCGCGCCGCCTCCCCCGCGCCGCCACCGCGCCGCCGCACCGCCTCCGCGCCGCTGCGCCGCCAACTGCCGCTCGCTCGGTAAATACCTATGTATGTATAGTACTAAGGCGCGCGGATTTAACATATCGGTTTGTATGGGAGCCACATCTTAGCGTAACCGGAACTGAATTTTATGTAGCCTATCCTGTGTCCCATATAGTTAAATGTGCTTGTACAAAATTTCATCGAATTCGGATGATCGGTTTAAGAGTTATGGCGGAACATACATACATACATACATACAGAAAAGATTTCTAAAAATCGTCAATTTAGCTTTAGTATCATACATAGAGGCTACAAACTCAATATTTCCTAAAACAAAGTAACTTACTCCATGACCACCCCTTACAGATTTATTATTAGTATTGACTAGCTTTTGCCCGCGGCTTCGCTCGCGTGAAATTCGTATTTCAAAGAAGAAAGTAAGTAACCGAGGGCGAGGCCGAAGGCCGAACTGCATGCAGGAAGACTAATAAACCTTCTCGAAGAAAGTAAGTTACTGAGGGCGAGGCCGAAGGCCGAGCTGCGTTCAGAAAGACTATAAACCTTCTCGAAGAAAGTAAGTAACAGAGGGCGAGGTCGTAAGCCGAGCTGCGTTCACGAAAACGATAAACCATCTCTAAGTAAATAAGTAATTAAGGGCGAGGCCGAAGGCCGAGCTGCGTTCAGGAAACCATAAACGTCCTCGAAGAAAGTAAGTAATTAAGAGCGAGGCCGAAGGCCGAGCTGCGTTCAGGAAACCATAAACCCTCTCGAAGAAAGTAAGTAATTAAGAGCGAGGCCGAAGGCCGAGCTGCGTTCAAGAAGACAATAAACCTTCTCGAAGACAGTAAGTAACTATGGGCGATGCCGAAGGCCGAGCTGCGTTCAGGAAGACCAAAAACCTTATCTAAGAAAGTAAGTAACTAAGGGCGAGGCCGAAGGCCGAGCTACGTTCAGGAAGACAATAAACCTTCTCGAAGAAAGTAAGTAACTGAGGGCAAGGCCGAAGGCTGCTCTGCGTTACTTACTTTCATCGAGAAGCTTTATCCTCTTCCTGAATGCAGCTAGGCCTTCGGCCTCACCCATAGCTTATACTTACTTTCACCGAGAAGGTTTATGCTCTTGCTGAAGGTTTATCCTCTTCTTGAACGCAGTTCGGCCTTCGGCCCCGCCCATAGTTACTTACTGTCTTCGAGAAGGTTTATTATCTTCCTGAACGCAGCTCGGCCTTCGGCCTCGCCCTTAATGACTTTCTTTCTTCGAGAAGGTTTATGGTCTTCCTGAACGAAGCTCGGCCTTCGGCCTCGCCCTTAATTACTTATGTATTTACTTAGAGATGGTGTATCGTTTTCCTGAACGCAGCTCGGCCTACGGCCTCGCCCTTTCTTACTTACTTTCTTCGAGAAGGTTTATAGTCTTTCTGAACGCAGCTCGGCCTTCGGCCTCGCCCTCAATTACTTACTTTCTTCTTTGAAATACGAATTCCACGCGAGCGAAGCCGCGGGCAAAAGCTAGTAGCTAAATGTGCGTGTAGTAATTTTAATCGAATTTAGATGATCGGCTTAAATTTTATGGAGGAAATTCATACAAACATATTCGCCTCGCCCCGCTGAGAGAAGCGCTTTGTCATCGTCGTATCTTTTAAACTATTTGTCCAAATTACTTAGTGTAACAGCCAAAGTTTATCTACTTTAAATACCAGAAGCGATAAAAGTATGTATTTTCATAAGAATTAATTCAAAACTATAAAATATGAATTGCAAATACAGTATCCAATTAAATGTATTTTTGGTTCACTATTTTGGCTATAGTGGCTTCCACATAAAAGGTAGGATATATTCTGTCGCGGATTTTTTTTAGAACTATTTTAGAGAAACAACCTCACCATACACTATCTTCGTGTAACTCTAACGGTTTATGCAGCGCACGCCGAGATAGCTCTCAGAAGGCAGGATTTTTTCCGACTTACTTGACATTTATCGATATTTGGGCAAATTTACACAATGTCTTTATAAATTATAGCCTTTTTGATGTATAAGCTACAGTACTGTAAAGGCTCATCAAAATCTGTTCAGTTGTTCTGTGTCTGTTCTGTAGTTTTTGCGTGAAAGAGGAATATAGTGTGGCTGCTCGGTTCGCTGTTGAGTTTATAGGCCGCGCCTCCCCCGCGCCGCCTCCCCCGCGCCGCCACCGCGCCGCCGCGCCGCCTCCGCGCCGCTGCGCCGCCAACTGCCGCTCGCTCGGTAAATACCTATGTATGTATAGTACTAAGGCGCGCGGATTTAACATATCGGTTTGTATGGGAGCCACATCTTAGCGTAACCGGAACTGAATTTTATGTAGCCTATCCTGTGTCCCATATAGTTAAATGTGCTTGTACAAAATTTCATCGAATTCGGATGATCGGTTTAAGAGTTATGGCGGAACATACATACATACATACATACAGAAAAGATTTCTAAAAATCGTCAATTTAGCTTTAGTATCATACATAGAGGCTACAAACTCAATATTTCCTAAAACAAAGTAACTTACTCCATGACCACCCCTTACAGATTTATTATTAGTATTGATTGATTGATGATATGGCAAAATAATAATTAAGATGGAAGTAGGAGATATGGATGAAATGAATTGTAAATAAATGAAATGAAAATATTTAATAACACATAAAATCATACAGTGCAATAAAGGAGGCTCCTGCACTCGACAGTTTCTGTCTCGCAGAAAAACTTTTTTATTAAACAAAGTGGCATAATATCCCATATTTTTGTGAAAACTCCATTCAAATTGGTGTTTCATTCAAACTCCATTCAAACTAGTTTACGTGATGAGTGCACAAACATGCAAATAAAGTTAGACTTGATGCTATTTATCATGTAAAGTGTATGCCAGAGTATTTGTTAGTTAGTCAGTCAGTGTCAGAGAGGTGCCATGTCAGTCTTTCCTTTGGTCGTGCCGGCTACATTTACCTGGATGGAAAACATGTATAATTTTTATACCGTTTTCTTCGACCGACATTCGTTCAGTGTTCGTGTACCAATCAAAACGGGTTGATTCCTTCCAGCTAAATATTATATTATATATTATATGTACATAAAGGGATGAAACTACAGTTTCAAGTGGAATCCGAACCACAGCCAGCCGAACCATGGTCGTACGGCTATCCATCCGATCGCACCCTGGTAGAAAATATAATTAGATGAAAGCGAAGCAGTGCGGTTACGGGACCCTCGGCACGTGAACACGGTTGACTTGACCACTTTTTTTATGGAGACTTACACGGTTGGCTACATCACCTACAACATCCGTGATGTCAGCCCATAACTCCGGGTGAACTTGGTGCCACGTCAGTGCTTCCCTTCGGTCGTGCCGGCTACACTGAACTGGACGGAAAACACAAACTATTTACGTAGCCGATTCGACCACCCACCCACCCAGCTTACTGTCGCGCGCTAGCTGTTGTATCGTGTCGATATGAATGTGATTTTTTTTATTTATTTGAAAAATTACCCAGCTTTCAATTTTTTTGGTAATGCAGTGTGATTCCTATTACGAAATACAATGTTTTTATACCAAATATATAAATTGAAAATTTTAAAACCAAAGCTCAAAAAAAAAATCAACACCTTTATCGGCATCAGTATGCGACCCAGAATAACCCATTAACCCCCTTTCGGGAATGTATGTCGCCTATTTAGGTTAACACCGTGTATAAAATGGAATAGTATTTTAAAATCTGGGGTTTTTTCATAGGTCGTTCTGTATTGAGAGAATTACAGAATGACAACGACGAGTATTATTACGAAGCGCGCCATCTATCGGCGTATACTCGCCACTTTAGTGGCCTTTACGTGCCTCGTCGCAGTGGTAAAATATCTCGGGAATCTGAAAAATGAAATTTTCAAGAAGAAAGCTCGAACCGCATAGTAGCTACATACTGTGAAAGACAGATGGACGGACGGAAGGACAGACAGAGACCTGACTGATTTTATAACGGTCCCTTCCAGTGTTTCTGGCTACGGACCACTAAAACATGAGATTGGCATTGATTGGTGGATGCTTATTCGATGGGAGGTTGTGTCGTCAGGAGTGTAAGTAGTATTATATTCTTTGATCAGGAATAAGGACCATGGGGGGGGGGGGGGGGCACGTTGAGTGCAGTTCTTTTTGCCTATATACCACAGGGAGAATGGTGAGTATGTATTGTTTATTGAGTTTTTTATCCTCTCTTTGCAGTACACTACGCTCAGATTTGTCATATTGACGTACATAACAACATTGTAACATTGCGCCAGTTCGATTATCACAGCGAAGAAGAACTGACTGGAAATTTGTTCAATGATTGATTAGTCTACATTAATTAATGTTCAAACCTAAACATGCGGCGCGCGTGTGGCCGACCACAACACATGTTTATGCGGCGGATGGCCGAGTGGTTTGGGCATCGGCTTCTCATGCGAGAGGTCGGCGGCTCGAATCCGGTCGGCGTGTACCAATGAGTCGTCTGACGAATTTACGTGCATACCTACACCTGCAGCATCACCGTTCGGAACCGGTGTAAAACTGTAGGTCCCTTCCGTTGCCCCTTACTAGGTGGTAGGCTCAAATTGTAGCCGACTGGGTTGGTACTACCGTACTGGATGTAAGATGGCCGCATAGCAGCCTCGGTTGTGTTCTCCTCTAGTTCAGTATAGCCAGCAATCCAGGGAAGTCTCCGGTATGGCACCTACCTTCTCGGAGGTGATATTGGCTGGTCGGAGCATGCGCTTTGGCCCCTCCGACTCAGCCACCGATACCGGATTAAATAAAAATAAAAAAAACACGCATGTGCTAGGGGCAAGGGAAGGGACCTACAGTTTTACGCCGGTTCCGAACGGTGAAGCACCAATGAAACAGCAGGTGTAGGTATGCACGTAATATGTTTTCGTCAGAAAAAACTCATTGGTACACGCCGACCGGATTCGAACCGAGGACCTCTCGCATGAGAAGCCGATACCCAAACCACTCGACCACCCGCGCCGCTTGAACCCATTGCTTGCTTATTTCGGGACTCAACGGGATTACAGGATTGTCTGTATGAAAATTCGCCACGGCAGAGCAGAGAAATACTACACATATTGGAGATGTATGTTCCCCCTACCACGTGCAGGATCCATATTTATTCCGCAGTCGTCGTCTCCGCACGAAGTTCCCGAAGCTTGGATCAAATTCAGGCGGCACAGGGAGATGAATAGAATACAATGAGAATTATTGAACGTAATAGCGTAGGTATTTGGATATGCAGTGAGAATATTGTGGAAGAAAAGGGCGAAAAATTCTGTGCGTGCCTAAATGTGAAAGTTTGTATTTAGAGAAAGGCTTGGAAAAGCAGAAAGAATTTAGGACGAGACGAAATATGGAAAATCCGAAACGGACAAAGACGGGAAACTCGACTGTCGGCTGGGCGCGGTCAGTACTAAGATGGGTGACCGCTCGACCGTTGGAGGCTGACCGTGTTTCGGATTCTAGGTAAAACTGTAGGTCCCTTCCCTTCTTACCTTACTAGGTGGTAGCGTTCCGCCCGGGTTGGTACTAACGCACTAAATGAAAGGTCGGTTGAAACGGCTAGTGTTTTTCGTGCAGTTCAGTATAGCCGGCACGACCGAAGGGAAGTTCTATTAAAAATAGCACAGGCGCCGACTTTTCCAAACTGTCGTGGGTCCTCGCTCGGTGCTATGATATACTGGACTATAAATCGGCCATATGCTACTCCGATCATTGTACCGTGTGGGGCCGGTACTTTAGAAGAATAGCCCCACTGCATATCTCCCCGTGTATGTCGTAAAAGGCGACTAAGGGATATGACTCCCTTCTTATGTTACTAGGTGGTAGGGTTTAACCCGCTCGGGCTTATAGCACCGCACTGAATGAAAGGTCGCTTGGAACGGCTATGTAAATAGTTTGTATTTTCCGTCCAGTTCAGTGTAGCCGGCACGACCGAAGGGGAAGCACTGACGTGGCACCAAGTTCACCCGGGGTTATGGGCTGACATCACGGATGTTGTAAGGTGTGTAGCCAACCGTGTCAGTTTTCATAAAAAAAAAGGTAGGTAGGTACTTCTAAACTCATGAAATAAATAAAAAGAATAAAAATCTGTTAAGTATTCATGTTTTATTTATCAAAGTAAGTATGATCCTTGTGTTTATTCTCCAACCCGCGCACCAGCCTGTGTACTGCACAAAACTCTACCGAAAAGCGGGTTTTGTTGGGGAGGTCCGCACCGCACCCCCACCAAAATTCTTGCGGGTGCTCGGGCACCGGTGTCGTCGCCCCTGAAAAATAGTGTTCGTAAAAAGCAAAGACATTAAACCCTCTTTGGTAAAAAGTATCAAGGAAGTAAGAAAGAGAAGAAAGGGAAAACCGGCCAAGTGCGAGTCGAACTCGCGCACCGAGTGTTCCGTAACGCCATGTCATGGCTTGCGCCACTCACGCCATCTAGATGGCGTGTTATGAAATGCTTCATATTAGTTAAATAAATGTCATGATTAGTGGTTCATAATCTATTCGGTAGATGGCGCGCTCGCATACACTTTTTGGTTTCTTCTATGAGAACCCCGTGAATTTTTTACTTTTTTAACCCCCGACGAAAAAAACGGAGGGGTGTTATAAGTTTGACGTGTGTGTGTGTGAGTGTGTGAGAGGGTGTGTGTGTGTGTGTGTGTCCCTCTGTGGCATCGTAGCTCCCAAACGGATGGACCGATTTGGATGCGGTTTTTTTATTAGGAAGCTTGTTTAATCGGGATGGTTCTTAGCCATGTTTGTAATCAAGTAATCAAGTATTTAAGTAATAAAAAAAAAATTATCTTAAAAAGTGGACCGATTTTCATGCGGTTGTTTTAAAAAAACCCCCAGACCCTTAAAAAGCCAAAAATCATTTCCGTTTACTTACTTAAAGGAGTCAGGAGACCGCTAAGTAAATTCCCGCGCAGCTCTGAGTTTTTATATTTTATTTACTTAGCGGTCCCCCGACTCCTTTAAGTAAGTAAACGGAAATGATTTTTGGCTTTTTAAGGGTCTGGGGGTTTTAAGGGTCGGGGGTTTTTTAAATTTGTAATTTAACTTTTATTTCAAGCTTTTTTAAAAAAACCGCATGAAATTCGGTCCACTTTTTAAGATAATAATTTTTTATATTACTTATCTTATTTTTATTATTGGTTGTTATATCGGTTCAAGAGATACAGCCCTCGGACAGACAGACGGACTGACGGACAGACAGACGGACGGATAGACGGACAGACAGACGGCGTAGGCTTAGTAATAGGGTCCCGTACCGGATACGGAACCCTAAAAAAACATTTGAATCGTTTCTACCTAAATCAGAAGCGTAACATTGAGTGTACCTACTAAACTTACTAACACCTCATTCAGTGTAACAGCTGAATGGTTAATCTATATATATTATATATTATATATTATATATTACATATAATAAAATCGTTAAATTAATAATCTCTCTTTGTCTGTACGCGCATCACGCAAAAACCACTGAACGGAATTTGACGAAACTTTGTATAGTGACAGTGTATATCCCGGATTAACATAATAAACAAAAAAATATAATAAAAATTAAAATTATTATAAAATTTAAATGACAAGTTGACAACGGAGAACTGTCATCTCGACGTGAGCTGGCCGGTGACAAAATGTTTGATAAATAAAAAAAAATAAAAAATTGAAGTCGAACTTATGTCGCTGTCATTGGTGCAATTTATATTTCTGTTGCCCGCGGCTTCGCTAGCGTGAAATTCGTATTAAAAAAAAAAGTAAGTAACTAAAGGCGGAGCCGAAGGCGGATCTGCGCTCACGTAAACGATATTCTTTCTCGATGAAAGTAACTAAGGGCGAGGCGGAAGTCGGAGCTGAGTTCAGGAAGAAAAAAAACATTCTTTCTTGAATGAAGTAAGTAACTATGGGCAGGCCGCAGGCCGAGCTGCGTTCAGGAAGAAGCTAAACCATCTTGAAGAAAGTAAGTAACTAAGGCGAGGCCGAAGGCCGAGCTACGTTCTGATAAATAATAAACCATCTCGGAGAAAGCGAGTAACTAGGGCGAGGCCGAAGGCCGAGCTGCGTTCAGGAAGAAGCTGAACCATCTTGAAGAAAGTAAGTAACTAAGGCGAGGCCGAAGGCCGAGCTAAATTCCGATAAATAATAAACCATATCGAAGAAAGCAATTAACTAAGGGCGAGGCCGAAGGCCGAGCTGCGTTCAGGAAGAAGCTAAACCATATTGAAGAAAGTAAGTAACTAAGGCGAGGCCGAAGGCGGAGCTTCGTTCTGATAAATAATAAACCATCTCGAAGAAAGGAAGTAACTAAGGGCGAGGCCGAGGGCCGAGCTGCGTTCAGGAAAAAGCTAAACCATCTTGAAGAAAGTTAGTAACTAAGGCGAGGCCGAAGGCCGAGCTACATTCTGATAAATAATAAAACATCTTGAAGAAAGCAAGTAAATAAGGGCGAGGCCGAAGGCCGAGCTGCATTCGGGAAGAAGCTAAACCATCTCGAAGAAAGCAAGCAACTAAGGGCTAGGCCGAAGGCCGAGCTACGTTCAGGAAGAAGGTAAACCTTCTTGAAGAAAGTAAGTAACTAAGGCGAGGCCGAAGGCCGAGCTGCGTTCTGGATGAAGCTAAACCATCTCGAATAAAGTAGGTAACTAAGCGATATTAAGATTGAGTTAAATTAATTTAAATTTTATTATAAAGTCCACGCTTCTGACGGCAAACATACCGTGCATCCTAAAACCTTGCGGTTATTCCCGGCTGGATGGCAAGAGGCCCGATGGTATCACCTTAGTTCCATGGGCCAAGGGTAGGTCTTTGATGTGGGACGCCATTTGTGTTCTCACATTGGCTCCAAGTCACGTTCGGGCATCTTCAAGACCGGCCGGCGCGGCCGAGGCCTGGGCGGACAGCCTCAAACGCAATAAATATTATAGATATATAATTCAAGATTTCGAATTTGTTGCGTTTGCGGTTGCGGTTGAAACCCTCGGTCCGTGGAGCAGTCATTGCAGCCAAAAGCTTCTTGAAGAGGCTTGAGTCTCTGCTGGTGGACGCAACTGGTGTCCCGCAATCAAGGGCCTACTTCATTCAAACGGTAAGCTTTGCCATCCAGCGGGGTAATGCCGCAAGTGTTCTAGGAACATTTGAAAACGCCCCTTTTATGATAGTTATTTTAATGTTTGTTAGGTAGGTTTTAATTATTTAGTTATTAATATTACTTTTTTATATATTTTATTAAATAAATAGATGGAGTAAACGATATTATATGCTATCGAAGAAAGGAAGTCATTTAAGGCGAGGCCCGAAGGCAGAAGAGGGTTTTTGGTTTACCTGAACGCTGCTCGGCCTTCGGCCTCGCCCTTAGTTACTTACTTTCTTCGAGAAGGTTTATCGTCTTCCTGAACGCATCTCGGCCTTCGGCCTCGCCCTTAGTTACTTACTTTCTTCGTGAAGGTTTATTGTCTTCCAGGATGCAGCTGGGCCTTCGGCCTCGCCGTTAGTTGCTTACTTTATTTGAGAAGATTTATCGTTTACCTGAACGCAGCTCGGTTTTCGGCCTCACCCTTAGTTACTTAGATTCTTCTTTGAAATACGAATTTCACGCGAGCGAAGCCGCGGGCAACAGCTAGTTAAAGTATAATTTCACACTCAAATTATCAGGAGTATCCAGAAACTAACTTCACCAGTAATTACTAAGTTTAAATCACACGTCATTATTACTCTCCCATAATATAGTGATCGTGATCCGCCCGCCATCACCCTACAGGTTTCACCTCATGCCGGCCGGATCACTCGGGATGAGTGAGAATTGGGAAACAGTAATGTATATCTGTCGCAGTAATATTATAAGATTTTACTAGTAAAATTTTTAGTTTTAGATTTCTTAAAATTTTACTGCTTTATCGCTTAGATGTCCGTTCAGTAAAATTATAATTTTACTAACAGTGGTTAGTAAGATTGTAATTCTGAGGAGCGCGCGGAATGGGCGGGAGATAACGCTTGCTATGATTGAACTCTATGGTTTTATGTTCTACTACGCTCCAGACATGCACAATGTGTTATGTAAATAATTATAGTCTACCAGGGATATTAATATTATGGTTGGTATTTGGCTTACCATGGTTTGAATTCGCGGTCATTGTGGCCGACGTTTCGGACTGGCGCGTGCGTGTAGTCCATCATCAGGGCGAGTGCCTGGCTGCGGTCGGGCCCGCGGTTAACAGAACACTGCCTGTGAAGGTAGCACAACTCCTACGATCAGCGAAGGACGCCTTAGATCCTCTACAGTCGCCAGGCGTCTACCAAATACCGTGTAGCTGTGGGAAATCATATATCGGCCAAACTAAGCGCAGCGTCACAGAACGGATTTCCGAACACATCAGAGCAGTCAAGAACACGGACAAAACCAAGTCTGCCATAGTGGAGCATGTCGACTCCGGAATGCAGCACTGGATAAGATTCGATCAGGTGAAAATTCTGGCCACTGAAAAACGACTCTTTCCACGCATTATCCGTGAGTCCATCGAGATCTCGAAGCATGCCAACTTCAACAGAGAAGACTCCTACAGGCTGTCTCCGGTATGGAATCCCGTGCTCGCCCCCCTGAAGAGCGGCAGGTCTGGCAGTGTGCACCAGCAGCAGCTGGAGGACACCGTCAGTACATTCTGCTCCTCGGCGGAGGTGCGGAACGCAGCCCAAGCCGAATTGGTGCCTACCCACTGCTGCAACTACAATCTTCGCAGCCGCTCCCGTTTGACAGGCAGTGTTCTGTTAACCGCGGGCCCGACCGCAGCCAGGCACTCGCCCTGAAGATGGACTGCACGTGCCAGTCCGAAACGTCGGCCACAATGACCGCGAATTCAAACCATGGTAAGCCAAATACCAACCACAATGTGTTATGGGCTGAAATCACGAATTTTTTAGGTAATGTGACCAACAGTGTCAGTTTCCATAAAAAAGGTATTGTAAACTGTTTATTTCTCAAAAAGTTAAGAATTAAAAAAAAATCACCATAATGCATAGAAATAAGTACACAATTTAGGTAATTATCGAAGTAATTATAATGGTTCTGCCAGCGCTAATGCCGCACACATAAGCCAGCCCTCGGGCGCGGTGCCGCGTACATAATACCTTCCGCAAACATCCCTCGCTGAGCTGGCGCGTGTGAAAACGCTCTATGAAAAGTTTTCACTGAAAATGGTTTCATTTAACAAAGGATCAACACGATGTGAGCTGCCGCTAGTGCTTTTAATTGGTTAGGTCATCTGGAAGTTAGTCCGGCCAAGGAATTTGAAAGGATAGATAGAATGGGAATAACCGATGAGAATAACTAAAGGCAGGTAAAAAGTATCTATAAGTATAGAAAGTATTATAGGTATGTACAGTAGATAGATAGAAACTTCTTTATTACTCCACAATTATTTTATAAAAAAATAAAATAAACAATACTTATAGTGTTAAGAGCAAGGAGAATACCTACGGGAGACGCAACGCTACTGCGTTTGTATCGGAGCACGGCTAGCCAAAAATCCCTACTACTACGAAAATCGAAATCGCAATTTAATCTTTTATGACGTGACTTGTATATCTCCGTTACCCATATCGCGCCCCGCGATATGGAGAGAGACAGAGCGAGCAAGGCGAGCGACAGGTTTGTTATCGCTGGCTTGGCTCGGGTATCTGGTAGTAAGAGCCGACCGTGCGACCAATCGGAAGCCTTGCTTGACGGCAACTTGACGGGATCACTACGAATGCCAGTCTGACGGACAATGATGGTGCGGTATATTGAAAATATTGAAAAATATTGAAAATTGTGAATTTTGAAATTGTTATTTGTAATATTATTTCAGTTTTTACTGAACGAATATTATTGTTTGAATCCAAAAAAAATATTGAAAAATTAAACAAGACTGTTGTTTTAATATTTTTGAAAAGTTGTACTAATAATCAGTGATAGGAATAAGTAGGGCTTATTAACCTAAATTTCGAGGAACAGAGTAAAAGATTGGAGACTTCCTTAAGACAATATTTTTTTCCGGTTTAATAATGGTGTTTTAATTTCGCGATTTGAAAAAAGTGGCCACCATTTTGAACTTTTTAGTTACTGGACCGATTGCTTTCAAAATCGATATATGGGCGTCTGTGTGGACTCTGGATACGAATCTATAGTCAAAATTTAAAAAAAGTAGCCGCCATTTTGAACTTTTTAGTTACTGGACCGATTGCTTTCAAAATCGATATCTAGGCGTCTGTGTGGACTCAGAATACGAATCTGTAGTCAAAATAAAAAAGAAGTGGCCGCCATTTTGAACTTTTTAGTTACTGGACCGATTTCTTTCAAAATCGATATCTGGGTGTCTATGTAGGCTCTGAATACGAATCCGTTGTCAAAATTTAAAAAGTGACCGCCATTTTGAACTTTTTAGTTACTGGACCGATTGCTTTCAAAATCGATATCTGGGTGTATGTGTGGGCTCTGAATACGAATCTATAGTAAACATTTAAAAAAAGTGGCCGCAATTTTGAACTTTTTAGTTACTGGACCGATTGCTTTCAAAATCGATATCTGGGTGTCTGTGTGGGCTCTGAATACGAATCCGTTGTCAAAATTTTAAAAAAGTGGCCACCATTTTGAACTTTTTAGTTACTGGACCGATTGCTTTCAAAATCGATATCTGGGTGTATGTGTGGGCTCTGAATACGAATCTGTAGTAAAAAATTAAAAAAAGTGGCCGCCATTTTGAACTTTTTAGTTACTGGACCGATTGCTTTCAAAATCGATATCTGGGTGTCTGTGTGGGCTCTGAATACGAATCCGTTGTCAAAATTTAAAAAAGTGGCCGCCATTTTGAACTTTTTAGTTACTGGGCCGATTGCTTTCAAAATCGATATCTGGGTGTCTGTGTGGGCTCTGAATACGAATCCGTTGTCAAAATTGAAAAAAGTTACCGCCATTTTGAACTTTTTAGTTAATGGACCGATTGCTTTTAAAATCGATATTTGTTTGTCTGTGTGGGCTCTGAATACGAATCCGTTGTCAAAATCTTAAAAAAGTGGCCGCCATTTTGAACTTTTTAGTTACTGGACTGATTACTTTCAAAACCCATATCTACATGTCTGTGTGGGCTCTGAATAACAATATGTAGTTAACATAAAAAATATGATATCGATTTTGAATGCAATCGGTCCAGTAACTAAAATGTTCAAAATGGCGGCCACTTTTTTTAAATTTTGATTACAGATTCGTATTCAGAGCCCACACAGACACCCAGATATCGATTTTGAAAGTAATCGGTCTAGTAACTAAAAAGTTCAAAATGGCGGCCACTTTTTTTTTAATTTTTACTACAGATTCGTATTCAGAGCCCACACATACACCCAGATATCGATTTTGAAAGCAATCGGTCCAGTAACTAAAAAGTTCAAAATGGCGTCCACTTTTTTTTTATTTTGACTACAGATTCGTATTCAGAGCCCAAACAGACACCCAGATATCGATTTTGAAAGTAATCGGTATAGTAACTAAAAAGTTCAAAATGGCGGTCACTTTTTTAAATTTTGACAACGGATTAGTATTCAGAGCCTACATAGACACCCAGATATCGATTTTGAAAGCAATCGGTCCAATAACTAAAAAGTTCAAAATGGCGGCTACTTTTTTTAAATTTGACTACAGATTCGTATTCAGAGTCCACACTGACACCCATATGTCGATTTTGAAAGCAATCTGTCCAGTTACTAAAAAGTTCAAAATGGCGGCCACTTTTTTTAAATCGCGAAATTATAACACCATGAATATTATTAAACCGGAAAAAAATATTGTCGTAAGGAAGTCTCCAATTTTTTACTCTGTTCCTCGAAGTTTAGGTAAATAAGTCCTACCTATTCCTATTACTGATAATAATAATACATAATATACAATATATTAGTTTTGTATAGGTATATTTGTTTTATAATTATAAAAAATAGAAAACGTAATATTAAAGAAATAATAACAATACATATTATAAATTGAATTCATCCATGTCATTGCCATAAAAAAACTAACAACACCCATATACAATAATTGATTTCAAATTTCTTTCCAGTCTGCCAAATTTGCCTATCATGCGTACGCGCCCGGTATGGCGCGCAGTCGTGCTCCTAACTCGCGGAATTTTTGTATTTTACACGCTTTAAGCATTGTATTATCATTAAAATGACCTAATTATGAAAGGGTACGCCATCTTTTGTCATTCCTGATGATCTTGAGCTCTTTCGACACGCACGAACTGCACAAATCGCCATTTTGCGTAGTGCACATATACGTGTTCTTCGTTCCCAAGTCGCGAGCGCACTGACGGTCGATCCCGCACAGAGCTGCGCTTCGTGCGCACGAAACGAATGAAAGCGGTCGTCTCGGCCGGCCGAGCACGCCGCGCCGTGCGATGGACTAGCTTGGACACATGTGCAGAGTCGTGCGGCATGGACATTTCGTACAAGTCGGCGCCGACTTGCACGAGTGCACGAAATCGGTGAATGGATGTTGTAATGTAATGCAGAGAATTTAAAATTTTTAACTATACTTCTCTATACAAATATTTACGTTGATGGCTACTATTATATTATAGAGTAGAAAAAAATTAAATTAAAAAAAAAAAAAAATTTTTTTCATACAATTTTTAAGTACCTATCGTGTACCTATTCTCAAAATGTATGGAGAAAAATATTTTTTTTCTTCAAATAAAAAAGTCGTAGAACAAAAGTTGTTCCATTTCATGTACAGAATCACCCCCTTTCGGGTTTTATGGTTGGGGTTGCAACACCTTGTACATATAGGTACCTACCCTACCATGCTCTATCATTTTAAAATTTAAAAAAATGGATACAGTCACGCATGTTAGTTCCTATAAATAAATAAACATATTTTTCCTTTAAACCGCGGAGGAAAGGATAGGTAGAACGCGCGCGGGGCGGCGCGACGTACCACCGCTGCTACGCCACGCCACGCACGATGGCCATTGGCCGCGCGCGCGCCTTTGATCTGTGTCGAAAACCCGACAAGCGATGGGTCGCCCTCGCCCGCCCGGTCGGTATCGTTAGAGCACTCGCCGCCGCGCGCGTGCCGCGTGTCGGCTCGACTGTCGGCACGGCTTTCATGTCTCTTTGTTCATACCGCCAAGCCGCGCCGCCGCCCGCTACCGAAGAGTGCGCTGCTTGCTTATATGAATATTTTGCCAGGCAATTTTTAATTTTACATTTTGAACTTAAGGTTAAAATTTGAACCTTACAATCTCTACTGTGCTGTGCTGTGCATTGTGAGTGCTGCATGCTTCACTCGTCCTTGGCGCGTGTCGGCAAAGTGCGCCTTCTGCATCGCAGTAAAGTCTATAATATTTATTTACCTAGGTACTTATTCATTTAAAATGTCTGGCAAAGATTATTTAATCTTAGACATTGAGGGATACATACATACTTTAGTTGAAGATCTTATAAAATAATAAAGTGAAATATACATAAATGTACCGTGTGGGGCCGGTACTTTAAAAGATTAGCCCCACTGCATCTCTCCCCGTGTATGTCGTAAAAGGCGACTAAGGGATATGACTCCCTTCTTATATTACTAGGTGGTAGGGTGTAACCCGCCCGGGTTGGTACCACCGCACTGAATGAAAGTTCGGTCGAAACGGCTATGTAAATAGTTTGTGTTTTCCGTCCAGTTCAGTGTAGCCGGCACGACCGAAGGGAAGCACTGACGTGGCACCAATTTCACCCGGTGTTATGGGCTGACATCACGGATGTTGTAGGTGATGTAGGCAACCGTGTCAGTTTCCATAAAAAAAAAAAAATACAATCACGTTGAATTAAAACCAAGACAGTTTGCATAATGCAGTCAAAACGTGCAAGTTTGTGCTACTTCGTGCGCGTTGGACAATCGTGACACGAACTGCACGAGACTGTCCATCGTGCGAGCACAGCACAGCAGTACAGAGATGTGCGCTGTACGAAATCGTGACACAAACCGGCACAAAAGCGCACCTCTGATCCCGCAGCAGCGCTATATGTTAGTGCAAATGCTCTAACACGCGGCTAATTTTCCTATATATTAGCGCTCGACGGTTGCCACTCCCGTAGGTATGCTCGGTGGTTAAGAGAGAAATAAGGACTTAGGTAATGTGAAATATATTATAATAGGTATATACAGGATGTTGTAACGAGCAGTACATTAATTTCGCCACAGCAATCCTCATGTTATTGCGAGACAAAAAAGAAAATAAAGTTTTTCTCTAAAGTGTCTAGTTTCTGAGATATACTTTTTTCAAATTTATGTTTTCGTCAAGTTTGATGCGCGCGGGAGGAGGATGCTGGCGCGGGGACCGTCAGGGTCGAAACGCCGCCACGCATCTCCTCGCTCCGCGCGCACACTTGTCCTTGCTCGCTCACTCACCACCGCGCGCCTTTCATTCTCACCTTCGTGCGAAACATTAGATCCTTTTACATTAAATAAATCAATTGGTTTGTATGAAAACTGTAACTTTTTATTTAAAGGGAATTCAGAAAAAAGTTATTTGACTTTTTTTTACTATTGATCCCAATAATCACTTCCTAAATTTAATGTACTGGCCGTTACAACACCCTGTAGATGACCGTGCTAAGGTGGTCCACAGTAATGCACACAAAAGGAAATTAAAATTTTATGCAATCCAGTATGGGCCCGTCAGCCCACGAGACGACGAACATTTCAGTAAGCGCCGACAAGCGGCGTAAGCGGGACGACGACATCAAGTACGTCGGCGGTAGCTTTCGTACCGCTGAAGCCCGGGAGGACTGTATGTCCAGCATTGGACGCAAACACGCTTTCTGACTGAATTACTGTATGGCAAAAGCAGTTCTATAGTTTTTTATTCTTTGGGTTGGACCAAATGTGATTCATGTACTTGTAAGCCTACCTTTGTAAATGTAAATGCACGTTTTATTAGAATGTAATTCAAAGTGGTAGGTATTTTGTGTGTACTGTATGGCCCGGAAGGTACTTAAAAAGTATAGGCCCTCTGCATAGACCGTAGTTCGGATTCCACGTTAAACTGTAGGTCTCTTCCCTTCTTACCTTTTCAAATTAAAATTAAAATTAAAATAATTTATTAAATAAAGAAACATGGTATAAAAAGATATAAATACTATAAATAACGATTTGAGAAACATAAAATAAAGTGATAGCATGTTCCCTTCACAGGATTGTTTAAATTTTAGTTGCACCTTACTAGGTGGTAGGGTTTATCCCGCCCGGGTTGATACCACCGCACTGAAAGAAACGACGGTCGAAACGGCTATGTAGCCGACATTAAATGAAGGGAAGCACTGACATGGCACCTAGTACACCCGGTGTTATGGGCTGACATCACGGATATTGTAGGTGATGTAGCCAACCGTGTGTTTCCATAAAAAAAAAATCTCTACCCGTGCCTGTCTTAAAAGTTCTTGCATGCAGCTTGCTGCTCCATAATGGTGGTCGGCGTTGTCTATGATTAAGCTGGGATCTTGCAGCAAATCGCCGATTACTCTGCTAAGCCCGACTGTCGGGATACAGCGTTATGGTATGTATTAAGATATTCGTATGGCCGCGATTCTGTGGCTTAATTAACCCATGAAAAGGAACGACTGGAAAGCCCCCAAGGCTTGTCTTTGCAAGAGTTGTCGCGATGATTTTGAACCCGTATTCCTGCCAGAATAGGCGTCGGCAGGGGCGTGGCGAGGCTACATGGGAATAAATCAGGTGGTAAAGCCTGCGACAAACACATTTGCGCCTTCCGAACTACCCGTGGAGCATCGAGAGGGGTAGATAATGGAATGGAATGTAGAATGAAATATAATATATTATACACTATGGTACTGCAATAATGCTGTAGAGTGGAGTGGAGTGGAGTGGAGTGGAGTGGAGTGGAGTGGAGTGGAGTGGAGTGGAGTGGAGTGGAGTGGAGTGGAGTGGAGTGGAGTGGAGTGGAGTGGAGTGGAGTGGAGTGGAGTGGAGTGGAGTGGAGTGGAGTGGAGTGGAGTGGAGTGGAGTGGAGTGGAGTGGAGTGGAGTGGAGTGGAGTGGAGTGGAGTGGAGTGGAGTGGAGTGGAGTGGAGTGGAGTGGAGTGGAGTGGAGTGGAGTGGAGTGGAGTGGAGTGGAGTGGAGTGGAGTGGAGTGGAGTGGAGTGGAGTGGAGTGGAGTGGAGTGGAGTGGAGTGGAGTGGAGTGGAGTGGAGTGGAGTGGAGTGGAGTGGAGTGGAGTGGAGTGGAGTGGAGTGGAGTGGAGTGGAGTGGAGTGGAGTGGAGTGGAGTGGAGTGGAGTGGAGTGGAGTGGAGTGGAGTGGAGTGGAGTGGAGTGCAGTGCAGTGCAGTGCAGTGCAGTGCAGTGCAGTGCAGTGCAGTGCAGTGCAGTGCAGTGCAGTGCAGTGCAGTGCAGTGCAGTGCAGTGCAGTGCAGTGCAGTGCAGTGCAGTGCAGTGCAGTGCAGTGCAGTGCAGTGCAGTGCAGTGCAGTGCAGTGCAGTGCAGTGCAGTGCAGTGGAGTGGAGTATTTATTACACAGATAATACACAAATGCATAACACTGATTGACTGAATTGCAACAATATACCTAAACCTAAGTAAGAAAAAAAACTAAGAAAACATCAATGAAGAAAACCACTTCTTGGGATTAAGAGAGAGAATCTCATATAACACAAACGATTTTATTTATTTAGGAACCCGGACAATCTTGTTGACTTCTGATTCGATTTTTGGGACATTCTATTTCATTATTTTCTTATCTCATGTTTTTATATCTTACTAGCTTTTGCCCGCGGCTTCGCTCGCGTGAAATTCGTATTTCAAAGAAGAAAGTAAGTAACCGAGGGCGAGGCCGAAGGCCGAACTGCATGCAGGAAGACTAATAAACCTTCTCGAAGAAAGTAAGTTACTGAGGGCGAGGCCGAAGGCCGAGCTGCGTTCAGAAAGACTATAAACCTTCTCGAAGAAAGTACGTAACAGAGGGCGAGGTCGTAAGCCGAGCTGCGTTCACGAAAACGATAAACCATCTCTAAGTAAATAAGTAATTAAGGGCGAGGCCGAAGGCCGAGCTGCGTTCAGGAAACCATAAACGTTCTCGAAGAAAGTAAGTAATTAAGAGCGAGGCCGAAGGCCGAGCTGCGTTCAGGAAACCATAAACCCTCTCGAAGAAAGTAAGTAATTAAGAGCGAGGCCGAAGGCCGAGCTGCGTTCAAGAAGACAATAAACCTTCTCGAAGACAGTAAGTAACTATGGGCGATGCCGAAGGCCGAGCTGCGTTCAGGAAGACCAAAAACCTTATCTAAGAAAGTAAGTAACTAAGGGCGAGGCCGAAGGCCGAGCTACGTTCAGGAAGACAATAAACCTTCTCGAAGAAAGTAAGTAACTGAGGGCAAGGCCGAAGGCCGCTCTGCGTTACTTACTTTCATCGAGAAGGTTTATCCTCTTCCTGAATGCAGCTAGGCCTTCGGCCTCACCCATAGCTTATACTTACTTTCACCGAGAAGGTTTATGCTCTTGCTGAAGGTTTATCCTCTTCTTGAACGCAGTTCGGCCTTCGGCCCCGCCCATAGTTACTTACTGTCTTCGAGAAGGTTTATTATCTTCCTGAACGCAGCTCGGCCTTCGGCCTCGCCCTTAATGACTTTCTTTCTTCGAGAAGGTTTATGGTCTTCCTGAACGAAGCTCGGCCTTCGGCCTCACCCTTAATTACTTGTGTATTTACTTAGAGATGGTGTATCGTTTTCCTGAACGCAGCTAGGCCTTCGGCCTCACCCATAGCTTATACTTACTTTCACCGAGAAGGTTTATGCTCTTGCTGAAGGTTTATCCTCTTCTTGAACGCAGTTCGGCCTTCGGCCCCGCCCATAGTTACTTACTGTCTTCGAGAAGGTTTATTATCTTCCTGAACGCAGCTCGGCCTTCGGCCTCGCCCTTAATGACTTTCTTTCTTCGAGAAGGTTTATGGTCTTCCTGAACGAAGCTCGGCCTTCGGCCTCGCCCTTAATTACTTATGTATTTACTTAGAGATGGTGTATCGTTTTCCTGAACGCAGCTCGGCCTACGGCCTCGCCCTTTCTTACTTACTTTCTTCGAGAAGGTTTATAGTCTTTCTGAACGCAGCTCGGCCTTCGGCCTCGCCCTCAATTACTTACTTTCTTCTTTGAAATACGAATTCCACGCGAGCGAAGCCGCGGGCAAAAGCTAGTAGCTAAATGTGCGTGTAGTAATTTTAATCGAATTTAGATGATCGGCTTAAATTTTATGGAGGAAATTCATACAAACATATTCGCCTCGCCCCGCTGAGAGAAGCGCTTTGTCATCGTCGTTTCTTTTAAACTATTTGTCCAAATTACTTAGTGTAACAGCCAAAGTTTATCTACTTTAAATACCAGAAGCGATAAAAGTATGTATTTTCATAAGAATTAATTCAAAACTATAAAATATGAATTGCAAATACAGTATCCAATTAAATGTATTTTTGGTTCACTATTTTGGCTATAGTGGCTTCCACATAAAAGGTAGGATATATTCTGTCGCGGATTTTTTTTAGAACTATTTTAGAGAAACAACCTCACCATACACTATCTTCGTGTAACTCTAACGGTTTATGCAGCGCACGCCGAGATAGCTCTCAGAAGGCAGGATTTTTTCCGACTTACTTGACATTTATCGATATTTGGGCAAATTTACACAATGTCTTTATAAATTATAGCCTTTTTGATGTATAAGCTACAGTACTGTAAAGGCTCATCAAAATCTGTTCAGTTGTTCTGTGTCTGTTCTGTAGTTTTTGCGTGAAAGAGGAATATAGTGTGGCTGCTCGGTTCGCTGTTGAGTTTATAGGCCGCGCCTCCCCCGCGCCGCCTCCCCCGCGCCGCCACCGCGCCGCCGCGCCGCCCCGCGCCGCTGCGCCGCCAACTGCCGCTCGCTCGGTAAATACCTATGTATGTATAGTACTAAGGCGCGCGGATTTAACATATCGGTTTGTATGGGAGCCACATCTTAGCGTAACCGGAACTGAATTTTATGTAGCCTATCCTGTGTCCCATATAGTTAAATGTGCTTGTACAAAATTTCATCGAATTCGGATGATCGGTTTAAGGGTTATGGCGGAACATACATACATACATACATACATACAGAAGAGATTTCTAAAAATCGTCAATTTAGCTTTAGTATCATACATAGAGGCTACAAACTCAATATTTCCTAAAACAAAGTAACTTACTCCATGACCATACCTTACAGATTTATTATTAGTATTGATTGATGATGATTATTTGCCTCGAATCTACTTTGAGTGGGAAGTGGCGTCAGCGGTGTACGAGGCGGGACCGTGGCAAGTGTATCTATCCACTATCCTAATGTATGTATTCCCGCGTTTAATGAGAACATTTGCTGGGACATAATAATTATACTAGAATAATTTATTTAAATTTGTCCTCATAGTCTGGTAACATAAGATGAATAAACATTTTTTTTTATGGAACCTGACACGGTTGGCTACATCACCTACAACATCCGTGATTTCAGCCCATAACACCGGGTGAACTAGGTGCCATGTCAGTGCTTCCCTTCATTTCATGTCGGCTACACCGAACTGGACGGAAAACACACGAACTATTTACATAGCTGCTTGAACCGACGACGTTTTAGTCAGTGCGGTGGTATTAACCCGGGCGGAATAAACCCTACCACCTAGTAAGGTAAGAAGGGAAGGGACCTACAGTTTTACGTGAAATCCGAACCACGGTCAGCCTCCAACGGTCGAGCGGTCACCCATCCAAGTACCGACCGCACTCAGGTGTGTTTAACAACAAGGTTACAGTAATTTATGAGAGTATTACTTAATTTGGGCTGCCGTCAATTTATAGGCAAAGAAAACCAAGATAAAAAAATAAATAAAACTGAAAAAGCGTTGTTGAAAAAGTTATCTGTGTCACGGCAGTGCCCCCGCCAAGTCGATAAGGTAATCTCGAAACTTTCGAGTTGAAATAAATACATTTGAACTCCCAAACAGTTCGATAGCTAGTTCAACCAACAGTATTGTCTTGTAGCTTTCTCAGTCTGCCCGAAGCCGTGATCCAAGTGCGTGGCGAAGATATAAATGGAAGAACCCAAAAAATGAGGGCGGTGAAGAAAAATAAATATATTTCGTTGTCGGCGGAAAGCGCGAAATACACAACTAAATGAACCGCAGCGAGGGAAACCTCACGCGCGGGTTGTCAATATTTATTTAGCAAAGAAGTCACAGCTAACGCCTGAGAATAAGTTTCCGAGCAATTAGAAAGTTTGAGCGAACATTTCATCGCGGGCGGTCGGGCAGTTTGCCGACGTTGTTTTTCAGGTATCTCTACCATAAAGTAGCTTATCTGTTTCCCCATAACGAAGTCTCGGCGACGACGAAGGCAGCAGCGGTGGTGGCCGGATGCGATGACGGCACCGCGGCGTGCATTAGACGCCGATAAACAAACGAATTATTTCCCGCTGTGGCTCGGGCGGCGCGGGTGGAGACGCGGGGGCGCCTGCGCGGAGGGCGGGCGTGGGGCGGGCGCGAAGACGCCGCCCGCCCGCCAGTCGAGGAGAGACCGCAGCGCGCGGCACGTGTCTCCCGGGTGCTTCGCCGGCCGCGCGCCAGTCGCGTGCTCGCGCTCGTCTCGCGCCGCGGTCATGCCCGCGCCGCCGCCGTGAGGCTCGCCCCGCCCGGCCCCGCCCGCGCCGCGCCCCCACCGCCCCGGCGGCATGCGCGCCGCGTGCGTCGCGCTCGCGGCGTGCTGCCTGGTGGCGCGCGCCGAGCCGCCCGCCGCCGCGCCCGCGCCGCCGCCTCGCGCCAACGAGTCGGTGGCGGCGGCCGGCGGCCTCAGCTGCCAGGACGGGCTGGTGCTGCCGGCTTGGCGGCCGCTCGACGACCTCGGCCCCTTCGACCTGGCGCTGCGCGGCGTCGTCTACTTCCTCTTCCTCCTCTACCTCTTCATCGGGGTGTCGATAGTGTCGGACCGCTTCATGGCGGCCATCGAGGTGATCACGTCGCGCGAGAAGGAGGTGCGCGTGCGGCGGCCCGGCGGCGACCAGATCGTGGTGGTGCGCGTGTGGAACGAGACCGTCGCTAACCTCACGCTGATGGCGCTCGGCTCGAGCGCGCCCGAGATCCTGCTCTCCGTGATCGAGATCGCCGCCAAGAACTTCGAGGCGGGCGACCTGGGCCCGGGCACGATCGTCGGCTCGGCCGCCTACAACCTGTTCGTCATCATCGCGATCTGCGTGGCCGTCATCCCGGACGGCGAGGTGCGCAAGATCAAGCACCTGCGCGTGTTCTTCGTGACGGCGACGTGGTCCGTGTTCGCGTACGTGTGGCTCTACATGATCCTGGCGGTGATCTCTCCCGGCGAGGTGGAGGTGTGGGAGGGCGCGCTCACCTTCCTCTTCTTCCCGGCGACCGTGGCGACCGCGTACATCGCCGACCGCCGCCTGCTCGTCTATAAGTACCTGAAAAAGGGGTATCGCGTGAACAAGCGCGGCGTGATCGTGGAGGGCGAGGGCGACGGCTCTGTGGAGCTCGCGCTGAAGGCGAACGGCGGCGAGGAGCTCTGCTCGGACGAGGAGGACGGGCGCGAGCTGGAGCGGTCGCGGCGCGAGTACGTGTCGGTGCTGCGAGATCTGCGCCGCCAGCACCCGTCCGAGGACCTCGACACGGTCGAACGGCTCGCGCTCGAGACGCTAATGTCGCGCGGACCCAAGTCGCGCGCCTTCTACCGCGTCGCCGCCACGCGCAAGATGACAGGCGGCGGAGATTTCTCGCGCAAAATTTCCGAGCGCGCCCAGAGCGACCTCAGCGAGGTGAAGGCGGAGCTGCAGCGACGCGGCTCCTGCGAGCTGCTGTCGGTCGAGTGCCGCGGCGCGCGCGTCTGCTTCGAGCCGGCGCACTACACGGTGATGGAGAACTGCGGCGAGTTCGAGGTGCGCGTGGTGCGTAGCGGCGAAGCGGCCGGCACGGTCAGCGTTGAGTACAGCACGGAGGACGGCAGCGCCGAGGCGGGCTCCGACTACGTCGCGGCGAGCGGAACGCTCACCTTCCAGCCGGGCGAGCTCGAGAAGAGCTTCCGCGTGGAGGTGATCGACGACGAGGTGTTCGAGGAGGACGAGCACTTCTACGTGCGCCTGATGTCGCCGCGCGGCGCCGTGCTAGTCTCCCCCTCCACCGCCACCGTCGTCATACTGGACGACGACCACGCCGGGGTGTTCTCGTTTCCGGAGCGCGACCACGAGCTGACCGAGTCCGCCGGCACGTACGAGCTGCGCGTGACGCGCTCGTCCGGCGCGCGCGGCCGCGTGCGCGTGCCGTACTGGACCGAGGACGGCACGGCCAAGGCCGGCCAGCAGTACGAGGAGGACCGCGGAGAGATCATCTTCGAGAACAACGAAACTGAGTGAGTATATTCACATTATTTTATTTTAATAGTACCGCGTATCCTCACTGCATCTATCCCTATGCATGTCGTAAAAGGCGACTAAGGGATAAGGACAAGATGCCGTGCTAAAGGGCGTTGGGCTCGCTAACTCTCACCTTGGCACGGTACTTCCACCGAGACATGCAGCAGGTGGGTCTTCCTGCCTTACTTGCTGCTTGATCGATTTAATCTTGTTCGAATACTTTGCGAAACGTGGTGGTCGGTGTTGTGCTACAGCACAACACCGACCACCAGATGGACCAGATGGACCAAAGTTCTTGCAGCATAACACCGATTACTCTGCTTACCCCGATTTTTTGGATTCAGCGTGTGTGATATGATATGTATGTATTTCCTATCGCACGCTCCGGAACTGAAAGTACCCATCGACGGACTTCCAGTGGCGATTGATTGAGGCGTCGCGCGCCCCTGGCCGTCTGATTTAGTGGGTTAGATTATTCTATCGACTCCTTGACCTCGCCTCTGTCCCTCGCTATACATTTATGCTAGTGGAATCGACCTGAGACGGGAGTTTCGAAGCCTCCTAGCCCGCCAAGTCGATGGCGTCGATCGTTAGGGTCGGTGAAGAGGGATACAGAGGACTTTTTTTTGATTTATTTTTTATATTTGATTTTATTTTTATGGAAACTGACACGGTTGGCTACATCACCTACAACGTCCGTGATGTAAGCCCATAACACCGGGTGAACTTGGTGCCACGTCAGTGCTTCCCTTCGATCGTGCCGGCTACACTGAACTGGACTGAGAACACAAACTATTTACATAGCCGTTTCGACCGACCTTTCATTCAGTACGGTGGTACCAACCCGGGCGGGCTAAACCCTACCGCCTAGTAGTATAAGAAGCGAGTCATATCCCTTAGTCGCCTTTTACGACATACACGGGGAGAGATGCAGTGGGGCTATTCTTTCAAATGCTTTTAAAGTACCGGCCCCACACGGTACTTGAGGTGTATTTCCTTAGCGGTCTCGTCGTTCGGTAAATTGATGTAATTGTGTTTTGTTTTCGAAGAGTTATTTATTATCGGCGATCGGGTTCGACGACCCTGCGACGGTCGCCTCGCGATCGGGGCTGGCTGCGGCGGCGCGGCGAGTCCTATAGAATCCTATAGAAAGTGTAAAGGAGAAATTCGGTCACGGCGCGGCGTGTCGCTGCGCGACGCCTACAATGCCGCTTGTTGTTGGCGCTGCTTCCGCGAGCAGCGCTGTCATTAAACTTTGAAGGCTGCGGGTACATAATCCTATTTGTTCGATTGGATTTGGGTTACAGAGCCGCTTTTGGTTGATTAGTTTACAGAAGGCACGCGACGGCAGACGCAGCGATACAGTGATATCGACATCAGAGTTATAAATAATGTAGTTATAACCTGTATTATTTATTATAAGTACCTAGTAATACCATACATACATACATACATAGCACACGCCGTATTCAGACAATCGGGGTAAGCAGAGTAGTCGATATTGTGCTACAATGACTGTGGTAAACGACCACCAGGTTTCGCAAAGTATTTCATCAAGCATCAATTAAGGCACATTAACATAGCTGGGAACAACCGTGAGTAAAGCTGTTTTGTTATAAAAAAAACTAATGTCTAACAACCACGGTAATTTAAAAACCCATCTAAGGCACGAAGATTCACCTTCTGCTGCATGAATCGGCGGAAGGATCGCGCCTAGGTGAGAGGTGGCTATCCCGTTGCCCTTTAGGAGCTATCCATAAGGTGTCTAACAACGCCCATGGACATTCGGTCCTATCCGGGGGTTGCGTTGAGCCAACCACCTAGTAAGGGGCAAGGGAAGGGACCTACTACAGTTTTACACCGGTTCCGAACGGTGAAGCAGCAGGTATGCACGTAAATGTTTGTCAGAAAAAAACTCATTGGTACACGTCGACCGGATTCAAATCTCGGACCTCTCGCATGAGAAGCCGACGTCCAGAGTCCAGACCAATCGGCCACCCGCCAGTACTCTTTTCTATTCTGTGCCTAGGTGCTCATCGATGCTTATTATAATACATTTATCTCGTTACACTTGATTTGCTGAAGTGATGCAGGTAGCGTAAATTAAAGTCGAGTCAGTTTGATCGATTTGCTCAATTGGGAGACTTTGGCAGTTCACAAATTGCGACGAGAGTCCTCTCGTAACGTAACTTCGTCTTTCACGGAGAGCGTATTCAACATTTTCTCGAAAATTAAATTCACTTTTGACGATGTCGTGTAATATAAAGTGAAGCTCTGACAGTTGTACATTACATTGAAGTTTGCCACTCGAATTTCATTGAATAGTTTGAGGAGCGTCTATTCAAAAGGAACTATTTCCGTTTCGACGAGTTGCGCGTTTTTTTAACGGATTCTCAGCCTTTGTATTCAAATACATCTTCCTGTAAAATACACTACAGTTTCTTTATTGATGAAACTGTTATTGTACTTGGACAATTCATCATAATATTTTATCAGACCACTCTCAACGAGAAAGAACGGGCAAGACAACTCTAACTATAAACATTTTGTACATATGAACTGAACAATTCCCTCGCCCCTTACAAGGTGGTAGGCTCAAATTGTAGCCGACTGTTTTGGTACCACCGTATTGTATGTAAGATTGCCGCATACCAGCCTCGGCTGTGTTCTCCTCTAGTGCAGTATTGACAGCAATCCAGGGAAGTCTCCGGTATGGCACCTACCTTCTCGGAGGTGATATTGGCTGGTCGGAGCATGCGCTTTGGCCCCTCCGGCTCAGCCACCCATACCGGATTACATAAAAAAAATACATCTGAATACCTACATATTTGGCGAAAGGGAGGAATTTGTGAGTTAATCTCCCAAAATTAATTCAATTAAATACTCTTCATAATATGCTTAATGGATTGGAAGCACAATAGTCCTTTAATTGATTTTATACTGAAAACAATCCGAAAGCGCAATAATTTGCAATAATCCGATATTGTCCCTCTGACATTTGGACGCTGGAAATTCCATTGTTGGAGAATTCGTTTTTTTTTTTTTTTTTTATGGAAACTGACACGGTTGGCTACATCACCTGCAACATCCGTGATGTCAGCCCATAACACCGGGTGAACTTGGTGCCACGTCAGTGCGTGAAGCACTGTCGATCGTGCCGGCTACACTGAACTGGACGAAAAACACAAACTATTTACATAGCCGTTTCGACTGACCTTTCATTCAGTGCGGTGGTACCAACCCGGGCGGGTTAAACCCTACCACCTAGTAATATAATAAGGGGGAGTCATATCCCTTAGTCGCCTTTTACGACATACACGGGGAGAGATGCAGTGGGGCTATTCTTTTAAAGTACCGGCCCCACACGGTACATAACGTACACGGTACAGTACGTTCAGCGGGCAAACTAGCATCAGCGGTATGATGTCACATGTACGAGTATATACCGGGAGCCATATTTAGATTAAGTTATTCGCTAAGCCAATATGCGGCCTATCTCTCAAGTTGTACTACTAGCCGATTCCAACTTAGCATCGAGAAGTAGCTGCCGATTGGGACTTAGTAAACTTACATGCATGTACGAAAATTACCAAAAGGAAGCACTGACATGGTACCAAATTCTCGCAGGAACTGTGTGTAAATGGGTAAACATCACGGGTGTTGCCAACCATACCAGGTTCCATAAAAACCCAATTAACTAAACGTCATCAGCGCTAATAGACTCTCAGAAATGTCCAAAGGTGATTTGTATGAACGAATTTAGCCCCTTTCGAGTGAATAATGGACTGGTAGTTGATCATTGCAAGATTTTATACTTTTTTATCATAGAGTCTATCTATGGTATTTCATATTTGAAAAGTAATCGTCGAGTGTTTCGATGGCGACCGTCGATGGACCTGTCAATTGTCTGTAAAGGGTTTTTAGTTTGGCTTCACCTTCTGTAAAAGGGTCTTCTTTGTAAAGGGTTTTTAGTTTGGCTTAACCCCCGACGAAAAAAACCGAGGGGTGTTATAAGTTTGACGTGTGTGAGAGGGTGTGTGTGTTTGTGTGTGTCTGTCTGTGGCATCGTAGCTCCCAAACGGATTGACCGATTTGGATGCGTTTTTTTTTTTATTAGGAAGCTTGTTTAATCGGGATGGTTCTTAGCTATGTTTGTAATCAATTAATTATCTTAAAAAGTGGACCGATTTTCATGCGGTTTTTTTAAAAAAGCTTGAAATAAAAGTTTAATTACAAATTTAAAAAACCCCCGACCCTTAAAAAGTAAAAAATAATTTACGGTTACTTACTTAAAGGAGTCAAGGGACCGCTAAGTAAAAAAAATATAAAACTCAGAGCTGCGCGGGAATTTACTTAGCGGTTTCCCGACTCCTTTAAGTAAGTAACCGGAAAATATTTTTGACTTTTTCGTTTTTCAAATATGAAATACCATAGATAGACTCTATGATAAAAAGTATAAAATCTTGCAATGGTCAACTACCAGTGCAACAGTAAGTTGTTGGTGTTGCCAACAACTGTATTATTATTATTGTTCCATACATCCATACTGTCCTTAAACACAGATGAAGTTCACGTTAACGTATTCTGCTTTGCGTATAGCTTGCTGCAAACTTTTTGTGAAGGTACAATTTGGAATAGAGGCTTCTGTACGAGAATCGCGGCGTACCCGAATGATGGTGCACCATGTTTTATTCATGAGCCGTCGACTCGGGCGTCTCGACGCCAGCGCCGCGGCCTTAGCGTCGCGGCGCCACCGCGCCTTGCAAGTCATGGACAACACACTGTTCTAGATTAGTCTTCATTTTGTCGGATAAGTTAACCACCATGTTTGTTTGAAGATTGGGGAATTTTTCTCCAAGCATGTAGTATGCATAAGTAAAGCTGTACTGTGCCCAGTCCGCGTAAAGAGAAGTCAAGAGTGACGACATTTAATTTTAAATCTAAAACAGCAGGGGAGAAGTTATTCTTCCCTGAGATACACCAGTAGTCCGGTTATTCCAGTCGAAAAAGTCATTATAGATTTTAACGAACTGGTGACTTTCCCGAAGATAGGATTTAAACCAGTCGAGCTGAACCGAAGACGGGTTAAAGAAAGTAAGATACTTCATCATTATGTCAAAACCGGGTGAGTCAAAAGCATTGCTGAAATAGAGAATACTTTGGAGTAATACAATATCGGAGAATTCTTTAAAATATTTTCTTGCAATTTTTGTTACAATAAGATAAACAGTGAACCTTTTCCCGTTCTCGAGATTTTTATAAGCAAAGACAAAAGATATACTCTATATTTTAAAATATTTATGATTGTAGGCATACGACCGAGGTTAGGTTAGGTTAGGTCGGAGGTAAACAGTGGTTCGGCGCCGCTGAAGGCCGGGAGATTGGAGAGCTATTGGAGAGAGGTGTATGCCTAGCAGTGAACGCCACAACGCTGACAGACTAGCGGTATAGGAACAGGCATCTAGAAAAGAGAGTAGTTAAAGGCAAAGAGAAGAAAAGAGAAGAAGCAATAGAGGAGAGACATGGATCAGGCGGCTGATCGCATGTTCCCATGCATACGTTATCCATGGAGAGCAGGCAGTAGTAGTCTTAAGTGAAGTGTGCCGCCTTTATTCAGTGACGACGTTGACTTTTGTGACTGAATGAGGCGCCTCGGAATACAGATGACCTTTCATACCCAATGAGTCGTCTAACCTTTCATTGATGACTGGAAACAGGTTAGGTAAAGACGAGGCGGTGACTTTATTTTTGTACTATATAACTATAGTATAGCCTTTTTTATACGTAACCAGCTGTGGCCCCTCCGACTCAGCCACCCATACCGTATTACTTAAAAAAACGTATAAAATCCGTATAACATGGAGGATACTGTTCTTCCGTATTTAATTCTTTATATCCTTCGTGTATTCCCATTTTTAGATAGATAGGCCGTTATTTATAAACACCTCAAATTAGTGACCCGTAGCAGATATTTTTAAAAATAAATCTCTCTGGCCTTTCAACCCGAATTTAACGTACTTACAAAAACAGGCCAAGTGCGTGTCGAACTCGCGCACCGAGGGTTCCGTATCGCCACTTGTCAGCGCCACTCACGCTATCTATGTATTAGTTAAAATAGTTCATATTCTTTTCGGTAGATGGCGCGCATACACTTTTTAGTTTCTTGTATGGCAACCCCATGAATTTTTTACTTTTTCTTTTTTTATTATTGGTTGTTATATCGGCCATAATAAAACATATTCTGTGAAAATTTTAACGGGCTACCGATTACGGTTCAAGAGATACAGCCCTCGGACAGACGGACAGACGAACAGACAGCCAGAGGACGTAGGCTTAGTAATAGGGTCCCGTACGACGGACACGGAACCCTAAAAATGCTACGACACCGTTTGTGCGCATATTGCTTGTAACTCGAGAACGGCCACAACTATCAATGCAGCAGTGGCCAATGGCAACAACTTGTGTAGGAAGATTATTAATGAATGTAGCGCGCGGTGCAATCGATAGGGTAACCCGCCCTCCATAAACCCCAAGGTCGCGGCCAACAGCTGAAATTTTCAACGTGTGCTTGTCTGGTCCTCGAAATAGCCTACGTCGTCGCGTCGTCGTGGAAATATATACGCTGAAATGACATATCACACACGCTGAATCCCTACAATCGGGGTAAGCAGAGTAATCAGTGTTGTGCTGCAAGAACTCCGGTAAATTACAGGACAACACCGACCACCACGCTTCGCAAAGTATTCGAACAAGATTCAATCGATCAAGCAGCAAGTAAGGCACGAAGACCCACCTGCTGCATGACTCGGTGGAAGTACCGTGCCAAGGTGAGAGGTGGCAAGCCTATCGTCCTCTAGCACGGCATCTCGTCCTTATACCTTATTTGACACTGTCACAGTTTCGGTTTCAGTAAATTAAACAAACTATTGACGTGAATTCGATGAACGTCTAACGCTTCGCAACAAAGGGGGGCATTCCAGAAAGTTGGCGACATAAAATATTGTACTTTCGACGGCTTCTTGCTGCCAAACTATACAATCTATAAACACTCATCCGGCTACTACACAAAACCGTGCACTCTATCTACTTCCCTACCACCACCGATGACGTCACCGCCATCTCCCCAAGTGTGCTCTCGCGCTCAGTACTACTTGCGATAGCGTCAAAAGTACTCGTCCGATTTGCACCAAATAAACTCTCACGGACAGATTCAGGTTTAACATACATTTTGGCCCAAAAATACAATATTTCTTAAATACGAAAGCACACGGAGAACATTCATTGAATTCAAGAAACCAAACCAACCCGCGGCGGTAGTTGCTCGCCTACTTACTACCTAGTAATATTTTTAGGGTTCCGTATCCGGTACGGGACCCTATTACTAAGCCTACGCCGTCTGTCTGTCTGTCTGTTTGTCCGTCTGTCTGTCCGAGGGCTGTATCTCTTGAACCGTCATAGGTAGCCCGTTGAAATTATGACAGAATATGTGTTATTTATTATAGCTGATATAACAACAAATAATAAAACTAAGAAAAAGTAAAAAAATCACGGAGTCGCCACACAAGAAACTAAAAAGAGTATGCGCGCCATCTACCGGAAACAGTATGAAGCATTTTAACTAATCATGCATTTTAACTAATATGAAGCATTTCATAAAACACCCCATAGATGACGTGAGTGGCGCTGACCACGACACGGAACCCTCGGTGCACGAGTTCGACTCGCACTTGGCCAGTTTTTTTCGCCTCCTCAGCAAGTTATGTCCCTCTACGTATGTACTTTCATGTTCTGCATAGACATGATTGTGGGTTGTGTGTTTGGGTGAACTGTATCATGTTTTTGTGTGATTGTTTGACGCGATCATGAATGAATTATAGATTAGTTCTATATTTGTATTGGCTATGTAAGGTGTTAAAAGGATAAATGTTTGATTTGTGTCATTTTTATTTTGTACTTTGAGTTTTAGCTGGGGAATTTGTTAATAATAATAAATTTTATGTCACTTAATGTGCGGGAAGGGCGGGCTTATTACCTTAGGCAATATTCTCCAGTTAACCCTGTGGACCTACATTTTTATATGGAATCCGAACCATGGAGCAGTGGATGAAGGTATGCACGTAATTTTTTTCAAATCAGAATAAACTCATTGCTATTCGCCGGTTGGATTCGAACCTCGGGCCTCTCGCAAGAGAAGCCGACGACGCCCAAACCACTCGGCCACCCGCCGCTGTCTACTCTATTCGATTTTACATATTTATTGTAGTCGTTTTGCGATTACTGAATGAAAAGAAACAAATTCACAACTTATCGATTTCTAGAGAGCCGGAATTAATGTTCAAAGGCATTATGCACCAGTTATATCTGTCTTGTGGGTTAACGTTCTTGCCGAAATAGTTGTGGTATAAATGGTAAAATACCTGTACTACCTATAACCAGTACTACTTATAACTTCCCAACAAACAAATTTGTGCTAATGGCAGGTTGTTTAAAAGTGGTATATTGGATTAATAAAACGCGTCATTACTGTGTAGAGCTCTTGTGCCACCCTTATAGCGCTTACTAACGCTATTGTAAAGTCACTAAAGAACCTTAACCGGCGGCATAAGAATGGATCTCTATTAAACAGCTCTTATAACGCCTGTCTTAACACCATAATGAAAATTAGTTGGGTTGTACTACCTTATTACAAACAAATAGACGAAATTTAACAACAAAAATAACAAATAAAATTATCTAAGTATAATAACCAGTACTACCTATAACTTATACTACCTAATTACCTATAACCAGTCAGTACTACCTATCAGGGATGTTGCGGACAGAGGTGTCTGTCGTGTCGGTTTGCGGCACGAAATCGCGCACGACAGTTTCGGGTACAGCCCGAACACGGTGCGTGCAAGCCGAAATGTTCCGAGCACGATCGTGTTTCCGTGCTAGCTAGGCCAGCCCGACGCCCGGTCGACACGATAAGCACGAACCGTGTTGACGGCATGCTGATGTGATTATGCGCGCGCGCACCTACAAGAATTTAGGATTTTTTTATTTATTTCTTACTTATACAATGTCAGCCCAACGCAAATTTTTTCCTATAATTAGGAATAAGATGTCAAAGAAACAAAAGAAACTCTTTTGTTTTGGGATTAGTCTGGCTACACTAGACTGCAGCCCTGCCTGTCTTGTCAGCTTGTCGCCTTTTACGACATGCACGGGTAGAGATGCAGTGGGGTTATTCTTTTTAAGTACCGGCCCCACACGGTAATACAATATCATTGCTAAATCATGGCCCAGGCCCACTTGTGGCATAATAACTTCCGTCTCGTGTACAGCGGGCTGGCTCGTGTCATGCGTGACACGAACACGAAACGGGCCAGCTAGGCTGAGCCGAGTTTAACCGAGCACGCGCGGCGTCGTACACGGGGCGCGCACGCTCGCTTGATTCCTGTGCACCGGGCTGCGTTCGTGTCCAACTCGACACGATACGATAGGTCTGGTTGCGGATGCGATTTATTTGACATCCGCGGATACGGATGCAGATGCGGATTTTTGGACGCTCACATCCGCGGATGCGGATGCGGATGCGGATGTTAACAAGATTGCTTGAAGAGCCGGTTAGTTTAAATCCTTGAATAAAAGATATTATGCTTTTAATATATTTTATTGATCTTTCTGCAATTGTTTTTTGATGTTCGAACGTTGAAACCGACTGAACTCTTCTGGATGCATGGATTTCAGATGATTTTTCAAAGACGTAGTGGTGCGGCCCTTGCGAGAGTATGTTTTATTACATATTATACACAGCGATTTTTCGCGATCATTTTCATCCGCCTTGAAATAAGTCCAAATCTCACTTCGTTCGTACCGGTGGTGACATTGTTGTTACACTTTATGAATAACATTCACTTCTGGGACACTATACTTCGCCGCACTATATACAGTGGAGGTGGAATACTCGAGTCGAAAATTCAACTTAGAAGACGCGTCGTCGCGCGTGTTTAGACACGCATGCATACACGAAACGTGACGGAATGAAATGACGCAATAATAATGGAAAACAAAGTCGTCAGCACTGCACTGCACCGTCGCACTGCATATTCCCTTCCTATTGGTCAATTGCAGCGCGCGCCACTCGCGGACTCCGCCCAATTTCATTCAAGTCTCAACCTGCACTACATCCGCATCCGCATGAGTTCCGCATCGATTTAATGCGGATGCGAATGCAGATGCGGATGTCAAAATCAATGCGGATGCTCCGCATTTACGGATGCGGATGCGAATATCCGCAACATCCCTGCTACCTATAACCTGTCCTACTTATAACCTGGGGATCTTAAAAAGCTTGTCAATAAATTAGACTAAAATTTGACTTTTTGTCCGCCTTATAGCCGGCATGGGGCTCCTCTCTGAGCGCGCCGGTTTCTCGAGGAGTGGTGTTATTGGCTGGGCCTGATCTTCCCTGGAATCTCTTTTTACAGCTCTCGTCGCCATATGTTTTGTATGTATGTGTATACCATGTAGGCACGTTCATACACAAACATAGTACTGAAAATTCATTCTCAGACTAAAGCTAGAAACTCATTGGGCCCACGTACGCTACGCACGCGTACGTGGGCGCGTCGGTCTCCATACATTTTATATGGAAGAGTGCAGCACGCAGTGTGTCGCGTAGCGTAGGGTGGCGTGGGCGCAATGAAACTGCGTGCAGCACTCTTCCATATAAAATGTATGGAGACCGACGCGCCCAGATTCGCGTGTGTGGCGTACGTGGGCCCAATGAGTTTCTAGCTTTAGTCACGTACGCAGCTGCGTTTCCATCCCCATATTTACATACTTTGTGGAATCAATTTCACTCTACAAGCATTGGGCGGCCTGCCCTAGCGAGCCGGCCGTAGATGAAAGGGAAAATCCTCCCAACGAGTTATGAGAAACCTGAACTGAATAGATCAAAGTGACAAGTGATAAAAATGTGGATTCAGAAAATGTATGATTCAGATTCAGATTCAGATATTTATTTCGCCATTAAGAACACACAACATTAACAATATTTATAATGTTGTACATTAATTTTATATTTATACATTTATAATTTTACATTCAGCACTAACATTTAATTTCACTTTAAATTTGTTGATCACATTATTTTTTTATACATTTCATCATCATCATCATCAGCCTGTATCGGTCCACTGCTGGACATAGGCCTCTCCCAAGGCACGCCACCACACGCGGTCTTCCGCTCTTCTCATCCATCCACTCCCGGCTACCTTTTTTAGGTCATCCATCTGTCCACCTAGCCGGGGGGCGTCCCATTAATTTATACATTTACATTTATAAATTTTATTCTACACTAATACATACACAGCGCATAAAAAATATTAATTAAACAGATACATTCCTACTAACCCATACCAACTAATGAAACCGAACAAAACAAAACAGACGCAAGTCTAGTGTTTTTGTCTCGAAATTAAATTAACATACTTACTCGTAGTTACTCAGTTCAAAATGTAATTTTATCAACTATATATCTGAATATCATTGTATTTTTTCATAATAAGTAATTTGTATATTTGTTTGTTTGTTTGTATATTTCAAAAGGTTATTGTAGGTACATATTTGGTATTGATACATATGTACATACATACATAGCGTCACGCCTGTTTCCCGGTGGGGTAGGCAGAGACAACGGATCTCCACGTGCCACGATCCTGACACACCTCTGCCGCCTCTTCCACTTGATATTGATATTGATATAAAACAAATTAAAAGTACCTATCCGTATGTGTCATTTCTTCAAATGAAATCTTGTGCAAAGAATTCAAATTATTCTTCTATTTTTGTGTACACTTAAAATGTAATATTTTCTTTTGATATTTCTAGAAAATCCACACATTTAGTTTAAGCCCGCTCTCGTAGTACACGTGTCGAAAAATATCAAAGTTATTGGACTGGATTTTATCTTTGTGTACCATATTTTGTAATCACTTTTCACGTGCGCCATGAGTTTATGATCCTATCTTTATTTTGTCAAGAAAGTTTTTTGAATGAAGCGTTAGTTCATAGATTGTTATCATCATCAATATTATCATCACAGTCATCAGCCTTATCATCATCAACATTATTACCATAAATCTTAAAATTGTCAGCATCATCAACATTGTAATCATTATCAACATTGTTATCATCATCGTAATCAATATTGTTATCATCATCATAATCAACATTATCACACCTCATCATCAATATTATCATCATTATCCATCTGTGGATCCCCGCTTTTTTTGTTATGGATAGCGCGACATGTGGCATCGTTTCACCTACAAGTAGGTGTCTAACGACGCCCATGGACATTCTGTGATTGCACGGGGATTGCGAATGCCATGTCGGCCTAACAGAAGCCTTTTCACGCCCCATTTGAAAAACCCCAGGCTGTACTTGGAAGGAAATAGATGGGCAGGGAGTGGGTACCACATTTCCCGGTTATGTGAATAAAATACCTACAGAACCGGTTGGAAAATATGTTGGACATAGATCTCCCGCAGACGGCACCCGTAGGTCATCGGCTTCCCGAAACCTCTGACGACCGGCAGAATGTTTCAAGTTCGGCCATATGGCGCGCGGCGCGGAGGCTACGACGACGCGACGGCGCGGCGGGGCGCCGCCCGCGGAGCCGGCACTCCGGCACTCCGACTTCCGCTCAGAGATAGTTTGAAGCAAAAACTTATTAAAGTTTAGTTAAAAGTTTGAAAGTTCTTTATCTTCAAAATCTCCTGTATTATAAAATTGAACGCCTGTCTGTACGTCTGTAACGGATAAACTAAAAACCGGCGAAGTGCGAGTCGAACTCGCGCACCGAGGGTTCCGTATCGCCATGTTATGGCCAGCGCCACTCACGCCATCTATGGCGTGTTTATGAAATGCTTCATATTAGTTAAAATGCTTCATGCTCTTTTAGGTAGATGGCGCGCGTGCATACAATTTTTAGTTTCTTCTATGGGAACTCCCGTGAATATTTAACTTTTTCTTATTTTTCTTATTTGTTGTTATATCGGCCATAATAACACATATTCTGTGATAATTTCAACGGGCTACCTATTACGGTTCAAGAGATACAACCCTCGGATAGACAGACGGACGGACGGACGGACGGACGGACGGACGGACGGACAGACAGACGGCGTAGGCTTAGTAATAGGGTTCCGTACCGGATACGGAACCCTAAAAACGGCTGAACCTATTTACATATAATTTTCATTGAAATCTAACATACCTCGCAACGGTTGTAGGCACTTATTATCACGATATTTTAGCGAAAGTATATAAGATAGAAGTAAATAGAGGTAGAATTTAATTATTTAAAGAAAACACTTCCAGTATTCCCATATATTCGATTGTCGTAAAAGTAATTTGATGAAATTTCTGTACCGTGTGGGGCCGGTACTTTAAAAGAATAGCCCCACTGCATCTCTCCCCGTGTATGTCGTAAAAGACGACTAAGGGATATGACTCCCTTCTTATATTACTAGGTGGTAGGGTTTAATCCGCCCGGGTTTGTACCACCGCACTGAATGAAAGGTCGGTCGAAACGGCTATGTAAATAGTTTGTGTTTTCCGTCCAGTTCAGTGTAGCCGGCACGACCGAAGGGAAGCACTGACGTGGCACCAAGTTGACCCGGTGTTATGGGCTGACATCACGGATGTTGTAGGTGATGTAGCCAACCATGTCAGTTTCCATAAAAAAAAAAAAAAATTATACGGAAACCTAAAAAGTGATCAAGAGCGAGTCAGGCTAACAAATTATGGTTCCGTACTAAAACAAAACAATGTTTTTTTTTCTTTGAAAATATTATCCACTTTGTTGAAAAAAAACCTGCAGTTTTCCTGTGCTCTATGGCTTAATATCTACTAACCTTATGAAAGTCTAAATTATAGCTTTAGAAACTAGGAGAACAGGGGGGGGGGGGGGGCGGTAATTTTTTTCACATGACGTTTTTAGCTGTCATTCATCCACCATTCAACTTAAAATTGTACAAACAATATTTTTAGAATCCTTACAGTATGTTAGTTTAAACTTTTTTTTTACCTTCATTAGTATGTATACGTAATAAAAAATTAGTATGTAAGCTATATTTATAAAAAAAGCTCTATACGGTTTCTTACCCGGTTTCTTCCTTATGATTGCGCAGCTGACGGGATGTGACAAAAAAAAAAATGATGACGAACCACACTGAATATGCCTCAATAAAATATTGTTAATGTTGTGTATTTTTATGGTGAAATAAATATTTTGACCTGAATCTTTCAGACAATCCCCCCCCCCCCCCCCCCCCCCCCCCCCCCCCCCCCCTCCATCATCTACTAATACAAGGTCCAGATCCGCGCTAGAGTCTGCAGTGTATGCGCCTCGCTAAATTTCCCGCTCCGACGCGCTAGGCAACTTTTTTTTTAAACTTTTTCCTTCACTGCGAGAGCCAGTTAGTTTCAATAACGCTCCCCCAACGGGGAGAGCTGGCCGCCTCACAGCGCCGCCGGGGCCTTCCCAAAAGTATTACATGCCAGCGGCAATGATGTATGAACGAGATTCGTGTACACCTACATACTTAGATTTTTTCGCTCTTGAGGGTCCCGCAGGCGGCAGCCGCGCTGGGACAGGGACCCCCGTAAAATCGGTTAGTTGTCTGTCGGCCAGTCCGTCCGTCCGTCCGTCCGTCCGTCTGTCTGCCTATCGCACTCGCTGTTAGAAGAGATTGTTCTGGAACATAAAGCTCAAAGAATAAAAATCGGTCAAGTGCGAGTTTTACTCGCGCACGTAGGGTTCCGTAGATTCGCTATCATCAGCGCCATCTATTATCCAGTACCGTGACTAATCGATTCTTAGCACGTTTCTTGTATGGGAACCCCTAATTTTTTTACTTTTTGCTTTTCTTATTGTTATTTTTTGGACATCCCCCATAATAACACTCGGAACAATTTCAATCGGCTACCTATTACGGTTCAAAAGATACAGCCCTAAAGTTAGGACAGACAGACGGACGGACGTGCGGACGGACGAACAGACAGACGGCGCGGCGTAGGCTTAGTAATAGGGTACAATACGGTACGGAACCCTAAAGACGCACCAAAATGAATGTTCATATTCATAATATTATGTCTCAATGAAAATATATTTTATTATAATATAGCTGTGCCCGCGGCTCCGCCCGCTCTCATATTTCACTTCACTGCTAACCTCATAAGCCATTTAGCGTGATAGTAAGTAGCCTATAGATGGGAAGAATCAAGCTATCCGTAGAATTTTGTTTTATTAAAATCGGTTCAGTGGTTCTCGAGTTATAAGCGGACAGACAGACATACACTCAGACACTCAGACAGAAAGCAGACGTTGGATTTTATGTGGATTTTATTATAGGTAAGGATTTGCGTTTAAATTGAATTTGTTATAAGAGAAGATAGAGGATTAGATACAATGTATTCATAAAGACAACTTATAAATGAAAGATTTCCTCTATAAAAATATATTGTTCACATTGTGTGTTCTTTATGCCAAAATAAATATTTGAATCTGAAACTGATACGGAACCATCGTGTGAACAACAAAGTTCGCACTTACCGGGCTTTTTTTTTAGCATTCTTTTTCGGAATTTTGCGTCAGAAATTTGTGGAAAATTACTATAGGGAGGTTTATTCCCGGGGGCGAGTTTGCAAGAATATATATTATTGAGCACAATCGGGAGACTTGTTCGAATTTTTTCAGGTGTATGCGTCGATTTGATAAAAAGTGACACTTTTGCTCAAGTGCTTGGAAAATAAGTCAGTCTTTTTAACGAGATGAGAAAAGATTCTTTGTTGGAATTTCATTTATGGCGGCCGATCATTTTTACATTTTTACAGTACTTGGATGGATGACCGCTCGACCGTTGGAGGCTGACCGTGGTTCGGATTCCACGTTAAACTGTAGGTCCCTTCCCTTCTTACCTTACTAGGTGGTAGGGTTTATCCCGTCCGGGTTGGTACTACCGCACTGAGCGAAACATGTCGGTCGAAAAGGCTATGTAAATAGTTCGTGTTTTCCGTCCAGTTCAGTGTAGCCGACATGAAATGAATGGAAGCACTGGCATGACACCTACCTAGTTCACCCGGTGTTATGGCCTGAGATACGGATGTTGTAGGTGATGTAGCCAACCGTGTCAGTTTACATAAAAAAAAATCATCGGAGGGTACCATAGAGAAATAATATACGTGAAGCACCAATGATCTATAGATCATTGGTATATACTATATTATAGTACTAGATTTGTCTTTATCATACATCACTCCCGACGATACATGTCACGACCAAATAAGCTTATAAGCTGAGTTCATCATCATCATCATCATCAATCAATCACATCAATATCAATACTAATAATAAATCTGTAAGGGATGGTCATGGAGTAAGTTACTTTGTTTTATGAGATACTGCGTTTGTAGACTCTATGTATGACACTAAAATTAAATTGATGATTTTTTATAATAATTTTCTGTATGTATGTATGTATGTTCCTCCATAACTCTTAATCCGATCATCCGAATTCGATGAAACTTAGTACAAGCACATTTAGCTACACGAGACACAGGATGGGCTAAATAAAATTTAGTTCCGGTTAATCTATCTAACATGTGGCTCTCAATTGGCATGTATAGTGTATGGTATATTGAATGTTACATTGCATGGTACATTGAATGTTACATTGCATGGTACGTAGAATGGTACATATCATGGTACAGTGCATGGTATGTACATAGCATGGCACATTGCATGTACAATGTATGGTACATTGCATGGTACATAGCATTGTACATTTCGTGTTCCATTGCATGGTACATTGTAGCAGTCTGTACGCGGCATAAGAAAGAGAAGAGAATAATATGTAAAATAATACGTCACAAGGTGACGCGAGGGCGTTCCCGGGCATGCGTTTAATTTACATAATTTTCAGGTCGACCCTTCCGCATTCGCCTACTCGCGCTCCCCGCGACCCGTCTTCCTTCGTCTTCCACTTTCATTGATGTGAAATATATTCGTACATTTGAGGAAAACTTTTTTATTTTTATTTTATTCATTTCTTCACGAGAAAAACAATACAAAACACTCTAAATTTAATATTAACAATATAAACATTATTAAAATGACACAGGAATCCAGGATAAAAAAAACCCGAGTTCACATTTCGTATTGTCAGCCTCGGTAGTTCAGTGGTGCGGTCGGTCGACTGTTGTTAAACAACCCTGAGCGCGATCAGTACTTGGATGGGTGCCCGCTCGACCGTTGGAGGCTGACCGTGGTTCGGATTCCACGTAAAAACTGTAGGTCCCTTCCCTGCTTACCTTGCTAGGTGTTTACTAGGTTCGAGACTAGGTTGAGACTGGAAGAAAAGAGATCGTCTTGCTCGAGGCCAGGCAGCGACTAGAAATCCGCTCGGTAATAAGAGCGCTGTGGTACGCTAGTAATATATATTCGGTGGCTGTGGTCCAATCACTTCGTAGTTTCGCTCGACTGGAGCTTACGTAATAAGGGCGTAGATTCCACGTGTAGGGTTCACTCTATGGTGAGTATAGAGATACACTATTCGCCTAGACTGACCTTGGACGCCAAAATCTGATATGAAAAGTTAAATTACAAATTAAAAAAAACACCAACGTAAAAAATATTTTACGTTTAGTTAATTAAAGGATTCGGGGGACCGCTAAGTAAATACCCTTTTTATATTTTATTTATTTAGCGGTATCCCGACTCATTTAAGTAACTAACCGGAAATTATTTTTGAATTTTTTAGGGGGAACCCCTTAAAAAGGTTTTTTAAATTTGTAATTGTATTGTATTGTAATTCAATTAAAAAAATCGGTGGTCCATATTTAAGAAAAAAAATGTTTTTAATTACTTAATTACTTGATTAATTGTTTACCAACATAGCTAACAACCATGCCGATTAACCAGCTTTCTAATTAAGAAAACCGCATCCAAATCGGTCCATCCGTTTGCGAGCTACGATGCCACAGACAGACACACACATACACACACACGTTATAAACTTTTAACACCCCTCTCTTTTCGTCGGGGGTTAACAATTGAAGATGATCTACCAGAAATATTGGCAAAACTAAACGAAATACACTAACCAGTGTAAAGGGCCTGTCTAACCCTTTTCACGATACCACTGTACCCGGATTTCGGATATGACCTGACCGGGCCTTCGAGAACATGCCCGCACTCGAACCGGGCAGCCGCCCTCGCACTCACGACGACCGGGTGTAAGTTTATATTGACAGGATAGGTACCATAAAGGGGATATGGCTAGAGTAAAAGCGCGAGGGTAAAACGGCGCGCAACAGGAGAACCAACTTATGTTTGGTAAATCCGTCTTTCTTTATGGAGTTTCAACGTGGAATCACGTCTTAGTCATATCGTACAAGGTGCGATGCATGTAAGCTAAAAAATGATGTCACCGACACAAAACATGTACCGGGAAAATGGTCAATGCTCAATTTCTAAATAACGAACATACAAAAACATATATCAGCAAAATGAGGAAGGTGGAGCAAATACAACAATAATAATAATTATTTTTTGTAAAATATTTTTTTTGGGATCGCGCGAATTTTTGCGAAGCCCCCTCAGGCGCGAGGCCTTCGGCGGTCGCCGACGTCGCCGACGCCTAGCGCCGCCACTGAGTTTGACATAAACGTACTCATAATATCCGATTTTCCAATCGCAAGTTCAAATTTTACGTAATATCCCACCCCGTATGGCCGGCGGCGGGTCATATGGAAGTGTCATAGGCAGTTTGTGTAGAGCGAACATTCTAGTTTGCATATCCCATCGGGATTATCCCTCCCTTATCTTGTCACCCTTACTGTCAGCGGAAGGGGTTTTCGATTTACCTATTCGATTTATTTGAAAATTGACTAGGCAGGTAGAGTTATCTAGTTCACCTGAAAAGTATCGATAGTACTGTAGATATATAGGAAAAAATTTATGTAATTCGGTATGGGCGGCTGAGTCAGAGGGCCAAAGCACATGTTCCGAGCAGCCAATATCACCTCCGAGAAGGTAGGTTCCATAAGGGAAACTTCCCTTTTTTTATTGCTTCCGAACTGGGTGTCTCTGCGCTAGGTCGAAGCCTCAGGCGCAGCCAATTTCACCGCCGAGGAGGTGCAAGTCCGGCTTGGAGGTGGACTAATGTTGCTGGGGAAAGGCTATTAACCCGCGATTTGAAGATCCGTGGATTGTAGGAGTGGGGAAAGATATTCCCTGGGAGCCCGTTCCACACCTTTGCAGTGCGGCACAAGGACGATTTAGAGAATCGTGCAGTTCGAAGGACTCTTCTGTCGACTATAAAGGGGTGTTCCGCGAGAGTATATGGCGGGTTTGGCGTAAATTTTTTTTTCGAATTTCGAATTTCGCCACAGCTCTAATTTTGGAATTTATTTAGTTTTTGATTCAGATTACATAGCAAGAGAACACACATAATCTAAAACATTAAAACATCGAAGGCCTCAAAAATTCAGTTAAATATTATACAAATATACAAACAATTAAAAATTATATGTTAAAACTACTATTTCCTAAAATATCACAATTGATTTATAAAATAAAATTCATAAGATAAAATAAAATAATAGGAACTCAATAAAATTCATAAAAACATTACACATAACAACACAGCAGATTCATTTATTCAATCGTAAAAAAAAATCTTTCAGCGTATAGAATGATTTAACTATTAAGTTCGTTCTTTATTGAATAATTTAACAGACATAGACATGTAGTTAAAGCTTCATTAGCCCGCCTTTGCACCTCACGTACCTTTATTCATTGTGTTATTCCTGTTAAAATATTTATGGAGCAATAAATAATTTTCTATCAGACTATCTGCTCTACTTTTATCAACGTAGCACTCACTTACAGACACGAGAAACTCAATTTCCATAGTTCATCTTCATTTCACTTGAAATATATTTATTTCCAGGTACACTTGGCACCATGTACAGAGATACAGTTTGAATAACCTTGTCGTTCTCACAATGGTCTATGCACCCTAGTAAACACTCTACATGAGACCGGTGAACGCTTCTTTGACAAGGTCCTAGAAAAGAGCTTCACATTTATGTAGGACGGTCCAAAGAATTCAATCGATAGAACTGATATTCTCGAACATTGCATGCAATTTACTTAGTCTCAATCACGATCTAAAAAATGCACACAATTTCAGACGGTTAGTAACGCGTGTATTTCTTTAAATATAGGTACGTGAGCCCATAAGTGAGAGAGATAGGTATGTATTTGTTATATTGTGTGTTTGAATCACACCACTTATGGATAGACTAACTATTCTCGCGACTTTGATGTACGGTACATTATCCTTTAACCATCCTTATAGATGTGATAAAAAACTTCGGATAAAACAGCATGTAGATTGACTGAGTGGTTCTCGATTCGAGTGGTTGTCGAGCATAGAACATAGAATTGACGACGCGTTGGTCGGTCAGACATAGAAGAGCCTTTATCGATTTTCCGTTTTTTTTTAAGAATGGTTAAATAATTAAATGAACAAAACGATCTAACAAGTAGGTGCAAACACGCACAAGTTACAAGCTTACAAGCCCAGTGAGTACAATAATTTGAAGTGAAAAGGCGGGCTTATCCCTTGAAAAGATTTCTTCCAGGCAAACTTTACAAATTTGAGACGTGAAAGTTGTGGGTAGTACCAAAGATATAAAAATTGAGAATTTATTATGACTTTTATCTGCTCGACGTGTTAATGACCCTTTTACACTTTTAAGTACATTGGGACTACCCCTACGGAGATGGCGCTAAGCATCAGCGGTTTAAAGTGCATACACACCAAGCGAGCACTACTGGGAGTTCTACGAGTATGCTCGATGTGAAGTAGGCGCCAGTGGCGTAGCTAGCAAGATGTCCGTTGGGGCAGTGAAGAACTTCTGAGTAGCATCTTAAACTATAGGTCCATTCCCTTCCCACCTTATTAGGTGATAGGAATTTACCCAACCGAGCTGAACTACCACACTGAATGAAAGGTCGATCGAAACGGCTATGTAAACCTTTCGTGTTTTCCAGTTAAGTGTAGTCGGCACGCCCAAAGGGAAGTACTTACATGTAACCTAGTTCGCCAACCTGTTGGGGAAGTTGTAGATTATGTAGCTAACCATGTTAGTTTCCATAAAAAAACCTTGCCTTCGATAAGGCCAAAAGGTCTATTTTTAGGTCACGATATGAGGCAGTAGTAAAATTTGCAAGCATTTTTTCGGCGAGAATAATTGCGAAAAATACAAAATATATTTCTCACCTAATAAATATACAATTTCCTGAGTAATGCGTGCAGTTTTTCAAATAAAATGGTGTAAAAACACCTGGTTTTTTAAAGATATGCATTTTTCAAATTTACGTTATCGTGATATTTAGAACATAAATTACAAACAAACGGTAGAGTAGTTTGTATATTTTACACCACGCTCGGCGAAACTCGACGACGTGGCACTTGCTTGTCATTCGTGTTAGGGCGATTGCATATAAATTTACGAATTCGTTTGTACAAAAACTGTAACTTTTTATCTATGCGTAATTCATTTTTTTTCACTACTTTGTTTCTTTTCTTCTAAAGAGTCATTTAAAAAAAATGTATGTACAGTTGGTAAATACGCCATGTATTAAAATTAACCTGTATATGTTTTCTTTTGCTTTTATTGTAGTTTTAGTTGTTTATTTTGTCATAAGCGTCATTGCGAATATTTCAGAATTTATCATTATTATATCTGTTTTGCCCTGTACAGTAAAGAAATAAATATAGAACACTCAGAAAAAAAAAACACACACACACATAATGATAATGCACCTGCATTTTCGTTGATAGATTTCAAAATTTCAAATTGGCAATGAGATACTGGTTTCTGTTCTAATACTTCTACAATGGCTGCTGTATGGTTCTGTCTTATGATAGACTATAATTTATGAGGTAAGAAAACGACCCCCTACTCTTCTCCATAGATACGGATCTGAATGGCGCTGCCTGGGTGAAATAGTCTATGTATGTATATATTCTGAATGAAGCGAGCAATACTGAGAACTCCACTCAACATTTACTCAGCTCCCTTCATACCATTCACATATCTAATGCGAAATTCTTGATTATTTTCGCATTTTGTACACGCATAAATTGTAAAAAGTATTATTTGTGGCTCTCAATCATTCAGTTCATTTATTTGAGTTAAAATACATCTTTTCAATTGGTTATTTTGAATAGTTATTTCAGTTCGTAAAAGTTATTTGAAAAAATACCTGCTTATTTAAAGATATTAGCAGTCCTGTCTCGCTCTCCGCGGAAGTGAAGAGCGAGAGAAGACTGCATCGTTTTTTAGTTAATTGATCGATTGAATCTTTTTCGAATACTTTGCGAAACGTGGTGGTCGGTGTTGTGCTGTAATTTACCAGAGTTCGTGCAGCAAAACACCGATTACTCTGCTTACCCCGATTGTCGGGATTCAGCGTGTGTGATATGTATGTATGTAAATTTCCTCAAGGGGCGTCGTCCAATAATGTAGGTAAGTACCAGTAGGTACCTACATTTTCATAGATAGATTCCAAAATTTCAAATTGACAATGAGATACAGGTGTATGTTCTAATCCTTCTACAATAAAAGAAAGATTAGAAAAGAAACCAAAAATTTTTTATTTATAGTATGCGATATTCAACTTGCAAATAGATTTTTTATCATTTTATAATATGCGTTATAATATGGGTTGACCAACACTTAGGGAGCACATTTATTAGGGGTTCGTATGGGCATGTCCTTATGTTAGTAATATATAAGTCAGTGCCTGCATGTCGTTGCATTGCCGCCGACGGCGACGCGACGGCGACGACAAAGGAGCTATTTCAGCAGGATGTGACCGGAAAAGCTGCATTGGGCACCGGAAGGACGTTTTCCAATTCCGGTAAACTCCGAACGGCCGGCGGCGGCGCTGGCTCGGCGATTGGCCGCCGAGATCAAAGGTTTACGATCTTCAGGGATTGTGAACGATTTTTCGTGTATTACTCAGTGATGTTTTGAAGGTATAGGATTCAGCGTTCTGTACATTGGTGGAGAATTTGGTATTCTAATGTTTTTAAGTTTACACTGTTATTAGGAATATTCATTTTTAAGTTTCCGGATTAACAGTAGGTTTAAAGACTTACATAAGTCGACGTTTCGCCCGCTACGTCACGGGCTTCATCAGGAACTACGGGAGTTCCTGGAGCCGGTGCCTGGAGTTTGACGTCTGGTACAACGGACACCAGACGTCGGCTCCAGGAACTCCCGCAGTTCCTGATGAAGCCCGTGACGTAGCGGGCGAAACGTCGACTTATGTAAGTCTTTAAACCTACTGTTAATCCGGAAACTTAAAAATGAATTTGGTATTCAATAGAAAACATTGCCATCTAGCGATAAACTAATGCAACGCTTTGTGAAGTAGTATGCTAGGCAAGGACCGCGTCGTTGAAGTGAAGGATAAGTAGAGTATTATCGACGAACGTTCGGCGAACGGCCGTCGGCCCGTTCGCCGATTAGTAATTTTTTTAGAAATTACGTGATATGCGTGCTCTTATTTGTGATATGTGACGCTTGTTTCTCTTCCCGGTACGATTTTTGCAGTGTCGCAAGGGGCACGTAGGCATTATATTTGTAGAAAACTACGATCGATGCGCCTGCGCTCCCCGCCGAGCGTGCGAGCGTGCGAGCGTGCGACTGACAGACCGCCAACTCGAGATCCACCGTTTGGCTTATGTCAGTAGGAACCGATCAAGCATATTGGATGTGAAGTCTATTACGCAGTAACTGTCAAAATAACGTCAAAATTTGCAATGGATGTGACGACGCAGTACTCTCTCGCTCTTCACTTCCGCGAAGAGCGAGACAGGACTGCTTCGTCATATATTTGTTATGGAACCTAATATACTTGGTTAAATTGGTTTATAGTTTTAGGGTTCCGTAACCGGTACAGGACCCTATTACTAAGCCTACGCCGTCTGTCTGTCTGTCTGTCCGTCCGTCCGTCTGCCTGTGGGCTGTATCTCTTGAACCGTAATAGGTAGCCCGTTGAAATTTTCACAGAATATGTGTTATTTATTATGTATGGCCGATATAACAAACAATAATAAAAATAAGAAAAGGTAAAAAATTCACGGGGGTTCCCATAGAAGAAACCAAAAAGTGTATACGCGCGCGCCATCTACCGAATAGATTGTGGAGCATGTTAACTAATCATGACATTTAACTAATATGAAGCATTTCATAACACGCGATAGATGGCGTGAGTGGCGCTAACCACGACATGGCGATAAGGAACCCTCGGTGCGCGACTCGCACTTGGCCGGTTTTTATTTCTCAAAAGAACATAAACATAAAGAACAGGGCTCGAAAATTCGCCAAAAACGTCACACGTTATTAATAGACGACCCCTCAACACTGCCCATACTTAGAATTTTCCATTCCGAGGTGGTTCGCCAAAGTTTTACGTTATTTATGTATTAAAACGAAGAGTATATTAAAGTAAGTACCAACTGGGAACTCGGGAGTGGGTGTTCGCTTACGAACACTCGAGTTACGGCACTCGGAAGCTGAGGGGCTCTAGTCTAGATCGTGCGCGTTTGAACACGCTTGTCGTGTGGCATGGTACCTAGTTACGACAGGATTGTTTTTTTTATTCAGTGTCAGTTTATTTATGGATCCAGTCGATAATACACTACACTTGGACAAGTCCGATGTCATTTTGTGTTCGCTTATTCTATTAGAATGGCGAGAAAGAACGGGCAAGAAGGCTTGCCTGCAGTCAAAAAATATCCTTCCTTACCTATAATAAAATCCAACGTCTGCTTTCTGTCTGTCTGAGTGTCTGTCTGTCCGCTTATAACTCGAGAACCACTGAACCGATTTTAATAAAACAAAATTCTACGGATAGCTTGATTCTTCCCATCAACTATAGGCTACTTACTATCACGCTAAATAGCTTATGAGGTTAGCAGTGAAGTGAAATATGAGAGCGGGCGGAGCCGCGGGCACAGCTTGTGTAATATATATTTCAACCGTGTATATATTTAATCCGTGTTAACTGGAGCTTATAGCTCTAGTTATTCTGTTCACTATTCTCTTTGGCATCTGCCTGAAGACTTGATGAACTGTTCACTATAAATCATACTAAGAAAGATGTTCCAAGCTTTTATTGAAATTTTCAAAATATAAACAACCCCTTGTCTCTCGGCCGAGACTCGCGAACCAATACAAAAACAAACCGCTTTCCGCTTTAGAAGGATTTTCAAAATATTAAAATATTTTTAATATTTTAATTGTACTGATAGCCAGGTGGTAAAGTGGTAATCAGTACAATATATGTTTAAACCGTGTGTATCGCGTATACACCCGCGATGTCAGCCTTTCGTTTTATTTATCGCACACTTCATTTCGGCCACACCAATGGCTGGGTTCACACTAGGTGACTTGAGTAATGTGGCACCGCGCCAGGGTGCGGAAATTGGTGCCACTTTATTGCTGCCGATAGCGCGGGGTCCCACGATCTAATGTTTTCCAAAATGTCCCATTTCGGCGGCAAATGACGCCGCGGGGCATCTCGTTGCCTTCATCGGAAAAAGGGTGAAACTTGTGAAATATTGGTGTTTACACTGTGTGAGTGGTGTTCTCTTTACGCTAGTCCACAAAAATTCTAGCTAAGAATTGTGTGAAGTGTCGAGAGGCAGAGAAAGAATTTATCTGTGCAGTCGACAGATTGTCGACTGCACAGATAAACAAAAAAACAGACAAGAAAAAATTTTTTTTAAATCGGATAAGGATTTCGGGTTAAAAACGTAATGCCTAACGAAGATTTTGTATGGAGAAAGTTATCTTCCGTCTCGTCTTAACGGCCGCAGCACGCTTGCTGGGTCATTCTGGTTGCCGGTGCGTTTCAGGCTCCAAGCGACGAACTCTTTACCAAACAAAAACTCCACAATATGTCCAACGTATTACCAAACTGACAAATGGCCCTAATTTTCCTCCTTCTACGTGCAATCACGCAATACAACTAAAATCACATATAGAACCATGTCACATGCCGCTCGCTCGTTCAACCTCCTATAGTATTAAAAGGGGCTTGCATTGAATTATTAATTCTGACAAGGTTCTATAGAAATTATGTTTATTTTAAAAGAGACCATCTCCTTTACCGCTCCCAGGAGCCAAGGAAAGAAGACACCGAGTTACTCCATCTTCGTATAAACCTAATCCCAAATGACGCAATAAACTTCGTATTAGCCTACAAACAAGACCGTCGGAATTCTAGACTTATGTATCGTCTATGTAGGTAAAGAAACAACGCTATAACATATACACGTAGGAAGTGCCTACAGATGTTCAGTGCCGTAGCTTCGTTCCGTGTTGGGTCGGTACTTAAAAAGAATAGCCCCACTGCATCTCTCCCCGTCGCATGTCGTAAAAGTCGACTAAGGGATAAGAAAATTCGTCAGCCTCGGTAGCTCAGTGGCGCGGTTGGTTAGTCAACTGTTTATTAAGCAACGCTGAGCGCGGTCAGTGATTGGATGGGTGACCGCTCGACCGTTGGAGGCTGACCGTGGTTCGGATTCCACGTTAAACTGTAGGTCCCTTCCCTTCTTACCTTACTAGGTGGTAGGGTTTATCCCGGCCGGGTTGGTACCACCGCACTGAACGAAACGTCGGTCGAAACGGCTATGTAAATAGTTCGTGTTTTCCGTCCAGTTTAGTGTAGCCGACATGAAATGAAGGGAAGCACTAGCATGGCACCTAGTTCACCCTGTGTTATGGGCTGACATCACGGATGTTGTAGGTGATGTAGCCAACCGTGTCAGGTTCCATAAAAAATAAATAAAAAAAAAAGCTAGAATTTTTCAAAAGGGAGAATATTTATCTGAGATGCAATCTAAGGGTCACATTGACTGCAGGCGTGGTTTATTGCCCAGATAACGGACCGTGCTATTCAGTCAGTTAGTCAGCGTGTAAACGTCCACTGCTGCACATACGCCTCTCCAATTTTCCTCCAGTCCTCCCGGCCTTCAGCGATACGGAACCACTGCTTTCCGCCAACGCACTTGATGTCGTCGTTCCATCTGGCGGGTGGTCTTCCCACACTCCGTTTTCCGGTCCACGGCCACCAGTGTAGGCTCCAACGGTCATCGTATCTTCGCCTAACGTGCCCAATACACTTCAGCTTAGCCGCCCGGTGTATCGACTACTTTCGCGCCGGCGGATTGCCTCGTTACGCACCATATCACGTAGCGATATTCCCAGCATGGCTCGCTCCATTGTTCGCTGGGCGACTTTCAACCTTCGGACAACAGCGACCGTCAGAGCGCCGCCGTAGCAATTAGTATAGCGTGGGATAGAAAATTATACTAAGTGCACATTGAAAAAAAATCCAGTGCTTCTACGCTGTGATAATCTAACTGGCGGAATGTTACAATGTAAATATGACAAATCTGAGCGCAGTGCACTGCCAAGAGATAATAAATAAACAATAAACAATTTTTCTTCATTAGATAAACGCAAATTCGAAACTGAAGAGTAAAAGTACGTCCCGACCAGGATTCGAACCTGGAACTCCAGCTTGAGCCGCCAGCGCGTTGCCATTTCCGCCACCGGGTCGATGACGTGTCTCTCTAAATTTTGGGACCGTTGCTTGCATCTTCTTTAGTAGGTATGACGAAATCTGCTGCGTTCAGTCAACTTGCACGATTCAATATTGAATCTTATGCTGTCGTCACCAAAGTCGTATTTGGCATCGGACGCTAGAAAGTCAGTGAATGTATGGGCAGGCCTCACGCACTCTATGTACTTGCGCGCGCTAACTACCTACCGCCCGGAGGACCGCCGGCGCGGTCTAATTCAGTGGAAATTCATCAGCCAGGCGAAGCATACCTACACGCTCGCCCACGCAACTGCGCGCAGCTGCAAAGCGATAATCACTTTACACTCGATCGTTTAGGTACATTTTCGCACGCAGCGATTGGCGAGACGTGAAACAATAGGCTCTTAAAACCGAAGGTATGGAACTTTTTCTATGGAGTGATTTATCTGTTACGAAGTAACTATTAAGTAATCTGTGGTATATATGGGTGACCACCGATATATCCACCCATATACCGCCCAGGCATGCGTATGAACCGACGGACAGTCGACCGACCGCACCACTGAGCTAGCGAGGCTGACAAAACGGTGTCAAGTATTATATAATAACGAGCTAGCGAGACTGACGATAATAATAAAGGTAATAATCTTTCCTTCTTTAATAATGTGATAAATCCAATAAAAATCAATTTGAACATTACACGCAGCCACATTCTGTGAGAGGAAACCGAAATATCTTTCCGTATTATTTTCCGAACTTTCGCCTTCTCGTAAAAATACAAGATATTCGAGCAAGTTTACACAACCCCACCCTTGGGCATCGGAGGCCTTTTTCGATTACAGATACAACATTTTTCGTACAAATCTCTGTGATTTTGTACGACACTGGTATCAGAAGGTATTTTCTGGTGGAGTTTACACGTTAGGAACGCGTCGTATTATGATTAAATCACTGTTTTTTTTTATTGAGCCGAGCCACCCATAAGGTTTCTAACGACGCGCATGGGCATTCGGTCGTATGCGTTGGTTGCGAATGCCATGCCGGCCTGACAGGTGCGTATTCACGTCCCTCTTGAAGGACCTGATACTGTACTTGGGGGAAATATCTGGGCAGGGAGAGCGTTCCAGAGTTCTGTAGAGGAAAGGTCTGCAGAACCGGTTGGTACGCATCGGTAAGTCCAGCGACAGACCAATTTATACAAGATTATACAATCCATAAGTAAGTACCTATTTTTTTATGTAACCCAACATGAGTGGCTGTGTCGAGGGACAAAAGGTGCTCTCGACAGATCCAAACACACACTTCTCCTCGCGAAACCAAGCTCATTGGGATGCCATGCCAGTAGATTTTCGGTTTGGTTAAAAGATTCGGGAAACTTACTCGCCGGAAGGTAGTTCCACATCCCAGCGGTGCGACAGAGAAACCATTTTGAGAAACGATTTATTCTCAAAACCTCAAGGCGGCGAGTCTCTCTGTGAGTGTTGCGGAGTTGAGACGGATAGCAGGGAATAAGGGAGGCTAGTTCCTCAGAGCAGCGACCGTGGTAGTATCTGTAAAACAGACTAAGCTAACTCACAAAACATCTTGACTCAAGATGCTCCGGAATATCTGTAAGTTTCGGGTCACCAATAAGACTCGGATGGCTGTATAGAATCCAAGAACTGGGATGGCTACATCACTTAACGCACTCATGATGCCAGGTGCCATGGTAGTGCTTCGCTTTGGTCGGGTCGGCTACACTGACTGAATTGGACGGATAACACGAACTCACCTAGCTATGATACATACTTCAAAAGACGCTGGAAGAGAATGCCTTAGTTAGGCAGTTTAAACATTTTGCAACAGTTTGCACATTTATGCAATGCAATGCAATGCAATACAATACTATACAATACAATACAACAGTTTTCATAGCCGCTTCCTATTCATACCAATTTCAAAAACAGAAGGGCTTACACCGCGGGTCTAGTGACTTAACCGACCATGTCGGATTCCACATATACAATTTCAAAGAAACCGATGAACCACGGAACACGCGTGGCCAGTTGGGGAAGAAAGACGGCCATCGATCGCTGTTCTGAGCGATGAAACAACTGTGACAGAAGTTACGACACCGCAGATAGGTGAGTAACTGTCATTATAACGTAAGAATTGCACTAACGAGTCGTTTCCTCGGCCAACGCACATCGTCATCAGATAACAGGCAAATTACTTCAACTTGCCGCTGTATTGAAGACCGCCTGCGTTACGTTTAAGGTTAAGAGATTGGTTCGGCATTCGTACGTACAGTACCCGGCAGTAAGTACCGAACGCGCCAGCAGCAGAAGCCGCTTCGATGCCGCTCGCCCTTAGCCAGCAGTCGGTCACTGCGACCGCCCTAACTTAGGGCGGACAAAGTGACCGCTACTAGTCGCCAGCTGGCCGGCCACGGCGACTGCCCTATTTTATATAGGGCGGACAAAGTGACGGCAGGCCTCGCGCGGTTTACCGCGCAAAAAAGACCGGTTGCGGTGTGATAGTCTTACGACTAATACCTTTTTTCCTTCGCAGATTCCAGATTCCCCCTATCATACGAACTCGCACGTCTCTGTGTGACAGTGATGTGATGACGCTCTACAACCGGATTGTCTCTTTCTAAAGCTCGATACGCATTATTTGCTACCTGGGAACTGTGCGTGTCGTTTTCGCACGTTTCGCGTTTGTAAAACTGTGCCATTGTAATATTGAGAAATGGTTTGGAAAAATTATAATTTTTTGTATGTATGAATTTTTTTTGTCCATATTCGGCCCAGCAGATGTCAAGAAGTTTCCACGTGCGGCACGTAACTTACGTACCTAACAGTCGCGAGCGTGTGTTGAGTCATGGTGGCGGTTGTGGCGTCCGCTTTGGACTTCGGCGCTCTGAGGCGCTACCTCAGCGCCCCGGAGGGTCAGCGCGCCGGAGGGTCAACGAACCGGAGGGTCAGCGCGCCGTAGGGTCAGCGCTCAGACCAGGAGGACATGGGCGTTGTGCCTAGTGCTTCTATAGCAGTTTCGGTGAGATATTGTGATCAATCCACCGAATTTCTGTGACCCTTCCGACAGCACGTGAGTTGTTAATTCCATTTCAGAAAAAAAAATTACGCAATTTTAACTAATTTTCTTTTTAATATCTTGAGAAATCGAATAAACATGCACTTACACTTTTTTAAAGCATAATAAACACAGTTGTCAGTATTGTTATGCCGAATACATAGAACACTTTATTAGAAAAGTTTTTCTTTATAAACATTCTTCGGTTTTCTGATATTAATTTCAATCAACCAACAGTGCTTCACGATGCTTCTGAACGCTCCAATTCAGCGTTCTGAACGCATCGTGTGAAGCTAGCCCCCTTTCTAAAACTCGAATGGTCGGTGCTGGACTCGCGTGGTTAGTTTTCTGCCAGTACTGTACATAATAACGGGATCTGGAGAATTAGCTGGTTCCTTTTTAGTCGACAAGGCTACAAAATGACTTATTGACGGATAGCATCTGAGATGGTCTAGAAATGATTATGCAAGTCTAATGCTCGTATACATAGAGTTCTCAGTCTTAGCTCGCCAAAACGGTTGGGTACATCACCTACAACATCCGTGATGTCAGCCCATAACACCGGGTGAACTAGGTGCCATGCCAGTGCTTCCCTTCATTTCATGTCGGCTACACTGAACTGGGCGGAAAAGACGAAAGATTTACATAGCCGTTTCGACCGACGCTTCGCTCAGTGCGGTGGTATCAACCCGGCCGGGATAAACCCTACCACCTAGTAAGGTATACGAAGAGAAGGGACCTACCTACAGTTTACGGTGGTTTAAATGCACAGAAAAGGCGTTGGTAATTTTGAAAACATGTTATCTTGCTACCAAAATCTGGTCAACGCGCACTCCGTTTTCATCAGACATATGAATGATGAATTTGTCAGCCTCGATAGCTCAGTGGTGCAGACAGTAAACTGTCGCTATTGAATTTTAAGCAACGCTGGGTGCGGTCAGTATTTGGATGGGTGACCGCTGACCGTTGGAGGCTGACCGAGGTTCGGATTCCTCGTAAAACTGTAGGTTCCTTCCCTCCTAATCTTACTATGTGGTAGGGTTTAACTCGCCCGGGTTGGTACCACCGCACTGAATGAAACGTCGGTCGAAACGGCCATGTAAATAGTTTGTGTTTTCTGACCAGTTCCGTGTAGCCGGCACGATCAAAGGGGGAAGCACTGACATGGCACCTAGTTCACCCGGTGCTATGGGCTGACATCACGGACGTTGTAGGTGATGTAGCCAAGAATGTCAGTTTCCATAAAAAAAAAAAAATTAAGAAACAAGTGACAAAGATACACGTATGTTGTGGTAGTTATATCATTCCAAATTCAAATGAGCCTCGTCGGTTATATATAATCTCCTATGTTTGACAGCAAACTCGAAAATCTGAATATATCACTATAAGCGAGCAAAACCCCTTTGTATCGTTAAGAAGAGTGCCCCTAGCACTCTTAACGATACAAAGGGAACCCTTAAAATGGGCCCTTAGCATTGGGATTATTTGGGATGATTGGGGATCGGCCTGTGGATTGCGACCAGTATTTATACACTCGCCATAATAGCTCGGTGTAATGAGAAAATATTAATATTTCTTGAAAGCGAAGCTTGCTGTAGCGGGAAGTGAAAAAGAGAAAACAAGAGATAGGAAGAGACTATAGTTATAAATAGGTAAGGAATATAACTCCCTTCTTATATTACTAGGTGGTAGGGTTTAACCCGCCCGGATTGATAATCACCGCACTGAAAGAAAGGTCGGTCGAAACGGCTATGTAAATAGTTCGTGTTTTTCGTCCAGTTCAGTGTAGTCGGTACAACCGAAGTGAAGCACTGACATGGCATCTAGTTCACCAAGGTCTTATGGGCTGACATCACGGATGGTAGTTAGGTGCTGTAGCCAACCGTATCAGTTTCAATAAAAAATAAAACTCGTCGTACGATCTCATAAGGAAGGAGTTCTTACAATTCAAATAAAAGATTTACTCAAAGGGTCAAGTAAGCAAAAAAAAAAAATTACTTAAGTGTTGCTGCCCTCGTAACACTCTTCGGCCGAAGGGCAAAAAAGGGCCCCCAGGACAAAATAGTGTGCGTGCCGCGTCCTCGGGGAGTAATTGTAGCCCCTAAAAAGGGTTTTAAGGGCTACTGCGCAATACCTACGCGTAGAGTTACTATCGACATTTTAAAAGTCCTCGCAAAAAGCCTGACATTCGCGAATAAGTCCGGACAATTTGTGGATTAATGGAGTGTCGAAAAATAAATTTGAGACCGTTTGGGGGCGATTATTTTGATGTTCATTGTTGATTTTCAACAAGTGAAAAAAAAAACCGTGCATTCCCAATGGAAAGCAAAAACACCAACTTGTCCGGACAAATAGGTACAGACTTTTGGTGACCCTACGTACACTTAATACCTGCTGAGTGAGCTCTCATTGTGACATGTTTTTTTTTATGTAAGTAATCCAGTATGGGTGGCTGAGTCAGAGGGGCCAAAGCACATGCTCCGACCAGCCAATATCACCTCCAAGAAGAGAGGTGCCATATCGGAGACTTCCTTTTGGATTGCTGGCTATACTGGACTAGAGGAGAACATAGCCGAGGCTGCTATGCGGCGATCTTACATCCAGTATGGCGGTACCAACGCAGTCAGCTACAATTTAAGCGTACCACCTATTAAGGTTTTCGGTGTGACAAAATTCGTTATTATTAGATACAAATGCAGTTCAAGTAGAAAATTATCCTCCTTTGCGTTCACAGTCGGGTAAAAAGGGTTGAAATGATTTGAGATATAAGTATGTTTGAACTCTAATAAATTTTCTCAAGTATGTATGTATATTATATTACTAGCTTTTGCCCGCGGCTTCGCTCGCGTGAAATTCGTATTTAAAAAGAAGAAAGTAAGTAAGCCCGCTACCGTACCTTTATTTCGGTCCGCGGACCAAATTTTGTTTATATGAGAGCCATATCTTAGTGTAACCGGAACTAGCCTCTCCTGTGTCACGTATATTTAAATGTGCTTGTGCTAAGTTTCATCGAATTCGGGCGATCGGTTTAAGAGTTATGGAGAAACATACATACATACAGTGAAGATTTCTAAAAATCGTCAATTTAGTTTTAGTATCACACATATATAGAGTCTGCAAACGCAATATCTCATAAAACAAAGTAACTTACTCAATGACCATCCCTTACTGATTAATTATTAGTATAAATAATAATTTATTGATATTTTATTTAATAAGTAATTTTATATAGCTTTTATTAAACTAGAATATTATATTACATACATATACATTTCAAGCTTGTTGGTATTTTTGCCACAATGCTCGAACAGGTCACATAATAAACAATAATTTATTGTTTTCCACAATATTTCAGCTGCTATACTTATTGGAAAAACCTGGCAATATTTTCCGCTCATTCGCTCACGCGCGATAGACTTTTTTGTTTGAGCTGTATCCAACTAGCAAATTGATATACGCCGCGCTGTTACAAAACGTAGTACGTTGTAGCGCCGTCGCAGGTAGCTGGGGTGTACTGCGTTTAAATTAATTTCCGTTACGTCGATGTTAAGTTTTGAACATGATTTTATTATATAAATTCTTAATAGAATTTCGCATTCAATGTTCGTTCTCACGAACTAAATCATATAACCGGTTTTTTAGGTCTTTTATTCACATTCACGGGAAAATGTGGAACGCACTCCCAAGTACAGCCTGGGGTTTTTACAAAAGAGGCATGAAAAAGCTCTTCTCAGGCCGGCATGGCGTTCGCAACCCCAGTGCATCACAGAATGACCATGCGCTACGATGACCATGGACATTCTGTACTTTATTGACTAGCCACATAATATCACCGCTTACGGTCTATCGAAAACACAACTTGAGAGCAAGATTAATAATTTCGCTGAGAGTTCTGACTACAAAGACTTATTAATTAAGTGTATCACGTGTAAAGAGCCTTTGTCAAACTATGATACGTAATTTGTATCAACATAATTATGTTAGTATATTAAACATACTATAATTTAGTATAATTGTCAAAAATAAAAAATAAAAATATATGACTATTAAGATACGCTGTTGTGACGCTTTTCACGGTAAAATATCACGTTTTAACGCCAAACCCTTTAAAAAAAATCGCTTATCGAATCGTGCTTTTCTGCTCTTCGCATTAGTGTCACTCATTCGATATCTTAAGGTGAATTTGCGGAGGTGTTCGTTTTTTTTACTGAGTTAGCCGAAGTAACTCATCCATCTAAGCGATATCTTCTTTCGTGTTACGTCGCTAGCGAATGATTCAAACCCCCGATAGCAGTGAAAAGAAGTGATTAGGCCAGTGCCTGACGTTGCCGTTGCCTGGCTGGTGCTTGAATAAAAATCGACCAAGTGCGAGCCGGACTAAAAAATTAAAGGAAATTCCCAACACGTGTTTTTTTCTTATTTTTTTTTTTGTGGTTCGGAAACCTCGGTACGCGAGTCCGACTCGCACTTGGCCGGTTTTTAATGTACTTTCGGTATACCAATATCTCACGAACCGCTCAACCAATCCCAGCAAACCAGGTGTTAGGTGATAGAGTCACTCGGCCGCCTTCCACCTATGGCAACGTCAATGAATAATATGAACAATTGATGACGACATAGCCTATACAAAAAAACGGCCAAGTGCGAGTCGAATTCGCGCACCGAGGGTTCCGTATCGCCATGTCATGGTCGCGCCACTCACGCCATCTATGGCGTGTTGATTAGTTAAAATGCTTCATAATCGTTTCTGTAGATGGCGCGCGCGCACACACTTTTTAGTTTCTTCTATGGGAACCCCCGTGATTTTTTTTTTATTATTTGTTGTTAGATCGGCCATAATTTTTTTTTTTATGGATACTGACACGGTTGGCTACATCACCTACAACGTCCGTGATGTCAGCCCATAACACCGGGTGAACTAGGTGCCATGTCAGTGCTTCCCCCTTTGATCGTGCCGGCTACACTGAACTGGTCGGAAAACACAAACTATTTACATAGCCGTTTGGACCGACGTTTCATTCAGTGCGGTGGTAACAACCCGGGCGGGTTAAACCCTACCACCAAGTAAGATTAGGAGGGAAGGGACCTACAGTTTTACGAGGAATCCGAACCTCGGTCAGCCTCCAACGGTCAGCGGTCACCCATCCAAGTACTGACCGCACCCAGCGTTGCTTAACATTCAATAGCGACAGTTGACTGTCTGCACCACTGAGCTATCGAGGCTGACAAAATAACACATATTATGTGAAAATTTCAACGGGCTAACTATTACGGTTCAAGAGATACAGCCCTCGGACAGACGGACAGACAGACAGACAGACAGACAGGCAGACAGACAGAAAGACATACAGACAGACGGCGTAGTAGGCTTAGTAATAGGGTCCCGTACCGGATACGGAGCCTTAAAAACCGACCAAGTGCGAGCCGGACTCGCGCAACGAGGAGGGTACCGTAGCACCAAGTAATTTGCCCTTTATTATTTATTGTTTTAGTGTAAAACAAACAACCACTTGAAAATTTGTTTTATTTAAAAAAATTAATTTGAGTCTCAGAAAATTCGCTAAGAGGTATCGATTAAAATATAATTTGGAATCACTGACATAGATTTATGATTCAACCTTGTAATTTGGCGCGTTTAGATATGCAAACATTTGAACCGGGGTTAGAGCGAATTGAGATTTCGCGTAACGCGTGCGTGACCAAAATTTAATTTATAAATAAAACGAAAATGTAATAACATAAATAAACTTCAGCCCCTAAAATCCTCGGCGTATCCAAAATAAACAATCAGATATGTTCATATAAAAACCCCCGACTCTTAAAAAGTAAAAAATAATTTCCGTTTACTTACTTAAAGGAGTCGGTGGACCGCTAAGTAAATTCCCGCGCAGCTCTGAGTTTTTATAATTTATTTACTTAGCGGTCCCCCGACTCCTTTAAGTTAACGGAAATTATTTTTGACTTTTTAAGAGTCGGGGATTTTTAAATTTGTAATTTAACTTTTATTTCAAGCTTTAAAAAAAAAAGCGCATGCAAATCGATCCACTTTTTAAGATAATAATTTTTTTTATTACTTAATTACTTGATTACTTGATTACAAACATAGCTAAGAACCATCCCGATTAAACAAGCTTCCTAATAAAAAAAAACCGCATCCAAATCAAGACCACACACATACACGTCAAAATTATAACACCCCTCCGTTTTTTTCGCCGGGGGTTAATAAACAATCAGACGTTTTATCATACCACATAACCTGAGGACATACAGAAAGTTGACCACAAACTTCACATGAGCGGCGGAGCGATCCCTCCCTGCCCGGTGACAGTTTGATATTATAAGCTATTGATAGATGGCGCTGCGCTGTGGCTAACATCGCAGTATCGCAGTCTTTATGGCGCCTTCGTGACACGAATGACGGCCCTTCTCGCCTCGTGTGTTGAGAGAGAAATTGCCGTGTGTCTGATGATAAACTACGGATTGTCTTTTTGTACTAGTCATGTGGGTTATCAACAATTTTTGGCAACCGTGATCTAACCGATATCTGTCTTCAATACCGATATTGATATCCGTTGCCAAATATCGGTATCAAAAACTCTGATTCATAGTTAAAAAAAAAAAAAAAAAATTAAAAGTTGCTTTTTTTTTATGGAACCTGACACGGTTGGCTACATCACCTACAACATCCGTGATGTCAGCCCATAACACAGGTGAACTAGGTGCCATGTCAGTGCTTCCCTTCATTTCATGTCGGCTACACTAAACTGGACGGAAAACACGAACTATTTACATAGCTTACATTACATTACATAGCATTACATTTTTGTTGGCCATTATGATGCCTTTCTTTTTAACATTTTAAAAGTAAAGTTCTGTCTTTACATAATTTATTTTAACACTAATCAATTTTTTTTTATACACTATGTTCACGCACTATGTCATTGTTTATTAACGAAAAACCTACACACTAAGAAAGAAGAGTTGTACCTACACACTTAAATAAACAGTAAAGTATAAACAAAGTTTCTGTCCTGAACTACGTAACTCAACTCAACGTTTTGCGTGTCCGGCGTGCCTGCGCGGCGCGACGCCGGAACGCACCGTGTGGCATACATCACTATTCACAAATCACAGTCACATCACAGCGCAGCACGTACGCACCGATACTATGGATATCTCTCCGCGCAGCGGCACCGCTCGGGCAGCGGCGCCGCGCGCCGCACCGGCCGCCACCGAAACCGTAACGCACCGCACGCACCGTCCGTCACCGTCCGTACCGCACCGAGTGTATCGGTAATCTGTGGTGGCTGGCTAGTGGCTACTGGCTCGATCGGCCGGCACTAAAACTAACTGAAACTGACTGGATTGGCACAACTGGTTGTTCTGATATCTAAATAACTGACAACTGTTCTAGTTGTCAGTTGTCACCCGCGCCGTTAGATATTTCGTAAATATCTAAGATCTTCGTAGATTTCCAACCCAAATACGACCTTATTGGTTCTACCATAAAGGTAATTTTTCCATGAAAAGATTTATTTGGTGAAACTAAAAGGAATCGCACGTGCTCTTTCTTACATTTGGGGACTTACTTAAAGAGAGAGGGAAGGCATAATAGTTGTCGGATATCAGTTGTCTGTCAGCCTGCCTGGCATACGCTGTTCGTTCGCTCGCTCGCTACCTACCTATACTTTGGTTGGTTGGTTGGTTGGTAGCCGATAGCCGATAGCCGATGTTTGCTATGACAACCCCGATGCGATACGTTAGAGGCGTGGCAACGGTTTTCAGCTACGTTTCGCTGTAGCGGACACATGAGTATTTTGTACCCAACAAACAAATTGGTGCTAACGGAACGGCAGGTCGTTTTATAGTATAAAACAACCTGCCGTTAGCACCAATTTTTTAACCTCCGACGAAAAAAAAAACGGAGGAGTGTTATAATAAGTTTGACTTGACGAGGGTGTGTGTGTGCGGTTTTTTTTTAAAAGCTTGAAATAAAAGTTAAATTACAAATTTAAAAAATCGCCGACTCTTAGTCAAAAATAATTTCCGTTTACTTAAAGGAGTCGGGGGACCGCTAAGTAAATTAAATATAAAGAATCAAGAGTTGCGCGGGAATTTACTTAGCGGTCCACCGACTCCTTTAAGTAAACGGAATTAATTATTTTTGACTTTTTAAGAGTCGGTGGTTTTTAAAATTTGTAATTTTATAGATCTTAAAGTGGTATATTTGATTAATATAACGCAAGCGTCACTACTGTAGAGCTCTTGTTCCACTTATAGCACTTACTAACGCTATTGTAAAGTCACTAAATAACCTCAACCTGTATAAGAATGGCCTCTTTCGGGGTTACAAGACAGCTAGAGCACAGTAGCGACTCCTGGTGCTGATTATTGGGTTGGCTCTGTCTGGCTAAGGATTTATTTTTCACTAGCTGTTGCCCGCGGCTTCGCTCGCGTGAAATTCGTATTTCAAAGAAGAATCTAAGTAACTAAGGGCGAGGCCGAAGGCCGAGCTGCGTTCAGGTAAACGATAAATCTTCTCAAATAAAGTAAGCAACTAACGGCGAGGCCGAAGGCCCAGCTGCATCCTGGAAGACAATAAACCTTCACGAAGAAAGTAAGTAACTAAGGGCGAGGCCGAAGGCCGAGCTGCGTTCAGGAAGACGATAAACCTTCTCGAAGAAAGTAAGTAACTAAGGGCGAGGCCGAAGGCCGAGCTGCGTTCAGGTAAACGATAAATCTTCTCAAATAAAGTAAGCAACTAACGGCGAGGCCGAAGGCCCAGCTGCATCCTGGAAGACAATAAACCTTCACGAAGAAAGTAAGTAACTAAGGGCGAGGCCGAAGGCCGAGCTGCGTTCAGGAAGACCATAAACCTTCTCGAAGAAAGTAAGTAACTAAGGGCGAGGCCGAAGGCCGAGCTGCGTTCAGGTAAACCAAAAACCCTCTTCTGCCTACGGGCCTCGCCTTAAATGACTTCCTTTCTTCGATACCATATAATATCGTTTACTCAATCTATTTATTTAATAAAATATATAAAAAAGTAATATTAATAACTAAATAATTAAAACCTACCTAACAAACATTAAAATAACTATCATAAAAGGGACGTTTTCAAATGTTCCTAGAACACTTGCGGCATTACTCCGCTGGATGGCAAAGCTTACCGTTTGAATGAAGTAGGCCCTTGATTTCGGGACACCAGTTGCGTCCACCAGCAGAGACCCAAGCCTCTTCAAGAAGCTTTTGGCTTCAATGACTGCTCCACGGACCGAGGGTTTCAACCGCAAACGCAACAAATTCGAAATCTTGAATTATATATCTATAATATTTATTGCGTTTGAGGCTGTCCGCCCAGGCCTCGGCCGCGCCGGCCGGTCTTGAAGATGCCCGAACGTGACTTGGAGCCAATGTGAGAACACAAATGGCGTCCCACATCAAAGACCTACCCTTGGCCCATGGAACTAAGGTGATACCATCGGGTCTCTTGCCATCCAGCCGGGAATAACCGCAAGGTTTTAGGATGCACGGTATGTTTGCCGTCAGAAGCGTGGACTTTATAATAAAATTTAAATTAATTTAACTCAATCTTAATATCGCTTAGTTACCTACTTTATTCGAGATGGTTTAGCTTCATCCAGAACGCAGCTCGGCCTTCGGCCTCGCCTTAGTTACTTACTTTCTTCAAGAAGGTTTACCTTCTTCCTGAACGCAGCTCGGCCTTCGGCCTAGATCTTAGTTACTTGCTTTTTTCGAGATGGTTTAGCTTCTTCCCGAATGCAGCTCGGCCTTCGGCCTCGCCCTTATTTACTTGCTTTCTTCAAGATGTTTTATTATTTATCAGAATGTAGCTCGGGCTTCGGCCTCGCCTTAGTTACTCACTCTCTTCAAGATGGTTTAGCTTTTTCCTGAACGCAGCTCGGCCCTCGGCCTCGCCCTTAGTTACTTCCTTTCTTCGAGATGGTTTATTATTTATCAGAACGAAGCTCGGCCTTCGGCCTCGCCTTAGTTACTTACTTTCTTCAATATGGTTTAGCTTCTTCCTGATCGCAGCTCGGCCTTCGGCCTCGCCCTTAGTTAATTGCTTTCTTCGATATGGTTTATTATTTATCAGAATGTAGCTCGGCCTTCGGCCTCGCCTTAGTTACTTACTTTCTTCAAGATGGTTCAGCTTCTTCCTGAACGCAGCTCGGCCTTCGGCCTCGCCCTAGTTACTCGCTTTCTCCGAGATGGTTTATTATTTATCAGAACGTAGCTCGGCCTTCGGCCTCGCCTTAGTTACTTACTTTCTTCAAGATGATTTAGCTTCTTCCTGAACGCAGCTCGGCCTGCGGCCTGCCCATAGTTACTTACTTCATTCAAGAAAGAATGTGTTTTTTCTTCCTGAACTCAGCTCCGACTTCCGCCTCGCCCTTAGTTACTTTCATCGAGAAAGAATATCGTTTACGTGAGCGCAGATCCGCCTTCGGCTCCGCCTTTAGTTACTTACTTTTTTTTTTAATACGAATTTCACGCTAGCGAAGCCGCGGGCAACAGAAATATAAATTGCACCAATGACAGCGACATAAGTTCGACTTAAATTTTTTTTATTTTTTATTTATCAAACATTTTGTCACCGGCCAGCTCACGTCGAGATGACAGTTCCCCGTTGTCAACTTGTCATTTAAATTTTATAATAATTTTAATTTTTGTTATATTTTTTTGTTTATTATGTTAATCCGGGATATACACTGTCACTATACAAAGTTTCGTCAAATTCCGTTCAGTGGTTTTTGCGTGATGCGCGTACAGACAAAGAGAGATTATTAATTTAACGATTTTATTATATGTATAGATAATTTCATAACTTACGCGTTAATTTATTTCTACCACAATGAGTTCAAAAACTGAAAGACCATAAAATATTCCCTTTTGCTGTCTTTATGTACAGACTTCAAATTCGACAAACTTGGGCAAGGGCGACCGTTTTGAACAAATACAAGTTTTTTTCAGAAAATTTCTTCGTTGAGAAGGGTTTTTCGAAAAGATCTTCTTTTGTAGATTTCGGACTGGAGCTTGCCATTATTGCAAATAAATAATCAATAAAAAAAAAACACCGCACAAGATTCATACATAACAGGTCCATTTTTGTTTAAAAAGCAGTCACGCATACGCGGCCGCAGCAGCGCGCACACACACGCACACACAACGTACCTAGCCTAGCTCGGTAGTCGCTAAATGCGCTACCCGCTGCGCCAACTCGAAACGCTTATCAGCGGGTGCGCGCGAACGGGGGGACATCGGCCGCTTGTATGGAATACGATGGCGCTTCAAATGTAGCCAACCGGCCAATGAATGCCTTGATGTGTCGTCATTCGCCGTCGTCCGCGTGTGACGCGCGCGAAATTTCAAATTATGTAACGGGGTTGACGTTTTAGCTTATTCATCGTGGGCTATATTATAATAAAAATAATATAAACCCGATATTTTTTCACATTTCTTTTTGCTTAATACTTCGATATTAATGCTGGCATTCATTTTATTTGGTTTGGCGGCGCCAACCTAGCCAACTTAAAGGAATCGCCGCTGCTAGAGCACGCTATAACACCAAATTGTTATACAACTTCAGCCCCTCAAAATAACTAAAGATTCTCTTTTAACAGCTCTTATAACGCCTGTCTTAACACCATAATGTAATTGGGTAGCGAGTCAGTGATACGTTCGGATTGATACCACCTCACTGAATGAATGATGGTCGCCCGAAAAAGTTATGAAAATAGGTAGTTCGCCCGCCTTTTCGGTCCAATTCTGTGTATTTTTTTTTTATGTAATCCGGTATGGGTGGCTGAGTTGGAGGGGCTAATGCGCAATGCGCATGCTCCGACCAGCCAATATCACCTCCGAGAAGGTAGGTGCCATACCGAAGACTTCCCTGGTTTGCTGGCTATACTGGACTAGAGGAGAACACAACCGAGGCTGCAATGCGGCCATCTTACATCCAGTACGGTGGTACCAACCCAGTCGGCTACAATTTGAGCCTAGCACCTAGTAAGGGGCAAGGGAAGGGACCTACAGTTTTACACCGGTTCCGAACGGTGAAGCAGCAGGTGTAGGTATGCACGTAAATTTTTTTGTCAGAAAAATCTCATTGGTACACGCCGACGGGATTCGAACCGCGGACCTCTCGCATGAGAAGCCGATGCCCAAACCACTCGGCCACCCGCCGCTTGAATGTATACCTACCAGACTTCATATAACTTGGGCCAGTGCAGTACACTGCACCGCGCCGCACCGCACCGCGCGCGCGCGCCGTTCGCTCCCAAATACACTTCCGTACCTGCTACTGGTCCAAGTTAAATGCCGTCTGCTATACCTGGTACGACCAGAGAGTCGTTCGAAACGGCTATGTAAATATTTCGTGTTTTCAGTCTAGTTCAGTGTAGCCGGCACGAGCGAAGTGAAGCACTGACATGGAACCTCACCTGGCAGGTCACCAAGGTGTTATGGGCTGACATCACGGATGTAGTAAGTATGTGATGTAGCAAACCGTGTCGGTTTCGATAAAAAAAAAAGTATCCTTATACCTATAATAAAATCCAACGTCTGCTTTCTGAGTGTCTGAGTGTCTGAGTGTATGTCTGTCTGTCCGCTTATAACTCGAGAACCACTGAACCGATTTTAATAAAACAAAATTCTACGGATAGCTTGATTCTTCCCATCAACTATAGGCTACTTACTATTACGCTAAATGGCTTATGAGGTTAGCAGTGAAGTGAAATATGAGAGCGGGCGGAGCCGCGGGCACAGCTTGTTACCTAATAATTTCTGTCAACGGTCTAAATAAATAGCTAGATTAACAAGATACGTATGACCTGAAGTCGAAACTCAGAGGGTTCGTCCGAGATATGGCCGCAGATTATGGACCCGTCAGATAAGGGGGAGATTGCTGCGGCGGCCATCACTCTTGCAAATGGGCGGTTCCTTCCTTCCCCGTCGATTTGTAGCAAGGAAAATATGTAAACGTATTTGTCTGTGAATTGTGACAAAGAGATAAATATTTCCCTTTCTATTTTAATGATGGAGATAATGATGAAGTAAAGGCCTAAAGGGAAATAAAAGGCTTCATAAAAAGTTGCCTGAGAAATTTATTCATATTTTAAGTCTGTTCGTTAGCGGTAATTAGCATTCAAAAATATAAATTTTAAAATATTCCGGCGAAAAGATAATAACAGACACAGGTTGTAATTTGAAATATTCGGTGTCCTCTTGGACGAGATCTCTTAGAAACTAATCTTGTATGGGGATCCCCCTTAATTTTTAACTTTCTGTTTTTTTTTTGGGTTCCGTATCCGTCGTACGTTACCCTAACACTACGCCTACGCCGTCTGTCTGTTTGTCCGTCTGTCCGAGGACTGTATCTTTTGAACCGTAATAGGTAGCCCGTTCAAATTTTCACAGAATATGTGTTATTATGGCCGATGTAACAACAAATAATAAAATAAGAAAATGTAAAAAATTCACGGGGGTCCCCATATAAGAAACTAAAAAGTGTACGCGCGCCATCAATCATGAATTTTAACTAATATAAATGAATAGTAATAAAAAATCCTTGTTAGTTTACGTTTTAGTTTTAATTTATTCTCTGTTCTCTTTTTGTTGTCAGTTTTAGTTTACTTTTTTTTTTTTTCAGTAAAAAATTTTATTAGTTCAATATTACAATGTACAAATTCACTTATTAGAAAATCACAATTACAATGAAAAAAAAAAAAAAAAAAAAAAACTAAAACTAAAATTAACACCTATTAAATAAAAAAAATTTCATCCATCTCCGCCGACTCCCCCACCGTGCCCAAAACACTAGCCGCGTTGCCCCTTTGAATCTCCAGCCCTATTCGCTGGAGAAAAAAAGATTTAGTTTTATATTAGTTATTGCTCACGTTCTATTTTGTACTTTCTAACCTCTGTTTTAGCATAATATGTACTAGCGTAAATTTGTACTAACCACTTTGTGTTTGTCCGTAATTGCAGATAGCTTCTAATAATTTGTTAAGCAATTTATTTATTTATTTATTTATTTAATGTTAACGAAATCAACAGCATTACATTTAGAATATAACTAGCATTATTTATACAAAAAACAAAGCAAATTATAGATTTCACTGATTAGAACTGTATTTTGTTCTACATACAGACAGATGCATAGGTACTAAACAAAACAAAGGATGAAATTAAGACATTTTTACAACAATATATTTTGCAACAAATATTTTTAGCTACCAGGGTGTGTGTGTGTGTGAGGGTGTGTGTGTGTGTAAGGGCGTGTGCGTGTGTGAGAGGGTGAGGGTGTGTGTGTAGGAGAGAGTGTGTGTGTGTGTGATTATTATTATTATTTTTCTTTTATTTTTTTTTTCTTGCCCTAGTCGTACGTCGGGTTTAAAATTCCAGACACTATGTGCTTCTTAAATACCGATTTGTTATGTAGATAGGGATCATATTATACATTTTAAGTAATTGATTGTATGGCGCGAGTGGCGCTGACCATGACATGGCGATACGGATCCCTCGGTGCGCGAGTTCGGAAGCCTATTACTAAGCCTACCGGACTGATGATTTTTAGGACATCGGATACGGAACCCTAAAAATCATCAGTAATGTACGACAGAGCGCTCTATCAAAATTCACGCAGTATTTTGAGCAGACTTTGTTATACCTAAAGATATCGCAAGACATCTCTAAAAGTTTTCCTTGTAAATTGAAAATTGAATCGCTGTATGCTGTAAAGTTCACCCCAATGCCGCCGTGTCCAAAGAGTTTAAAAATATAGAAGGACAAGCTGTGCCCGCGGCTCCGCCCGCTCTCATATTTCACTTCACTGCTAACCTCATAAGCCAATTAGCGTGATAGTAAGTAGCCTATAGTTGATGGGAAGAATCAAGCTATCCGTAGAATTTTTTTTTATTTAAATCGGTTCAGTGGTTCTCGAGTTATAAGCGGACAGACAGACATACTCAGACAGAAAGCAGACGTTGGATTTTATTATAGGTAAGGAAGGATTACCAACTCCTTGAGTAGGTAAGTGAAGTCATTGGTGTGTGCGACACAAAGACAAATCTTATCTCTTACTTCTTTTCCTTCTGCTCTTCTACTCTCTAATTCTCAATCACTTTTAAAATTTATATATTTTTATTTTTGTGTATTCTAGGTAGGTTAAAAAAAAATTTAATAATATTATTTTTAATTTTTAATTGCATTTTCAATCTTTTATATACATACATACCACACGCTGTATCCCGACAATCAATGGGGGAAAGCAGAGTATTTGGTGTTGAGGTGCAGGTACTCTTTTAAATTACAGCACAACACCGACCACCACGTTTAGCAAAGTATTCGGACAAGATAGCTATATCAAGCAGCAAGTAATACGAATACCCACCTGCTGCAAGACTCGGTGGAACGACCGTGTCAAGGTGAGAGGTGGCTGGCCTGTCGCTCTTTAGCACGGCATCTTGACCTTATCCCTTAGTCCCCTTTTACGATATGCATGGGGAGAGCTGCAGTGTCACTATTCTTTTTAAGTACCGCACCCTTATTACGATAATGGTGCTGATGTTGCGACTGGTGTTGATGTTGCGACTGCGACGGACAAAATTGGTATTACGTTATGCGACCGGCACCCTTATTACGATAATGCAATCGGTCCGCCGAACCGGTCCGTAGCTCCAAATCTGACAGTTCGGCGACTGTTTTATGCGATTTTGGAATGCAACCAGTCCGTGCAACGGGTATTGCGGTATCAGTCCGCAGATGTGTCATACATTTTACGGCATATTGGTATTACGATCGCATTTGCAGTCGCACAACTGTCAAACTTGCGACCGACCGCAGCCCGCGAGCTGTCATCCGTGATGCTCCTCCTGAGCAGCATCATAGCACCATTCACGGCTAACGAGCGACGATCTTGTCTGTGGTTTTGGTGGTGACATCGTGTAGGTATATTTATAGTGGCTAAAATAAGTAATGTATGTTCATTTATTGTGTTTAAAATTATGTTTTTTTAGTAAATTTTGTATTTTAATAGTATTTCATATATATAATTTTAACTTGGTCTTGAATTTATATCATAATATATATTATAGAATATATAATAGGAATAATAAAGAAAACCCCCCCTCTCTCTCTCTCTCTCTCTCTCTCTCCGTCCCTCCCTCCCTCCCTCCCTCCCTCCCTCCCTCTCTCTCTCTCTCTCTCTCTCTCTCTCTCTCTCTCTCTCTCTCTCTCTCTCTCTCTCTCTCTCTCTTTCCCTCTCTCTCTCTCTATCTTTCCCTCTCTCTCTCACTCGCTCTCTCTCTCTATCTTTGCCTCTCTCTCTCTCTCGCTCTCTCTCTCTCTCTCTCTCTCTCTCTCTCTCTCTCTCTCTCTCTCTCTCTCTCTCTCTCTCTCTCCTCTCTCTCTCTCTCTCTCTCTCTCTCTCTCTCTCTCTCTCTCTCTCTCTCTCTCTCTCTCTCTCTCTCTCTCTCTCTCTCTCTCTCTCTCTCTCTCTCTCTCTCTCTCTCTCTCTCTCTCTCTCTCTCTCTCTCTCTCTCTCTCTCTCTCTCTTTCCCTCTCTCTCTCTCTCTCTCTCTATCTCTCTCTCTCTATCTTTCTCTCTGAAATTGCATTTACACCATTGTGTTCGTGTTGTTTGTTTTTTAATTGAATTTAAAATTTTAACTTCGTCATTTTTTTTAATATTGGTACGCGCGAGACACCTTTGCCCCGTCAGCATGCATTGTTGAGCCGACGACGCCCATATTTATCATCTATATATAGAATTATCTATATTGTAATAGGAATAACAACAAAATTTAGAAGTTTAGTTGATAAAACATTTTGGTCTTCTGCGTCATAGAAATTATAATACAAGTGACTACATAAATTGTACAATAATATACGGTGTTGCAAATGCCCACTCAATATTTTTAACTGCCATCAGGAGGTTATTCTGTATGTGAAGCTAAATAACTTTTGTAACAGAAATGTTTTTTTTGAGACAAAATATTTTTAATATCAGAAATAACTTTGTAGCATACCACACTCACGATTACAACCCACAACCTCCTGCATTGAATTTAAGCACACAATATGAGTGAGATAGCATGAAAGCGGCCGCCATCATATCTTTATGTGTATATATCAGTATGTATACATACACCGCCCGACAGCAGACCGCCGCGCCGTGCAGGCAGAAACGCCTTTCCTAAGCAATCCGTAACACAATAAATAATTCGTTCAATCGCTTGTATTAATTTTCATTGCTTTATGTTCCTATATTTGGCATGTTAAAAGTAACATACGTTATTTATTATTGATTTTAATATATGCTTTTACCATTCGTAGTAACATTTTACAAGTTTCTTTCAAAATTTGGCACCTTACCTGAACCAACAACCAACCTTTGATGTCGGTCCGCGGGACCGGTCGCAATAACGTAATACCAATTTTGTCCGTCGCAGTCGCAACATCAACACCAGTCGCAACATCAGCACCATTATCGTAATAAGGGCGCGGACCGACATCAAAGGTTGGTTGTTGGTTCAGGTAAGGTGCCAAATTTTGAAAGAAACTTGTAAAATGTTACTACGAATGGTAAAAGTATATATTAAAATCAATAATAAATAACGTATGTTACTTTTAACATGCCAAATATAGGAACATAAAGCAATGATAATTAATACAAGCGATTGAACAAATTATTTATTGTGTTACGGATTGCTTAGGAAAGGCGTTTCTGCCTGCACGGCGCGGCGGTCTGTCGGGCGGTGTATGTATACATACTGATATATACACATAAAGATATGATGGATGGCGGCCGCTTTCGTGCTATCTCACTCTTAATGTGTGCTTGAATAGCCTAGTAGGCAGAAGAGCCGCCCTCAATAATCAATGCAGGAGGTTGTGGGTTCTAATCCTGATTGTGGAATCCTACAAAGTTATTTCTGATATTAAAAATATTTTGTCTCGAAAAAAACATTTCTGGTACAAAAGTTATTTAGCTTCACATACAGAATAACCTCCTGATGGTTAAAAATATTGCGTGGGCATTTGCAAGAGAGAGAGAGAGGGAGAGGGAGAGGGAGAGGGAGAGGGAGAGGGAGAGGGAGAGGGAGAGGGAGAGGGAGAGGGAGAGGAAGAGGGAGAGGGAGATGGAGAGGGAGAGGGAGAGGGAGAGGGAGAGGGAGAGGGAGAGGGAGAGGGAGAGGGAGAGGGAGAGGGAGAGGGAGAGGGAGAGGGAGAGGGAGAGGGAGAGGGAGAGGGAGAGGGAGAGAGGTTTTCTTTATTATTCCTATTTTATATTCTATAATATATATGATATAAATTCAAGACCAAGTTAAAATTATATATATTTAAGATATACTATTAAAATACAAAATTTACTAAAAAAAAATAATTCAAACACTATAAATGAACATACGTTACTTATTTTAGCCACTATAAATAAACCTATACGATGTCACCACCAAAAACACAGAAAAGATCGTCGCTCGTTAGCCGTGAATGGTGCTATGATGCTGCTCAGGAGGAGCATCACGGATGACAGCTCGCGGGCTGCGGTCTGTCGCAAGTTTGACAGTTGTGCGACTGCAAATGCGATCGTAATACCAATATGCCGTAAAATGTATGACACATCTGCGGACTGATACCGCAATACCCGTTGCAAGGACTGGTTGCATTCCAAAATCGCATAAAACCGTCGCCGAACTGTCAGATTTGGAGCTACGGACCGGTCCGGCGGACCGGTTGCATTATCGTAATAAGGGAACCCACACGGTACGGTGGTTTTCATAAAAGAAAACATTAGCTTTTGCCAGTGACGAGTCGTCTCATTCAAATTGTGTGCATTTTGGCGAGCATTTTCGGGAGATTGTGCACAGTCAGTCAGCATGTAAGCGTCCAATGCTGTACATACGCCTCTCCAATTTTCCTCCAGGCCTCCCGGCCTTCAGCGGTACGGAACCACTGCTTTCCACCTACGTACTTGATGTCGTCTCCCCACCTGGCGGGTGGTCTTCCCACACTCTGTTTTTCCTGTCCACGGCCGCCAGTGTAGGATACAGTATTCATGTTTATGCTGTAAATATTAATGCTCTTGTGAGCGGTAGTATGGGCTTAATTATTTGTAAGTTACTACTTATAAGTATAAGGTACTAACAAAACATTGTGACTTGCGAAGTGTGTTTGTCAGTTCTTCTTCGCATTGAATTTAGAACTGGCGGAATTTTCGACATATCCAAGCGAAGGTTACCTACCTATGGATGAAATTATACAATAAACAATACGGTTACTCCAACGGTCATGGTCTCTTCGGCTAACGTGCCCAACCCACTGCCACTTGAGCTTTTCCACCCGGTGTCCAATATCGACTACTTTGGTACGTCGGCGGATTGCCTCAAGAGATTGTGCAAAATGGGTGACAATATAGCATTTCTTTAGTTTTGAATTCTTTCCCGTTTCTCCGCTAATTCCGCCCTAAGGCCGCCTAATAAAATTCCACTCACGCCTGCGAAGTTGGAGGTCGAAGAAAACCGTAAGTAATATGTGGTAAAGTAAACTAATAAAAGTAATATCGTAGTTTATGTCGTCGGCTATTATTTTTGTCGAGGGCCAACCTCGTATAACGTCGCCCACGAGTCAGTAAGCCTGGATACGAAATACGGCATCGTTTGTATGAGAACCGAGGTAGCCGCCAAAGGGGTGTGAAGTCTGAGGCGGGAGCGGCGCATGGAACGCCGTGATTGGCCGAGCGAGTAGGTAGCCAAGTGACGCCAGTCTTCCATACGTTTGAACGGGATTCATACAATAAGTCGCTCATTGTGTCGATTCGCGATGAAAAGATGAAACGGATTTAACAATATTTAACCCTTCTTTACATAAAGGGAATAATATAACTTTCTCTTAAATGAACAAAGGCAACGCCCCTTTCACAATTTTGCGAATTTGCAGATTTTCGCATAAACACGATAATAGTTCTAAGTTCTGAGATACCTCGGATACTTTATTATAAATCTACATAAAATTTCCAAAACAATGATTTGTAAGACCTCGTACATTGGTATTATCTTATTGGAGTATTTGTTATTGGAATTTTCCAAAATTAAAAAAATAATGTTAGAAAGTCGAAAAGTTTTGTAACCAAAAAAAATATAATTATATTATTAACAACTATTTGCTAATTACTTAGCCAACGATATGACAAATTATATTGCAATATGACTTCGCGAAAAATTCGCGAAAATCTACCCTACCATATCAATTATTTTTAATTCTCCTAAATATCCGCGATCTGATATTCCCGGTAGTGTTGTTAATTAATTCGAAAAAGCATTAATTTAATTCACTTGCGAATCTTACGCCATTAACATGCTAACGTTAAATGCTAAATGCGAATGCGAAAAATATCGCTCGACAGTTCATGATGGAATGAAAACACACAATGAATGTCTTATACACGGTGTTGCAACCCCAACCGTAAAACCCGAAAGGGGGTGATTCTTTACGTGAAATAACCACAACTTTTGTTGTACGACTTTTTAATTTGAAGAAAAAAAATTTTTTTTCTCCATACATGTTGAGAATATGCATTTAAAATATTTACGGAAAAAAAATTTTTTTTTGTTAAAAAAAATGTTTTCGCCACATAAGTTGTTTAGTTTTACATATAGAATAACCCCCTTATGTCAGTTAGAAATATTACGGGGGCAACTGCAACACCGTGTATATGAAGTGCGAATTCACTCAAGCGTGTGAATAAACCAAAACAAAAGTTCATGTGATAGATGGATAGATCTCACCGAGGCCTGAAGTTTGAGTACCAACACGATGGGTCTAGCACCAGTGGTTCTCGAGTTATGACCAAAACAAAAGTTCATGTGACAGATGGATAGATCTCACCGAGACCTGAAGTTTGAGTACCAACACGATGGGTCTAGCACCAGTGGTTCTCGAGTTATGACCAAAACAAAAGTTAATGTGACAGATGGATAGATCTCATCGAGACGTTCAGATTGAGTACCAACACGATGGGTCTAAGTCCATTGGTTCTCGAGATATGACCAAAACAAATTATCACGTGATAGATGGGTAGATCTCATCGAGACGTTCAGTTTGAGTACCAACACGATGGATCTAAGTTCAGTGGTTCTCGAGATATGACCAAAACAAATTATCACGTGACAGATGGGTAGATCTCACCGAGACGTTCAGTTTGAGTACCAACACGATGGGTCTAAGTCCAGTGGTTCTGTAGATATGACCAAAACTAATGATCACGTGACAGATGATAATTCCGACCCCTCACTCGCATGATCGCAACGCATTTCGCATTTAGATGCTAGCTAGCTAGCTAGCAGCGGAGCGCAGGCGCTATATAGCATTTAGCATTTAGCAGTACCACAAATAAATAGCACATACTTCATTGCTTTGTGCGTTCCAAAACAAACGAACCAACAAAGTTTTACGAACGCAACAGCAATGCTAACTAAAATTAAATGTGATTATTGCTTAGCATTTAGCATTAATTTTTATTCATCAGGGCGCTTAGCAGTGCTAAATGCTAACGGGGTATTCATTATGAATTAATTTTGTTAATGCTAAGCATAAGAAGACTAATTCCCGGTAGACGCATGACCTAAAGTAATTAATTCCTTTAGAGTCGCTCAAAAGTAAAAACCGGTAGGTACTGGTTGAATGAAAAAAGCGCGATAAACGAATATTGAACGAGGAAACCTGCTGAGGTTGACTAGAAGAAATGTCCTTTGGCAATAAGGCAGAATGCATGAAATATCTGTATACATTTAACATACATATTTATCAATAAACAAAAAAAATTACAAAAGCTAACTGCATCCAACACGATAGTCGACCTATGGTGGGTAAGCAGAAAAGAGCTCTCCATACATATTTACGCCGATGTCTGTTACTGAAATTCAAGCGAAAAATGCTATCAAATTGAATGAAAGTACTTACTCGTGAAAGGTGACTCCATCTGTGTTCAAGTTTGAATTTTTCGACGACTTTTTGCACCAAAGCACTGCACAATGAGGCATTTTGTGACAGACGCGCACGTTCGCTCCGCCTGAGCGGCGGACGGAGACTAAGATCGGTCGCCGGCGCTAGACTGACGCGCTGGCGCGTGTGCGCCGACGCGCGGCTACCCCTGTCCTCCTATGTATAGCGCCTCCAGGCTTACTGACTCGTGAACGTCGCCCCTTCACGTTAGACCTACCTAAGAGTTACTTTCTTTCGTCGATCTGCTCAAATTATTTTATTACATAAGGTTGAGTATAGAAAAACGTATGTCTTTAAGAGAACATACTTGTACAGGTGTATTTATAAAATAAAATATGCATTCATGCAAACAGTGATATCAATACTAATAATCTACAATAAACTACCAAGACATTATAACGAATGAAACCAGTGAGATTTTTTTTTAAAACAAGGCTGCTCGAATTTCTCGTTACTTAGAGTATGACCATAGATATATTTGCATTAACCATATACGCAGAACTTATATGAGCTAACGATATTTCAAATATTAACCCAATTAAAATGTACAAGTGTTTAATGGAATCAAATTAATTTGTTTGTGTAAATGTGACGAATTTAATTATAAATGTATAAATGTAAAATTTAAATTAATGCAATTTATTTAATTGTATTTTCAACAAACATTTATTGAGAATGTTTCCTAACATAAAATTGACTATTCGAATGCACAAATTGTATATAATTGTGTAGAAGAACGCTGCCACTAAGAAGCTACAATCGTATAAAAAATTTGCGACTTGAATCCAATTCACCGGCGTAGTGCTCCGCGCGGAGCAGATGGGAGCCGGTAGGTTGAACTGAATGGTCAGAAGATCTGCGCTCTCATTTATTTAGTAATACGAATTCCATACACGGGGTTATTTCAACAATGTTATCGTTTACCGTACGTACGTAAATAGAATAACAGTCCTTCAAGCCTGAATTGCTAATATTGAACATTCAACATCTGGGGATATTTTAATATATCACTCATTCGGAACAATAATACATTTTACCCAAACCCTCATAAATTATTTCTACAAAATAAACCAATGTTATCTGTTTCTGAGTTCAAAACTTCCGCTTTATGGTTCAAAACAACAATCACAAGGCTTCCAGTACCCTAATCACGAGATTTAACCTACTACGCTACTCTACGCTACGCCGTGTTCTCCGCATGATTTTGTATGGAGAAACGGAGCAGCGCCTCTAGTGATAGATTTGCGAACTTCGTTTCTCCATACAAAATGATGCGGAGAACAAGGCGGCGCCGGCGTAGCGTAGTAGGTTAAATCTCGTGATTAGGGTACAGTTCTCCAGTGCGTGTAATGCAATTTTAGCAAATCTAACATTTTCTTTTAGCGTTTCATACGGGACCCTATTACTAGGCCTACGCCGTCTCTGTCCGTCCTATCTTTAAAGGGCCGTTTACAGATTATTTGTTATAATGGTGGATATCGTTTTTTTTTATGGAAACTGACACGGTTGGCTAACATCACCTACAACATCCGTGATGTAAGCCCATAACACCGGGTGAACTTGGTGCCACGTCAGTGCTTCTCTTCGTTCGTGCCGGCTACACTGAACTGGACGGAAAACACGAACTATTTACATAGCCGTTTCGACCGACCTTTTATTCAGTGCGGTGGTACCAACCCGGGCGGGCTAAACCCTACCACCTAGTGATATAAGAACGGAGTCATATCCCTTAGTCGCCTTTTACGACATACACGGGGAGAGATGCAGTGGGGTTATTCTTTTAAGGTACCGGCCCCACACCATAACAATAATAAAAAAAAACAAGTAATAAATAAGTACATTAAACTTCAAACTTGGTGTGATTATAGTGTAAACTCGAAAGTAAAAAACATCAAATAATAAAAACTGCACAATAAAATTACGTCAGTCAGTCAGCGTGTAAGCGTCCACTGCTGGACATACGCCCAGGGCCGCCAGTGTAGGTCACGGTCACTCCAACGGTCATCGTCTCTTCGGCTAACGTGCCCAGCCCACTGCCACTTGAGATTAGCCACCCGGTGTCCAATATCGACTACTTTGGTGCGTCGGCGGATTGCCTCGTTACGCACCATATCACGTAGCGATATATTACCAGTCCCATATACGAGTGAATGGTAAGTAGGTACATATATGTGATGAAAACACCGAATTAAATACAGCGATGGCTACTAAATAAAACTAAACTAAATTAAAATAACTATCCAAATTATCAAATGGTTGCAAGAACGCTAGCGTCGTTTCCGCTTGGGATGGCAAAACTCACCTGCTGGATAAAGTAGGCCTTTGATCTGCCTGGGTACGCCCATCGCCTTCATCCGAAGTAGGTATATTATTTTGAAATACACAGTCCACTAGACATTTACGCCAATATAATGGCCAATAGGGCCGACAGGATAGCCACCTTTCACCTTAGCACGGTCCTTCCACCGAGTCATGTAGCAGGTGAGTCTTCGTGCCTTACTTGCTGCTTGATAGCTGTTGTCTTGTCCTAATACTTTACTAAATGTGGTGGTCGGTGTTGTGCTGTAATTTACAAAAGTAATTGCAGCACAACACCGACTACTCTGCTTACCCCGATTGTCGAAACATAGAGTGTGGTATGTACATATGTATGTATGTAATAGCCAATTTTCCCATGAAGCAACACCGACCAAAATCGTTATAGTGGTGTGGCCGCAAAACGGCTCGCATAAAGTGTTAACTACCAACCTTTCTAAGCCAAAATCCTAATAAACTTAATAACCTCGCTCGGCCTTCGGCCTCGTAATTCCTTGCAAATAAAACCGAGCGACATCACGAAATAACCTCATAACTCGCCACTGACACACGTAACTGAAAAACTGAGAAATAAAATGCAGTTATAACGTTTTAATTATGGAAGCGGCGAGTGGATTTATTGCATTATTCAACAGGAACGGGATACATACGAAATGTTAAGAGGTTTAAATAGATATTATACCGGTGTTTCAGGTTAGGCTTTAAATACTCATTATTAGAAGAAAAAAATCCTCACAAAAGTGGGACCTCACCTGGCAGTTCGATTCGAAATTGCGTTTTTTTTTCATACAAAAAATGGAAATTGTAATAAAAACTCGATGGACAGTGAGTCTGGGGAGTTTTGGCAAGATGGTTTTTTTTTCATACAAAAATTGGAAATTGTAATAAAAACTCGATGACCTGTGAGTCTGGAGAGTTTTGGCAACGGTGCTGTCTAGGTCTGGGGACTGCAATGACCTAGTCCAGCCCCATTTTTCTTTTGTATTCATTGAAATTTCAGTGTTTGGAATTTACCTACATGCAGTGTTCTACTAGTTATACTATATGAAACATACCCATTTCTATCCATTAGTCCTACTATCAAATAGTCTCACTACTGGGAATTTTCATCCCAGTGGACTTACCGATAGTAAAGCCGCCTTTAGATTTGGCTAAATGCAGAGCTCTGCCCTAGAAATACTAAAAAGATTTAAAAACACTATGCAAAAAAAAAAAAAATTAATGAACCACCATTGAACATACATACCTATGAACACACGGCCACAATAATAATAAACTAAGTAATAGAAAGACACTGATTTATTCGCGAAATCCGAAAAAAAACCGTTCAGCTTGGCACACTTTGCGACATTGCATACTACACCCACGAGGACACGCTGAATTTTATCATCCATTTGCACGTGTGCAGTAATCACAAAGCGAACGGTCCCCGCGAGGCAATCCCTACGGTGAACTTCCGACACCGCTCTGTGGCGTAGAACCACATCCCTGCATTTGCATCGCTCACTTCAATTGTGGCAGTTCGTAATGGTCATTATATGATTTTGTGCTATTAAAGTTTTTCTACGAGCTTAGCTAAAGAGATCTACTAAAATCAAGAGGCAGAAACGGACTCAGAGGCAAGTGAATCATCGGAGGCACAGCATAAATATGGCTAAAGCAGTATGGAAACTACGTACAAAACGATCGAAACGACGCACTCACACACACGCACGCCTCAACAAGGCCCCGAAGCGAATGTCGCAAACAATCAGTCGCGGGTGCCGCGTCCGAGTGGTCGTGTTTGTTTTTGTTGCATGCGCCACGGACAGTCCGCGATCTTTTAGAATGCAAAAAAATTTTTACAAACGTTTTTCGACTGTTGTCACTTTATATAAACTTTTGACAAATGTTGACAACTTTTGTCAACTTTTCTCATCTTTTGCCAACTTCTGTCACATTTTGTCAACTTTTATCGACTGTTGTCAACTCTTGTCAACTTTTCTTATCTTTTGCCAACTTCTGTCACCTTTTTCAACTTTTATCGACTGTTGTCTCACTCTTGTCAAGTTTTGTAACCTTTTGAGAACTTTTGTCAACTCTCGGTAACTTATGTCAACTTTTGTCAACTTTTCTCATCTTTTGCCAACTTCTGTCACCTTTTGTCAACTTTTATCGACTGTTGTCAACTCTTGTCAAGTTTTGTAAACTTTTGAGAACTTTTGTCAACTCTCGGTAACTTATGTCAACTTTTGTCAACTTTTCTTATCTTTTGCCAACTTCTGTCACCTTTTGTCAACTTGTATCGACTGTTGTCAACTCTTGTCAAGTTTGTAAACTTTTGAGAGCTTTTGTCAACTGTCGGTAACTTATGTCAACTCTTGTCAACTTTTGTCAACTTTTCTTACCTTTTGCCAACTTCTGTCACCTTTTGTCAACTTTTATCGACTGTTGTCAACTCTTGTCAATGTTTGTCAACCTTGGTCAACTTTTGTCAACTTTCATCAATATTTGTCAACTTTTGTCATCTTTTGTCAACTTTTATCGACTGTTGTCAACTATTGTCAATGTTTATCAACCTTGGTCAACTTTTGTCAACTTTCGTTAACATTTGTCAAGTTTTGTCATCTTTTATCGACTGTTGTCAACTCTTGTCAATGTTTGTCAACCTTGGTCAACTTTTGTCAACTTTCGTCAACATTTGTCAACTTTTGTCATCTTTTGTCAACTTTTATCGACTGTTGTCAACTCTTGTCATTGTTTGTCAACCTTGGTCAACTTTTGTCAACTTTCGTCAATATTTGTCAACTTTCGTCATCTTTTGTCAACTTTTATCGACTGTTGTCAACTCTTGTCAATGTTTGTCAACCTTGGTCAACTTTTGTCAACTTTCGTCAACATTTGTCAACTTTTGTCATCTTTTGTCAACTTTTATCGACTGTTGTCAACTCTTGTCAATGTTTGTCAACCTTGGTCAACTTTTGTCAACTTTCGTTAACATTTGTCAACTTTTGTCATCTTTTGTCAACTTTTATCGACTGTTGTCAACTCTTGTCAACGTTTGTCAACCTTGGTCAACTTTTGTCAACTTTAGTCAACATTTGTCAACTTTTGTCATCTTTTGTCAACTTTTATCGACTGTTGTCAACTCTTGTCAACGTTTGTTAACCTTTGTCGGCTTTCGGCACTTTCGTCATCTTTTGTCAACTTTTGCCAACTTCTCTCAGCTTTTGTCAGCTTTTATCATATTTTAACCACTGTTGTCAACTTTTGTTACTTTTATGAACTTTTGTCAGCTTTCGTTAACAAGGAGTTGACAAAAGTTGACAAGAGTTAACGAAAGTTGACAAACTGGACAAAAAATGGGAAAAGTTGACGAAAGTTGACAAACAGCTGACATAAGTTGACAAACGTTGACAAAATATGAAAAAAGTTGACAATACTTAGTTGACATTAATTAATAATAGTTGACGAAAGGTGACAAACGTTGACAAGAGTTGACAAAAGTTCACGAAAGCTGACAAAAGTTCATAAAAGTGACAGAACTTGGCAAAAGTTGACAATAGTGGTTAAAAGTTGACAGAAGTTAGTAAAAGTTGACAAAAGATGACGAAAGTTGACAAAAGTTGACGGAAGCTGGCCTAAGTTCATAAAAGTGATAGAAGTTGGCAAAAGTTGACAAAAATTTCGGAAAGTTGACAACAGTCGTTAACATTTTACAAAAGCTGATAGAAGTTGACAAAAATTGACAAAAGATGACGAAAGTAGCTATAAGTTAACAAAAGTCGACAAAAGCCATAAAAGTAGACAAAGGTTGACGAAAGTTGACAAAAGTTGACAAAAGTTGACGAAAGTTGACAAAAGTTGACAAATGTTGACAAAAGTTGACAAGAGTTGACATAAGTTACCGAGAGTTGATAAAAGTTCTCAAAAGTTTACAAAACTTGACAAGAGTTGACAACAGTCGATAAAAGTTGACAAAAGGTGACAGAAGTTGGTAAAAGATGAGAAAAGTTGATAAAAGATGACGAAAGTGGCTATAATTTCACAAAAATCGAGAAAAATAGACAAAAGTTGACAAACGTTGACAAAAGATGACAAAAGTCGACAAATGTTGACGAAAGTTGACAAAAGTTGACCAAGGTTGACAAAGATTGACAAGAGTTGACAACAGTCGATAAAAGTTGACAAAAGATGACAAATGTTGACGAAAATTGACAAAAGTTGACCAAGGTTGACAAACATTGACAAGAGTTGACAACAGTCGATGAAAGTTGACAAAAGATGACAAAAGTTGACAAATGTTGACGAAAGCTGACAAAAGTTTACTAAGGTTGACAAACATTGACAAGACTTGACAACAGTCGATAAAAGTTGACAAAAGATGACTGAAATTGGCAAAAGATGAGAAAAGTTGACAAACATTTACAATGGTTGACAAGAGCTGACAAAAGTTGTAAACAATTTACAAAAGTAAATAAAAGTTGACAAAAGTCGAGAAAAGTTATATCAATTCATATTTATAGCAACCACGTTTTGAACTTATTATTGATGATTGATTATATTGATTATTTGGTCATTACATTAAAGAACCTAAATAAATGTTTTAATAAATAATAATTTTACGATTTTACAATTTTACAAAAAAATTTGATTGACATCCCTAACGCTCCATGGAGCGTAGGTACTTATTTTAACAAATAGGCCTAGTTTCCATACTGCTTTAGCCATATATATGCTGTGTCGGAGGGCACCAACGAACCAGACACGAGCAGCGAGCCGATCAGACGATATTGCACCAGAAAACAGAAGAAAAGAAGAGAGAAGTCAATAACGCAGAAACGCTCATTCTAACAAATCCCAATATCCCGTCTTTCCACATAGGGGAAGGTTGCTATCATTGGACCGGTTCTTTCATTGGACCATCTAAATATTTCCATAACCCCGCATACTGGCCACATTCTATTAAGTCACAAAGTATCGTCACTACTCCAGCCGCACCCCGCGGAAACCTCAGCTCAGTCAGTGCCAGCCTTGCCAGAAGGTTACTTTTGTAACCTTTTAGGTTACTTTTAACGCTGAAAGGTTACTTCTAGGTTACACGACTCAAAAGGTTACTTTTAGGTGATTTTTCAGAACTAATTTGTTTATTACATTTTTAATTGCTTTTCTTACACGAAACCGATTAAACGGCGCAAATATATCTAGGTTTGTGCCACAGACTATTATACTTTACTGTGGATTCAATACGAGTTCTGTGGGCAGAACTCTTTTATATGTTTTTCATGTTGGCAACGTAAGACTTCGCTCTTAAATCGTCGTGGTTCTGTGTGTATTCTAAAAACATGTTGAAAATACGACTTTCTCTCTCACAACAGGGTGTGAATAACCAAATCACAAAAGCGTCTCGCTTCAATCTAATTCGCTCTTTTCGAGTTCGTTTGCTGTCGTTCGTTCGTGTCGCCTCCAGTCGCCGATCGTCGTGTCGTGTTGGTCGATGAATGAAAGAAAGTTTAGTTTTGTTTGTTTGTGTCCGTCGGGCGTACTCACATAGTGGTTTGAATTGAAAAAAAAAACGACTGAAAAACTAGGTAAGTGTACAAATAAATACGTACGAGGATGAGGATAACCGATAAACACTACTTAATACTGAAAAAAAAATTAAAGGTTACTTTTCACACTAAAAGGTTACTTTTTTTCTATTTTAGGTAACTTTTGACAAGATCCCGCTGGCAACACTGGTCAGTGCAGCCACGACACGCGGCGCGGACTGACGCGTGCGAGAGTGTTTTCGAAGGTGAAAATATAAAAATCGAGCAACAATAAAGTGAATCTAAGTATCATTCTTGTTAGTTAAGCTTAAGTGTATTGCTATAAAACATATGATAGTTTCTTTGCGATAGAATCTGTGATGAGATATTGAGACTATTCGTTCAGGTTTTTTTTATAAAAAAATCTTGACATAGAACCCAGTTGCTATCAATGAACCGTATATGGGTATCCCTATCATTGAACCGGTCCAATCATGGTAACTATTTTTAATGAATTTTCGAAGTGAATTTATTTTCAACGTTATATTTTTTTATGTTAAATTGACTTATTACCCGACTACGGCGTAGCCAAAAAGAAGGGTTATGATTTTAACAGTCTATGTATGTATGTTTGGATTTGCGTATGTTTTATCGTAGCGCCTAAATTACTCATCGGATTTTAATGAATGAGGTGTCAATAGGTTCGTTATTATGGTCCGGGTGTATATACACATATACATAGGCAATATAACAATTTAAGAAGGTTAGAAACACGAGTGGATGAAAACCTTTTGTGCTTCTTTGCCGGTTTCAACTCAAGGTTCCGGATATGAATTGAACTGCTTTACTTAACGAGGAAATATTATTCCATACGTTTTAGTTGTAGTGGTGTTTTGAAGTCGGTTTAATATTTTTTTCGTGGTCGTGGTGGTTTTATAATTAGTTTTTTAAATAGTTTGCGTTATTTCAAGTTTTACTGTTAGAATTGAAATTTCTTAATATTAATAAACGTTTTAACTCAAGTTATTTGTGATTTATTTTCCAAAACTTAAATTTATCATGGGTCGCTTTGATTGGACCACTGGCATAAATTCGCCGAAGTCCATTCATAGAAACCTAGTAGTCCAATCAAGGCGACCATGGTCCAAAGAAGGAGACGAAAAATAGTTTTCTTGCTTTTTCTCAAAAACCATTACAGTTTATTGAATATATAAAAGTATTGTAATAATAGCGTTAGTCTATCTATCTATCTATACATATAATAAAATCGTAAAATTAATAATCTCTGTTTATTTGTGCGCGCATCACGGAAAAACCACTGAACGGAATTTGACGAAACTTTGTATAGTGACTGTAGGTATCCGTAGTAGGAGCCAGTAGCTCTTTCAGGTGGCGGACCGTTCATCAGTTACTGTTTCACCGTGCGAAACGAAAAATGCCACTAGTGTATTTATTTATGGTCTATGAAAAAGTCGTTTTGGCGGCATCAAGATGCGTCGTTATCATGAAAATGAGATCCGCGCATGATATAAAAGAGTACTATCAAACGACTATTCGCGTCGCGCGCGCGCTGCCGCCGGTAGTTTATACCGCTGTTCCGAAGTAGACCCAAATAATCGTAATTGCACACTTTTAGAGGGGTTGCGGCAATTTCACCGTGCGATAATGTCAAATTAAATTAAATTGGCATTATCGTATCAATTAAAAAACAAACGTTGAAAAAATAATGGAGCGAGCCATGCTGGAAATATCGCTACGTGATATGGCGCGTAACGAGGCAATCCGCCGACGCACCAAAGTAGTCGATATTGGACACCGGGTGGCTAAGCTCAAGTGGCAGTGGGCTGGGCACGTTAGCCGAAGAGACGATGACCTTTGGAGTAACCGTGTCCTACACTGGCGGCCGTGGACAGGAAAACGGTGTGTGAGAAGACCACCCGCCAGGTGGGACAACAAATACATCGGCGGAAAGCAGTGGTTCCGTATCGCTGAAGGCCGGGAGGACTGGAGGAAAATTGGAGAGGCGTATGTCCAGCAGTGGACGCTTACACGCTGACTGACTGACTGACTGACTGACTGACTGATGTTGAAAAAAAACCACGTTTCTTGTATCTGCTTACCCCGATTGTCGGGGTACAGTGTGTGTACGGAAAAACCGCACACAGGTGTTTCATCAAGTTGCTTGTTACTGTTTCACCGTACGAAACGAAAAAATGCCACTAGTGTTTTTATTTATGGTCTATGAAAAAGTCGTTTTGGCGGCATCAAGATGCGTCGTTATCATGAAAATGATATTTTTTTCCTTAATTTTTGTAATATTTCTTTTTGTTAATACATACATAGTACATTACATATTCTGTGTAAATTTCAACCGGCTACCTATTACGGTTCGAAAGATACAGCCCTATAAAGTTAGGACAGACGAACGAACGGACGGACGGACAGACGGCGTAGGCTTAGTGATAGGGTCCCGTACGCATACGGAACCCTAAAAATGCGTCATAGATAAGTGAATTTGCCCAAAAATGCAAAATATCTTAATTACATGCTCTCTAAAAATTGTCTCTATATATTTATAGAAATGCCCACATGCGCTTATGACTCGAGAACGGTTTAAGCAGTTTAGACAAGGTTTTCACCAATGGATTTTATCTCTGCAAGGATATAGGCCAATATAACATTATGATATCATCCACGCGCGCGGATCTGCCACTGAACAGATAGTTTTCCTACATTCACAAAGGTATAAGGGTCTATTGCACCAACAAAGACTTAAATATATAGACACGATAACTAACGACAGCTTATGAGCAGACAGCGCTTAGTCACGTGATTATTTTTCTCCATACAAATCGTCTTTCGGGGTTTATGTTTTCCGAGCTCCTAAACATTAACCGATTATTATAATTTTCTTCTCATCTAATCTACGTACCTTATCTTTTGTATAGATTAAATATACGACGCCAGAGTTAAAAATTTGTTTTTTTAACAAAAACAATATTTTTTTTATTTTTTGATGTCACGAAGTTCATTAAGCTTTATTGAATCACTAGCTTTTGCCCGCGGCTTGGCAGCATTCTATAAACATCAATGTGAAATATTTAGTATCATCTCTTTCGTTCAAGGCTAACAAGCCAGTGATGTCACTACACTGTGTATTGTATACAAAACAAACTGTTTGACAGACAGCCATTCGTTGCATGGCAAATGTGCACTTTGACTTTTCTTAAGTGCCTGTTAGAAAGTTAATTAAATCAACACCCTGACTTATCTTTAAGTCAGCCTAGGATTCTAATGACAGCATTTCACCATTGTCGCAGCTGATTTCTATCGTGCCTTTAAGGTGATATATATCGCAAGTGGACTTATTTTTAAGTCTGTGTTGGCGTAATCGGACCTAAGCGGGGTAATATTCGTACTTACCTATCTTAGTCAGGAAATAGGATCATCCAACGTCGCAGGAAGCGTCGCAGGGTCGAGATACCCCTCTCAACCTTCATATGATGACATTATCGGTGCTCGGGAGGACGGGGTTATCCGTGGCAGGGCAGGTCAGGAGATCAGTGGACTGGTAAATCTTTTATCCTATTGAGTAGGGATTGTTTCCTATCATTATTGTTTTATATATAATCAAAGAGATTAAGAGGGTGGGTTTAATGTCTTTGTATATAATAGACTTCACATGAAATACGCCGATCGGTTCCTACTGACATAAGCCATACGGTGGACCTCGAGTTGACGGTCTGTCAGTCGCACGCTCGGCGAGCGCAGGCGCGTCGATCGTAGTTTTCTACAAATATAATGCCTACGTGTCGCTTGCGACTCTGTAAAAATGATACCGGGAAGAGAAACAAGGATGACGGCGTCACATATCACAAATAAGTGCACGTATATCACATAATTTCTAAAATATTTACAAATCTCCGAACGGGCCGCCGACTGTTCGCCGAACGTTCGTTGGTAATACTCTAGTTATCCTTCACTTTAACAGCATAGTACTTCACAAAGCGTTGCATTAGTTTACCGCTAGATGGCAATGTTTTCTATTGAATACCAAATTGTCCTCCAATATTGCATAGAACGCTGAATATTTAAAACATCATTGTTTCCTATTTGATAAAATAAAGAGTAGCTGGAACGGCCATGGAATGGAACACCCGTATCTACAATTGAACTTGAACTGAAACCACAATGACCCTTTCACTTTTTTTATGTAAACCAACATGGGTGGCTGTACCGAGGGAACAATGGTGCAGACAAACCTCTCCTCGCGAAACCACGCTCAGTAAGGCGCTATGCCAGCGGATTTACGGACTGCTGCTAGGCTGTCTAGCCTGTTAATACGACGTTTGAAGACACCCAGGTTAAAGGATTTGGGGAAACACACTCGCCGGAAGACAGTTCCACACCCTAGAAGTGCGACAAAGAAGCGCTAGGTTCTCAAAAGCCAAATGTCGCCAACAAAAGGTTTGCAGAGTCTCTCTGCGATGAATGAGTAATGCGGAGAGGTTAGGTATTTACGAAAATGTATGAAGAACCCAAATGTTTTTTTCCAGTTTGCCATTCTCTTTTTGGAATCCGTTCGGGGTAAGGAATCCAAAGGACGGACGAACGGACGGACAGACGGACGGACGGACAGACTCCTACCCGATGTTATATGGGTTTTATAACGATTTTACAATGCCAGCGTCGTCGGTGACCACGGGACCATACAACTAGTGGCTTCTTTCGTCCGATGTTCCTGTCCATTCTGCTCGTATATGTAACTCGCTGCCGCACTACGTCCGTCACTCCCAAACTTTAAATTCTTTTAAAAAATAATTTAAGAAATTCTACCTTAACTAATTTTCTTTATTTTTTATTTTTTATTATTAAGACTGCGGTACTACAGTGTGAGACACAATTTGCTAAATTTGCCACATTTTCGTTTCGGTTTTTTGTTCAACGAATTTCAAAAATATATATATTAAAAAATCCTGTCTAAAAGTTGACCATATTTAAAAGTTGGTGACAGAGTTTTATTTTATTTATGTCAATTAATATGTGAAAAAAAATCACAAACGTAGTACTAAATGGTCCTACCTAAATACTCCGTGTGGTCACCCGACGCAAGGACTTTCGGAAACGTCCTAGGAAAGCTCCTTATTGATAAGTCTGGTGACCGACGCGCCAAGTCTTTCTTTTTTCAGCAAATAGGCCTAGCCATTCAAAGGGGCAACGCAGCCAGCGTATTGGGTACTGTGGCGGAGTCGGAGGAGTTGGACGAAGTTTTTTACTTACAGTAATTTTGAATGTTAGTATTTAGTTTTTCTTTATTTATTTATTAGGTTAATTTTATCATTGTTATACATTTGTTAGTTAGGTTTTAATTATTTAGTTATTATTATTAATGTCTTGATTGAAAAAAAATACTCCGAAATGCTCTCTTTGTTTCGAAATTGCAGCTTTCTAAAACATTATTTTGAGTTTATACAATTGCAGATGATGTAAGATAAAATTTTACTTCTTTTGACAGATTTGGATATTCGTGTAATGTAAATTGTTTTAACAAACTTTGAACAAATACTATATAAAAACAAGCGAACGCTTCGCTATTCAATCAGTGCCATACATAGACCCCCGTATATTATTTCTCGATGGTGCCATATCAGTGCGCAATTTAATGCTGTAGTACCGCGCTCTTAACTTGTGGATTAGTATAGTATAAGCATGTATAATTTGTATGTAGTATATAATATGTTCTATACATTGTATGTATGTTTATGCTGTTTGTATTTTATGTATTGTAATAATAGGTATGTATGTTACATGTAGGTATATTCATCATAAAAATAAAACACATATTCCTCCTCCTTTCGTTTGCACTACCCATACTTCTTTCTCTGTATTTTACTTCACCCAAAGTTTGATTGGAAGAAATCACTTGCAGTGATAAGTCCGCCTTTGCGCACTCCTGTGTTTGTTTGTTCTACTCGTGTACTCGTTCTTCTTTCCATTGTGTGCAATAAAGAGTTTCTATTCTATTCTATTCCTACTAATGTGATTTTCGCAGATTGTTCGCACACTATATTGTTCACTAAATGAATTGACTGTGCGAGTATTTTTCCTAAAGTTTGAATTGAATTGCCGCCGAAACTGACCGTAGTACAATACTGAAGACAGCGTATTGTATTAGTTTTGTTTTAATCTTGAAAGTAAAGTTTATTTCAATAGTTCCTCGCTCGGCTCCGAAGTTGATCCGGCAGAGTCAATGGGCATAAACACGTGGAGAGGGCGTCACTGTCGACGAAGTGAAAGAAAACGGCACACGTATACATAACATTACGCCTGTGTCCCAGTGGGGTAGGCAGAGATAACTAATGTCCACGTTTCACGATCCTGGCACTCTCTGCCGCCCCTTCCACTCTCGTAATGTTCTAGAAAAGGGTACACCACGACAAAATAACTTTATACTATTGTATACACGGTATAAAATTAAATAGGTCCTTCAAGAGTGGCGTGAATGGGCACCTGTCAGGTCGGCATGACATTCGCAACCCCTGCATACGACCGAATGTAAATGTTTTTTTGTTTTTTTTTCTTTTTATGGAAACTGACACGGTTGGCTACATCACCTACAACATCCGTGATGTCAGCCCTAACACCGGGTGAACTAGGTGCCATGTCAGTGTTTACTTTCATTTTCATTTGCATTCATGGTCCATGGGCATCGTTTGACACCTTATGGGTTCGTGGTCATATGTCGCGCTTTCAATAAAACAAAATGTAACCCCTCCCGCGCTGCTTCCACTGCACTGAATGGAAGGTCGGCCGAAGCGGCTATGTAAATAGTTCGCGTCTTCCGTCCAGTCAGTGTAGCCAGCACGCCCAAAGGGAAGCGCTGACACGGTACCTAGTTCACCAAGGTGACCAACTAACGTGACTGACCAATTAACGTATCTTCTGTCGTCGGCTGCTGTGGATTGTGTGCGTGCCGGCCATATGTCGGTAACCAGATAAAATATATACAATGTGTTGGCGTTTCGGGGTATATACTTCTGTGGATAGATTAATTATTTTCTCGTTCGAGAATGAAGTTGCCCGTCGCATTCTAAAGTAAACCTACAATAGTATTATTGGGTTACTTTGTGAACAGTTGACAAATACAAGTGTCCCAAAACTCAACGTCAAGCGGGAACCAGGGAGTTAGGCCAGTTTATGACTACCCAGGGAAAAATAAGAAAAAAAAACAAGAAGAGAAGTTTACGAGACAAATATATGTTTTTGTTGGCGACTTCGCTTTGTCGTAGAAGTAATAAATAAGTAAGACAAAACACGCCTTAAAATAATTAGATTGGGTCTAGAAGACGGCGGCGGCGCGGGCGGCGCGGCGCCTGCTTATTCTCTACCGAAGAACAATAGAACAACGATCGTCGGCCGTCTTCCCCGTGCCGGACAATCTGGACCTGAAAACTGAAGAAGAACGTTAGTATTTTGCACACGACTGACATGTTGAAATCACATTCAACCATAAGCAGGCCAGGCGGCCTATATCGGAATGCTATTTTAATATGCCCCCACGGCTGAGACGAACTGAGTTAGGTTAGGTTAGGTTAGCGACGTATTGAAGTAGCATTTCGATATACGCGGCCAGGCGCACTCCGCACTTTAGGTATGAAGCAGGAAGCTGCAAATAAATCGGCGGGCCCGGCTTGGCGGGTCAATAGAACACACTGGAGCCGACGACGACGTCCCTATACGGAGTTGCAGTGGTTAAATCGCTTCACGCTGTATCCTGAAAGTCGAGGTTAGCAGGATAATCGATATAGTCTACAAGAAATTGGGTAAAGCACCTCACCCCCCCCCCCCCCCCCCCCCCCCCTTATGGAATCTGATATGTTTGACTGTATCACCCACGAGACCCGAGCCCAGCTCCTGCCGGGGTGTGTATCTTAAACAAGGCCCCTACCTTCCGAGTTCAGACGTGGAGAAGCAGCACGGCTTCGAACGAGTTGTTTGCGCAAACAGTTCGCCGGACCTGTCCGCGGAGATTGAGCTGAGTTGTTTATAGTTTCCACCTAGCTGCTGTGGCGGATTTATAAGAGAGAGAGAGAGGGGTGGGGGGGATATCGCTGTACTTTGGGACCTTTTAGCATAACACCCACCCCTACCCCTCTTTATAGTATACCAGCTTTTGCCCGCGGCTTCGGTCGCGCACCCTATGTCCATCCTGAAGGTTCATTCGAAATATTTGCAAAAGATTTTTTAAATCGGACGAGTATTTTCGGAGATTACCCCCTAAATCCGAACTTACAAACTTTACCTCTTCATAATCAACGTACGTACGTACGTACCACGTAATCCAAAGAACGTATCCACAAACGATTTCTGATACCACATGGCAATGAGTAGGTAAAATAAATATAAATACTCATCGCTGCCCTTGCATCTTCTTCAATCGAGCTGAAATATAATGTAAAGTACATATGTATATAAGTATGTATGTATGTATAATATACAAGAGTTGATGTAGGTATATTATAATATTTATATTTCTTATTGTATATAATATGTAATTATGTATATGTAAGGATTTATATTGATTGTATGTATCTTTGTACAATTTGTATATGTGTGTATTTATATTTCATACAACTGTTCCCTATTAAGGCCGTGACAAACGCCAACGACCTTGAGCATTCGGGAATTCTACATAATGTACCATGCGACTGCTAATTTCGCTTCGCACGTTCAAGTCACATTTAGCGTAGTTTGTCGCTATCAGCCTAAAGAGTTGATGGTTCGGGGTTCGAATCCCACTTTCGTATGTTATTTTTTTTTTGCTTTTTTATTATTTTAATTATTAAAATGATTGTGGCTTATGTAACTGATGCGTGATTCTAATTTTTTATTTTTTATTATTTTACCTAAATAACATTTTATTGTAATTTCTTCCAAATTATTTTAGTTCATGTACTTACCACTTTTTATAAACCTCTAAATAGACTATCGATGAAAACTAAAATAAAAATAGGTAGGTAGGTAATAGGTAGATAGGCATTTAGGTATGTATGGCAAATATCATAGCAACATAGGTACCGGCATTCGGGAATTCTACATAATGTACCATGCGACTGCTAATTTCGCTTCGCACGTTCAAGTCACATTTAGCGTAGTTTGTCGCTATCAGCCTAGAGAGTTGGTGGTTCGGGGTTCGAATCCCACTTTCGTATGTTTTTTTTTTTTTGCTTTTTTATTATTTTAATTATTAAAATGATTGTGGCTTATGTAACTGATGCGTGATTCTAATTTTTTATTTTTTATTATTTTACCTAAATAACATTTTATTGTAATTTCTTCCAAATTATTTTAGTTCATGTACTTACCACTTTTTATAAACCTCTAAATAGACTATCGATGAAAACTAAAATAAAAATAGGTAGGTAGGTAATAGGTAGATAGGCATTTAGGTATGTATGGCAAATATCATAGCAACATAGGTACCGGCCGGCGCGCGCGGCGCGCGCGGCGGCAGCATGGCACGGTGCGGTGGGGTGCGGTGCGGTGCGGTAACTCAGTAGCAGCGTGCGGTGCGGAGGCGGCACGGCGGCGGCGGCGGCGGAGGCGGCGGAGGCGGCGGCGCGGTGGAGGCGCGGGAGGCGCAGACAGCGTTATACCACAGTACCTATTAGTTATTCTGTGGTTATACCAACGAAAGCCATGCGTATAACGCCCCGTCAAGTTACGTACCGGAGCGTATACTGATAGATACCACAGAAGAGAGATATTCCTGATACGGTCGTACTGTATACTGGTACGGAAAATGACACGGTGGCAACATCACCTACAATACAACATCCGAGATGTCAGCTCGTAACAACTGGTGAAGTAGGTGCTATGTCAGTGCTTTTCTTCGGTCGTACCGGCTTCACTGAACTGGACGGAAAAAAAGAAGGGAGTCATATCCCGAAATAGTTTGTATTTTCCGTCCAGTTTAGTGTAGCCGGCACGACCAAAGGGAAGCACTGACATGGCACCTAAGTTCACCCGGTGTTATGGGCTGACATCACGGATGTTATAGGTGATATAGCAAACTGTGTCAGTTTACATAAAAAAATTCCTCAGTCGCCTTTTACGACATGCACGGGGAGAGATGCAGTGGGGCTATTATTTTAAATTACCATCCCACACGGTACAAATATACCTTACCTACCTATCTTTTTTCCATTCGATCCAAACACAGAAGACAGAAATGACGACCGACACGCGGGCGCAGCAGGGCAGGAGCGAGCAAGCGAGCCCGGAACTAAAATTGTATCTAGTATTGAAGTGCCTGCTAAATTGACGAAGGCAAAAATTTTACCCTTCCGACTGAAGAATTACGTCAATAATTTCATGTAGGCGTTTTTTGTTTTTTATTTTTATCTCCTTTCGTGGATAAAATAATAAAACAAATTGAATAGAGTTTTCTCAGAGCTTTGTGACCTTTGAATCGGTGGTATTGTAAAATTGTAATAATACACACATAATCAGATTTTCAAAAATTCATGCTTTTTTTATATATTTTAAATTTTATGTTTATTACTTACTTTTACTCATTATTAAAAAAACCAGCAATGCACTTTGTTGGTAAGGAACCAAAATATAGGTTGGTATTTTTTTAATTTTCTGAATGTGTGTCAATTGGTCAGTTTTGGACCTTCTTTGTCGCACTTTTTGCATGTTTTGCGTATTTGGCGTTTGTCACCGCCTTAAGTACTGCATTGTCCGCCCCTACGTGTTTTCTACATCCCAAAGGTTAATTCGTAAAGAATGCCGCAAGGCATTAAACTCGCCTTTTGTAACATTTTTATACAATGGTGTACAATAAAGTATATTTTCATTGCATTACATAATATTTGTGTATATTATATTTAACATCATGGTGCCTTTTCCTTTCCAAACGATCCTTGAAATAATAAAATATTCACGCTTTGTAAAAAAAAGAATACCTGAGTAGTGGGTCAGTCATCTGAGAGAGGGGGGTAAATGAATAACCCTCATACATACAAACATTCCGGCTCAACACATTACCCTCCTGTTGGCTTCGCCGTAGTCGGGTAAAAAATAGGCGGAGACGGGGTGGCGATGGGGCGGTGACGGTGCGGCGACGGGGCGGCGACGGAGCGTCGACGGGGTGGCGACGACGACGGGGCGGTGGGACGGCGCCGGCGGTTCAGACAACTGCCCCACATGAATAACTTCTGAATCCGCCAGTGTCGATTCTGTTTGCGATTTATTCCAGAAGCCGATGGAGTTCGATGCTAATGCTGTTTGTGTTTCAGGAATTCTGCTGTTGATATTCAATCAAATATACATCAATATATTATTTTATACTTAGGTACGATCACAATGGAACACAGATTCGAGCTAGCTCGCTTTACTTTAAATATAATGTTTATTTATTGTTCTGTAACCATATGGAACTCTATTACTAAGCCTACGCAGTCTGTCTGTCTGTCTGTCTGTCCAAGTGCTGTATCTATTGAACCCTAATAGGTAGCCGGTTTAAATTTTCGCAGAATATGTGTTATTATGGCGGATAAACTAACAAATAATAAAAAAGCAAAAAGTAAAAATACATGAAACGCGTTTTTACTCTATCATAAAAACGGTAATACTCGCAAGCGTCAAACTTGGTGTGATTATAGTGAAAACCCGGTCAATTATGTGATGGCATGGAACCCTCAGTGCGCGAGTCCAACTCGCACTTGGCCGGTTTTTCACTCAACTGGAAACAGGTTGTCTCAAAAATTTGTCAGGTTTGTAATTTTTTTTTCTAATCGCTACTTGATAGCTTAGTAAGATGATTTGAGTTCGATTTCGAGTTTGTAGTAAATTTTTATAAGGTAATTCAGCGATTTTTATAACATTGCTTTTTTTCGCTTCCCTCCTTTAATAGTCAACTATTTAAGCTATTTTAACAAAATGTATTCTTCCAATTATTTACTTTCGATAAAATTCACACTTTAAACTAAATAATTCACATGTATCATTTATCAGACACTTATCAAAATCGAACGCCGACAAAAGGCGCACCGTTTATCTCCCTCAAGCTATCGCCATTATGGAGTTGCTTCATTCGATAAAATAAAATAAAATCTATAGAATAGAACTGCTGCTATATAATAATTATAGTGTCATTTTATTACGTATCTAGCACACAATTCTAATGCACACAATTTCTATCAGACGTCTCATAAAATACGTGTTGATAATACACAATTATGTGCATGTGAAGGGAAGCATTGACACGGCACCTAGTTCACCCGGTGTTATGGGCTGACATCACGGATGTAGTAGGTGATGTAGCCAACCGTGTCAGTTTCAATAAAAAAAATGTTCAACAGGTGTGACAGAGATATACCATTTAGTCTTTGTGCACAAGGATTACCCACATGGTTCCCCCCAAGTACAGTCTCGGGTCCTTCAAGAGGGGCGTGAATAGGCACCGGTCAGGCCGGCATGGCATTCGCAACCCCGGCATGCGATCGAATGCCCATGGGCGTCGTTAGACACCTCATGGGTGGCTCGGAGCCACATGTTGCGCTTTCTATAAAAACAAAACTTGCCCTAGGCAGATAGCTTTTTGTGGACATCTGCCTGACATGGAATCAAATGTCAACAAAAAATACGACCCCTCGACTCGAAACTAGGATTCCCCTGTGCTATTGGGTAGCCTAGCCAGTCTTTCATCCGGACAACAATAGTAGTTATTTAGCTGGTATACCATACCGTGCCGTGCCGTGCCGTGCCGTGCCGTGCCGTGCCGTGCCGTGCCGTTCCGTGCCGTTATTATTTCTGAAATTCGAAACTTTGATGACTCATCCATCACATCTTAAACTAGTAAACATATTTAATTTAACACACATACATTTGTCACAAATATCTTCTTCTATAGTATGGTATTTCAAACTACTTCTAGCTATTATAAACTCCGAGGTATAGCGCTTTTCCTGTGTTACTATTTTCGCGTTACCTCTTTTCGTTACCCTCAAATTGAAATTTCAGCGAGTACCGCGCAACTTCAAATAGGTGCGAGTAAGACCATGTCATTTGATTCCATGTCAATAAAGATTTAAAGTTCAGTTTCAGATTCCAGACTCCAGTTCTATCCTCTCATGTTCTTTCTCAAAATTTACCATCTTCGCCTCGACAGTATTTCCGCGCGCACACTCAAGGCGTAAAGCCGTCGACGTCGTCGGAGCGAAGCACTGCTTCAGCGACGTCGCGTAATCTCGCGACAAGGTAAGCAGCGGAGAAAAACGACGCGAAAAAACGTAGCGGACTAACTTGATAGCTGCGAGCAAGGTTGGGGGTAGAGCACGCAAGGCAGAGTAGTTACTGTCATCATATTTCCTAGTTGCGGAGTGCATAATAATGCTTCCTACTAGTACGGTGACAGGACAGGAAATAATTTTTAAGTTTCCGTACCCCGTACTAAGCTGTCTGTCTGTCCGTCCGCCCGTCCGTCCGATGGCTGTATCTCAGTAACCGTAATAGCTAGTCGGTTGAAATTTTCACAGAATATGTGTTATTTTGGTGGATATAACAAAAAATGTTTTTGCGTGTGTTTTTTGGGTGTGTCAATTGTGTGTTTTAATTTTGGATGTTTGTTTAACATGTACTTTGTTCTTTTATACAGTCCTTAATCTATTATAATGTTTTATTTATTCATAGGTCTACTACCACAATATTATAACCACCTTATTATGATTATATTATACGTACTAGCTTTTGGCTGCGGCTTCGCTCCCTCTCTCTCTCTATCTCTCTATTGAACCCGTACAATGCAAGTTACCTACTGTTACACGCAGGTTAATATTTAGGTAGCAAACATCTTTTGTTAATTTTTTCGAAAAGTAATGCTAAACACATATATTTTTTTTGCGTAAAGTGTTTATTTGAGTTTCTACGTAACCCTCCCGAAATTTTTGACATGACTAACGAAGCACCTTTAACATGACCAAACTCCTTTTCTTTATCTTATCTTAACACTATTAATGTCTCCTAATTAATATTTATTATTACGTTGTATTACTTGTATCAATATATGTACTTACTTAATTATATTTTACAGGTTTTCATATATCTTTATATTTTTTAAATTAAAAATTGTCACATCTTATCTTATGATTCCTTTACACACATTTCACATACCTGAAGGTTGGCTGTGAGAAATCTCTTCAAGGCATAATTATGCATTCCTTGTGTTATTTTTATTCATGAAATTTTTTTGTGGAGCAATATAATTTTCTATTTCTATAAATTATGCACTCTACACTTGCCTTACTCGTAGGGCGAAAACCACGAACGCGAATCAAGATTCACGGCCGCTTCGCCGGCAGCTTATTCGCCCTTTCCACTTGGACGAGGAGGTGACATCAAAATTACATAATTTTAATTGAAAAAGAGAAGAGCATCCTCGGCGGAAAGTGTGAAATATCTCTGATAATTTCGTTGCTTTAAAATATTTTACCGTGTTAAAGCTTCAAGTAAGCCACTTAGTTTGCTGTTTTAAAGAAAAAATATTAAGCTGAATAAAAACGACCTACCCATATTTAACTTAGATTAAATTCTTAAATTTTGTATAATATAGCTTCGATGTACTTGTACTGTCATAAGGGTCCATATTACTAAGCCTACGCCGTCTGTCTGTCTGTCTGTCTGTCCGTCTGTCTGTCCGACGGCTGTATCTCTTGAACCGTAATAGGTAGCCCGTTGGAATTTTCACAGAATATGTGTTATTTATTATGGCCGATATGCGATATAACAACAAACAATAAAAATAAGGAGAATTAAAAAATTCACGGTGCCCCCATACAAGAAACTAAAAAGTGTATGCGCGCCATCTACCGAATAGAGTATGAAGCATTTTAACTAATACATAGATGGCGTGAGTGGCGCTGACCATAACATGGCGATACGGAACCCTCGGTGCGCGAGTTCGGCTCCCACTTGGCCGGTTTTTTTTTATGTAATCCTGTATGGGTGACTGAGTCAGAGGGGCCAAAGCACATGCTGCGACTAGCCGATATCCCTTCCCTTCTTATCTTACTAGGTGGTAGGGATTAAACCGCCCGGGTTGATACCACCGCACCGAATGAAAGGTCGGTTGAAATCGCTATGTAAATAGTTCTTGTTTTCCGTCCAGTTCAGTGTAGCCGGCACGACCGAAGGGAAGCACTGACATGGCTCCTAGTTCACCTAAGTCTTATGGGTTGACATCACGGATGTAGTAGGTGATGTAGCGAACCGTGTCAGTTTCCATAAAAAAAAAAAAAAAAAAAAAACCATTTATTGAGTGTGATAAACACTTCCATACAGGCAGTAATACCTGTGGTAATACTTAGTCTTACGGTGCTTACTCAAAAGGCAAGTGGTATTGCATACGAACAATCTGTTAGCCCCTTCCTAAGTGATTATTTGACATCTCTTTTGCGGTCAGACTTCATTTGGTGGCAAATTAAGAATAAAAAATTTGCAATTATGAAACAGCAAGACTAACAAAAAACCAACTAACTACCTACAGGGAACTACGCACCTACAACTATTTGTCGATTTTGACCATTTGCATAATACATAACAATCGCAGAAATTAGCAGAGGTAGTGAGATTTGAGTTTATTTTTAAAAGATTCAAGCCTTGGCACGCTACTCATTTCGATTGGCAGTGCATTCCAAAGTCGAGGAGCCTGCACAGCATAATGATCTGCTCATGAAGCGCGAGCAGTGCTTAGGCCAAGGAGGATACAGACTGTATGCTCGGTGGCTTAGGGATTTGGAGAATTTCTGTGTCGGAGGCTCTCAGTGGTCGCCCATTTATTAAATTTTTTTTTATGGAAACTGACACGGTTGGCTACATCACCTACAACATCCGTGATGTCAGCCCATAACACCGGGTGAACTTGGTGCCACGTCCGTGCTTCCCTTCGGTCGTGCCGGCTACACTGAACTGGACGGAAAACACAAACTATTTACATAGCCGTTTCGACCGACCTTTCATTCAGTGCGGTGGTACCAACTCGGGCGGATTAAACCCTACCACATAGTAATATAAGAAGGGAGTCATATCCCTTAGTCGCCTTTTACGACATACACGGGGAGAGATGCAGTGCGGCTATTCTTTTAAAAATGTTCTTGCTTTTAAAGTACCGGCCCCACACGGTAAAGTGCCCATGCTGTGAAAGTGGAAGTACCATCTCTGGTAGTATGTATTCTGGTATCTTTGTATCACTCAGACTTTTGTACAAGAAGCAGAGAATATGCATATTACGACGGTCACGGATCCTGAGCCAACCCAATTCCCTCCTATAGTGTGAGACATGATCATACTTCCTGAGATTGTAATTGTACCCAATACAGGCATTCTGCACCCTTTCCAGTTTGTCTACTAGTTGACATGTTAGATCAAGGAAACAAATGTCCGCATAATCTATGATAAGCAATAAGTATGCCTGTGGAAGCATGATTTTGGTTTTCCTTGGCAGTAGGTCCTGCATTTTACGCATTAGTCTTGCTCAAAATAGGACAGAGCCACGCCAGTGTGAAACTTGCATCCCAAACTTTAAATCCATGCTCCAACAAAGCGTAAGCTCTCCACGTCCGTACCATCAACAATTCAGGACCTTTCGTGCGTACTGTCACTCTAAACCCTTACGTGTGAGCAAAACGTCTCTTATAACTGAAATTACTCATCTAGAACTTTGTCAAACTCAATAACTTCCTACGTTTCTTTATGTACACCTCGCGCGATGATAGATGGAGCGAGTGGTAAGGTGTTAATTCTGTATCTCCATTATTATGTGATGGTTCGTCTCTGTCGCGTCACGTAGGGTCGTTACGAATTGGCTATGGCGGTCTGTCACGCACGTGTTGAGTTGCCATTCCATCGCTGCTTACTCTGTTATAGTTATAAGCACTATACAGGGTGTCCCCGGACAGGTGTAGTTCCTTTAAGGAGGATATTCTACGCTTTGTAACAAACATAATTAGTAAAGGAAGTAGGGTTCTAGGTACACACGTTGCGGAGATAATATTAAAGTTATTAATGTAGTGTAATGTTGTAATGCTCTAATCGGGCGCGCGCGGGGAGCGGGGCAGCGGGAATACGGACGGATGCGACGCGAGTGAACGCAAACAGATAGCCCGCCCCGCCGCGCCGCCCCGCCGGCTGCTCCGCCCGCGTACCGCCCGCACCCCGCCGCGCCGCTAAAGGCGCCCACACTCACATTTAGTTTGTTAGGAAGTCCTAAAATTTTAATGAAAGCACATATTGAAAAAAATCTTTCACCATTGCTTTTGTTACAAGGCGCAGAATAGCCTACTTAAAGGAACTACACCAGTCCGGGGACATCCTGTATAGTATAACTACCTTTTGCCCGCGGCTTCGCTCGCGTGAAATTCGTATTTAAAAAGAAGAATGTAAGTAAGCCCGCTTCCGCACCTTTATTTCGCCACATCTTAGCGTAACCGGAACAAAATTTTATTTAGCCTATCTGTGTCCCGTATAGTAAAATTTGCTTGTACTAAGTTTCATCGAATTCGGACGATCGGTTTAAGAGTTATGGAGGAACATACATACATACATACATACATTCGTACATACATGCATACAACATAGATACATACATACATACATACATACATACATACATATATACATACATACATACATACATACAGAAAATATTTCTAAATATCGTCATTAACCGACTTCAAAAAAGGAGGAGGTTCTATGTTCGGCTGTATGTATTTTTTTTTATGTATGTTCAGCAATATCTTCCCCAATTGTGAACCGATTTCTATGATTTTTTTTGTGTTCGGTTCAGTCTAGCTCCAAGGTGGTCCCATTTTTTTTTTGGTCAAGATCGGATTGGAAAGCGAGGCGGAATCGCGAGGCCGAAGGCCGAGCGATTCCGCCGAGTACATTAATAGCAAATAAAAATTACTAAAAAAACTGTGAAATAAAAAACTATTTAAAAAAATATAAAAACCGCCTTCAAAAATGTATGAAATAAAAAAATAAAAATCGAACCCTAGAGTTGAAGGCGGTGGTGCTAAAGCAAGCAAAAATACCCGACCGCCTTCAACTCTAGGGTTCGATTTTAATTTTTTTATTTCATACATTTTTGAAGGCCGTTTTTATATTTTTTTTAGTATCATACTCGTACATAGAGTCTGCAAACGCAGTATCTCATATATCAAAGTAACTTACACCATGACCATCCCTTACAGATTAGATCATTAGTATTGATTTTTGTTCGCGCTGTTTGACTGGAGGAAATTACTCCTGGTGATAAGTTTGACTTGAGCACTATTATTACTTATATTTTATTATTATGCGTGTCTACGATCCGCCGACGACGTCCTAAAAACCAGAACTTGTTCACAATCATGGACGGGAGTTCGCGAAAGTATTTTTTATTTATTTTTAATTTTCAATTAAAATTAGTTTGTCTTTTTTGCCGGTTCTATTTTGACCAGTGTCATGTATAGTGAGGATTAATGGTGATGTACGATCATTCAAAATATTGTAGTCTCTAAAAAAAGCAGAGTTTGAAAAACACAAGTAAAACAACGTGGCAACAACAAGTAGGTTGTGGGAAGTGTTAAGTGTAATACATAAAACTCCCGTATTAGTAAATATGCATAGGAGACGCCCAAAAAACAGAACGTGTCAGGACCTGGGGATATCCTGAAAACCAAAATGCATCTACGATCTGCGAACGTCCTAAAACCAGAACGTGTCACGACCCGGGGATATCCTGAAAACCAGAATTCATCCACGACCTGCGAACTCCCTAAAAACCAGAACATGTCAGGATCCGGGGATATCCTGAAAACCAGAATGCATCATCCGCGAACGCCCTAAAACTAGAACGTATCACTATCCGGGGACATCCTTAAAATCAGAATTTGTCTACGATAAGTGGACGCCCCCAAAACTAGAAAGTATCCTCGGAATTCTGTGAAAAGTAGGCGAACGGCAACCCCAGTCACGTGGGGACATGTGAGCACGTGTAGCGAGGTGAGGTGGCGACACGCGTCTTGCTGCCGACATGTGATGTGACACGTTCGCTGACGAAATGCGACACGCCCGCTGACGTCAGGTCGACCCCTACGTGTTGTAATTGGGTCACTTTCACTCGCTCTCAGATTAGACGTCTTGGCGCGTAGACGTCTTGTAATATTTAACATGTATGTCAACTAACGTTGGCTCTGTTCAATTAGATTAGAGTGAACTAACCTTACCCACGGCTACAAATTGGTGTGATTTCGATAGGCACGCAGCATTTTGTATGTGTTTATTTTATTTTATTGTAAATTTTCTCGAAAATTTAATAACTCATCTTAAAATTACAAATAAAAAACTGGTCAAATGCGAGTTGGACTCGCGCACCATAATTGACCGGTTTTTGTTAACCCTTTTTTATTAACCGGTTATAGAGTTTACACTATAATCGGCCTCGCTCTTAGTTACTTACTTTGTTCGAGTAGGTTTATAATTTACCTGAACGAAACTCGGCCTTTGGCCTTCCCTTTAGTTGCCTACTTTCATCGAGAAAGTTTACTGTTTACCTGAACCCAGTTTGGGCTTCGACCTCGCCTTTGGGGCTTGGCCTTCGGAGTCTACTTTAGTTACTTACTTTCATCGAGAAATAATATTGATTACCTGAACGCAGTTCGGTCTTCGGCCTCGCCCTTAGTCGCCTAGATTCATCGAGAATAATATCGTTAACTTGAACGAAGCTCGGCCTTCGGCCTCGCCCTTAGTTACTTTCATTGAGAAGGTTTATGGTCTACCTGACCGTAGCTCGGCCGTCGACCTCGCTCTTGGTTACTATCTTTGAGAAGGTTTACAATTTACTAGAACGCAGCTCGACCTTCGGTGTCGCCTTTAGTTACTTAGATCGAGAAAGAATATCGTTAAACTGAACGTAGCTCGGCCTTCGGCCTCGCCTTTAGTTACTTACTTTCTTCCTTTGAAATACGAATTTCACGCGAGCAAAGCTGCGGGCTAAAGCTATATTTTAATAAATATTTTCAGTGCATAACCAGTTTAACTGTTTTCTTTTTAGGATTTAGTATCAAAAATGATTAATTTTAATGTGGTTCTGAATGAACGAATAATAATTTGTCATATTTAGTTATCCACGCGGACGAAGTCGCAGGCAAAAGCTAGTCTAATATATATCTAATATATGAAAACTAACTTACATAAATTACACTACACATTTTGACAAAAATTTCGATCTATTATGCAGATAAAGTGAAATGTGTGTGTAAGCGATTCGACCACTCGAAAATATGAGATTATGTTGTAAGTGTAATATTCGTATATAAACAAGATGTGTAAACATCTATACCGGGGCCCTGTGTCTGTTCTGGGTTGGAGTAAATTTTGTCACTCTTTATTTATTGGGCAATAAAGTATGTTTTCATTTAATTTCAAATATTTGCAAACATATACAATCAAAAGTAGAATTAACATAAATTACACAACTTAAATTATAAAAGCATATTGCTATTTATTTATTCAAAAATATATTTCAACGTAAGAAGGCATGTTGTTAGCACTGAACCTGAAAAAATTAATTACCTATATGACGTAGGTGGTAAAACGAGTACGTAGTTTGTTATTTAGTATAAATACAATTAAAATAAAATGTACAAAAAAGTTCACTTTATAATATTATTTTTCACTTTCACACTCTTGTTATTCTAATAGCGCCCATCTCAAATTAATGGCGCGGAAAATTTAGTGCTAACCGTTATCGGAGCTCCTGAACAAGAAGACTGTTTACAGTTTAATTAAAACAAGATTAATGTGCGACCAGTTCTTTTTTAATAAAATAAAACCCCTCGTACGAGCAGTGCTGGCGATGCAACGGATGATGAATTGGCCGGATGCCGGATATCCGGCCTACACCTGGAACAGATCGCCGGATATCCCGCCTGAATCACCGTTAATTATGCGTGCAAAGATAACGATAAATTAAAAAAAAAACCGACCACAGAACCACTTCAATGTACATTATATACTCGTATAATATATATAGTTTTTTATGTTCTTTATTATTATTTTCTTTTCTTTATTTCACGTTTCTTTTCAATTTTACATTAATTTTACATAAGTAATAAAAATATACAAAATCAATATAGAAATTAAATAAAAACGGTAATACCGCCGGCGGAGGGAGACAAACCTCCAAGCACGCCGGCGGGTGCAGGCCGTGGCTACGGAGCTCTCCGGGACGACGCGAGGCAAGCTACGAGCGATAGGTGGTGGTACTAGACACGTAGACCACCACCACCCCCATCTCGGAGAGCTCCGTATCCGTATTTTATTTATTATTATTTTATTATAAATGAAATATATTTATTTAGGTAATCATACATACAGCACACGAAAAGAGCAAATAAAATAATAATAAAGAACATAAAAAACTATAAAAACACAAATTACACCAGTGAAGATTGATGGACATTTTATTTTTATAATATTTCTTCGTAGATTTTAATTAAAGTTTTAGATATTTTAAGTTGGTTTGTAATTTTATTCTAAGTTTTTCTTAGTTCAATAAAACCGCACAATACATACATAAGACTGGATATCGGATATGGTAACCGGATATCCGTTACACCTCTAGTAATTTCAACGATCACCTTCTTGAAGGTAATTCCATTTAATCTCTCTGCAGAATGGTCCCAGCTTGAAATTCACAAGACTAAAGGCCACTTCCTTAGATTAAAAAGCAGTCAAGCAGGTATACATTTTATGCGGCGATGGTTCCGTGTGCGGTGTTTTGTGCTTAACAAAAAAAAAAAACTGGCCAAGTGCGAGTTGAACTCGCGCACCGAGGGTTCCGTATCGCCATGTCATGGCTAGCGCCACTCACGCTATCTAGATGGCGTGTTATGAAATGCTTCATATTAGTTAAATGTCATGATTAGTTAAAATGCTTCATAATCTATTCGGTAGATGGCGCGCGCGCATACACTTTTTGGTTTCTTCTATGGGACGGAACCCCTGTGAATTTTTTACTTTTTCTTATTTTTATATATATTGTTATACCGGCCATAATAACACATATTCTGTGAAAATTTCAACGGGCTACCTATTACGGTTCAAGAGATACAGCCCTCGGAAAGACGGACGGACGGACAGACGGACGGACAGACAGACCGACAGACAGACGGCGTAGGCTTAGTAATAGGATTCCGTACCGGATACGGAACCCTAAAAAGTAATAACTCGTATATTATCTAGAACAGCCATACTCAAAGTGTAATACCGCGAGAATACGAGAAAAAAAATAAAAAATACACCTCTCCTCTCTGGCTCGATTCAGCTCGGCTGCGCAGACGAACTCAACTCAACTCTCTTCTATCAACCAATTGATGAAAAATAAGAAACAGTTTCATACCTCCCATTAGATATTTAATTATTGTTTTTCGCTTTTATTACAATATTATGTAAGTAACTGTTACACATTGTAATATGATTGAAAGAAGAAAGAAGAAAAGAGTGCACTAAAACTAAATTTTGTTTATTTTAGGGTTCCGCCAAATATTTCGCTTTCCAAAAGGGTTCCGTCACCAAAAAAGTTTGAAAACCGCTGATCTAGAACAGTGGTGTCCTACTGGTTTCGCCTCTAAGAGCTACTTCCATAATATTTCTGTCAAACCCAGCGCACCTTCAAGTGGGAACAGTACCTACATATGTATGATGTTTACATAAAAAAATTTATGGGATTTTTTTTATTTTTCTCTGCTTGGCTACATCACCTACAACATCCGTGATGTCAGCCCATAACACCCGGTGAGCTAGGTGCCATGTCAGTGCTTCCCTTCGGTCGTGCCGGGTACACTCAATTGGACGGAAAACACAAACTATTTACATAGCCGTTTCGACCGACGTTTCATTCAGTGCGATGGTAACAACCCGGGCGGGTTGAACCCTACCACCTAGTAAGCTAAGAAGGGAAGGGACCTACAGTTTTACGTGGAATCCGAACCAAATTCAGCCTCCAACGGTCGAGCGGTCACCCATCCAAGAACTGACCGTGCCCAGCGTTGCTTAAAATCAATAGCGACTGTCTGCACCACTGAGCTGTCGAGGCTGACAATCTGAGGGAGGGACAATAAGGAGGGATATTGACCTGAAGGGAGGATATGGGCCTGGCTATTTTCATTTTCAGACTTTTCAAAATCTGCTTTACAATGCATGGCAGCCAGCATTAGGCAATATTTAATGTGTTCTGGGTATAAAAATTTTTTTTAAATACGTTGACGTATTTCAAAATATTTTTTATACCCACCCAAGTACATACTGTCTACGCCCGCCCAGGTGTGCTTAACAACAGTCGACCTGCCGCATTACTGAGCTACAGAGGCTGAAAATCGTAAATATTATAATTATCTTTTCGAATTTGATACGTGGATTTCTTTGGCTTCGGACTGGTGGCCCCACTTCTCGTCTCCACCAGTGGGGTGGCAAACGGACACGGTTGGCTACATCACCTACAACATCCATGATGTCAGTCCATATCGTGTAACATAACACCGGGTGAACTAGGTGCCATGCAACTGCAACTCCGGTCGGCTCCCTAAGTGTGTTCACTCGTCTATTTCACGGGGAGTGTTCGGAGGAGCTGTTTAACGCGATTCCGTCGTCCCCATTCCACCTCCGCACTACGCGTACTGGGCAGGGGATGCACCCCTTTTCAATCGACCTACCACGGATGCGCACCAACCGGTTCTGTAGGTCTTTTATTCACAGAACCGGGAAAATGTGGAACGCACTCCCTGTCCATCTATTTCCTCCCAAGTACAGCCTGGGGTTTTTCAAAAGGGGCGTGAAAAGGCTCCTGTCAGGCCGGCATGGCATTCGCAATCCCCCGTGCATCTCATAATGTCCATGGGCATCGTAAGTCACCTACTCGTAAGTGATACGAAGCCGCATGTCGCGCTTTCAATAAAAAAAAAAAGTCAGTGCTTCCCTTCATTTCATGTCGGCCACTACATGGCACCAATCGACTCTTAGCACGTTTCTTGTATGAGGACCGCCTTAATGTTTTTACTTTTTTTGCTTTTTAGGGTCCCGTCGCAAAATGCGAAGGAAAGGGACCCTTATGGGACAGTACGACCCTGTCACTGGCCACACTGTTCCTGCGGAAAAGTTTGTTAATATACTCGCAGGAGGGAACATATGTTACTTACATAGGGCTGAGGACGAGGCGGGCACACAAATTTGGGTCAAACTTGTATTTTGCTGACATTCAGCCAGATGTTACTTCGCGTGTGTTTGTTACGTGCTTAAAATTAATAATTAAGGTGACGTGAGACTGCGTCTGACTCGAATTTCAAGAAGTGTACCGTCAATATTACTTACCTCATAGATTCAGTTTTAATAATTAAAATTATGTAAAACTTCATCTATCAGCGCAGATCGATAGCTTTTTGAAAATACGATTTGATTAACTTCGCTCGATAGAAAAAAATCATAAACATCGATGTGAACATGCCTCTGAATTGAGTTATAAAAACGCATTTAAGGCAAAGTGACCAAAAGAAGGTTTTGGAAAAAATATATTTTATTTGTTGAATACCTATATATCTAAATCCGTAGCTTTTTACTTTTTTGTTTCGATCCGTAGTTTTCGAATAAAAAAATAAAAACCTAATTTTTGATTGATTGATTGTGTTGCATCCTACTCCAACCAGCGAAAGCGGCGCCTTGAAAGAGGAGTACGGCCACAGATTACTTAATAGTCTAAAACGGGTTGACAGGGCCTTAAGGCGCACGAGGTCCTTTACAGAACAGTTAAGTTCATAATATTTTATGTTAATAGGACATGGGAAAATTTGGAATCTGTAATTATTTTTTTAAACATACATACATACATACCACACGCTGTATTCCGACAATCGGGGTAAGCAGAGTAATCGGTGTTGTGCTGCAAGTACTCCTTCAAATACAGCACAACACCGACCGCCACGTTTAGCAATGTGTTCGGACAAGATAACTATCGAGCAGCAAGTAAGGCACGAAGACCCACCCGCTGCATGACTCGGTGGAAGGACCGTTCCAAGGCGAGAGGTGGGTTTCTCGTCGTCCTTTAGCACGGCATCTTGTCCTTATCCCTTAGTCGCCTTTTACGTCATGCACGGGGAGATGAGTATGGCACCTACCTTCTCGGAGGTGATATTGGCTGTTCGGAGCATCTATGTACAATAGATGACAATGTCAATTCGAGAGGCCGCTTCGGACGGAATATTTGTGTCCAGAGTCCAGAGTCCAGGCTCAAGGAGTTTCTGATTTGTAAAGCGTACTACTCTCTAGGTGAGTACTGGACGGATGTCGTTGCTAACCATACCGATACTGATTGATGCCAAAATTTGACTAACAATAAATAATGACCACCAGCAACTTGCCTTAAAGTTCAACCTTGTGGGTACTGAGGTGCCTTACTATAAGTACAATCCACCGCCAGTTCTCGAGAACGGTCATGTCACACTCTACTGGGACCGGTCCATTATCACAGACAGGACTATTCTCGCGAACAGGCCTGATATTGTGATAGTAGACCGGGAGGCAAGGCGCGCAACGCTCGTCGATATCGCCGTGCCGCACGATGGTAACCTCGTCAGTAAGGAAGCAGAGAAGATGTTAAAATATCTGGATCTGCAGCACGAGGTTACCAAAATGTGGCCCGTCGACTCGACGATCGTTGTGCCCATAGTCGTTTCGGCGCATGGGCTGATAGCGAAGAGCCTCGACGACCACCTTGAGAGGCTCTCGCTGAGTGGTTGGGTCAAGGGCCAGATCCAGAAGGCAGCCCTGCTCGACACTGCACGCATCGTCCGGAGGTTCCTCTCTTTGGGACCCGACCATCGGTAGCCTGGGCGCGCCCCGCCGCCGGTGGTGGAAACTCCATTTGTTTTTGTATTAATTTTAGATTTTAAGTTTGTAAATATTATGTAAAATTAATATAAAAAAAAATGTGTAAATAAATGAATGAATTAATAATGATAAACTATATTGTATACCTACTCGACTTGTAATATGAAACATTATTACGAATAAATGATTTTGATTTGTGCTTTGGCCCCTCCGACTCAGCCACCCATACCGGATTACATGAAAAAAATGACGCTCGCTGCGTTCCCCCTCTGCGCGTCCAGACTGACGCGCTGGAGGAGGAACAGAACTGTCTCCAGACGATTCGCGCAGCCTCTTGTCCAGCTCCCTGCACGATTATTTTTCAGCTGATTTTATTAATCAAAATGTTTTTCTCATTGTTTCAGGTAAGCTATCTGAATTCATCATCATTGAGTGTCAGAATCTGTAGCTCGGTGGTGGGTTTCGCCGACCGCCGCCGTACGCGATCTTAAGGCCCCGTACGTAGCTAGCCAAAATTCAGTTCTGGCTCCCTGATTTGCCCGTGCCAAACGCCACCATATCGCACTGAACAACCAATCAAAATACTGTCCTTCCTTAGTTGACCTAGGATGCAACCGGCGGCGCGGGCGGCGGCGTGCGGCGGGGGCTCCGCGGCGGCGCACATGGGCGCGGTGAGAATGGAAGCCTGACAGTTGTTCGGGTTCCACCGGGGTTTGGGTTTTTATTGATCCACCGCACCGAGGTTTTAACACGACAAAAAAAAACACCTTCGCATGGGATGGGATATTCTTAATTTTTTACTTTTTCAATTGTTTTATTATTTCTTGTTATAACCGCCATAATAAAACATATTCTTTGAAAATGAGACAACACCAACGAATGAATCCTTCAAGAGGGGCGTGAATGGGCACCTGTCAGGCCGGCATGGCATTCGCAACCCCCGCATACGACCGAAGGTCCATGGGCGTCGTTAGCCGCCTTATGGGTTGCTCGGCACCATATGTCGCGCTTTCAATAAAAAAAAGACAGACGGCGTAGGCTTAGTAATAGGCTTCCGTACGGGATACGGAAACGTCAAAACCTAAAGACATTTAAACTGCCACTGCCCTGTCAACCCGTATTCACCCGTAGTAGTAGGAGTAGGAGTAACACAATCAAGCAATACAAAAATAGGTTTTTATTCCAAAACTACGGATCGAAACAAAAAAGGAAAACCTACAGATTTAGACAATATTCAACAAATAAAATATATTTTTTCCAAAGCCTTGATTTGGTCACGTTGCCTTAAATACGTTTTTATAACTAAATTCAGAGGCTGTTCATGATTTTTTTCTATCGAGTGAAGTTAATGAAGTCGTGTTTTCAAAAAAGCTATCGATCTGCGCTGATAGATGAAGTATTACATATATTAAAACTGGCAAACTTCTTGAAATTCGAGTCAAACGCAGCCTCACGTCACCTTAACCTTTCGCAAAATAATGTCAAGGAAGACGTTTCATATGCCGTAGGGTTGCCAACCGTACTTTAAAATAAAGTATCTTACGTTATTTTAGGTCTCGGTATTTTAAACTTTTAAAACAATGCATGAAATTATACGTAAACTGACAGCACCTAAGTAATCGAATGCAGTCCATCATATAGTATATTCAAAAATACCTTATCACTGCTGAAATTTGCAAAGAGTACTAAAAATATATTTTCAAAATGTTAATAAAAAATACTTTTTTATGAGGCTGTACTTTTTATTTACCATCCCTGGAATCAGAAATACGCTATTTCTTCTAAAAAAAAAGTTGGCAACCCTATATGCCGCCCCGAAACCAAATTTCTGCCGTATTATACCAGATTTCATACTGCATTTCCGAGTGTCACCATAATGCAACCTGAATGCATACCATGCGGACGGTATTGTGTTTGGACGCAATACAAAGGCGTCTGGACCATAAATCACGTGGGACACCCCACCCACGCCCCGCTATTGGTCGGTGTTGTAACGGATGGCGTATTTCATGCCAGCTCTGGGAAAACATTTCATTTTGTTTTGTCAAGAGGGCCTTTATGTACTGGAGGCTTTATGCGTGCATAAATTTGCGAAAATGTTTATTCGCTGAATTGGCATGTTGATAGGCTTGAGAAACTTCAGGAATAGAATGTACTCATTATTAGAAGAACAAAATTCTCATCACTCAAATCGAAATTCCGTATTTTTTTTCTTACAAAAATAAAATAATACAGTAATAAAAACTCGATGGACAGTGAGTATGGACAGTACCTATTTAGTATGCTGTCTGTGGTATGGGGAAGTGCTGTCTAGATCTAGGGAGTGCAATAACCTAGTCCAGTCCCCTTTTTCTTTTCATGTCATTTAAATTTAAGTGTTTGGAATTTACCTACATGCAGTTCAATTCTACTAGTTAAAAATTTCCAAGTTACTTAGTCATTTTATTTTTATTTAATAAAGGCGGATGTTAACCGTCCACCAAATCTCGATGAAACGATTTTCAGCAAAAAATACTATAAAATGACCGAATCTGGGAAAAAGTTTCAGAGCTTTTCGTTTTCAAATATGGACCGCTTTCGAACCCTGAAGTTACGAAACCCTATCCTGAAACATTATGTATAGTGTCTGTTCTGTATAGAGCACAATACACTCTGAAGGAAAGTCACCGGAGTTTTGGCTGGACGGAACATGTGCCCCCTCTGACTCAGCCAACCATACTGAATTACTTAAGAAAAATATACATATACAAAATCAAATATAATAAGTATGAATTATTGCTTAGTTATTAGAGTTTCGTTATTTTATTATTTTTTTTATGGCAACTGTCACGATTGGTTACATCAACTACAACATCCGTGATGTCAGCCCATAACACCTGGTGAACTAGGTGCCATGTCAGTGCTTCCCTTCATTTCATGTCGGCCCCACTGAACTGGACGGAATACACGAACTATTTACATAGCCGTTTCGAACGACCCATGTCTCTTGAAAATTATCGCTCGCTCTAGTAGCGTCGACAGCAACACATAAAACCTGCAAACTTTTAAATAGCCCAATTTTCATCAGAACGTTTTATAGACCGTTGGTTTATCTGAAAAGTTGAGTCTCCCCAAGGCTGCGGCGGACGCTTCGGAGCCTCCTACCCTTGTAATGGACAGAGCGAGCGAACGCGCCCTTCCTCTGTTTTCCGGGTTGTTGTTGTTGTTGTTGTTGTTGTTAGGTTTGGGGTTGGCTCTAGGCCTGCAAACTAATCCCGCTTGGTTGGGGACCTTCGTGCAAAACCCCGCAGGCTCCAGCTACCCCAGCCAGCCTATGTCTTCCATGAAAGCCACAAGTCGACCGGGGTGTCTGCAGACCGCCGCAACGGAAGATGGGGAGCGGAGTATGTCCCTTCGTTGGTTGTCAAGCACACTGCACTCCAACAAAACATGCTCGGCCGTTTCATCCGTCGCCAAGCATCCTCTGCATAGTGGACTATCCGTAATACCCATCGTGTGTAGATGTTTATTTAGTGAGCAGTGGCCGCTCATCAGACCAACGGCTATTCTTAGCTTAGCCCGGGCCAGGTTGATAAGCTTCCGAGCCAGCCTTCGGTCTGGTTTAGGAAGGGCAGCTCTCGACTGTCTGCACTCTGAGAGGCCCTTCCATCTGTCCCTGTGTTTCCGTGATGTCGACGCGTGCAACCAAGATCTCTGTGTGCTCGTTGACGGCATTATCACGGGTTCCGCTCCTATAGGTATAGTTCTGGATCCTCTTCGGGCGAGGTCATCAGCGCTGTCATTTCCGTCGTCTTCGTTGTGGCCTTTTATCCACTGGAGGATCACCTTGTTATTATTACCTGCAACCTTCTCCAGGGCTCCACGACATTGTAGCACTAGGCCTGAGGTACACCTCTTGCTCTTCAGTGCCATAAGAGTCGCTGCGCTATCTGAGAGTATCTTGATAATGTACCCTGATACGCCCATCTCAGTCACAGCGGTTGCCGCTTGTAGCATCCCGATTACTTCCGTTTGGAAAACGGTTGAGTGTGCACCAAGTGGTACTGATCTGTTGATGTTCAGCTCCAGTGAGAAAATGCCCGCACCGGTTCCGCTGCTTGTCCGTGACCCGTCTGTGAAGATTCTGAGTTCCGTCTCACTAGATGGGCCAGGGGTTTTTGGTCCTATTATGACCTCGAAATGTTTTTCGAAGACGTGGGTGGTGGGTATCCGATCGGAACCTGCCCTTAATAGGGGTAGTTCATTGCACATCGTGTTCAGGACACTTGTGTGCTTTACCGGTTCGTCCCCTTTCCATAGTCCTAGCGCATTGAGCCTTAGTGCGGACGCCGCCGCCTCCTGTCTGACAAATAGGTCCAGCGGCGTCAGACAGAGCATGGCTTCAATGGCGGCCGTGGGTGTTGTGCGCATACAACCCGTAATGCCTATGCAGGCAAGCCTCTGCAGCTTCTCTAATTGCATCGTTGTGGTCCGCAGTTTGGATCTGGGCCACCAGACCACGGCTCCGTAAGATAGCATCGGTCTCACTATGGCAGTGTACATCCACTGAGTTATTTTGGGGGTTACACCCCATGTTTTTCCCAGCAGCCTGCGACACTGCCAGAATGAGACGGTTGCTTTTTGTATTTTTTGGTCCAAGTGCCTACTCCAGTTGAGTTTATTGTCAAGAGTAATGCCCAGATACTTGACTTGCTCTGACATTGTTAGCATTGTCCCATTAAGCGTCGGGTATCTAAGGTTCCCGAGCTTCCTTTTGTTCGTGAAGAGAACCATCTCTGTCTTCTTCGCGTTCACCGACAGAGATTGTTCCTTGCACCAGTCCTCAATGATCTTGAGAGCCCCTTGCATCACTTCACACAGTATCGTTTCGAAGCTCCCATTTATGAGGATGGCAATGTCATCCGCATAGCCGACCGTGTAGTACCCGGCCTCGTTTAGGCGCCTTAAGAGGCCGTCCACCACAAAGTCCCACAACAGCGGTGACAACACCCCTCCTTGTGGGCAGCCTCTAGCGACTAGAGCCCTCGTTGTGTCTGCCACCGTCACTTGAACCGCTCTGAGCTTCAGCATGTTTTCTATCCAGCCACTGATTGTGGAATCAACACCATACTGTGTCAGAGCCTGCCCAATACTTCCGAAGGTCGTTTTATCGAACGCGCCCTCTATGTCGATGAAGACGCCTAGGGTTGACATTTTGTTTTCTAGAGCCTGCTCAATTTTGTGCACTACTGCATGTAGTGCAGATTCTGTTGAGCGGCCTGGCATGTATGCATGTTGCTGCTTGTGTAATGGATGATGTTTCAGCGTCACATCCCTAATTTCACGGTCACAAAGCCTTTCCAGTGTTTTAAGTAAAAACGAGGTCAGGCTAATCGGCCGGTACGACTTGGCAAGTGAGTACTCGCTCCTGCCAGGTTTTGGGATAAAGATTACTTTAACCTCACGCCATCCCCTGGGGACGTACTTATGGGCAATGCAGGCTCTGAAGATCCTCACCAGTATTGGGACCAGGATCTTTGAGCACCACTGCAATTGCGCCGGATAAATGCCATCTAGCCCAGGTGATTTATAAGGGAGAAAGCTCTCTATAGCCCAAACTACCTTTTCATGCGTTACTACGCGTTGAGCCGTGTCCCAGTCTACGTTGGTCGGTTGACTCCCTGTGGTTTCAACCCAGTTGATCTGGTCGGCTATACTGCACTCGGGGAAGTGTGTGTCGAGCAGGACTTTACACATTTCCGGTACGGTGTTGGTGTATGTACCATATGGTTTCCTCAGGCTTCCCATCTGCTGATCTGGCTCTCCTGAGAGTAGTTTCTTGATTCTGGCTGCCTGTGTGGTGGTCTCTATACTGCTGCAGAACCTCCTCCAGGCATCCCTTCTTTTGGCCCTTACCCTTTTCTTGAAGTGGTTCAGGGCCTCTTTGTAATTCGCTAGGTCCGAGTTTTCTTTAGTATAACGCGCCCTGTTCTGGAGTCGTCTTAGTTTCCTTCGGAGATTCTCCAGTACTGGGCACCATTGTTTCCCTCCCTTTCCGGGGCCATCATTTGCTTCTGCAAGCGGACAGGCTTCCTCGAAACTTTGGGTTAGTTCTGAAGTTAACTTTTCCACAGATAACTCGAGATCGTTGATTGTATGTACGACTTCGGGGATGTCGAAGCACCCAAGCTTACCCTCAACCAGGCTCCTGTAATGGGCCTTGTTGGCTTTCCTTGGGTTTCTTCGTATCTCCCTCTTCGTGATGTTTGCTGTAATTTCAAAACAAAGCCACCTGTGATCGGAGCATGACATTTCTCGAGAGACATACCACCCGCGCACCATGTTGACAGTTTTGTCTGTCGCCAGTGTTATGTCAATGACTGTCTCAAACCTGGTTGTTACAAAAGTGGGCTCCGACCCCTTGTTAAGAATTTGCATTTTAGTGGTTAGTAGGTATTCGTATAGTGAGTTACCTCTGTCATTGTTACGTGCGTTCCCCCAAACCTGGTGGTGTGCGTTGGAATCGCACCCTATGATGAGGTGCTCGTCGTTGTCCTCGCAGAAGCGCGTCAGTTCTTCCATCTTGCTCGATGGAGCCGGCTCTCTACAGTCCAGGTAGCAGGACGCCAGGATGATGCCCTTCGTGCCCGCTCCCTCGACTCCAAGGAGCCGGATGACGGTGTGGTCACAGTCAGTAAACTGGTTGAGTAGCGTTGCTGTAAAAAGACTCGGAACAAATATACAAGTTCTGTTCCTGTTAGATGCGGTGTCAAGATAGAGTTTACCGCGTAGGTTACCCAGGCCACAGACCCTGCCACCACGAACCCATGGCTCCTGCAGCAGAGCTACGGTTTCACAACATGTCTCAAGCTTACCGTGTAAGGCTGCAGAAGCCATTTGTGAGTGCTGGAGATTGGCCTGAATAACTTTGATGCTCGGACTGTGTGAGACTGCCATTCCCAAGGATCACGCAGACTCCTCACCCGAGGCAGCGAGGAGTTGCTCCTCGTCAATATCTAGGCACAGGGATTCTGCCATTACCTGTAGTGGGTCAAGCGATCCCTCCATGCCCAGGCCGTGTGGGCCCCTTAACGCCAGGTCTGCGTAGGCAGAGTCTAGCGAGAGGGTCCCCGGCATGCTCGGAAGCGGTTCCAGTCCGTAGACTGGGGCCGCTTCTTCACTTGACGCGATGGAGCACTCCCCCGCTCCCACGGGCAGATGCCCGCCGTCCCTGTACCACTGGCGCTTCACTTTGACACCGTGGTCCGTCGCGTCATCCTTCCTCGTGAAGCACGCGAAAGGATTTGTAAGTGGTGACTTACCATGGGGTGGTGTAGTCACCATAGGTCCTGGCGTCAGTACCGGCACCACATAAGATGGCGGTGACGGTGTCGGAGTCTCTGTCGTCGGTTGAACCGTCCCGACCGCTTTTGTTCCCTCAGCTGCTGCAGTAGCTGCTGCTGGAGGTAGTGCAGGATTCGGCTTTGGTATACCTGCGTCGGGTACGTGGACGTACACATTGGACAGCCCGTGTCCAATCCGGCGGTGGTGGCTCAGTAGCGTGCCCATCTCTGTCTCGGGTATGCCGAGAGTGATGAGCAGGCCACCTTGATCTCGTGTTGAGTTCAGCACTGTCCACCTGCCTATTTTTAGGTGTCTGTTCTGCACCCTACAGCGGTCCATGACAGCCTTGACGCTGATGTCGGCTGGGACCCCGGGCACCTTACAGAAACACCGTACCAATTTTTGCACCTCGCTGGCTGGAATCACGGCGAGTTTAATCCCTGTAAGGGATAGCTCTGCCACCTTCTGTTCCAGCCAGTTTCTAGTGAAGTCTTTGGAACACCTAAGATTCAGGGCCCCTACTTTAAAAGTAGGGAATCCCTGGAAATTGGGTCCCGTCGGTGTGCTGTCGTCGTCGTCGTCCTCATCATCCGGAAGAGGTGCATCCGTCACCATCTTCCACAGGACGTTCTCCAGCGTCTCGCGGATCGACTCTGCTTCGTCCTTGGTCAGGGGGGCTCTGTCAGCCTTTACGATGGCCATCTCCGTATATTTAGCTGTTGCTGCAGCAGCGTACGAGAGGCCCTCTACCCTCGGCCTTTTCTCAGATGGGGTCATGCCTGACACCCCTGGTCGGCCCCTCTTCTGATGCGAGCAGGTCGGTGCGTCGGCCTGGTCCTTTCCAAAGTCGGGCAAACATGTGGACGGGGCCGCTGCTGATGATCGCGATGGCCCGCGGTGGCCGTGCCCAGATCCCCTTAGGGGGGGTCTGACCGGCATGGTTCCGCGTGCCCCACCCCCTCGTCCACGATGCCCGGCTCTGAATGGCCCAATGGCTCCTCTCCCACGGGTGTTGGTGAAGGGGTCCTCACGACCCGTTTCCCCGGCTGCGCCCGTGGGTTGGTACTGCCCCGTGGACTCAAGCATGCGGTTAAAATGTGCGCGACGCCGCTTGTTAAGGCGGTGTCTTGCATTCTTACCCCTCTTTACTTGAGTCCACGTCTCGTCACGACTGTCCCGTCTGTCTGCCACCGGTTCGGCCGCAGCCGCAATCGGTGGTGGCGTCGTCCTTTCTCCTTGCATCGGTGGCTGTATTACTGTGTCTTTCATATTATTATCCATACTCTTCTTCCGTTTGTTGCTTCGTCCCCCAAGCATCCCACCCACCACCGAGTCCTCAAAATTGGGGATGCCCGTTTGGGCACCAGGTTAGCTGGGGGATATAGCACCCGGAACATATTGTCCAGCCCTTGATGAGTGTCAGCCACACACACCCTCCCTCTGTGAGTCCGCCACCCATCAACTGCCAGTTCAATAGGTTCACTCTTAGGATGGTCCATCTACGAGCAGGTTACGGTCACGATCGGGCCGACCCAGCCACGGTGCCGTCCCAAAGCGCTCCGGCCCGCTGCAGACAGGCCATCCTAGGGGCGCTAGCCGACATCCGTCTTACCGTGATGCCACAGCCGATTGATCGCAGTGCGGCTACATTGCGACCGCCCGTTTTGGGATGAATCTGAGGCCAAAGCAGCGTGTTGCACCTCGCGGAGATGCTCAGCTACCAGGATCCCCATCTCCCCCCTTACGGGTCTCCACGCACGGCACAAACACGCGGGTGACGGAGGGAAAAAAAAAAAAAAAAAAAAAAAAAAAAAAGTGGTCGTCACCCCACTTACTGGGATAGGACAGGATGGATTTGTGGTTGATAGGTAGCTGGTGAGGGTTATATTCTGGGATTTTGAGGATGGGCTGGTTTCAGACCACGGCCTTGGTGCCCATTACAATGCTCGCGGGAGAAGATCTTGGTGAAGTGTTAGCTACGTTACTCTCTCACGAGTCAGTCACCAGATCTGGTCATGAAAGGTTAAACAGCTTAGCACTCGCAAGCCACCACGCCTCGACAAGGCGTCTTCACTGCGTGGTGTTTTCCGGGTGTGATGTAGTGAAAGTGGCGCCCCCGCACTGGGGGTGAAGGGTTGACACAGAAACACTGTAGGTCGCGTCATGTCTCGTTATACGAGTAAGTTGTATTTTTTTTTATGGAAACTGACACGGTTTGCCACATCACCTACAACATCCGCGATGTCAGCCCATAACACCGGGTGAACTAGGTGCCATGTCAGTGCTTCCCTTCGGTCGTGTCGGCTACACTGGCAAAACCTAGTTACTAATAAAAAAAAATAGCCAACGGGCGAGGAGAGGTGTTTTTAAGGTCGACTGTACCAGTACCACTGTTCTTACGGCACAGCCACGGATGTATAGGAGTGTTCCATACTTCTACCAATACACTTGGTGACGAGGGTCTGATGATGTCTCAATAAGAGCGCACTATTTGAATTTTGTGGCATTTTTTTCTCGTGCAAGTGGCAACTCTGAATTTTTCTGGTTTTGAGATCGTTCCATCGAGTCGGTCGGTCTATGATTAGAGCCCTGTTGAAATGTAGATTTATGTCCACGTGAATCTAACTAGCTGCTTCTTCTCGATAGCAGGAGGGCAATGTTGGACATCGCACTATCATAAGTACCAATAATAAATCTGTAATGGATGGTCATGGAGTAAGTTACGTTGTTTTATGACATATTGCGTTTGTAGACTCTATGTATGATACTACACCGAGGTTTCCGCACCACAAAAAAAAAAAAATTGAAAAAAAAAAACACTTTTCTTGTATGGGAACCCCCTTAATTTTTAAATTTTTCTATTTTTTATTATTTGTTGTTATATCCGCCATAATAACACATATTCTGTAAAAATTTCAACGGGATACCTATTACGGCTCAAGAGATATAGCCCTCGGACAGACGGACGGACGCACAGACAGACAGACAGATAGACAGACAGACAGACAGACAGACAGACGGACGGAGTAGGCTTAGTAATAGGCTTCCGTACGGGATACGGAAACTTTGACGATTTTTAGAAATCTTTTCTGTATGTATGTATGTATGTTACTCCATAACTCTTAAACTGATCATGCGAATTCGATGATACTTAGTACTAGCACATTTAACTATACGTGACACAGGATAGGCTAGGAAAAAAATGAAAGTTCGAATTACGCTAAGACGTGGCTCTCATACAAACCGAATTGTTCCGCGTTCCGAAATAAAGGTACGGTAGCGGGCTTACTTACTGTCTTCTTTTTAAATACGTATTTTGCGCGAGTGAAGCCGCGGGCAAAAGCTAGTTACTATTAAAAATAGTCAACGGCACCATTGATTGTCTTCCGGCGAGTGTGTTCCCGAATCCTTTAACCTGGGTGTCTTCAAACGTCGCGCCACAGATTACTAAATAGTTACTTCGTCGCGCGTCGTATCAACGGGCTAAACACCTATAATCCATCCATACATACATACATACATACATAGATACATACATACACGTTAAACTCGTAATAACCCTTCCTTTTGGCATCGCCTTAGCCGAGTAATAATATAAAGGGCTAAACTTTTGACCTACTTTCGTTTCCGCAGGTTTGATTCATACCACCATAAAGCCCCTTACAATGTTAGAAATATTAACTTTGTCACAATGTAGTGTGACTTGCATGTTTCCTATAGAAATGAAAATGCTTAAAAGACGCATACACGGAATTCTTATACAGATTTAAATTTCGAAATAAATATTTTTGTACTTGACTATATGCGATCGTAAAATGTACAATTTTATACTACCTACTAGCTGCAGTACCCGGCTCCGCTCGGGTGCAGTTCGGCTTTTGATCGGCTTCTACCAAACCAATACTGCAACGCAACGCAACAGAACTGCTAACGCTATCTGTTACTACCATTCTCTGTTACACCACACTAAATTCCGTTCATACTATACTTTTTCGATATTGCTCAGCCCTAAGATCATTTAGAGTGGTGGTGTATAGCCTATAGTGAGCCTGAAGAACCACTCTTTACATTGGTGCAAACCGCATCAAAATCTGTTAAGTGGTTCCGGAGTTTATCCCGACTATTATATACATACAGACGGTGCACTGCAATTTGCTTTTATACTGTAAAATAATCTGTGCGCAGAACTGTGGAGCATTCACATTGTAATGTGGTGTAGTGAAATTTAAGAAAAACCGGCCAAGTGCGAGTCGGTCTCGCGCACCGAGGTTTCCGTACCACCACGTAATCGGCTAGTTTTTTTTATTAACCGACTTCTTCAAAAAAGGAGGTTGTCAATTCGACCCGTAGGTATATATGTAATATCGTTGGAATTACACAATATATTTGTATATGTTCGTCTATGTGGGCTTCTAAACAGGTGAGCCAAATTTCATAAGTGTATGTATGTATGTTTGTACACACAAACATACATACATACACTTATGAAATTTGGCATGTTTGTATGTACAAACAATGTTTGTCCACGCATTTCTCCGAAACTAATACGAAACGAAAACGAATTGTGACCATTCTTTTTTATTGGCTTACATTTACTTCAACTTAGGGAACAGTGTAAATTTAATCAAAATCGGTTCAGTAGTTTTCAAGATATGGACTGTTAAGTGTGTACCAATCACTGGAAAAACACGGTCAGGATCTATCATTATGCCTTTCAAATAGGTATCTTAGTTTTCGAGAAAAACCTCTGCGACAGACAGACGGACACCGGAGTGATCTTATAATGTTTCCGTTATTCCTTTTAAGGTACGGAACCATACAAATAAAATAAAAACACATATTGCCAAGAAAGCTTGGTTGGTTGCCCGCCACATTCTGTAGTCAAGTTATCTATAAGGCGGCTAGATTATTAGGTATTATGCTCAGCTCCTTCTAAATATAGCAGCTTGTTCGATCGAGCACTGACGTGTACTAGAAGAATGTCTTTGACTAGAAGCATATAGCTTAGTTAGTGCATTTGCCGGGTCGCTAGAGCCAAGTCTAGCCTAATCCGTTGAGTCTAGTATACTTTCTCTAACCACTGTGTAGGTACGTTATTTTTATAATTTACATATATTTTGTGCATTAGAAATAAACAAGTGCGAGTCGGAGACGCGCACCGAGGTTTCCGCACCAAAAAAAAAAAAAACATTCGAAGAAAAAACATGTTTCTTGTATGGGAACCCCCCTTAATTTTTGACTTTTTAATTTTTTATATTATATCCGCTGTGGCGGACGACGACAGCCCCGCGGCCGGCAGCGAAGCGCACGACGCGCACGTCTTAGCTTAGGGCTTAGAACAGCGAGGAAGCAGCCGTCGTAGTTTGTAGAGTAGGATTTTTAAGTTAGTTTAGGCCTTACGATTAAGTTAATATAAGTTAGAAATAAGATATATATAAATAAATATACTTTTTACACAAACCGTAGACTAGTTAGTCTGTAAGTTTTAGTTATTATCTTAGCGAATATTCACTAGATTTAGTTATTTGTACGTAGGTTAGATGTAAGTTTACTTGAATAAATAATATTATTGGACGGCTTTTTACTGAAGTAACTCGAGACGAGAGCGACAGGTAGCGAGACGAAGGGATTAGCGGCGGCGACCGAGCCAGGCGCCCATTGTTCTGCTCGCTCGCAAAACCGGATGCGTGCCGCAGCGGCCGGCGAGCGGGCAGAAAAGTAAATAAAAATAGGCGCTATTCCGTTGGCTCGCCAGTACAGATCAAGCAGCCAGAGAGAGAGGACCTCCGACAAGTGGAGCACATCAGGAAGACGGCAAGACACAGCGGCATTGCAGAAGAGCTTTCCCGCCGACGCGGTCGACTACCGGCTAGCAAGTGCCGCCGTACTGCCGTCCCTCTCTCTCCGCGCCGCCGCGTTTGTCTCGCTCTGGCAAACCTGTCGCTTCGTCCGTGTTGCTCCGGTAACGGGCCGTCCCGTTATTGTACTGAGCACCGGCGTTTCATTTGGCATTCGTTGTTCCCCGTACCGCATATCTTCGACCGAGTGACTGGGCGTCTCACCTGAACCAAGAAGAAAATACAGTCCACTCCGAACCCGAGCGACGAGCAGTAACATTGGTCCTATCGCCGCCGGATCAAGATGCCCATCACCCGGTCCACGAAGAACGCGAGGCAGCGGGCGACCGAGTCCCTGCGTGACGAGGCACGTGTGCCACCGAACGACGGATCTACACCTACGTCGTCGGAGCCCGTCACGTCGCCGCCCACTGCCGGAACAACGAGCCGCGAAACGGAGACCGAATGGTCTCACGAGCGACAGTCGGAGGACGAGGCCCCTCCGAAGCACTCAGCGGGCGGTCGTCCCACAGTCGCGACCGCCGGGCCTGAGTGCGTGCCAGAGCAAAGTGCGCCGCTACCTACCGCGCATCATGACGTCACGCGCCGCGACGACGTCGGAGCGCGAGTGTTCGGACATAGTGCAGTGCCCACCGCGCATCATGACGTCACGCGCCGCGACGACGTCGGAGCGCGTGAGTTCGGACCAAGTGCAGTTCCTGCCGCGTATAGTGACGTCAGCGCGCGAGTGTCCGGACCGAGTGTAGTGCCCACCGCGCAGCATGACGTCACGCGTCGCGATGACGTCAGCGCGCGAGTGTGTGAACAGAGTGTAGTGCCGCCTACCGCGCACGCCGCCGTCACGCGCCGCGACGACGCCGGCGCGCCAGTGCAAAGTCAAAGTGTAGTGCTGCCTACCGCGCACGCCGACATCACGCGCCGCGACGACGCCGGCGTACAAGTGCAAAGACTAAGTGAAGTGCCGCGCGTCGCCCCACCGCGCTCGCGGGCCTCCACCGGACGCGGAGCTGGATCCGTCCGGTCGGCGAGGTCCTCGAAGCTGGTAGCGGAGCTCGCCCTACAAGAGGAGCTCACGCAGCTAGCGCTCGAGGAGGCGCAAGCGCGCACAAAAACATTGAAGGCGATCGCGCAACTGGAGCAGGAGGAGGCGCAAGCACGCACGACAGCGCTGAAAGCGAGACTCGAGCGGCTGCAAGCCGAGCAGCTCGAGCGTGCGTCAACGAGCGACGAGGAGGGTGACGACGAGTTGCAGCGGGGCCGCCTTGAAGATTGGATCCAAGGGCACACCCAACACCGGCGGGAGCGAGAGCCACAGCTCGTCCCGCCGACCGAGCGCGAGCGCGCCACCCTTGGACTCCGATCGGAAGCGGTCACCGCGGAGCACCCCCAACACCGCCACAGAAGTCAATCTGCACGACGCCGCCGCCGCTGTATGGCGGCACGACGCACCGCCGCCCGCCTCCGCCGTCGCGGGCACGCGCGCTGCGCTGCCACCCGCCGCTGCTGCATGGCTGCACGACGCACCGCCGGCCGCCACCGCGGCCGCGGGCACGCGCGCTGCGCTGCCACCCGCCGCTGCGGCATGGCTGCACGACGCACCGCCGGCCGCCGCCGCGGCCGCGGGCACGCGCGCTGCACTGCCGCCCGCCGCTGCTACGTGGCTGTACGCCGCGGCACAGGCTGCGGCCGCCGCCAACACCGCGGGGCCGCACGCCGCGCCGCCGACCGCCGCTGCTGCGTGGCTGTACGCCGTGGCACAGGCTGCGGCCGCCGCCGATACCGCGGGGCCGCACGCCGCTGCTGCGTGGCCGTACGCCGCGCACCAGGCTGCGGCCGCCGCCGATACCGCGAGGCCGCACGCCGCGCCACCGCCCGCCGCCGCTGCGTGGCATCAGGCCGCGCCACAGGCTGCGGCCGCCGCCGATACCGCGGGGCCGCACGCCGCTGCTGCGTGGCCGTACGCTGCGCCACAGGCTGCGGCCGCCGCCGATACAACGGGGCCGCATGCCGCGCCACCGCCCGCCGCCGCTGCGTGGCATCAGGCCGCGCCACAGGCTGCCGCCTCCGCCGACACCGCGGGACCGCACGCCGCGCCGCCGCCCGCCGCCGCCGCGTGGCCTCACACCGCGCCACAGGCTGCGGCCTCCGCTGCTACCGCGGAGCCGCACGCCGCGCCACCGACCGCCACCGATACGCGGCCGCATGCCGCGCCGCCGGCCGCCTCCGCCGCAGGGACGCAAGCCGCCACCGCCGCCACCACCGCCGCTCCGCCGCATGGGGACGCAGGAGCCGCACCCGGGGACCCGTACATCATGCGAACGAAGCTGCCAAAGTTTATGTACGACCTGCCGCAGTTCGACGGATCTCCGGAGAAGTGGCTGCGGTACCGTGCGGCGTTCCGTAATACGGAACGATACTTTTCGAGTTACGAGAACGCGGCGCGGATCGGGCACAGTCTGCGCGGCCCAGCGGAGTCGGCGGTCTCGAGTCGACTCGCCGCCGCGGCCAGCGCGGAGGAACTGATGACGGCGCTGGAAAGAAGGTTCGGCCAGCCGGAAGCTCTGATCAAACGTGAGCTGGCCAAGCTGCGGGCCCTGCCCAAACTGCCCGACAGCTCTCGAGACGTCTGTACCTTCTCGAGCCAGCTTGCGAACATCGTTCAAACGATCGTGGGGCTCGATCACGCCCACTTGCTGCACAGCGTGGAGCTCGTCCAGGCCGTCACCGACAAGTTCTCCGCAATCATGCGAAACAATTGGCTCCGCCACCCTCAGCGAAAGACGGACACCCGCCCGGCCCTGGTGGTGCTGTCCGACTTCCTGGAAGATGAGGCGGACAATTGCGCCGCGGACGCGACGCTCGAGCCAAGCGGTAGCAAGAAGGACGCGCACGAGCAACGACGCGGCAACAAAGGGGCGCGCGGCACCGAAACTGCTTACGCTGCCGAGGCCGTGGACAAGTCGGAAGCAAAAAATGAGAAGAAGTGCCCAGCCTGCTCAGCCGAGCACCAGCTGCCGCAATGCCACCGCTTCAAGACTGCAGACATTGACGACAGATGGAAACTGGTCAAGAAGGAGAGGATCTGCTTCCGATGCCTGAAGAGCCGGCACCGACGCACCAAGTGCAAGGCGACGAAGTGCGGCGTGGGCGAGTGCAAGCGTGAGCACCACCTCCTGCTGCACAACCCGGTCAGAGAGGAGACCGCTACCACTGCCACAGAGGTAGCAGCGGCAGCGACCCGCGCCGATCGAGTGCTCCTCAAGATCGTCCCGGTGGCACTGACGGGGCCGACCACTACCTTGGAAACCTTCGCGCTGCTCGACGAGGGCTCCACGGTGACGATGATAGACGCCACCGTTGCAGAGCTGCTGGGCGCGAAGGGACGCCCGGACCCCCTGCGAGTGCTGGGGATTGGCGGAGCCCAAGTCGACGCCACTGGGTCTCGCCGCGTGAGCCTCAAGATCCGCGGCAAGCACGACTCCGAGGTGCACGAGCTCGTCGGCGCGAGGACGGTGGACCGGCTGCGGTTCCCCGGGCAGTCGGTCACGCGCTCCCTGCTGCAAGGGTGCGGCCACCTCACCGACCTGCAGTCAGTGCTGGCTTACCAGCATGCGTCGCCGACCCTGCTCATCGGTCAGGATAACTGGCCGCTCATCGTCTCGAGGGAGATCCGGAGCGGCCGCCGCGATGAGCCGGTTGCCTCCCGCACCCAGCTGGGCTGGGTTCTGCACGGCGGGAGGAGTTCAGCGACGGTGCCGCTGGAAAGCTGCGCCCATGCAACTGACGGCTGCTTCGAGGAGTTGGCGAGGTATCACTTCACGCTGGAGTCACTGGGAGTGGAGCCAAGAAGGCAGAAGAACGATCCCGAGGAGCGAGCGCTCCGGGTGCTGGACGCCACCACGCGTCGGCAGCCAGATGGGCGATATGAGACGGGACTCATCTGGCGTCGGGACGTCTTCACAATTCCAGACAACAAGCAGGCGACGTACAAGCGGCTGACTAATTTGGAAAGGAAGCTGGAGCGTGATCACGAGCTCCGAGGCCAGTACCACCAGCAGATGGCCCACCTCATAGTCAGCGGGTACGCCGAGGCTGCGACGAGTGCGCCCACGCCCGGGCGCACTTGGTACTTGCCACACTTCGCCGTAGTGAACCCGGCGAAACCAAAAATAAGAATCGTGCTGGACGCCGCCGCGAAGACCCAGGGAGTGGCCCTGAATGACCTGCTGCTCCCCGGGCCAGACCTGCTTCAGTCACTTCCGGCCGTCCTCATGAAGTTCCGGCAACACCCCGTCGCAGTCTCCGCCGACATCCGCGAGATGTTTTTACAAATACGCATACGGAGCGAAGACCGCGACGCCTTGCGTTTTCTATGGCGAGAGAAGCCCACCATGCCGCCAAAGGAATACCGAATGACGTCGGTGGTGTTCGGCGCAGCCTCTTCGCCGTGCACCGCCATCTACGTCAAGAACCGGAACGCGACAGAGAATGGCAAGGACCAGCCCGAAGCCGCGGACGCGGTAGTCGTCAACCATTACATGGACGACTACCTGCAGAGCTTCGCGTCCGCGACAGAAGCCCGCCGGATCTCCCGAGCCGTGGCGGAGATCCACGCCAAGGCTGGCTTCGAACTTCGAGGCTGGGCCTCCAACCACCGAGAGGCCATAGACGTCGCATCGGCACCCCAGCACGTGGCCATAGGGGGCCACACACCGTTCGAGAAAACCCTGGGTATGAGATGGGACACGAGCACCGACCGGCTGGGGTATGCCCTGAGCTTCCGACGAGTGGCACCGGAGGTGGTCGACGGACTGCGGACACCGACCAAGAGGGAGGCGCTGAGCCTCATAATGTCGCTGTTTGATCCTCTGGGCTTGGTGTCGCCCGTCACCGCGCCGGCGAAGCGACTGCTCCAGGAGACCTGGCGCCTGGGCACCGGATGGGACGACGAGCTGCCTGAGGACCTGCAGGCAGCCTGGACGAGCTGGCTGACGAACCTCAAAACGCTGGAGCGGGTGCAGGTGCCCCGCTGCTACGACGTCTGCCGCAGCGACGACGTGGAGCTCCATACCTTCGTGGACGCCAGCGAGTCAGCCTACGCCGCCGTGGTCTACTGGCGCTTCAGGCGGAGCGACGGCTCAGTGGAGGTGGCGCTGGTCAGCGCCAAGAGCCGGGTCGCGCCCCTGAAGCCGACCTCCGTCCCTCGTCTGGAGCTGCAGGCCGCCCTCCTGGGCACCCGCCTTGCCACGTCAGCGGAGCAGGGACACACCTGGACGCCGTCACGCCGCATCTTCTGGAGCGACTCCAGGACGGTGCTGGCGTGGATAAGGTCCGACCCCAGGACTTTCAAGACCTTCGTGGCACATCGTCTAGCCGAAATAGAAGAAGCTACGAAGGTCAGCGAGTGGCGCTGGGTGCCGACCGCGGACAACGCGGCTGACGATGCCACAAGAGAAACGCCGGACAACTTCACCACGAACCACAGGTGGTTCAGAGGGCCCGCCTTCCTGCGCTGGGAAGAAGCGCGCTGGCCGCAAGAAGATCGCCGAAGGACAGCACCAGACACAGGAGAGGAGAAGGCACCCGCAGCGTGCGCCGTCGTCACGAGTCCCGACGGCGGCGCTACGCCTGACGCGAGCCGCTTCTCCTCGTGGCTACGGCTGATACGAGCCACCGCCAGGGTCCTGCAGTTCTTGGAGCTGTGCCGAGCCAAGCGCCAGAAAACCTGCGCGGCACGGCACAAGCGAACCAGGCCCAACAGGAGCTCCACTCGGCAGAGACAGGCCGGCGCCCGCCGAAACCAAACCGGCGGGAGCAGGGAGACCGGGCGCACCTACGAGCCCCTAACGGCACGCCACCTAAGGTCCGCCGAGCTGCTGCTCATTAAGGACGCCCAGCAGCAATCCTTCGAGGCAGCGATAAGGCGTGTCAAGAAAGGCCAGCCGCTCGCGAAGGAGGACCGGCTGAGTCAGCTGGCTCTGCGGATGGACGAGGACGGAGTCTTGCGGCTCAAGAGCCGCATCACCGCTGCTGCAGGAGTCCACGAGGCGCAGCTGCACCCCGCAGTTCTCGATGGGGACCACCCGTACACGCGGCTGTACGTGGCGCACGTGCACCGACAGCTGCATCACGGCGGGACGGAAACCGTCGTGAATGAACTGCGACAACGCTGCTGGATCGTCCGACTACGCCCGACGGTCCGCACCGTTGTGAGGAGCTGCAGAATGTGCCTCATCCGCAAGACTCCGCCGACCACACCACCCACGGGCGACCACCCAGAGGCCCGGCTGGCACACCACGAAAGGCCCTTCACCTACGTGGGCCTCGACTACTTCGGCCCAGTCGAGGTCACCGTGGGCCGCCGCCACGAGAAAAGGTACGTCGCTCTCTTCACCTGCCTGACGATGAGAGCGATGCATCTGGAGGTTGCTGCGTCGCTGACAACGGACTCCGCGATCTCCGCGCTCCGCCGGTTCATAGCAAGAAGAGGGTGCCCACGTCAGATCTATTCCGACAATGGCACCAACTTCAAGGGCGCGGAGGCAGAGCTGCGCGAAGTCTACAAGGGCGCAGCCGACGCAGCAGCGAACCGCCAGATCGAGTGGCGGTTCATCCCACCCGGGGCGCCGTTTATGGGTGGCGCCTGGGAGCGCCTCGTCCGCTCAGCCAAGGAAGCGCTCCGCGTTACACTGCACGAGCGCTTCCCCCGGGAAGAAACGCTGGCGACCCTACTGGCGGAGGCCGAGATGACGGTGAACTCGCGGCCGCTGACCCACGTGGCCGTCACGCCGGAGGAGCCAGAAGCCCTGACGCCAAACCACCTGCTTCTGGGGGCTGGTTGCCACGTCCCGCCGCAAGGGACGTTCAGCGAGGAAGACGACCACGCCAGGGCGCTGTGGCGAAGGGCGCAGGCGCTCGCCGACTGCTTCTGGAGGCGGTGGGTACGCGAGTACCTGCCCGAGCTGCAGCGCCGACAGGAGCCGCGAGGACGCGGCCTGGCTCCAAAGGTTGGCGACGTCGTCATCGTCGCCGACCCCAACCTCCCGCGCAACACCTGGCCGCGAGGACGGGTGACGGCTACTCACCCTGGGCGAGACGGAGTAACGCGCGTCGTCGACGTGCTGTCTGCGGGGCGCCTCTTCAGGCGGCCTGTCAAGAGGATCGTCGTCCTTCCCACCGAAGCGGATCGAGCCGAGCTGCGACGGCGGGAGAATGTGGCGGACGACGACAGCCCCGCGGCCGGCAGCGAAGCGCACGACGCGCACGTCTTAGCTTAGGGCTTAGAACAGCGAGGAAGCAGCCGTCGTAGTTTGTAGAGTAGGATTTTTAAGTTAGTTTAGGCCTTACGATTAAGTTAATATAAGTTAGAAATAAGATATATATAAATAAATATACTTTTTACACAAACCGTAGACTAGTTAGTCTGTAAGTTTTAGTTATTATCTTAGCGAATATTCACTAGATTTAGTTATTTGTACGTAGGTTAGATGTAAGTTTACTTGAATAAATAATATTATTGGACGGCTTTTTACTGAAGTAACTCGAGACGAGAGCGACAGGTAGCGAGACGAAGGGATTAGCGGCGGCGACCGAGCCAGGCGCCCATTGTTCTGCTCGCTCGCAAAACCGGATGCGTGCCGCAGCGGCCGGCGAGCGGGCAGAAAAGTAAATAAAAATAGGCGCTATTCCGTTGGCTCGCCAGTACAGATCAAGCAGCCAGAGAGAGAGGACCTCCGACAAGTGGAGCACATCAGGAAGACGGCAAGACACAGCGGCATTGCAGAAGAGCTTTCCCGCCGACGCGGTCGACTACCGGCTAGCAAGTGCCGCCGTACTGCCGTCCCTCTCTCTCCGCGCCGCCGCGTTTGTCTCGCTCTGGCAAACCTGTCGCTTCGTCCGTGTTGCTCCGGTAACGGGCCGTCCCGTTATTGTACTGAGCACCGGCGTTTCATTTGGCATTCGTTGTTCCCCGTACCGCATATCTTCGACCGAGTGACTGGGCGTCTCACCTGAACCAAGAAGAAAATACAGTCCACTCCGAACCCGAGCGACGAGCAGTAACATCCGCCATAATAACACATATTCTGTGAAAATTTCAACGGGCTACCTATTACGGTTCAAGAGATACAGAATATAGCCTTCGGACAGACGGACGGACGGACGGACAGACAGACAGACGGCGTAGGCTTAGTACGGTTGTCTACATCACCTACAACGTCCGTGATGTCAGCCCATAACACCGGGTGAACTAGGTGCCATGTCAGTGCTTCCCCCTTTGATCGTGCCGGCTACACTGAACTGGTCGGAAAACACAAACTATTTACATAGCCGTTTCGACCGACGTTTCATTCAGTGCGGTGGTACCAACCCGGGCGGGTTAAACCCTACCACCAAGTAAGATTAGGAGGGAAGGGACCTACAGTTTTAAGAGGAATCCGAAGCCTCCAACGGTCAGCGGTCACTCTCCAAGTACTGACCGCGCCCAGCGTTAACATTCAATAGCGACAGACAGTTGACTGTCTGCACCACTGAGCTATCGAGGCTGACAATTGAATTAGTTGTTTGTCAATGAAATAATTGACTAAATTGTTCTCAAACTCAAAGATCTCAAAAAGTAGGTGGATAAAAACTTGCCAAGACGCACTATTGAGTAGCAAATAACATAAAAAATTTTCTTTTGAAGCAACTGAAGAACGTTATGCATAACAGGAGCTATGATTTAAGGAACTTCGAAAGAACTTGGTATAATATATCAATTTCACGGACAACAACAGGCTAAGATACTTTGTGCTTACATCTTAAAAAAAAATTTATGAAATAAAAAAATAAAAATCGTAGTTTGTCCGCCTCGCTTTCCAATTCGATCTTGACCAAAAAAAAATGGGACCACCTTGTAGCTAGACTGAACCGAACACAAAAATAATCATCGAAATCGGTTCACAATTGGGGAAGATATTGCTGAACATACATAAAAAAAAATACATACAGCCGAACATAGAACCTCCTCCTTTTTTGAAGTCGGTTAATGAGAGAAAACTGTTTTATTTCTCCGCGTTTTTATTAACGAATGAATTATCAAACAAACTTATCGCCGAAACAAACACAATGATGTTATAATTATTACAACCGTTTAAAACTTTACTCGTTTGCGAAACTCTTTCGCAAATAATTGAGACCCCAAAGTTCTCCAAGTTCTTAATGAGAAGAATGAAAAGTTACACACTATAAATATAATAATTATATTATATTACTCGTCTTCAGCCACGTATGGATACGGAAACCTAAAAAGTGCACCGCATATAAAATGTATAAGTGAAATACAGTAATGTATTATTGCCACGACCAGAGCCGACTGTCATTGTCTCCCTCTACGGAGAGTAGAGGGAGACAATGATAGTCGGCTATGCCACGACACGACACGATGCCACCCCGATTCAGAGTGCCCCCCCCCCCCCCCCCCCCCCTTCCCCGTCGCCGTTGTATACGCGACACGATGTTCGTATGTTGCGGTAGGTTCCTTCACCCTCCGTTCGCGCCAACTTCAACCAAGGCATAGTTTAAACAGACTAGTTAACCATCTTCATACAAGCGCGCCGATTTCGCACTCACACAAGCGCGCGCCAGCGCACGCTGTCCGTACACAACCACTACTTACATTCTCACTTTCCTCGCTTGTAGTCAGTGATGGCCGCCCCGCGCTTATATTTAATTTATATATTTATTATTGACGTGATAACGTCACGTCTTATAAATTGATGAACACCGGCTGCACGCACGAAAAAGTGTCACGTTCCATCTGAGCCTGTGTGTGCAAGCAAGAGCGCGTAACAAGCGATAGAGAGGCACAATCGGCCCAAGCCGAAAGCGAACCAAGGGAATCCGATATTCGCTTGGTCGTTTATGTGATTTCGTGGCTCAGTGGTACGTAAGAGTGTTGGATTTGTATTTTTTGACCATGGGTTCGAATTCCTCAAAATTTTTTTTCTTTTTTTTTTCTTTTTTAAGCAATGTTACGGTGTTTAAATTTTTTTAGGGTGTTTAGTTTTTTTTATAACCACCTAAGAATTATTTTCCGAATGACGTTATCACGTAAAACTATCGTCCGTAAACCGACTTTACAGACAACCAATTTTTTTATTATATAAATAGTCATTATTTTAAAAGATATCTCTCTCTCTTACTTTCTCTCTCTCTCTATCTTTCTCTCTCTCTCTTTCTCCCTGGAATTGCATTTCCACCATGATGGGCTCACTACCTGTCTATTTTGTTAGTGTGGTGAGTTGTGAGAGCCCTGGTGGCTCGGCACAGCGTAGGTATTTATTGAAACTCCAGTTAACCTACTAGTCTCCTTTTACTATGCCCAAGGTACGGTCGAACCGCCTGAGGCGTCGTCGCCACCGTAACGCCCTGACGATCGAGGGCGGAAGTAAGTGACCCTGTGGAACTATTCTGGGGTATTCTGTTTCCGGGAAGCTTCTGTTTATATTTTGTCAGCCTCGGTAGTCCGCCGAACTGAATAATTTGTCATGTTCGAGTTATCCACGCGGACGAAGTCGCGGCCAAAAGCTAGTACATCCTTCCTTATCCTTACCTATAATAAAATCCAACGTCTGCTTTCTGTCTGTCTGAGTGTCTGTCTGTCCGCTTATAACTCGAGAACCACTGAACCGATTTTAATAAAAAAGAAATCTACGGATAGCTTGATTCTTCCCATCAACTATAGGCTACTTACTATCACGCTAAATAGCTTATGAGGTTAGCAGTGAAGTGAAATATGAGAGCGGGCGGAGCCGCGGGCACAGCTTGTATTATATATTATTGATGAAATGAGAGACCCTGTTTTCCATAGCATAGAGGGAATCCTAAAATGGGAAACATGGTTCCACTAGAAATTACATAATATACAATAGGCAAATAATAGCAACCATTGTAATTCTTGTAATTGTAATTCTTGTTCATTGTAATTGTAAAGTCTTTGTAGACAGAACTCTCAGCAAAATTGTTAATCTTGCTCTCAAGCTGTGTTTTAGATAGACTATGGGCGGTGTTATTATGTGGCTAGTCACTAAATTCTTGTAAAAATATGTTTAAAAAATACCCTGCGAAGTTTCTTGTCGGTTCTTCTTCGTGGGTGTAATCGAACCGGATAGAACAAATTGTGACAAGTTCGAGAGCAGTCTAACTGCCATATGAATGATCAATAAACAATACAATACAATACAATTAAGATTTATGTAAAAGTATTGTAAGTAAATATCTCTTATATTGATACAACTGCTTTTGCACGCGGCTTCGCTCGCGGTAGACTCGGTTTAATAGCAAATGCAATTTAAACGCAAATATGATAATAGCTTCTCTCTCTCTCTCTCTCTCTCTCTCTCTCTCCCGGTATAGTTTCTTTGATACTGCTAAGCCCCAAGGCTATTTAGCGTGATGGTATATAGCCTATAGTGAGCCTCAAGAACTACTCTTTCCATCGGTGCAAACCGCATCAAATTCTACTCAGTGGTTCCGGAGTTCATCTTAAACATACATACAGACACGTTCCCTTAAATAAGAAAGTAGAGAGTAGAGATAAACGATTTTTTTTTCTTTTCTTTTTCTTTCTATCATAATATGATAGTATTATAGGTAAGTATATATTATGTAGTATATCTATAAAATTAAATCGTAAACGTTTTTATTCTGTGCGAGTGTCGACACTGCTAATCGTAATTTACGAGGTTATAAATTAACATAATGCCGACATGTTGTGACTGGAGGTAATTACTACTGGAATAGTTTACCGTGGATTCAATTAGAATAAAGCTAATAGGGGCATTCACAAGATTGCTCGGTTGTAGCTTTTTTTTAAATTATGTAATTCGGTATGGGTGGCTGAGTCAGAGGGGCCAAAGCACATGCTCCGACCACCCAATATCACGTCCGAGAAGGTAGGTGCCATACCGGAGACTTCCCTGGATTGTTGGCTATACTGGACTAGAGGAGTGCACAACCGAGGCTGCTATGCGGCCATCTTACATTCAGTACGGTACGGACCTCTCGCATAAGAAGGCGATGTCACTCAGCCACCCGCCGCTTTACCCGACTTGATGTCGTCGTTCCATCATGGAGACCTAGGAGACTAAAATTAGAGTAATGTGTTAGGGTGTCCGAAAAAATCTCACGGCATAAATCCCGAAAAGTTTCACGAAGGTTCAACTTTTTCCCCACACTTCACACGCTTTTCTCCATTCGTAATGCGGAACACTTGCATTTCACTCAAACGTATTCAACTCTCTCGTGAAAACTTTGGAAAGTCGAGTCGGAGTCGCGCGTCTGAATCTGTAGAATCACTCCCGACTCTTGTTTATACGAAGCGACGCTGTCACGTGCGCCAGTTGTGAATGATAAATGATATTTACAAGACCGGACTGTTTCATGAACATTTTCAACTATGTTGTAAAATCATTTAATATCTTTATATGGGCTATGTAATTAATTGGGTTAAAAGAGTAATGACGTGGCAACTCGTTTCGGCAGGATTATGTATGATGTAATGAGCTGACATTATCTCTATAGAGAGATATCGATAGATAGATCTATCTATCTTTATCTCTATCTCTATCTCTATCTCTATCTCTATCTCTATCTCTATCTCTATCTCTATCTCTATTTCTATCTCTATCTCTATCTCTATCTCTATCTATATCTCTATATCTATCTCTATCTCTATTTCTATCTCTATCTCTATCTCTATCTCTATCTCTATCTCTATCTCTATCTCTATCTCTATCTCTATC